>JAACJA010000009.1:1200000-1936669 GCA_017140755.1 Calonectria hongkongensis
GATGTTGGTGTTTCAAGGTTTCACCAACAGGCAACAGATCTGAGGATCCGCCCAACAGATACAATGGCCACTACAAAGGCATATGAACCACCTGAAGTTGTGTTCGATCCGAGCAATCCAAGATCACGTAGATATGATTTGTGGTCAATGGGCTGCATCTTTCTCGAATTTTCGGTCTGGCTCTTGTATGGACTTGAAGAAGTGAAGAAGTTTTCGAAATCAAGAAGGTCCAACGATCCAAGGATTGAGCATGGCAGCTTTTATACTCGGAACAACGACGGCGAGATATCCCTTCACCCTCGAGTATCACAGGCATTAAGAAAAGTCCAAAACGACCCAAGGTGTCGAACCGGAACATCGTTCTACGACCTAATCAGTCTTATCGAAAATGACCTTTTGGTTGAGATATCAAAACGTGGAGATGCGGAAACATTGTTCAACAATATGGAGAAGATTGTTAAAGAAGCCGAGCAAAACCCAGAATACCTACTTGCACCAACTTAGTTCCTTCCTGCCCTTGATTCAATTTAAAGCATCCTGGTACCCAGCTGTACTAGTTGCTCGTACGCTATATTTCTAAGCATGTCAAAGGCCATGCCTATTGGTAAATTGGCATGCTTGCTCATAATGATTGGAAAATACTGCAAAAAAACAGGGATACACACTAAAAGCCACTAGTTCAAATTGATATTGCGTGAAATGAGGCGTGCTTTCTTGGCATCAAGCTGCAGATCCACAAATCTCATACCACACATCCACGTGATATTATTCTGCCGAGGTATACCGCCTGTGCTTACTGACAGGCAACCTACATGTATTGCCTGCCATACGTCTTTGATACACGCATAACATCATCGTTGAGGAATTCCTTGGCTTGAAGTTTACACATATTATAAATTCATATATTGGTCGTTTGCGTGTACAATGAGTCTTCTTAACCTCTCACCTGAGATTTGGACCTTGGTGGACTCTCATCTCGATGATGATGACCGCAGACAACTTTGCCAGACTTGCTGCAGCTTGATGAACCACCTGCAAGAAAAGGCCTACCGCTGCGTTATATTAGATGACAGTACAGAGTCTGGGCGCGGTGTTATTGCGCTTGCCTCTGGACCGCGGGCTCAGTTTGTCCGCAATATCCAATATTCTCCATTTGACCCGAAACCTGTTCTTGGTTGGGATGAAGATGGTCGAGAAAGCGAGCACGACGAAGATATCAACCTCAGTGATGATACACGCAGGTCCTTGGAGTCACTACATAAGTTTGTGAGGCTAGAGAAATTTCGTCTGATTCTCAGCGGTTGGGGATTTGATGCCTGGCCAATGACACCGCATAGCCTCGCCGGGCATTCTTTTGATGAATATCATAAAGCTCATGATGAGGAACCCTGGAGAATCCTTCTGGAAGACAGCTTTACGGCATTATCCAAAAGTGCGGGTGCATTTTCTAAGCTAGAAATAGAAAACCTTCCGCCCATCCCTAAGGATCAACCATACAAAGCTCTTGAGACGAAGGAATGGAAAGCTCTTCTTCAGAAACTAACATCTCTCGAGATTACTCTGGCCGAAATGTCAGACCAAGGAGCAGGATCTCTCACAATATGCCACCAAGAATTTTTGCAAAACTTCCCCCGTATGTTCCTTGACCATTTGCCCAATCTAGAGCACTTGCGGATTACTGGAGATGAAGATGGGGCGATCGGCCATTACGACAACAAAGCACCCATTAATTGGGAACCATTGCGAATGCCACACCTAAAGAAGCTCGAGCTAGAGTATTCGTCGCTAGAGGTAGGCTTAGTTTCGTTTCTAATAAATCATTCGGACACTCTAGAAATGATTTATTTGCGGCACTGCCTAGGAACATCAAAAGACGATTGGAAAAATTTGTTCCGTGGATTTGTGGGGAAGAATCTGACTCGTTTAGTCGAGCTTAGGATTGTTGCATATCCTGTTCCTAAGCGCAGCTTCTATCCAGATGACGAAGAATGGAGGGATGAATGGGACAAAATGTTAGGATTACGGGCGGTACCCACCGGAGCTGTTTTCCACAATGATACCGACGATGACCTTGATGATGAGGCAGATATTCACCAACAGATCGATGTTGGTAGTACCATGTCGGCTTTGGATGCCCCCATGGAGGTTACACCGATGGAAGAGATTACTCATGAAGACACTGACAAAGAAGATGACACAAACAGCAAAGAAGAAAGCGAGGATGGGAGTCAGGATGAAGCCGAAAACGAAAATGAGGTCGAGAGTGACGCAGATATGATGAACAATGGTGAAGACGAGGCGAACAACGATGAAGATGAGAGTGACAGCGGCGACGATTATAGGAATAGGGATAAGCAGAAATATGTGGAGAAGTCTAGACCCTGGGAGGATGTCGTCGTGGATGAGAAACGCAGGAGATTTGTGGTTGCAGAGACTTGTGAAAGTTACGGCCAAATACAACCAGATGAGTTGTATGTGGACTCTGACGACTTATCTTACCTTGATGAGTCGGACGTGGTGGAAACCTGGGAAAAGCTTGAACCAATACTCCAGAGGAATCGGGACGCTGCCGGATCTTCCAAATAATTTGGATGTGGACGCTTTCTGAATTAGAAATATCTTTCTGAGACCATTGAATCAACTGAATTCTTTGCGTCGAATGTCTCAGTTGCATCCCTGTGCTTTTGGTTAACTGAATTTGTTGGGGGGCTACCATTTTGACATTGTGAGGAGCGCCCTCCTCAAACAATACACATTAAGATAGACGAAGTCTTCTACTACAATGCGAAATCTAAATTTTGTTGCTAGAATTGGGTGTATCTCATCACTACGAATGCATGAAGCACTTGTCTATATTTGCCAACTCATCCACTGGCCTTTTTGTCGTTGATCAGAATAATGTACTGGCCATCTATATCAGATAGGCCCTTGATCTTAATGTGGCACTCTGACTCGAGAAATTGTTGATTTTTCAATACTTCGAAAGTCTCCTTCTGGCCGGCTTTCAAGCTCCGTCGCGCTACTGTAAGATGCTCATGTGTTTTCCCGGGAGCTTTGGCTGCGAGTATGTGTTTGTTGACTAATTTTTGACGTTATTACAACCCTGAGGTAATAATGGTTGGTATTAGGCTCTTTAATTTGTTACTTACATGGAATTCTCATGTCCACGAAGATCTCATTGCCAGTGGGAGCTGTTGTGTTTACAGCCCATACGAACGAATCTGCATAGATGAACAGGTCAGAACAACTTTTGATAGAATACCCAAAGGACATTGAGAAAGTGTTTATTCTTACTTAGAGGCGTGGCACCGTCTGGAATTGCTGCCTTGTCTATGCCAAACGGAATATCCGCGTTCAATGTGAGGGATTCTGACGATGTAAACCTGAAGCGCAGCCCGTCAACGAACTCGCTTTCTTGAGTCTCATTGCCACCAGTAATATTGACTGTACGGGTTGCACCTTGCCCATACTGAACAAAGATATTTGCGACATCGACAGATTTGCGGCCTAGAAGCATGTACTCGCCGTCGAGAGACGTCATCTTGATAATTCGGGTTTTGTTTTCGGTCCTATGATCACTTTTTAGCATTTTTCTGGGGTTCAGCGGGGGATACATGTCTCTTACACGTGAACATTCCTCTGCGATTCGGATACCACCCATGACTTCTTGTCCTTGGCTAGCGTCCCGACGTAGGTATTCGCCACGTCCACACCCAGCCTCTTCACGGAATCGGGGTCATACGGCAATTCGATTTTTGCAATCAAGTCGTTCGCTGTCTCGTTAAATTTTATAATCCAGCTGTAATTTGACAAGTTGATGAAGCCTTCGCCGGAGCTACCCGTGACGAAATGGCCCGCAAGAGGCGATGTATTGTTTGTTACGACCAACGTGCGGTTGCTAGGTGAGAAGAGATCTAGAGCTAGGCCGTCCTCAAAATCTTGATCGGTTCTTTCCATCTAAATTCTTGATCAACATGGTGTGAGAGTGATGGTATTTTTACTATCTTTTACCTTTCCAAGAACCTGGATTGTGTCACCAAATTTGGCCAGGGCGTCATCTTGCGCGATCGTGCTGGCGATGCCAGCAATGCTGAGAAGGGCATAGGAAGCCACCCGGCACCTCGAAAATAACATGGCGATAGTATAGATGCGCCAAGATGCTTGGCGGAGACAAAGATCAGAATCGTAACTCTTGGCATCTACTCAAGATCGAGACATGTTTTACAGCTACCGGTTACATTATATGTGGGTATGCAGACGGGCAAGGAAAAAGAAGCACAGGTCGTAGCTCGCGTAATGGAGTGTTCCAGAACACCGGGATTGCCAAGCTACGGGTTTCTCTCGCGTTTCATCAGCACAGACGGGGTATCGAAGGCCAAGAATTTTAACAGTGAGAGTTTTGACCTCTTCGTCCATGTTGACAGCTGTTTTAGCGTGCATGGGCGGCGATACCACTCCCGTGGCGGGGGCAGTGCAAAAGCGCAGACCAGTTACCGCCGATCTGACGCGGTTTATCCCTGTGCTTTGAAACTCGGTGCGGCAGTGCTCGTCGGCCGATTGCCAATCCTTTTCCTCGAATGGAAAAAAAGTAAAGAAGATGATGGCGTGTCGATGCTCGCTTCATAAGTACTCTGCATCACACATTGCAGCCATGTATCCGAAGGGATATCCCGGGCCACAATCTAATTTCCTGAATATTGAGTCGGTTTCATGCGCCATGACCTAGCAAAGCACTTAATCTATTCATCTAGTACTACTGTAGGAGACATTTCCAATGAACTTATTCAGGCCTAAAGGCTGCCTA
Organism: Calonectria hongkongensis; assembly: GCA_017140755.1. Classification (NCBI taxonomy): domain Eukaryota; kingdom Fungi; phylum Ascomycota; class Sordariomycetes; order Hypocreales; family Nectriaceae; genus Calonectria; species Calonectria hongkongensis. The sequence continues at coordinate 1,204,805 of JAACJA010000009.1, forward strand.
GGTCAATCAATCATTTTATACTCAATCTATGAAATCAATTTCTATAATGCAAGCTTTTATCTATCCAGTGAATGTCCAAATCATATCGCCTCCTTTTTGGCCTCAGTCTTAGGCTTTGTTCTCTCCATCCTCCACTGGGCGCCCCAATACCAGTGCACTACCGACAACGGGCCGACCGCCACCACCACTAGACCCAGCCCCAAAAACGTGGCCCCGGCACCTACGGCCGCAATCATTTGCTCTATAAACGCCACGCCAATGGCTCCGAGACTGCATCGCACCAGGTTGTTCATGGCTGAAGCGCTGGCGCCTTTTCCAGGGCACAGGTCAGAGACCAGGGTCTGATTGAGGGAGAAGACGGCGTTGCTCGTTGCCGCAATAAAGAATTGCAGGGTAAGGGGGACTGCGATCCACCCTGTGAGGCTGGTAAGGGAGGTGTTGAGGGAAAACCCATAGATGGCCGTAGAAAAAACGAAAATCGCAGCAAAAAGAGGGAATCGGCGGAGCCGAGTATGTTCAATAGGGAAATCAGATGGTAAGGATTTTGAGGAAAGGGGAGTGGTGATGTCGTGAGATGTCTTGTAGCTCAATTCAGCGGCAAGGTAGTCCTTGGTCATCATCTTACCAGCTACCCAGGAGCCAATGATGGTACCGAAACCTGATAAATGTTAGACGGAAAACGTGATAGAGACGTCGACTAGCTCAACTTACCGTTAGGGAAAAATGCCAAACCAATTTGAAGCTCATTAAGTTTGAACCTATCTTTGAACAAGCCTGTCGTGCTGGATGTGACCATGCTCCAAATGGCATAGACGACTCCACCAACGATGAGGTTGACCAAAATATCTTTCTGGACCAGGAGCCTTAACGGATCCACAAATGTCCGAAGGGTTATTTTCTTGCGAGTTATCGCCTCCGGCTCCTGCATGTAATGAGGCTCCTTCCTTAGCCTCTGAATCAGGGGCTTGTAAATTCCGTGGAGGCGCAGCGTTCCGTTTCCGGCAATGGCGCGCATTGTCTCAGGCAGGAAGATTATTATGACGATTATAACGATTGACGAAAGAATGAGGAGGAAAACGAAGATGGAGCGGAAGCCAAGAAAGTTGCTGAGAATGCCACCGAGAACGGGACCGATTGCGATACTAAAATTGCGGACTATAGGTTGGTCAGTGGGAATGCTACATGGCGACTCCTAGGGTGGGATTTGCGTACTAGAACTGTAGAAGCTGATGAATGCGCCTCGCTCTGCCGGCGGAGTGATGTCTTGGATGACACCATTGCCTATCGGGATCAGCCACGATGAATACGTAATGCAGGAGCAACAAAAATATATTCCACATACCAATGCTCACAGTAGAGGCGCTGCCTGCTGCCTGGAGTCCTCGAAAGATAAGAAGAATTGCAAAGTTTGGAGAGAAGCTGAGAGCAATGTTGGCCCCAATATAGACAGAAAATGATGCAATGTAGATGGGACGGCGGCCCAGAGAATCGGAAATGGCACCCCAAAACAAAGGAGAGATGGCTTGGACGATTAAATAGGAGGTGATGGTTAAGGTGACCGTGTTTAGGCTAACTTTGAGATCCTGAGATATCGTTAGATGAGCGGCGAAGCCAAAGGGCAAAGTCGTGTCTTACCCGTGAAATTGCATCCAATGACGGAAAGAAGATGTTGGATGATAGTCCTGAGAAGAGCCCAGCGACGCCAATAATGATAACCACAACCCATTTTTCCTTTCGAGAAAATATATGGTATGGCGGTTCTGGCTCTGGCTCTGGAGCTAGTTCCAAGGTGCTTGAATCATCAAATGGATTCTCCGAGTGGCTTCGCGATTGTGTCGAGTGAGAATCATGAAAGGGATCGTGGGACTCCGGCTCGTCGCGTGTCCAGTGGTGATGCTCCGTCATGGATGAGGCCAGAGATCTTGTCTCCAATCTTTCTCCCAAGCTGGCACCCAAGCTGGTGCGAGCTCGATCACGCTGGGAGAGACGTGTAAAAGACAGCTCATCATCATCGCGGCGCCTGTCAGGAGCATACTCAGGATCTTGATACAAGGCCTGAATACCGCCTGTTGCCACGTTATAGAGGCTGCGGCGTATGCTTTGCATTCTCTGCGGAGGCGAGCTGTTGGAGGTCATTTTGCGAGTTAACGACATGGTGTTGGATTCTGCTTGTCAAACAGATTTCTCATGGTCGGTGTAGTCGTTGAATATGAACAACAGTCTTATCAAGCATAACTGCATGCTCAAAAACTGATAGGCCACGGCGCGGCCGGCACAGCCCGGATTCCGACATTACATGAGACATCGGAACTCTCGTTTGAACGGGGCACCCCTAGCTAAGCCATGACACCAGCCGAAGAGCTGACGCGGCTCTGTATCTCGCCTCCTGCAAGGCCTCAGACACGTGCGTGGGACTAATGGGAGAGGCAATCCACGACAATTCATTGATTCGGCGTATTTTTAGCCTTTTCGGTTGCATGGGCTGTAGCGCCGCACTAGTCGCTGGGGGGTCATGCCTTGAAACACCCTAGGCACGGCTGTGTCTGATATCGGGGCACGTCAGCCCCATAGGCCCGCCGCTGAGTCGACGGCCCAGGGAGCTTCGGGTCAGAAGTTAATTCGCGTCAAGGGTACAATTAACCATAGCAGGGTCCACGGCGCCTACGTTCCCAAACGGGTAATTGGGACGACACGAGCCTCTCTTTATGTTCTGTTTCCCCCACGCAAACCCTCTGCTGTGTCTACCATAGCTCCATTGACCATAGCACAATATGGGAGGTCTTTCTACAGTCAGGCGAAGAGCGCCTCCATCTGCACTCGATCTCAGCATCCGCGATGATGATGCCAATGATGGAGAAGATACGCCCATGTTGCGGTCCTCGCATACAACAACTCTAGGCACACCGCAAACCACCACGTCCACCACCACGTCCCTAGCTCCCACCACGACACACACACCGCCTGCATCACCAACAAAAACAAGAGTCGAAACAACCACTCGCATCGTAACTTCCAAAATTGAATCGCCCACGGCCACGCGCTTTGTTACCATCCCCATTCCAACGACAATTACCTTAAATCCGTCACAATCCATCACGGCACAACCAGCTCAGAATAGCCAGCAGCCTCAAACCTCAGCGGCCCAATCAGGCCAAGGGGGTACTTTCACATCTACCAATGGAGTCGCCCTGTTAGCTGGACTTGGAAGCCTCGGTGAGTCCTCTAGTCTCCTTCTAATTATACTAGACCATGGCTAATCTCACCAACATGCAGCGGGAGTCTCGGTGATTCTTATGGTCTCCATTATCATGTGGCGGAAGCGGAAGCGCACGGAAGCTTCTAAGGAGGTATATCACACTACCTTGCCATTTCCAACGCAAGCTAACAATAGACAGGGTGCTTAGACCTTTCTATTCGAAGTTTCCTCTTACAGTACGAAAAATACCATTTGGGATAAACAGAGTAGTTTGTTGGACTCAGAGATGTGATGGCGCCCCGAATAATAATTTTAGCGCAAGCGAGGCCTGCTGCCATACAACTTGATGGGGGTATTGGAAATGCTCGAGAACAGCTCAACAGAACAAGTATGCGATAGACAGATAGAATACATTATGAGCGATTTAAAAAGAGATGATTATAAATATACACGTCAAAAGCTTTCTTTCGGTACTTTTAACTCGCTCGTCCAGCTAGAGCGCTGGTTTAATCAATCCATGATCAACGATTAAGATTCAGACAATGGGGTAACTCCTGCGACAGCTTGACTATCGCTGATTCATCTTTCTCTAAACCCACGTTCAATGTGTTATACCCAGGCTTATTTGAGGCATAGAAGTGTCCTTCTTTATCTTGCAGCAACTTTACTACATCTGAATGGCCCTCATTCACTGCAGCATCGAGAGGAGTCAGCCCATCAATGTCTGTAGCAGTAAGATCTGCTGCTCCCTTATCCAAGAGAAGTTTCACTATCTCATAATGGCCGTTGAGCGTTGCATTGTGAAAAGGGGTACGCCCAGCGTCATTTGCAGCAGTAAAGTTTGCCCCCCTATCCAATAAGAGCTTGACCACCTCCAAGCGGTTGCTATCTGCTGCAGAATTAAGTGGAGACCATCCATTCTTGCTTATAAGAGTAAGGTCTGCTCCCTTTAGCAACTTGACCACTTCTAAATGGCCCATGTCTGCAGCAAGATTAAGAGGGGTCCATTCATCTTCATCTTGGGTCGATATACCAGCATTGTTGTCCAACAATACCTTGACCACTTCTAAATGACCCTCTTCTGCTGCAGAATGTAGAGGGGTCCATCCGCGCTTATTTTGACTTGATGTGCTGCCGCCGTGATCTAACAATAGCTTGACAATCTCTGAATGGCCTTGAACTGCCGCAGCATGAAGAGGAGTAAATCCGTTTTTATCCTGGATCGATACACTGGAATACAGGTCTAATAATAGCCTGACCACTCCTGTATGCCCCCTGGCCGCTGCAGAGTGGAGACAATTAAATCCTCCATTACCTTGGATTGATATATCAGCATTGCGGCTCAGCAATAGCCTGGCCACTTCCAGATGCCCCTGGTGTACTGCAAGACTAAGAGGAGTCCAACCCTCTCCATTTAGGCTCGATATATCAACGCCGTAGTCCAGAAATAGCTTAACCACCTCGAAATGGCCACTGTCTGCTGCAGAATTAACAGGAGTCCATCCATCCTTGCTTGCAATAGTGGGATCCGCTCCCTTCTCAAGTAGTAGCTTAACTATCTCCAATTGGCCACTCAAAAGTGACCACAATATGCACAAACACGTGATCCGAATCAGCTATTTGCATGACGCGAAACCATCCATCATAAGATTGGTGCAAAAACTCATATGTATTTTCAAATATTTAAACACTACATTTCAGTCACCGTTACCCTACATGTAGCCTTCAAAAGGCTTTGTTTTCCTCCAAGATGATAGGAATTTCGTCCTCTACCAACGAGGCCAATGTTTGCTTTTCCTTAGCCTCCCATCCAAGTTTGCGAAGTCTACGCGCCCTGTTCCGAGAGTTGGCACCGATTATGCCTTCCGTGTACTCAGAGAAGAGATCGCTGTAGTTTTCCTTAGGAATAGTGCGGGGGACCGAGCTCTCGATGCGACCAGCTGCGTGCAATGCTCGTCCAATCTCGACTGCAGAGTCGCGCCATGACAGCTCTTGGCCGTTCTCGCAATACCAGTAGAGATTCTTCAATACCTCTTCACTTGACGAGTTCTCCAACCAGTGAAGGATGTAAAGGTAGCCACGAGCAAGATCTTTCACATGAACCTGGTTCCAGACAGAGAGACCATCGCCAACATGGCCAGAGTATCCATGCTTCAAGGCATACCGAACTAGCGTTGGTAGTTGAATGGACAGCCTCTTGGACTGGGAACCGACGCCGTATATGAGAGGCGGAAGCATGATGGCCAGTTTGGCGTGGGGTGCCAATGCTTCTTTTTGGCGCAAAATAGACAGATCCACGTTTCGGTGAGGCGCTGTGTCCGGAAGGGAATCCATCTGGTCCGGGTGCTCGTCATCAAACACGGTGTCGCCCTTAAACATGCCAGCGCTTCCATCCGCCAAAATTCCTGTTCCACTTGTGTGGATGTAGATTGTTTCCAAGCCTTTGCTGCTTCGCTTTTCAATCCCAGCCAGCACAGCTGCGACAGATTGGGGGTGGTCCGCCGATGCTGTGTGGATGACAATGTCATTTACGGCGACATAGCGTTCCAGGAAATCCGCGTCGTCAATTGATCCAATGACGGCATTAACACCCTTAGAACGAAAGGCGGCAGCGGCAGATTCTTGACGAACAACGGTGGTGATTTCGTAGTTCTCTTGCAAGAGCAGGTGGATAATCTCACCACCAATAAAGCCTGGTCCAATGAGAAAAACAGATCGCGCTGTCATGGTGAAGATGATATCCAAATAATGTTTTATCCAAATACTGGTTTATCCAAATGATGCTTGAGGCTATAGATGGTTTGATACCGGTCCCTCAGGCCGGGCACCCATCCATTTATAGTTGGACTGACCTAGCCTCCATCACGAACACTTTGAGATTTGTAATCCCTGAGAAGAATTTTGGGCATTAAAAATCGCATCACGACCCATATTGTCTCAGAAAAGTTGGGTTCAAGACTTGGGGGCCAGAGTAAGAATCTTGTTTAGAGGCACCAGTGACGTCTCCGACGCTCATTCGTTCGCGTGGGCCAGTTCTGGCACATTCCCCACAAGGAATTGTCTTACTGTGTGTACACTGTGACGCTCGGTGATTTGTCATTCGGCATGACCGAATGCCGAGATAACACCACCCAAGCCCAGCTAATCGAATGCGGGCAAAGTTGCCCAAATATCGCAAGATTATGGAATATGGTACATTCTTTCCTGCAGGCCGTGTGCCAATCATTGGAACTCATCGTAGGATTGATGGGAAAAACAGAATAGAAAAAATTGCGCATGTTCTGTAATCATGCATGGGACGCGACGTGTCAGACCATCAGCGAATTTCAGCTTATCCACAATCAGTCGTCCATTAGTTTTGTAAATATCGTTATTTGCACCTTAAGATTTATATCAATTCATTAATCTCTTTAGACACCCAAAGGATACAATTAAATTTTTATATTTGATCAGGTGAAAGTTGGAGGAATGCCGTGAGCATTAATAGCATCGTTGACAATCGTCAAAGCATCCACTGCCAATTCATCCAAATCTTGTCGGGTCCAAATTCTTCGTATCATCTCCTCCATCATATTCTGGTTCATAGCCCCTTCCTTGCGCGTCTTTTCAATCGTGCCAAGAATTAAAATTCTATCACTATCGGTCTCGGCCTGAAGAGAAATAATAAAAATGGGAAATAGTCGCGTACAAGCGTCAAGTTCCTTCAATATGTCAAACGACTCCTTAGCAGCGGCTCGAGAGCGAGGAGAGTCAATACTGGAGCCTCTCACGACACGGTCCAGATAGATACAAATGGATAGCTGAAACAAACGGGCCATCGCGAGCTGAGCCTTCCCATCCTGTAGTACATGATTTTGACCATGAACCACATCGCCCCCAAGCATTTGATCAACCACTTCAAGGCGGATTTGAAGTTTATTGATCGCTTTTTGGTGGTCTTGGCTCATGAATTCAGGATCATTTCTATCGTGGAGTAAATCAATTGCTTGATTTAAAATATCGAAAAGCTCTAAAGAGCAACCGATAGAGGGTTGAATCTTGTTTAAGTGTCAGTGAATAGTGTTCCGTTTTGTAGGAGTACCATGTTCCTACTATACGCCGATTGGGGTTGAAAACGGCCTTGGATATGACCGCATCCCGCTTCAAGATTGACTCTTGCTTGGCACTCCGCTTCAGCAGGTGCCTTATCGTAAATCTGTACAGGACGCTATAATAAAAGATCCAGTCCAGTACCACAGCAGCATCACCATGATAGTCTCTATGCTTTTCATGACAAGATGTCAAGAGCACCAGGCAGCCATCAAAATAAACTGCACAGCTTTCTCTAGAGCCAAAAGTAGAAACGTGCTAGCAATGTGATAAGTAAATTGCATTAAAAACACAAAAGAATAGACGAATCTCTTACCTCGTAGAGGCTTAGCAGCATACTTGCAGCAGTTGCTTGCCCTCGACGTTGCCCGTCCAATTCATAGTTGATACTTATCTGTAGTGCGGAAACGGCTTGCTGATGACTGTCGATAGATTCCTTTATGCGGCTAGAAGATGTAAAACACAGGGCATTCATTGAATGACGAACGGCCAATGAAGGTGGGCTATTGTCCATAAACGACATGCGGGAAAGAACACGACAAATATCCGGGTACAGCCGAGCGCTCGAAGGATTTGATTTGGTAAGGGCGAGAGATGGCCCAAGGTCATTGCAATATGCTACATTTGTGTTAATTAGCCATAGTACTGCAGGTATACAGGAGCAGTCCTGAATCAACACACCACGATAATGCAACTCTTCCAAGTAAGACCTAGATAGATCAACGTCCCAAGAAAACGTGTTCAGGAAGCCGAAACATCCCGCCTGGTTCCGGCTTTGCACGTCAGCCGTCTGAGCCCGACGCCGATCACCGATACGCGGCCAAGACAGTCTGGAAGCATATCCTGGACATAATTTTCCTCGCTTTTTACAGGTTGCACAGCCGGGCAAAGTTCTATCACAAGCAATTTTGCGCCCTATTCACGTTAGAACCCAGCCTAGCTGCTGGAAGGGGAAAAGCAAGGTTGCATACCCTGGCAACCGAGGCAAGGTCTTTGCGAGCGCGTCGCAACCATACCAGACTACCAAACCGGATGGTCTAACAAAGGTTACAATTTTTATCAGGGGTCGTAGCTTCGTTTAACAGACATGGTTGCTATTTTTCGTCTGCTTTGGGGTCATTCGAATGGGAAACGTGGGGACTGCCTCCCTGGATTTGGCCTGCTACAGTGCATCTTACTACTGGCCCACACTGTCTCTACGATTACTAGACGCGGCCAAAGTTGCCAATTTCCCCCCTCATTATGTCAGACGCGATCAAGCACCAAGTGGGGGGCTACGTTCGATAGTAAGCGGACAAAGTTGCCAACTTGCACGATGATTATGCGATCATGCGATAAAACGATGGTTCACACAGACCGGGAATTGCAGTCTCAAATAAACCCGTTGATATGGTCATATCTGCAAAAGGTTGATGGAAAAGACCGAACGACGCCGAATGCCGACCGTGGCAACACAGCCAAAAGCAAATCGGTGCTCTCCGGTCTCAATTGATTCTTTTACATAGCAACGGCGGCATTGCACCAGAGCCGTCTCATAGCTCAGACCAGCCATTTGGCCTAGCACAGAAATTGCAGCAAGCAGGCGCCCAGGAGGAGACAACCATCTACTTGCTTACTATCAATAGATGGCTATGATTCCAGATGCATGTAGAAGCTCTTGATTTTTCACTATGGAAGGGATCTAGCTAGGTCTCTTATAGCTGCAGCTGGCAGCTGCAGCCCGGGACTTCCTATCTAAGGTTGAAGCTATTCGCGGCTTGGCAGCCTTGGCTACCGTCATCCGATAAGGTCAGCGGCGGCCTCCAGCTGCGTCTGTAATAGTCAGATAAGCCGGTCACCATTATTAACGGTATTTATATGTTAACCCGGGCTGCACGCAGCCCGGGGCCAGTCAGGTTGATCTGGCCGTTACCATGTTGGTCAGGCTAGGCTATTGAGGCTATCTACGGTGTGTGACACTTACTACCTTCAAGATTTAATCCCCTTCCTAGTCCCGGAAAAACAAAAAAAAAACAGAATTCTTCATTCGATTTATCAGCCTTTTCTTCTCTCTGATCTCCCCAGCAATCTCAAACAATTCCTCGCCAACTCTTGCCAAATTTTTAGCTAACCTTTCTTGCTTTTCCTCCTCGGCCTTGACTTTAGAAAGGATTATTTCAGAGATAATAGTTGAAAGATCACTCTTTTCACAGCCTTTTCCCGTCTTAGCCGAGACAAAAAGAAGCTTTAGGCCAATGCCAGAACAGAATTCTCTTGCCCACACCCGTGCAACAGTCCACCACTCTCGTCCATGGTCGGTTTTGTTGGCCATGACATAATACATTGTTTCATTTCCTGGTAGTTCATTGTGTATTTTTGCCAATTTCTTGAAAGAATCCAAGTTTAGGACAGAAAACACATATATGCCAGCATCGAGATCTTGTACAGCCCGTGGGTGAGTGTCACTGACGACTCTCAAAAAGTCTACTCGGACAGGCACCCCAAAGGCACTGACAGCGGCCTCGTGTGGCCCTTCTAGCACGATAGGATCAGGTTGTCCATCAATGTAATACCCATTGATAAAGCGAAGTATTATAGACAATTTTCCAACACCGCCATCACCTAAAAGGCCAAGGTAAATCGGTTTATGATGTCTTGATTCCATAAATTGGCGTATGGTCTGTGCTTTCTGCTTATCTGTACTCATAGCGTCGCATGGAAAAGCAAATGATGGGAGATGGATAAAATAGAAGCTGAAAAGTAAATTTGACCCCAGAAAATGAAAAAAAAAAAATGAGAAAGGAAGAAAATAACATTTGTCCCCGCACGATACGATTAAGTGTGCGGCTGTGCAAAACAACTGCGGACGCCCGAACTGGAGACAGGATCTCCGTTGTTGGTGCTCCTATTGTTATATGGACAGCGGGGTACGTAGGAATGTGGGACCAAAGCCTCTTCGTGTTTCATGTGTTTCGAGGTCGAAAGGGAATCAGTTAAAAATACCTCCTGCCTAGCTTACTCACGTAAGCTGTTATACAGCCAACAGTATATCCAGAAGATGGGATCGACAGAAATCAAACCAACACCATCGAGCAAGAACTGAAACGATTGACCAAAACCCCTAATGACATCTATACCACTGATGGCGGCGAAGAACTAGGCTTGCTTTTTTGGCGTGTGAATATCACATTGGATCAAGCACTTGAGTTGAGGAAGTTTCCCAATGTAAGTGTTATCATTTGTGCAGCACCATCTACACATATCTAATGAGCACAATTAGGTGATTTCTGTGAACGAGGAATGCGGCAGAATCGCTTGCGAAGATCCAACAATAGAGCTGTTATACCAAGAAAACGTAGCGCCGCACCTGACTTATATCTCATGGCTGAATACAAACCCGCGGACCCCTTTAGAGGTATTACAAAATCGGTACTATTTTGATGATAGCAGCGGTGAGGACGTTGATGTTTGGATTGTTGATTCGGGAGTGACTGATACGCATCCAGTAAGTATTTATTATTTAGAAGTTTTGCTCGGACACTCATCATTCCGGTAGGAATTCGACGATATCCAAAGTAAGATAACATGGATCGCACCATTAGCTGATGGGGATGGCACAATGCGCCGAGATGATTCACAAACACCATTGGACTTAAAGTCCACAGGATACGGAAAAGGTCACGGAACAGCAATGCTGTCCCTAATCGCTGGTCAGACGCTCGGCGTCGCCAAGAAGGTTAAACCCTACATTGTCCGGCTGCCCCGCCAAAAGTACCAAATTCCTGACGGCGGGTATTGGACCCCAACGCAGTTTCTTGAAACTATGGCTGTGGCCGCCAATCAAATGGGGAAAAAGCCAGGGGGTCAAGTCGCTGGAATCATAAATCTTTCAGTCCAGTATCCTCGGGAGGCTTTTCTGCAGTTCCTAAAAAACGGCGCTCCATTTGAAATCAATGGCCGGTGGGTGACAGCTCACGAAGGCTTCGAGCGTCGACTCTACCAAATTCTGGCCATGATGGAACAAAAGAATTATCTTATCCTTGTTGGTGCTGGAAATAAGCGGGTTCCAGAAATTAATGCGATGCCAGCCGTATTCGGGAATCACAAAAACACGCTGCATATCGATACATTATTGGTGGTTGGTAGCACCAAACCTGGAGAGCCAGATGATTCAGTCTTAGAGCGGCATAGCAATGACCTCGCAGCGGGACTTCCCCATATTAGGGCCCCTGGATATGATGTGGTCACAGCCAATGTAAATGTCAACAGGTGGGTAACGTTCAAGGACGAAGACTGTCACATTGCCGACTACGGCAAAAGTGAAGTGACACTCCGCTAATGCGCAGTGAAATGATGCCCTATATCCTTTGACAAAGATCCATTTGGGTTCGACGAAACACCCTATGGCTTCTACAAAACCTCCAGCGGGACTTTTGACTGTAAGCAAGCTTTCATTGCCTGTCTATTCCAATAAGCTAGCTAACTCCAGTTTTCTTCAGCTACTACTCTCGCAAGTGGCCTTGCTGCCTATTATCTGAGGCTGATACAAAAAGGCCAGCTCTGGTATGACAAGGAACAAAAGTCTCCAGTTCCCAACACGGTACAGGCTCTAAGACAATACATAATTGATAAATCTTGGTCTCGAGGCAAATATACGATCGAAGAAACCCTTATGGAAGCCAATGGAATTTGGAATAGCGCTGACCTCAGCAAGCTCGCCTGCAAATTCAATCCAAAATCTACTAGCAAACAACGCCGCGCAGATGGCGATACATGCGAACTTCCTCTTCAGCATACAAGTACCACCGCCAGAAAGGTTTCGGCTACTGCCATGCTCACTAGCCTGCCGACTGATGTAGTAACAACTACCGAGAAAACAACCCTCCACACAACAACGAAGGCCTCCACATCTTCTCCCCCCGAGGCAACAGAGAGCAACACACCACTCAAAATGTTCGCTCCAGTTTGTAATAAGGAGAGCGACTTCCCGGATCACGATGCTGTGCATGATAACACGGTTTATCAGACGATGCAAGACGCCTGTAGCGATTACCTAGGCACATTCAAAGCCGGACAGCTAGGTCTTCAAGACTTGATTCAAGATCCACTCGGAATTCACTTCAGAATTCGTATCCAGTGGCTCAAAGGCTGCACCACCGATAAGGACGAGCTGAACATTCGCAATCCTCTTTCGGATGACAACAAGTGCTAAGACATTTTATACAACAATTACAAAGAATGTAAGTCGAATTAAATATTATCCTATCGCCGTGGATAAATTCTAACTCGAGAATGATAGGCAACAATGGTGGTGTAGGCGGTTATACCGATGTGGGTTGTTTGAGGTATGGGCTAGTCTCGGGAATCAAGGTTCATGAATAGGGCAGAAGATCGTTTTTCGTGTATTTACGTATGTCATGAATTACTGGTATGAAAGCAGAAAAAATGTCTGCTGATGCTACCCTATGAATAAACAGACTCAAGTGACGATGTATCCACTAGGTAGGCCCAGCATCACCTTACGGTTGGCGACTCGAAGCAAGAATATGCGTTTCTTGCAGTTGGCAGAGTCTCCATGTGGAATGGATGCACAGGCTGATGACTTTATAGCGACGAGCATAGAGGTGGGTCTGACGTCGACGCCGAGGCTGCGGAGAAAGGATTCCGTGCTACTTGGAAGTGCATCAATTAGCTACATGTTCGAGAACTGCACCAAAGTAGCATTCTCCAACAAGCCGAATCTGCACACGTCGACTCGGCATCGACAGCTGTTTCGCCGGCAACTAGTCACATTCTGGACGGCAAACCGCTTTGGGAAAACCGGATCGTGATTTTCGCGGGGTACGGCGAACTAAACCGATCCACTCTGTGGGGTACATGACCCGAACGGAGTCCGCGGTCCTCGGCGGGGGGCATCTAGAGCAATTAGCGGTTAATGTACTAATAACTGACTGTATCCTGGGATAGTGTCATTTAGTTTTGAGAAGTCTTCCTCTCGGCAAATAACCTGCGATATCCCGACTCCCTTTCCAAGGCTTTACGATCCATTGCAGTCAGCTTATGTCGATAGCGACCGTTCCTGGTGTAATCAACCCCTCTTCAACCACTTTAGCCGCACCTCATCACTGGATCTCGGCATTGGAGTTTTTTCAGTCAACACCATCTTATTTCGAAGCCTATTTCATATATACCAGTACCAAAATCTCCGAAAACAAAAAATTCTCATGGACACAGAAACGCCGCTTCGCCCTGTGCGCTCTCTAAAAGGCCGTGTCGCCATTGTCACAGGTGCTGGGGCCCTCCCTGGGGGTATTGGTAACGGGCGCGCTGCAGCAATCCTGTTAGCGGAAGATGGCTGCTCCGTAGTTTGTGTAGATCTCAAGCACGAGCTAGCGGAAGAGACGGTGGATATGATTAAAAAGGAAGGATATGGCGATGCCATTGCGATCAATGGTGATGTCACACAATCCGAAGATTGTCAGCGAATCGTCGACGTGGCAGTCTCTAGGTTTGGTCGTATCGACATCCTAGTCAACAATGTTGGCGTAACAGGTCCCAAGGGCAGCTCAGTGGAAGTCGACATGGCCGAGTTCATGAAAGGGCTAGAGATCAACGTTGGGTCTATGGTGCAGATGGCCAAGTATTGCATTCCCAAAATGGTCCAAAACCAGGGCCAATGGGCTGGAAGCATCGTCAACATGGGAAGCGTCGCCGGAATCAAGGGCGGAACGCCCAATATTCTTTATCCCACGAGCAAAGGAGCCGTAGTGAACATGACACGCGCAATGGCAGCAAACCATGCCGCCCAAAGGATTCGGGTCAATTGCGTTTGCCCAGGCAGGTTCACTTCAGTATCTCGCTGATGCATATTAAATGACTAATGCAGCGAATTCACAGGCATGGTCTACACACCCATGATGTACGCTGGCAAGACAGCCATGGATGAGACTGAACGCGAGGCTCGCAAGGCGCGAAGCCTATTAGCAACTGAGGGGAATGGCTGGGACGTTGGCGCCGCTATTAGATTTCTGGCTGGCGATGAAGCGCGTTGGATGACTGGGGTCATACTTCCTGTGGATGCTGGTACCACGGCCGCGACAGGAATCGGCATATCAGGCTTGCATACATCGACATCACTAACGAAATAAACATAACCGGGGGATCTTCATTCACAGGGCCTGGTGTCGGCCAACCATATTGATCAAATAACAAAGTTTCCCAAGATTGTGGCATATTTCCTAGGTATTCGATGCAACCGGAGTTGTAACATCAATGACCGAGAATGGCCCACTATCAAATCTTCGGCGAAATATCAATCTATAAAACGACCATATTTCGCTGCATGTGGAGGGGGTCGTATTGAAATATAATCCGTTGTACACTACATCACGTTGTATGGTCTCATTCTCGTGCCGCATTTGTGTGATGCTGCATTTTTTTTATGGGTCACACACCGACGTCAAGCTCAGGCTGTCAAAGACAGCAATACTATTCAGCAGGTCAATAAACACCTAAATGCTGCTGTCCTATATATTAATGATGAATTATCTTGGCTTATTTTAGTCGCATCGCTACGATGTGAAGCGGTTTTTATTACTAGGTTAAGCTTTTGGGGTATTTTGCAGGTTGTGTTGTGGGAGGACAATTTGCTCAAAAGTGATGTTCTATGCACTAGAAACCCAACTTCTCACGAACATTTAATTATTTTAAGAAAATTGATGTCTTGAAAAGTAAATAAAAAAATCCTCATCAGTAATTACTTTGATTAGGGGTAATATCCCATAAATAATGGTACTGGATCAAGCATTGACTGCCAACATATAGGGTAGCATATGCTTTCTAAGCAAGAGGACTGACAAATCCGGCAGATTAGCGCATCCACCAAGAGCTGATCCCACCAATCACATCGATTCGCTATGACGTTCCTGAGGATAAAAGTGGAAAACTGGAGACGCTAAGCAGGATTGGCCGGAGACTTTGCCGACCTGTATGTCCAATGCCGAAACGCGCCAACGAGACCGGAGAATATAAAACCCGGCGAGAATGATTCCGACATTCCGTGTGTTATCATGACATCAAGGTTCACCCTGTCGTGAGACACGACAGATCATCCGGCCTGAGCCATGGCGAGCGCGCAACTGGGGCAGCAGATTGCCTTTTATCTGTACCCGTCCCTACTGTTCATCACCTTGCTGGGTGTTCAATCGCTGGAGTTTTACCTCAATCGGCGCCGAGAGACGCGTCAGGGCGTGTCGGACGCAGAGCAGAAGAAAAAAGCCGAGGCCGTTGGGCGGAGGTACACAAAGTTCATATACTTCTTCCAAGTCGTACTCTGTCTTCAATTTCTTGCCAGTGTTGTGCTCGCTGTGCGCGAAGCAGTTGCCAGTCGAAATGCGCTCCCCGGCACCGTCGACTTCTCTTTCAACGCGTATTTAGTATGCGCCTGCCCTGTGTCCACAATCTTACTCGTCCCATTGGTTAACAAGAGATACAGGCCTCTTACGTTGGAGTGTTGCTTTACTTTCTGGCTGGCTTGCTGCCTGATCCGGAAGGTCCGTGGACTCCAGGCGCTGCCCATTGCTTCGCTTGGGTGGCAGGTGTTTTGGAAGAAAGCCTTATCGTCTCTATTCTTCATTCTGTGCAGCCTCATCTCCGAGTTACCAAGGGCTTCGTCAACAGCATCAATGTTCTGGGATTATCGAGGGTTGTGGTGCTTGTGCTCATGATTGGCACCCTCGCCCTGCGAGAGTACAAACTGAGCCCGCCCAAGCCGAAGTCTGACCCAGAGGAACGCCAATCCCTCCTCGGCAATGGAAATGGCGAAAACGGACATTACGGTAGTGTCCCAGCCCGTACGCCAGGCCAAGCCAGCAGAACCCAGGTTTCAGGTACGGGTTGGCTCGACTATTTTGCTGGATTCAGGGTTCTATTCCCCTATCTATGGTATGAGAAAGATGCACCCAAAATGTCACCCCCCCATGCTAATCGTCATCAGGCCAAAGGGATCTCCCATATACCAAGCGATTGTCGTCATTTGCTTAGTTCTCCTTGTATGCCAGCGTCTTGTCAACGTTTTGGCTCCCGTACAGCTGGGAGTCCTGGTGGATGCTCTTGGCGAGGGTCGCTTGCCCTACAAGCAGATTATTCTCTATGTTGTTTACCGCGCCCTCCAAGGAAACCAAGGAGCCCTTGGTGCTGCGAGGGGTGTTCTCTGGATTCCCGTGTCGCAATCACTCTTCCGCCGGCTTTCTTGCGCCGCTTTCGAGCACGTCTTGGGCCTTTCTTTGGAGTTCCATTTGAACAAGAAGATTGGCGAAGTGACTAGTGCACTGAGCCGAGGTGCTGCCATCAACACGTTTTTGGAGAGCTTTTGTTTCCAGGTTTTCCCCATGGTCTTTGACATTTTCGTCGCTGGTGTTTTCTTCTTTGTCAAGTACGATGCTTTTTACACCATCATTGTCTTCTTCATCATGTGGTCTTACATCTTCCTTACTATCTATGTGGCCAAATACCGCGGCAAGCAGAGGAGAGACATGACAATCAAGACGCGTGAGATGGAGGCTGTCAAGACAGATGCCATCATGTCGTATGAGACAGTGCAGCACAATTGCGCCATCCCTCGCGAAACCCAGAGATTCAGAGACCATGTGTTTGCATTCCAAAGTGCAGAACGCTTGGTGCTGTGGTCTCTCAATGGCCTCAATTTGACCCAAAGCTCTATCTTTTCCCTCGGAACTGCCCTCCTTGTCGCCGTTTCTGCTTACAAGATTTCGATTGGTGAGCAAACGGTTGGTGAATTCGTCAGTCTTATCAACTACTTTGTCCAGCTTCAGGGTCCTCTCAACTTTTTTGGAACCTACTTCACCATGCTGCAGAACAACCTTATTGAAGCTGAGCGACTGCTTGATTTGGTAAGCGATTATGGGCACCCTGTTAATTCTGCGGATACTAATCGAGCCTAGTTCAAAGAGACCTCCGGAATTGTGGAGAAGCCTAACGCTGTGTCATTACCTTCGGTCAAGGGAGAGGTTGCCTTCAATGATGTCAAATTCTCGTACCAAAGCAAGAAGGGAGAACCGGCTCTCGATGGCATCAGCTTCACTGTCGCTCCCGGTACGAAGACTGCAATCGTAGGAGAGTCTGGCAGCGGCAAATCAACGTCCCTGAAGCTTCTTTTCCGATTCTACGATGTTACGGATGGCTCCATCACTGTTGACGGCCACGATCTAAAAGACCTCAAGTTGGACAGCCTTCGCAAGAACATTGGAGTTGTCCCTCAAGATACGGTGCTCTTTAACGCTAGTATCATGTATAATTTGCTCTATGCCAACCCCCAGGCCTCAGAGGCAGAGGTCCACGAGGCATGCAAGGCGGCTAACATCCATGACCGTATCGTTGCCTTCCCAGACGGATATGAGACCAAGGTTGGAGAGCGGGGTCTGAAGTTGTCTGGAGGTGAACGCCAGCGTGTAAGCCACCCTGTTTTGTTTACATACACTTTGTGTGAGTTTTGCTAATTTGCTCTGTAGGTCGCTATCGCACGAGCCATCCTTAAGGATGCCCGCATCTTGCTCCTGGATGAGGCCACCGCATCCCTCGACTCCCACACGGAGCGACTGATCCAAGATGCTCTCGAGCGGGTCACAGCTGGACGAACCACAATCACCATTGCGTAAGTACCCACCCGTCTTTTTATTAACTTGAACAAATCCGGCATCCCTTCTCTCTGGAGCATTTCACTAATAAGCATAATTTATACAGCCACCGCCTTTCTACCATCACCACTTCCGACCAGATTGTGGTTCTTCACAAGGGCAAGATCGTCGAGCGTGGCACTCACTACGAGTTGCTGGCACTTCAAGGCCAGTACCACGCCATGTGGGAGAAGCAGACGATTGCCGAAAAGAAGGAGAAGGAGAAGTTGGAGCAGGAGGCCGAGTCGTCAGAATCGTAATTTTGCGACGAACGATATTAACCGTGTGTCGCACGACTTGATTAGGCCACACTGGTGACTAGCTTGTCTCCATTCACTCTGGAATAATCGTTGTATTCTAATAATCCTCCTGTAAAATATCTCCAAACATGATTAAGTTACTTGCGCCGATCGTGATATGGCCATTTAGCCTCCATCTTCCCCATTAGCCCGTGTGCTCTTGCTAATGATGCTGATGTGACACTGGCCGTGAGTTTTTAAAAACATACAAAGGTACGTTGAATTTATGACCTGCCAGAAATGTAAATTTTCTCTGAACTATATATTTTGTTTTATCACGAATGATATGGCCATATTGTGTTTTTGGGCTATTTGGTCTTTGCTGGAGGTGAACGGTTCTAAGTGACGGCTATTGATGGTCACTGGGCCACTTGCGCAAAAGCCCGATAGGTGGACCGGCTGCCTTACCGCTATGGTTTTTGAAACTTGATTTGTCATTTGACGTTATGATTATTGCTTACTACTTTTACTGCGTTGTACAATAGACGGGATCCCTCCCGACAATGCTGCGTCCGTTCGCGCAGACCGCCATCGTTCGATTGTGCACTACACACACGCCATTTACGCACTATGACGGTGATACCACTGCGCTGAAACCCCTGAATACTTGACCGAATAGAGCGGGAGATTGCCGGTGGCTGGTTGTGGATGTGATGGTTGGCGTTGTAGTTGGTGATAGTACCAGTCTCGGAAGCTAGCCGGACAGTGCGGTTACTAGCCGACAACCATCACGAGGTACATTGCAAGGCATCAAGCGCCAAGAGAAAAGAATAGAAACCATTTCAGAGGTACAATATATTCGGTGGCTTATGTCTGAAATTTTGTTTGGATCATCACAGAATTCCAATTGTTGCCTTGCAAGAAGTGTTCAATCAATCATGGCCATTTCCAAGTCTAGCGAAACCATTATTGTTGGCGGTGGAGCATTTGGCCTCTCCACAGCCCTTCACTTGACCGAGGCAGGCTATACAAACATTTCCATCTTTGAAAAAGACAACCAGATACCGCCACGCTACTCCGCCGCCAACGACCTGAACAAGATTGTGAGGGCCGAATACGAAGAACCTTTTTGGACGGAATTGACCATCGTAAGATGCCCCCAACTTGACATATGACAAGGATGTTGCTGACATATTGTTGGTGCACAGCAAGCCATTGCTGCTTGGAAAACCCCCTTTTACGCCCCACACTTTCATCAGACTGGGTTTATTCACTGTGTCTCTGCCAACTCGCCAGATGAAGCCACGGCGACCCTGGCTCGGTTTCGGGCCGCAGCCGACTCCCATCCTCAGCTGAGGGACCATGTGCACCCGTTTGACAAGGACGGTGATGTCCGGGAGCGCTTCTGGCAGTACGGCGGCTCATTTCCGGGGTGGCGTGGCTACTTCAACAGCTTTGATGGCTATGCCAATTCCGGAGCTGCTCTGCTTGCCGCTTATCGCGAGACCCAGGCTCGTGGTGTAAAGTTCTTTCTCGGAGAGCGTGGCAATGTTTCTCAAATCGTGTACGAGAACACCGCACAGGGCAGGAAGGCCACCGGGGTCCAGATTGAGGGTGGCAAAATACACACCGCTGACTTGGTCATTGTCTCTGTTGGCGCAGCAGCAACAAAGCTTGTCCCAGAAATCGGAACTCAAGTTGTGGCCAAATCCTGGTCCGTTGCCCATGTTCGTCTGAGCGATGATGAGACTGCTGCCCTCCGTGGTATTCCCATCACATACGCCCGGGATCTGGGATTTTACTTTGAGCCGTGCCCCAAGACAAACCTGCTCAAGATTTGCCCCATGGGCGGTGGCTACGTGAACACGGATCCTAAAACGGGTTTCTCTCATGCCCCTGCATCCCTGAATGATAGCGCGTTTGTGCCTGCGCATGACGAAGCCAAGATGAGGAAGCTCCTGGCGGAGACGCTCCCTGCATTTGCAGACCGACCTCTGGTCAAAAAGTCGCTTTGCTGGTTTGCCGATACTCTGAACTCGGACTTCATCATTGACTACGTTCCGGAAACTTCCTCGTCTCTCATTTTGCTGACGGGTGACTCAGGCCACGGATTCAAATTCTTCCCCATTTTTGGATCCTGGGTCAAGACTTTAATAGAGAAGGGTGACCAGTCGATTGGGAGATGGCAATGGAAAGACCCCAAAGCCACCTCTGATGACAAAAACTGGGGTGGTAGTGTTAGCTGGCGCCTTGGGAAAACACTTGAGTTCTCGGAGATTCAGCCCACCCCTGGGTCCAGACTGTAGAGTTACTTTGTAGACAGTATCTAAGTGTTGAGACAAGAGCCACATAATTGTATTGATTCACTGGAATATTTCGCAATCTACTGAGATGTGAGTGCTTTTGCCACAGGATGTCGCGAATGTCAGTGCATTGGAACATTTGTCCCTGGCATGGGATATCACAGCAACCGGTGAACCCCTCAGCGGAATACGACACTCCCAACGGCACTCCCCACAATGAGTTTCGCCTATCTGTAATGATCGTACTACTTCGAATGTCATCGCTTCTTTATCTTTGAGATAAGGGAGACGATAGCGTGGATAGAGTGTACACGAAATCCAATTATGCTAAACGACCCCCAACACACATCGGGTCTTAGCCGAAAGATACGACTGGGCTATCAGGCTCCAGTAGATCAATGTACCCCCTAGTCCTGATACCGGTCATGTGGCATGTCTGTGACTGGTGAAAAGAGTCTGGGGTAATCTGGGGTTGGCGTGTTTCTCCGCATTCGCCTGGCCCATGCTTTCACCTTATATCTCTCACCTCCCCTCTATTGGGACTATATAATCCTCTTTGTTCCTCTTTTATGAATATTTGATGTCTAAACCTTACTCTAGTCGTTTGGTAAAGCACGCCCATTTTCTCTTATATCCGCCATCGCAATGACAACATTGAAGGAGAAGTCTGACAGCCAGTCGGACTTGGATGTTGGACGACACGGTACCGTTACCGGTGATGTAGAAAACATCTCCTTTGGCAATGGCCACCGTGACCAGCTCCATAGGAGCCTGAGTTACAGACAGATCCAGCTTATTGCTATTGGCGGGTCTATTGGTACCTCAACCTTCGTCAGCGTTGGCATTGGTTTGGCTCGAGGAGGTCCCGGCAGCCTGCTTATTGCCTTCCTCTTCTATTCTGCCATACTTTCTGCAGTGAATAACTGCATGGCCGAGATGGCAGTCTTCATGCCAATCTCTTCGGCATTCGTCCGCATGGCGGGGAAATGGGTTGACGAGGCATTCGGGTTCATGGCAGGTTGGAACTTTTTTCTGTACCAGGTCATCATGATTCCATACGAAATCACTGCGATTGCACTGGTGTTGACATACTGGCGCGACGATATACCTGTTGCTGCCGTAGTGACTGCCTGTATTGTTTTGTATATGTGAGTCAACATGTCTGCACTCTGTCGAGGTCCATTAACTGACACGTCTCAGCTTGATCAACGCTTTTGCGGTCGGCGTTTATGGCGAAGCGGAATTCTGGCTGGCGAGCGGAAAGGTCATTCTTCTCGCCATTTTGTTCTCCTTCACTTTTGTCACCATGGTTGGCGGGAACCCAGACCACGATACGTACGGATTTCGATACTGGAAGAATCCCGGTTCCTTCGCCGAGTATATTACAACTGGGGACCTTGGGAGGTTCGAGGGGTTTTTGGGATCACTTTGGAATACGGCGCTCATTATTGTTGGCCCAGAGTATATGGCCATGGTAGCCGGTGAAGCCAAGTTCCCTCGTCGCTACCTAAAGTCTGCCTTCAC
The DNA here is from genome assembly GCA_017140755.1 of Calonectria hongkongensis. Taxonomy (NCBI): domain Eukaryota; kingdom Fungi; phylum Ascomycota; class Sordariomycetes; order Hypocreales; family Nectriaceae; genus Calonectria; species Calonectria hongkongensis. Next base: position 1,226,829 of record JAACJA010000009.1, read on the forward strand.
GGCCACCTACTGGCGATTCCTGGTTTTCTTTATTGGCAGTGCTCTATGTGCCGCTATCGTCTTGCCATACAACGACCCTGCCTTGGTCAATGTTGTTTTTGGGAAGAGTGAGAGTGCTGGCACTGCTGCAGCATCACCCTTCGTTATTGCCATGAGCAACATGCGTATCGGTGTCTTGCCTCATATCATTAATGCTCTGATGATCACCAGCATTTTTTCAGCCGGAAACGCCTTTACATATTGTGGAAGTCGCACCCTTTATGGGCTGGCCCTTGAGGGTCAAGCGCCAAAAATATTCCTAAAGTGTACAAAGTCTGGTGTTCCGGTCTTTGCCCTTGGGGTTACAATGCTGTTCCCATTCTTGGCTTACCTCAACGTTTCCAGTGGCGCATCTGAAGTATTGACATGGCTCATTAATATCATCACATCATCCCAGATCATCAACTACATCGTTATTTCTACTACCTATATCTTCTTTTACAAGGCATGCTTGGCACAGAACATTGATCGTTCTTTGCTCCCTTACTACGGTCGCTTCCAACCCTATTGTGGCTGGATTGGGCTTGTCGTCCTGACTGTCATTGTTTGTGTATACGGCTACGCCGTCTTTCTACCTGGAAACTGGGATGTGGGAACCTTCTTCACGTCGTATACTATGGTCCTTGTTAATCCTGTACTCTACATTGGATGGAAGTTGGTTAAGAGAACCAAGGTTGTATCCGCTAGGGACGCTGATCTTGTGTGGGAAAAGCCCGTTATTGATGCCTATGAAGAAATGGCCGAAGAAATACCGTTGGGATTTTGGACGGAAATGGCACAGATGTTTGGCTTGAAGAAGGCTCAGGTGAACCCGAATGTTTAGGGGTGATTGGCTACCGTCATCTCGTACGTCGAATTTGGTAGAAAAATTCTTCAAATTTAAAGAATCCCAAATTTTTCGGTACATTATCACTTGCGATATATAATAATTTTAGTCGATATAGGATCACCTCCGAATTTGGACGTGTTTGTTATGTATGAGATGGTAGAATGAAATCTGATTTCTGCCAGATTTGGAAAGGTTGATATTCTGAAAGGTTGATAAGAACTTTTCTAATATCACACAATCATGCCGTTAATCATCTAAAGACTCCTTAACCAATCGTCGAGCCATTCATGAATTAGATTTATGAGCCTTGAAACAACGATTAACGCGGTGCAAGACTGACTGGCATCTACTTCGCTGCTGCATCCCACGCACTTGAACCCAAATGGTTTAGGACACCCCACACAGATACTGAAGATGAGATCCATGTGGAATAGCTGCCCGGCCTCCATCCCGAGCCGTTATCGGAAACCCCCAAGCCTCAGAGTCCTGCTGACCACAGCCCCTAAGAAGCGGGCTTTCAATCTAGGGCAGTTAGTTTATTGCCACTCAAATCTACCCCGCATCGTGATTTGAGATGAGAAGCGAGTCAATTGTATCGGCATAGAAGCCGATGCTGCATTAGTATAAGATGAGGCAAAAATTAGAAGATCCAGATAGCCGAGAGCTATGTTTGAACATCAAGAAACCACGTCGTGAAGAATCGCATCTCTTTGCCATGACCTACTCTCGCGGAAAATTCTCCCTCAATGGAGGGACAAAGTCGATTCAGCGGATCCGAAGCCTGTCGACCCAACCCATAACTCGGAACAGAGCCGTTGCATCGCAAAGCTCCCATCCACTGTCTGGCCTTCCCAGCAGTGTTCTATTAAGATCACTCCTCATAAACGCCGTCTCATCCAAACCTTATTTACTCAATCTGTCATTACGTCTTCTCACCAAGATATCCCAATCAACCACCGGGTATGTGCTCAATGTCAACCGCAACAAGATTCTTCATTGGATCATGAAGAACACTTTCTACAAGCAATTCTGCGCGGGAGAAACTGAGGTTGAAACGCGCAACACCATGAATCTTTTGCAGAATCTCGGCTTTCGGGGGACGATTTTGACATATGCCAAGGAGACCGCCTTCCACTTTGAGACAAATACCAGCTATGGCCTAGGAACGGATGCGAAAGGAATCGCAGCCACGGAGTTCTGCCCTATAATTGAAGAATGGAAGAAGGGGTCTCTGGAAAGTGTTGGCCTTCTTTCTGAAGGTGACCAACTTGCCCTTAAGTATGATTTACCACTATGAGATAAATGTGAACATCACGCTGACCATGTAATAGAATGACTGGAGCTGGACCTCGGGTCACTGAGGCATTTGCCGCTGGCACGCCTCCGCCACAACAGTTCTTGGATGCTCTTGATGAGATTTGTTCCCAATGTAGAGACCGAAAAGCTCGTATCTTGGTCGATGCTGAATCTCAACAGTTCCAGTGGGGAATCATGAGAGTTGCTGTTGATCTGATGTCTCGCTATAACCGACAAGGTTATGCTCTGATCTACAACACGTATCAAGCCTACCTCAAAAGTACATCAAGCACTCTTCTCAAACACTTGAAGATTGCTGAAGAAGAGGAATTCATTCTTGGAGTGAAGCTGGTTAGAGGCGCATATCTGGCCTCGGATCAACGAAGTTTAATCCATGATACAAAACAGGATACCGATGATGCCTACAACAGCATCTCGCAGGGTATCATCAAGCAAGAATATGGACCTTTCGGAAAAGGAGATCGCAAATTTCCACCTACAAATCTATTCCTAGCCAGCCACAACAAAGACAGTCTTGTGACTGCCTACAAAACCTACCGAGAACGTAAAGAACAAAATCTTCCCACAGTCCATTTAGGATTCGCTCAGCTCCATGGAATGTCCGACGACGTGAGCTTTGCATTACTTACAATGAAGGAAGAGGATTCCCACCTCGAGACGCCTGATGTCTACAAGTGCTCTACTTGGGGGACGATGAGCGATTGCATGGCTTACTTAACCCGGCGTGCCGCTGAAAACCGAGACGCATTGTCACGCACAGCTGATGAATACCTTGCGCTCAAAACGGAATTCAAGAGAAGATTGGGAAAAATTTTAAGACCAATTTAGATTAAGCTTAGTTAAGGAATTGAAATGGTTTGCGTAACTCTTTTTTGATAGTCTTGAAATATTGAGAAATATAATGAGGATGCAACCTGAGTGCTCCTTCTGACATGCGCATTTTACAAAGCCATCACTAAGTGCATAATTTTTAACTAAGTCCGATGGAATAATCTATTCATAATTTTACAAATATTTCCAATAATCACAGTTCGAACAATTTATCTCCAGTCAATAGTGTCCTATCATTCTTGTTCATTGAGTATCAGGTGGGAATACAGCACCTTAGCTGGCTGGGTTCGCTGCAACCCGCCACGTCAAATTGCACTACACGATCATAAAAAGTGCATAAAGCACCCGATGAATTCACATTAAAAATATCCAGCTCTAGAGAAAACATCGGGAGGCCTGCGATTGGACCCCAAGCTTGCCCGCTAAGTTCGCTGGTTAAGGCAAGAAGCCGACACCGGAATACGATGCCCGCAACAACTTTCCCGCAAGGCAGGGAAGCTATCCGACGATGATACAAACTTGCAAAATCCGGAAATATGTGGGCACGGATCAGGTCTGAACTACATCGACGTCGAATTGTGGGGTCGAATCTTTGTTGAACTATGAGCGGGAGGTTTCCGACTGTCTCGGTAGCTAACCGAGCACAGTCTATCGGCCGAATCCCACGATGGTACGGCACGTGCTATGATCTTATGCATGAAGATATAGTTTCGAAAGCCAGATTTAAAAATTAAAAATAGATGCAGACCCAGTTCCAAGGGGTTATAAGAAGGAGCGCTTACCTCGTCAACACTGCCAACCTCAGCGCCACAAAACATCGGGCATGTCGGATGGTAGAAGCGGGATGAGATTCTACCAAATGATTTGTTGGTGCGGCATCTCTCCCGATAAATGAATTCATCGATCAATAGTAGATGATGCTGTCCTGGGAATCGCTTCGGTCGCGTGCCGATATCACGGTGACGGAGCGAACCGCGCCCCGCTCCACAAACTGCAGTAGTGCCGGTAAAATGTCCGATCAATCAAAAGTCAAACTTGAACAGGAACGCAAGACCATTCTCCAAGTTTATTGTGCCACTTCGCGAAGTCACACTCGCTCCCACTCATTGCTGCACCATTTCTGCCACAAAGCCAATCATGGGATCCGACATAGTGAACACTGTGGCCGGCACAGCCGGGGGTGCGGCCCAGGTTCTCATTGGTATAGTCTGCCGTGGTGTGCGCCAAAGGACTATGCTAACAGGTGTTATTCAGGCCAACCTTTCGGTCTGTTGTGTCCTGCTTGACCTGAAGCAAGAATCGCACTAAGACGCAATGAGGTAGATATCGTCAAAGTCCGGTTACAAACGAGCGGAGGCGATGCGTTTACTGTTGCGCGCAATATTTGGAAGAAAGAAGGCCCTCTGGCCTTTTATAAAGTATGAGCTTTGTGACGAACATCTGCAGCTGCTTACACCTTTAGGGATCACTGCCCCCTCTGCTAGGGCTCGGAATCTGTGTGAGTAGAACTGACTTGGAGTGGTGCAGTATCAACATCCGCTGACACCTTTCAGGGCAGTATCCAATTTGGAACATTCCACTTTTTATGCAATTTACTACAGAACCAACCTCATAAAATCGGCAAACCTCTGTCATTAGGAGAACTGTATCTCGCGGGTGGAGGTGCAGGCTTAGCCAACAGCGTCATTTCCGGTCCCGTTGAGCACATCAGGATCCGTCTTCAGACCCAACCGGATGGCGAAAAACGATTTTACAATGGACCAAAGGATTGCTTTCAGCAGATTGCAAAGAAGCATGGCATTCGAGGGATTTTTCGAGGCCAGGTGATTACGATGCATCGCGAGTTTCATGGGTTTGGTGTTTGGTTCGGAGCATACGAAAGCTTGCTCGCCATTGTTGCGCGAAGGGACCAAAAGAAGCGGACAGAGCTGCCCAGCTGGAAGGTTGCTGCGTGCGGCGGGCTTGCGGGGGAAATAATGTGGTTCATATGTCACCCAATCGACGTGATAAAAAGCAAGATGCAAAGCGATGGATTTGGAGAAGGCCAAAGATACAAAAATATGCGCGAAGCCTTGAGGATCACCTGGAGGACACAGGGTATTGCCGGCTTCTACGAGGGCCTCGTTCCAAATTTGCTTCGCGCGATGCCCGTCTCGGCAGGAATATTTGCGACGTAAGTAACATACTTTTAGAAGTTCGAAGACGTATAACAGCTCACATTGATCTTAGGGTTGAGCTGGTTCGGAAGGCTCTCGCATAGGATGCAAGGCGAATTTGTCTTAACCCGCTCTGCATTCTCTACGCCATTAGCTATCGAGGGCACGGTTTACATTGGAACCCTTGACCTATCTCCGGTTGCTGTTGTTACTAGCCAGCTGTTCGTTGGAGGTTACAGCCGGTCTCGGGGTCACAAGGGTTAATTGAGATTACAGCGCCACTTCGGCTGGGCGGTGGTGGCGTCATAAGGGGTGAAGTTGCGAGAAGCGGACATTCAGGGCTTGGTTTCTGTCTCATGCACATCGTACCGCTAAATATCAATGGACAATGGCAATTTCACACACACACACACACATATTGTTATTTTCATCAGTGAAGAAGTTGAATAAAATGAATACCAACTACTTTCGACACGTTGCGCTGAAAGCTCTCGCGGTGGTCCAGGGTATGTTGGTGGAGTCTGCCCCAAATTCTTTTATTTTACGATTAAATTCTATTTTAAATCGTCTTATTAGAGGCTTTACAGTCATTTTGTCTTACCAAAACCATTTGATTTGCTTCAAACATTATATCCAAAAGGCCCGGTGTAGGCGGTAAGGTATTTTGTCGTATGCCCCTTTCCTGCCGTAAAACTGCTGGGGGCAATTGTATGACAACTACTTTGGGTAAACCACCTAGTCGTATATCCAAGCGAGCACTATGGTAATGGTATTTTTAAATTATAGTGTAAGAGAGAGCAAGATCTCTATCAGTATCGAGTAGCTAAAGTGCCCATCTACTTATGTTACATATGTCATTAGCCTTGAGGGGCTTTACTGTCTCCCTTTGCTAGTGCCTGGATACCAACTTTATCAAGTTTGAATGCTGTCCAGTCCATCCTCTTTGCACCCAAATTTATCGTAGAAATTTAATGCTCGCTTATTCTCGTTCAAGCATAGCCAGTCCATCTTCACGCAGCCTTCTTCCAAAGCTACCTTTGCCATGGCCTCCAATAACTGCTGCGCGTAACCCCACCGTCGATACTCAGGCACAACATAAAGCTCTTCCAAGCAGATGCCAGTTTCCCCGCTCCATGTCGAGAAGTTGAAGAAATAAATGGCCATTCCTGCGATGGTCCCATCTGGAGCGGATATAAGTAGAGCACGGATGCATGGCAAGCAAGATACTTGGACGTGCTCTTCCGAGTCTTTGTCGTTTAGCTGAGGTGACTTATCGAAACGTATGGCAGTGGAAAGACGAGACTCGGTAGCTTCGACAGCGGCACCGGGACATTGCTCATCAGCTGCTGCTTTGATGAATGATAGGATGATCGGCACATCTAAATGACGTAAGGTTAGACAGGCGGTTACTGCATCTCAGGACAGTACTACCCTCACGCCACGCATGGCGAATTGTCACTTTTTCTGACATTATGATTGGATAGATAGCTGAAATACGTCAAGTTTCACAGAAGGTCTGTAACATGAATAATTCACTTTAACTAGAGTGGGGTTACTGCAAGGCTCGTATATCTGACTCATCCGGAGGTCGATTCCCGACGACTAACATAACAGCGGCCACTAGTTGCGATCTGCCAACTAGCAGATATATTCAATTGGAATTCAATGCAAAAGCGAGAGGTGCGTAAACAACAATACTTATGCAGCCACCGCTCCATCTCCTAGCATCATTGGCATTGTGGCCCCATCAACCAATCCACCTCTTTCGCCAATGAACCTCACAAAACTCAAAGACGTTTCGGGATTTCCATGCGGAGTGAGAGAGTCACAAGGAACAGAAACCTTGAGGTCTATGTGAGCAGGTACCGAGGCAAAGCAGACGCAGAGCCTGGGTTCTTTGATAACAAGACGAGGCTTGTCATTGCGCCAGTTTGAGCGAGTGTATTCCATCCAAAAGTAAACCGTTCGGAGGTTTGGGAGGCCATGGATGACCTTTACCAACCAAGACCAGTCTTTGTCTTGGTTGCATGCGACTCTGAAGCCATCTGTTATGAGGAGATGGCGCAGCTGGTGGACCATTGGTGGTCTTCGAATGCCCAAGAACCTGGACGCACTCATGCAGTACTCGAAAACGAAGCGGATGTTGTGAGCGATGGAGTCTAGGGCTTCGAGATGCCTATCGAGTAATGAGCATTGAAAGAATTACTTTTGAGAGATTTTACGGATGACGTAGATCTCTCTTGTCGAGAATTCTTGGTCTTACATTCTTTTGCATGAGAGTAACATGGGCAAGAACGGGGTTTGTCGTTCAACAGGGGCAGATGGCCAGCCATGATCGAATCTGCCTGTGCAGGTGAAGCAAGTCTTACTCCATGACGCCGCCTCTAGTCTCCAGCGCTGATATGCCACCAAGGGAGGCAGGCTTTCCGGCCAGGAATGCTCCCCTTGCGGGGTATCGAACTCGGTAACGCATCTGGCATGGCCGTAATACGGCACCTCGCCACCAGCAGAGTACTCCAAAATGTGCTGCGAGAGGCCGGCTTGCCGCCACAGCTCCAAGTAAATTTTGTCACGAATCTCCACCGGCAGCAGCGAGAGAAACCCACACTCTCTCTGGGAATTGATGGCGCCGAAGTCGACGTTGCCAGAGCCGGATGAATGGCCAAAGGCGTCCTTGGGATCGAGTGGAGGCTGATTGTCAAAGTGTTGTCGTTGTCTGTGACGTCGTCGCTGGCTTCTGGATGGATAGTTCTCGGGCATGGCTTGAAATCACTCATGTATATGGTACAGGAAAAGAGGGAGGGCTCTCGTCGACAAACGTTGAGGAGGGTGGCTCGTGACTGTCTACTCACGTGCGGGCACGAATGATTGCGAGACAGCTGATTCACACCATGGCAGCTTACTGGCTCAAGCAGACAAGGGCTTAGTAAGGGTAGCTGCCGTACACCCGTGTCTCTTGCGAGTCTATTTTTCGAGATTTACTCGTCTATTACTTGCATGAGGGTATCTCAGGGAGAGCTCCAGTCATATGTAGCCGCATTGAGGCGTTGAGCCAATTAGTGCACCGCGGTTCCTGGGGGGCGGGCGCTATCTATAACTTTATCAATCGAGGGCCCATGCTAGTGTGATCTCCACCCTCAAAACGGCGCTCAGTTTTACGTGAGGAAGCGGGGAGTAGAGATATACGTTTGGTGAATGACGGCGACCTTGGGATCAGTCCCAAGGGAAGCGGCACATGCTCGAGCGAGTAGTAGCACGAGATTAGGCCTATTCGGGTCGACGTGCGGGGTAGGTAGAGTGACCTTTACCCCTCTCCAACGGTCATGATAGTCCGGGCCATTCATCCGATAGTCGCAGTGGACAGCCTGTCGCTTAGGAGGGACGTGGCAATACATAGTGAGTACTGGCACTACTGTGTGCTTCAATTGTGAATTTTTTTGCTAAAGATGAAGCTACGTAGCGACTTCCATTTCAGGTTCAGGGATGAATTAACATTCTTGGTCTCAAGCCAATGACGTCCTCGAGTCTAAGACAAACAGCCCAGTTTTGTTTAATGGATCCAGCTCACATGCTCGTTGAGCTCAACTGTCTTATCGGTACCGACACGATAATATATGAATAGTTTTAATTAACTCTGTACAGGATCCGTGGTACGCGAACCAACGCAGGGGGGGCTCCCTCAATGTGGATAAACAAGCCAGCCAGGCCTGTGGAGCCTTGTTGGTCCGGGTCGCAACGATAACCAGAACTAATCCGTGCAGAAGGATTCGCGCTGCAAGGGCTGGATCCAACTTGAAACGCCAAGATCACACAAAAAAAGGGATGCAACAAAAACAAGGGATCACGGGTCTAATTTTCTCAACAGTTATGTGACTGTACAATCGGGAAATGTAGACACTTGCTGGCTTCTAATGGATGGACACACACAGGCACATGTTGAATACTTATGCAGTGTACACTGTCAGCCTCTAGGGCCCGTATTAAGCGCTGATTAAAGAATTAGAGCCGAAAGTTTTTAAGCGCCGGGCCCGCCTCTGGCCCACATCTCGATCCTCAGCCCGGCGCCACTAAATTAACTCGTGCAAATCACAGTCCGTGCAACGCATCGTCAATATGCATGTTGGTTGTTGGTACGAAGGCAATTTTACGTAACTCACTAGGATAGGGCTATCCGATCTTTTAATAGAGGCTGGGACTGTGGTCTGAGTGCTACCTTCTCTTCTTCAAAAAGCGAAGTGCCCATGATTCCAGAAGAAATGGCTACTCGCTTCGCTCTTCGTTCCCAGTATCTCACACGCTCACCGTATGGACACCTCGTTTTCATGATCTGAGCGGGACCAAAACTTGTCCAGAATGGATAATTCATCTCATTCTGATTTGTCCACTCTGGCGTCTCAGCAACCAACGCCAGAGCAGCAACTACCAGGGCAGAGAACGTCAGGAGAGAGTCGCTCAGAGAGTCGCTCAGAGAATCGCTCAGAGGGGAATCGCTCAGAGGAGAATCGCTCAGAGGAGAGTCGGCCCCATCCAGAGGCAAAGTTGCTCGACCGTGAATCTCGGAGTACCCTGAAAGAGCAGGCACCTAGTTGGATATGGAGAACAGGGCTTCCAGGAACGTTGATTCTGATTCCTATCACATATATTGGTAAGGCGCTTTGTTTCTAACCACTTAGTCGCTGTCTAACCCGAAGATAGTTCTGATTGGGATGGTGGCGTCTCTACACAACAAAAGTGAGAGCAAATTTGGGAACAGTGTACTGGAAGTCCTCCAGATTGCTGCTACAGTATGGCCTATCTCATTCGCCGCCGTCTTGGGACCCTTTCTCAAGACACTAGCGCTCTATAGTGCTGAAAGGGGATCTACTCTTGGGACTCTAGAGTTTCTTTTGACTAGCCAGACGACTGCTTCAGCATTTAAGAACTTGTTTTTTCTTGGAAGCACCCATTTGTGGACCATTGTCATTGTGGTAGTGTGGTGCCTAAGCCCCCTCGGAGGTCAAGCTGCTGTTCGCTCTCTGGACTTACACTTTAATGTAACCACTTCTCAGAGCCCTGCGATCCATTATCTCGGGGGTAATATCTCAGACATGAATGGCATGTTTAATCAGAGCGGAGACGTCAGCATCTTCACCGGAGGGGGCACACGGCCCGATCAATTGTTTGATTTCAGAAACAACATTGCCGGTTCCTTTTCCAGGCCAGACGTTACAGTTTCCCATGCAAATGGATCCAGCGAGTATTTCGATGGAGCTGTCCAAAGGCTTGGAGGAAATGGGCAGGCGGCCCGTCTTGGACAAGAGGATCTGTGGCGGAACGTTCGGATACCATACCTTGAGTTGCTTCCAAATTACAACCCGAAGGAACCTGAGGCCTGGGTTCCGGTTCCTACCGATATGGTGGTTCCATACGCATCCCTTATCGGCATACCTATTCGCAGAAAGTCCGATTCTCGAGTAGGAAACTCTACGATGACAGTGCGATCTCACTACCAGACCGTGTCCTGTGGGGAAGGTTTCAACGGATCGAGTTGGGTGGGACCGAAAGCGGACAAATTCACCTTTGTCGACGTGAGCGATAGACTATGGCCGAACTCGTATCACAACAGCCCTAATAATTCATTGGCACATGGCTATCCAAACCTCGTATTGGACGTACTCAACAATGCGGCATTCTTAGAACATATTTCTAGCGGATTATACCCACCAGTTGACAAAGAGCCAAGCAAAAAACTGACACTTATGCTTGCTGGGTATTGCGGCCCAGACCCATTTATCCGAACCTGCGATCTTAGCACCAGTTATGTGGATATTGAGATTAAATGCACGCGATTGGCAACGTCTGAAGACCAGAAATGTCACGCTAATCGAGTTCGACATGCCCCTGGTTTCCCCATATCAGGGAATCTTACAGCTTTATCGAACGGCCTGACTGCCGCTGGAATCGTATTTGAATTCCCTTTCGCTACTGCGATGTATAACCTGGGTCGATCTAGTCTGATTGAGATGTATATGATGGACCCTCCTCGGATCACTCAACACTATGTCGCAGACTATTTTAGCCCAGGTTGTTCTTCAAACTACTCGTCAAGCGCCTTCGAAGCCAGGTTCGCCACGGCCTTGAACACGGTTATTATGGCAATGTATAACTCTTCGGTTGTAACGGGGGGCGATGGTACAAGCCTGGAAAATCGCAACATGATGTGGAAGGATGCTACTGAAACATGGACCGAGTTCACTGATAGCGTGTATACCTTGCACAAGACGTGGTTCCCCATCTGGGTGCTGTCGACTCTGGTGTTGTGTATAAGTGCCACCCTCAATGTCACTGTGAGGGCACGTATCAAGGCTCCCGATTTCTTGGATAGCGTAGCGGGGCTGACCAGGGACTCTCCATATGTGGACGTTCCGCAGCAGCGCACCGGTGAGAGTGGTTCTGACCGGTTGCAAATGTTGAAAAAGGTAGAGGTCAAGATCTGCGACATCCAGTCCGATGCAAATGTCGGGAGAATTGCTTTGACCACACATACAGACGGTCGGAGATTGGCTTGGGGAAGAGCATACGAATGATACGGCACTACTACGAGAGAACTTCCGAAAGTAATATTAATGTTTCTTTTTTGTATTTCTGCCTAAGTGGGTAGATACATGACGGAGCATTAATCGGCTTTAGCCTATGTGTTGTGGTCACCCGTCCCAATAGCCCTTTCCCACACACCTTGAGCGAGAGGTTGCGAACGCCCTATAGGCCATGCGAATTGTTCCAGGCGCTCCTGGGCTTCCTCCCATCGGATTATCCCCGATAGTTGACTCCAACTTCGAATCGAATTGTCGAAAAAGATTTCTACCCATTGAAGTCTTTCATTGTATACGCGTTCTTGGTGCCAGGCCAAGCTAAAGGCGCATACGAAGTGTTTCCAGAACCAGAAGTCGGTCGAGGGGACACTGTGGAGATAGTTCTCAGGGCGACCTAGATCGCGCAACAGCATGGCCATGATGTATCTGAAAAGTCGGGGATTAATTGGGTCGCCTGCATTCCAAAGCCCCAGAACTGAGTGTACATAAAGGCCGGCTGCAGCAGTGATGCTCAGCCAAGACGTGTGCAGAGTTCGATCATTACTACTTGGGGGCTTATTTGAGCCATATAACGAAGTCACATGAGAGTGGACCAACGCAAATTGGAGCCTGGATATTACCAATTGGATCCAGGCCCATGTTGAATCATCGGTTGTATGCTGGTTGTTATGTTCGCCGATGACCTGCGCTGAATTTGTTAAAGACCCTATCCATTCCAGAATAGGTGTTGCGTCTACATGGCGGAACCTTGCTGCCGCCGAGGGTGCCGCGAAGAAGAATGGGTATAATGATATTATCTTTAGTTGTCGGTCTAAATCCCCGATGTCTTTTGAATGCCAATGGAATAATAATGTGGCGTATTCATAAAGTTCAGATGTCAATGCTTGCCCAGTTAAATTGAGCAACATTTGGCATTCTTGCATTCGAGTTTTTAGTGACAGAACGAGATGGGATACTCTGGTGAGCAGTGTTAGTAATGAGTGTCCCGATGAGAAGGCCGTAAAATTGGGGGGCTGGATACGTAAGACTACTTACAATATTAAGTACCGATTCATAAGCTCTTCTTCGAGTCCCATCTGAGACTTGGGCAATGAGTCGGCCGAGTAAAAGTGGTCCAGTATCGTGACAAGACCGTCGAGATGTGTTGCAGCACTCACCATGTTGCCGAGGGCAAGCTACAAAAAGAACACGTCATTAGTTGTCAGAAAAGAACCACGCACTTGGAATCGGCTTACGTCGGTGAAACATAGTGTGACTATATGTTTGACAAGTGTAAAGACATTTAGCGTGTCAGGATTCCTCAGCTGCTCATTCAAGGACTGGATGGTTTCGGTCCGATGGAAGAGGACGGTGGCATTAAAGGACCTGACGTCTCTTGACGTCCACACATGGTGCAAGCCAGCTATGAGCATGGTGTTTCGGAGGGAAACTTGGTCTTGGATCAGCATTGGTAGACTATGCAACGCGGGTTAGTCCAGCCAACAACCAACAACCAACAAACGGGAAGGGGTCTGAGCTCACGCCACAGCAGCTTTGGCGTCAAACGTGGAAGCCGAGTGATCCCGGATCCGCAAAACTGTAGTGGGCTTGTCAGTAGCAAAAACTAAATCAAAAGTGCTCCTCTGACGTACAATAGTGCAACAACTGCTTTGACTTGTACGGCATGTGCACTGGCAAGCAGTCGAAAGGATCAACAGGGTTGTGGTCTAGCGCCGAGTTCATGAAAGTGATTGGCTGAGCCTGGTTCGCAGAGAGGAGCCACGGCGGCAGTTGGCCTGGCTGACCCAGGGCTCTGCGCTCTCGAAGTGGAGGATCTGGGAGCGGGTAGAGACATGTCTTGCCCGTCCGCAGGCAGGATTCACTGCGCTAGCATTAGCAGCCGCCCGGAAACGGGGCTAGGGCTTACGGTGGTGGGTGCTTGCCATGTTGGTTGACTCCCATCGCAACGATTGTGGGCCTTCTTGCAGGGCAGACAGCCTGCCCGGCTGCGAGTGTGGCGTTTGCGGATCCTCTTATCCGCGTCCGAGCTGGGCTTCTTCATAGGGTCGTCGGGAAGGATGAGACTGGGGAGAGAGGCAAAACTGTATTCAAGGGGGCAAAACCTTTTCTCTTGTTGTTTTTGGGAGCGGGGCTGACACCCGAGCTCGGTGCTGGGGCCGTGGTGTTGAGGCTAGCTGTCTAAGCCATTTTGGGATAATTAGCCTAGTTGAGTCTGCAGATCTGTCACGTTTGTAACCGAACAAGCCCAATAAGCAGTTTCGGTAGGTATTGATACCCAAACGAATGGACAATTTGCGGTGAAGATATGTTGCAATCCCCATTACATGATTATTCCAACCAATTGCCCAAGCATCTAAAGCATCAAGCCACATGGCACGCTGGGGAGCAAGCCTTTGAACCTACTCGTCATGGTTACATTGAAGGTGGGGTGCAATTCCGCTACAGCCCTTCATTTCATCCTCATGAGCTCTTTCAACAGGATGATGCATTCTGCAACGTTGCCCCCAACTACCCTTGAGTAGAAAAGGCAGAAAGTGTTGTGAACGCAAATTCTGCTTCATACGAAGTTGAGACTCCAGTCTACTCCCCTTGCTTTGCAAGGGAAATAGAGGAAAGATAAAAAATACCAAGTGAATGACATGCAATGTGGATTCGGTCACATTTTCGGTGGTGACTCAGTAAGACTTTTAAGACACGGCACATCGCCGATCTATTCGCCTTGATCCAAGCCAGTTTTATTTTAGACACCGAACATCACCTGAATCTTCGCTTTTACACCATCTACGTAATCTATTGTTTTGCGAGATAGTATTGATTGGACCGATTCATCCGCAACCCGTCGGCATGACATGATCTTCTAACTACGCTGGGATCTGGCTGTTAAAAAAAGACCATTAAAAGCGGCGTCTGACGTCGGATTCCAGTTCGATGCTTCCATTTTCATATCGAAAGCACAGTTCTGTGACCAAAGCATCATACAATATTCCGTCAACATCTTGCCATTCATCGTTTCCATCATGGGCTGGAAAATACAGAACAGAACCATCACTGGTAATTATATCTCTGTTTATGAGCCAAAAGTCAAAGATAGACAGGATAAGCTTAGGCTAGATGCTGAAGCTTCCAAGTGGTATGCCGGAATTTCGGAGAAGCAACGCAAGGAACGCGATGCACATGCTGCCAAGGATCGATCTGCACATCACTGGGAAGGAGAACGCCATGCTGCACTCGTACGACGAGCAAAGCTCGTTAGCTATGACACTTTTTTGTTTTTCAAGAAATATTCGTCCTTAGGCGATAACTTAGGTAAGAGGTGTTCGCCCTTGAATGGTGGCTCGAATTGCAAGCAATCAGATGAGAAGCGAGAAAGGCTCGGAAGACAAAAAAAGACCATGTGCTAACAGATTCACGTGGAAGCTATTGAGAACGAGTTGACACCTGTTCAAGCTTCTTATGCATCTGTTTGCAAAATCATTTGAAAGAATATACTTCTTTTAGAAGCCGTTTCAAACCTCTACATATCAATTGGGAGACAGGAAGCAGGTCTAAGCCTGTCAACACATAAACCGGCAACCGCTGGTCTTGGAATAGGGATCAATGAAAGCGACACAACTTTTATCTATGACGCAATACGCAACAAGGTAAGCCAGCTTACTCTTGTTTAGCATATTTAAAACTTTTCTAATTTTGTAGAAAACACCCGGTGAAGTAATCCGTTCCCAGATCAATAACGATTTAGAGGATATTGTTGGTTATTTAAGCTTATTGTCACAACTGTCCGAGATTCCAGGCTGGGATCAGAAAGAAGACCCCACGCACATTCCCCGGCTTGCTGCGCACGGGCTAGTCAACATGCCCTGTCGAAATATTAAGACAAAACCTGAAGTTGCAGAATTTTTCTCTCCGAGTGATTTAGATGGATTATTTTGTAATTTCAACTGGGCAACTCTGTCTAGGGATGTTCAGCTATTTGATGAGCCAAGCTTTCTATCAGTCTTCAGAGAATCTATAACCCAACAAGAGGGTTGGAAAACTTTGGAAGACGACAAGGCGAAAGCGATTTTGTCTTTTTTCAATACCAGCGAGAGAGTCGTCACAATTTTCAAAATGAACGAAGAACAAGACTGGCAACCTCAATACTTTGAGATAGAAAGAGATATTCTCTCTTCTATTGTTAATGATGAAACAGTAATGAAGGCAGTTCTCGATATGGTGTCCTATTTGAAGTACAGCGCGTTGGTGGATGTGACGACCCAGAATGCAATTGCTGCACGCAAGGGTCAAAGCGAGGATACATTGGTTCAAAAATACGATGAGGCTCAACAGAAAAACCTTGACACCTTTAAAACACCCTATATTAATTCATTTAAGGGAAAGCTTTTGTTGGGAATGTCGAATTTCTGAACGCGCCAGTCATTCTTTTAGCTCCTTAGTACCGTCCTAGACAGGGCATTCTATTTTAGTTGTCTAGTCCGATTTTGGGTTTGTTAACAAATCATATAACAGGATATTTTAGTGCAATGTACGTAGAATGTTCCTAGGGTAGACTGCTGTTGTGAGCAGCATGCAGAGCCTACTAGTAGAATTATAGAAGTAAGATGAAGATGGCAGTCCACAACACGAAGTTGTTCCGATCAAGAGCTCACACCTCTAGAGAACGCGCCCAAGGAAGACGAGTTTCTAGCTGATGGGTCGGCCTCATGCAAGGCATGGCTAAGGATAATGCCTGCGAAAGCGTTGTTTGTGTTGTTTGGCTGATATGAATTGCTCAGACTAGAGGCTGTTACAATGAAGGAAAGAATAAAATATCGAACATAATTATTGTGCTAGATCATGTCATTCTTAGAAAAGGATGCTTGCTACCTAAGAGGAAAAAAGAATAACGGGTATATTGGCGGTCGTTCCATCATAAAGTCTGCTTCGCCATCAAGAGTGCGTAGCCGAGATCATAACTATTTTCCACAAATGAAGCTAGTTGTATTTTACATCCATGCCTAAAAGATCAAACTTTTGTCAGCCAATAAGGATAATTGGGTTGTAGTTTAGCCATCATTTGACTATTGTGGTTGTTGTATAATGTCAACCATTTCCATATGGTTACTGTCGATCGGAAATGGCTTTGTAGGCTCAGTAATGCTCAACAGGGTGTCGAAGACTGAGGTGTTTATGTCCAGTTGACTGGGTTGCAAAAGAGTCATCCATTGAGAGTCTGAGACAGGATATAATTGCTGATCATCTGGATTTAGTCCCCAGTCCTGACCCCACATTGGCCACTCTGCCGTTGATGTTGAATCTAGTTCGGACTTAGAGGAGCTTGAGTCATTTGACAGAGGGGGCATGTTGACTGAAACAATCCTGCCGGGCGGTGGCAATAACGGACCAAAGTTATTGGCTGTGCTATTAGGGTGGGTGACGCGGCCTAATCTAGGCAGGTTCTGTTCAATATCAAACTGATTGGCGACAAAGGTCAAAAGCTCGCTGAAGCTTTCCTCATTGATGGATGGCGTGCTCTTGGACTCACAGAAGGCTGGGAGAATGTTGGAAGCCTCCCGAGTCCAAAACTTGCAAATCAAGCCAGCGGCCTCTGACACAACAGAACCAATGTATGGACTATTCGGCTCAGGGCTTCCAGGGAAAATAATATGCCATATGTCATACCATTGTTCATCATCGGGAACTTTGTTGTTCACGCGATGCTCTGCTAATTGCTGCAGCGCGCTTCTTGGGATGCCTAGCTGCAAACCAAACTGAGAAGTGCAAATGCAGCCCTGGAAGGGTTGGCAAGACCCCTGGGAACAATTCGGACAATAACCCTCCACGTGTCGTCGTTGGAGATGCTGCCGCACATCTCGGAGACGCGTCAATCTGAGGGTCATACATCCCATGTGCTCCAACGGAGACCACTTGTAGAATGGGCAGGCATATACCCCCAGTGTGAATTCTGAGGCATGTGTTCTTTTTTCATCCTCTGAACTATCGCCCGCTTGTTCGCCCGCCCGTTTGTATTCAGACTTGACGGAGCTCTTCCCTGGGGGCTTCTGCTTCCTGACTCGGCCTGGTGGAGGGAAAGGTCTAGCGCTTCCCGGTACATACTCCTTGTGACAATGACGCTTCGGTGCTAGGTTTCGTTGCATGTTATCGTCATCGGCTGGGGCGGAAGATTTGGTTCGCTGGCGTCGGCAGTTTTGGGAGTGGCCAGGGGGATGGGGTATGCAGAAAGGGATGGTGCGGCTGGCGTGTGATATTGCTCAAGTTACGAATATCCGGCTGTATACATATATGTTAGAGTCACAGGCTTCGCAGCGTGCAGAGATCATTGTCTTATCGAACCTACCTATCAGCCTTTGAACCACTGTCTGAAACATGGACAATCGATAAATGGTTAGGTGCCGACAACAATAGGGCAGAACGCCAGCGCCAGAATGACCAAGTCAACTCTGTTGGAATGGAAACAAAAAAGCACGACACAAATGTGTGCAATCGCAAGTTTTTGGCCAGCTCGGGGGGTCCCCAATGAAATACATCTCTTCAAACTAATTGAAAAAAAGCGGGCCAGCTGAGGCCAGACCTCCTATTGCCAGGGGTGTGCCAACACAACCGTGTGAGAACTCATCGTATTCATGCACACGCCCACGCCACGATTACAAATGTGTTTCAGATCATCTGATCGGCTACCTGGTCTACATCGGTGTAGAAAGCCAGGGGACTGTCAGGGCGGGAGGGGCGGGAGAATCTGGACAATCCGTCTCGATGCAGAACTGAGCCAGGAGGGAGTGGTTTGGTTGGCACGGCTGACGAGGGAAACATGCTCAACATGGCGTCATGGACTTGCAGAGACTGGACACCCAATCTAAATCAATACCCTCTGAGGGGGGAATTCTCTCTACGCCCCTAGTATCACTATAGAAAGTATCACCTGGCTGCAATAATCATGGAATGGATTTGAAGCTGATGGGTGGGCGTTCTGCAGGAAAGCTACCGAGCGCAGCCGACGGCATGGAGTGGAAACCGCCAACTATACCGCGCAGCAGCCAAAAAGTGAGTGCACTGATAAACGGCTTCTCCTGACGCTACCATGGTTGCATTGCAGAAGCGGGACGTAATGCAGGAACCTACCTCTGTCCCTTGCAGGCTGCCACATGAGACCGAACCATGATTAAGTGGTATTCATACTTCTCACTCTATTTTGATAAGCTTTGAGACCATGACCAGGTCAAGTTCAGCTTTGTTTGGGTTTTATTCGATCAGCTGGTTATTTGAGGCTGATCTTGTGAGAGAGTCTGCTCTTGTTATTGAGAGCCTGATTTGACCAAATTAGGAAAGGGTTGCGATGATGTGGTAAAACACACCTCCAACCTCATCGCCAACTTCAATCCATCTAGTCCGACAGGCCTATAAGCGAAAATATCGAAATTCGCGCAAAATCTCGACCTTCTCTGCAAGGTTGTGGCCGGTGAATTGAGCACGGCCTTGGGGCCGCTTCCTTCAGGCCACCTGGCTTGCCTGGCCCTTCCCATGGCTTGATTAGACGGCCCTAATGCATCTTGGCTGCAGCTCGGTAAATGATCAGCGCGACGCAATGCGAGCTGCCCACGTACACACACCGACGTGCGTCGTTTCTTGGCCTCCTTGAACCGCCTAGCCTTGCTCAGCTTTTCGTAAAAGGTCCTCGCCATTTCTTTTCGAAGCTGATAGCGTCTCTGGCTAGTCAAACTCACATCCCCATCATCTGCCTATCTGCAAGGTCATCTGCTTCATTCGAGCCCCTGGCTCCGTGGCTTGTCTCCAATGCTCAACCGACAGTGACAATGAGCCAAATTTTTTTCCCGGTCAACAATGAGTCTTAGGATAGGTTTCGCCTGTTTGGTAAAAAGACGAATTAGCCGTTGCTCCCACTTTGACTTGTCCCCGACTTTACCCCTCTACCTGTTGATGACCTCATCTTCAAGCATATAAATATTTCTGAGCAACATGATAACTAACCCTCTGATCCCTCCAAATTGAATGTTCTGTTAAACCAAGCTGCCATATATCTTTCCCTACCGATATGGAGATAGGATCTCCAATCCCGGACACCTTCTTGGTGGCAGGGTAAGCACGGAGCAAATTGACGCCACCAGAAAGCTTACCAAGGGCTACCTGGGAAATCAGCATGATGATGAATGGCATGGCGCTAAGGTCGAACCGACGGAGCCCTGGAGACAGTGATGGTGCCTGCTCTAGATGTACCCCTTGTGATAGAGCTGCATGCCTGGCGGAGGTTGCGGGCCCAATGAATGCTCTAGCGGCCCGTCCTATACCAGAGTCGATGGAGAACCCGGGACCTTCCAGATAGTGCCGGAGAGATTCTATGAGCGCGTGCACTAATCCACGCACACCTGTGTGCCCTCCGGTGGCTGGTATAACATCGGAGTCTGTCTAATAAAACATTGAGGTCAAAGTAACAACAGCTTCATCTCTACCTACCTCGTTTTAAGTTTGCATCTTTTACATCTTTGAGAAGTTGGAAAATCATCTTTTAATAGCCTCACCATATTTATTTATTAATACGAACCCAGTTTCTCCCACTCTTTACTCTCCACTATGTGCGCCAACCGCTTCGATAACCAACCTGATTCGTTGGCCCAGGCGCCCCAGCGGCAGTCACAGCTCGACGATCAAGAGCGACCGATTGCCTCCGATCCGTTGCTGGCATTCAGATGCTTCGGTCAGAGCCGCATGCCAACTGCAGATCCGCGTTCGCTCTACTCCGAGACTCTCCGGTTTCCCGTTGCTTTTGAGCAGGACCATGACTCCGTGCCCACCCTTTTTGGCAAGACTGTTTATGGCCCCAACCTCAACACTCCCTTTCTACCTGCACAGACCACATGCAGAAAGAGGCCCTGGGAACATCTGGTCAACATGGACGTGGGCGAAACGCACTGCGCAAAAAAGGCGCGGGTCGGAGCTCAGCTCACAGGAGTCAGTACCGACAATGAAAGCGCGTACATCAGCGATGAAGACAAGCGCTGGATTTGTCCATTCTGTGCAGGCAGCCCTCTGCGAAACTTCGACTGCTGGACCATAAAGATGCAACGTTTCTCCGACCTAATGCAGCACCTCATCAGAAATCATACGGTCGATCCCAATTTGGACTGTCCAAAGTGCTGGAAGCGATTCAAGATCGAGGACAAGAGGAACTCGCATACCCCTAATTGTCACCGCAATAAACCTAGGAGACGCAACCTCTTCAGCATTGATGATTTGACTGAAATGAAGGAAAGACTCTTCCAAAAAGATATGGATGGGCAAGCGAAGTGGCGCGCCCTCTGGAATGAATTCTATCCCGGTCAAATTCCACCTCAATCAGTCTACGTCGACGACGCTCGGTACATGATGACCCTTATTTACCTTGCGATAAAAGATGATTGCAAAAGGGCACTGAAAAAAGTCTTCCGGGAATCTTTTTGTGTCCATTCCAATGATCTAAACATACGCAGGCTCTCAAAGACATTTTTTTGCACCGCCTTTGGCCAAGCGGATGTTCATAACAACACCCCCAACCCACTTCAGGCCAGAGAATCCCTGTGGCCTCAATTTTCGGACAACTCCAATGACTCTCATTCTTCCGGGGAGCTTGCATCTACTGAAGGCTGTTTAAACTATACTGATTCTCCGCAACCAGAACACTTCATCGAGCAGTGTAATAATTACACGGATATGACAATTGCCAGGGATGACACAGGTATTGAAACCCTTGATCAGAGCTGCTTTTTTTGATCTACAAAGCTGCGGCGATTCAAACACATTAAGATTGACAATAACAAACGACAACACCATTTATCGCATGGGATCAGGCCGGTCATTGTACTTCGATTCATGCGCTTGCTCGAAGCCCTGCCGAAATCCCCCTCTACAAACGTGACTTGACTCTTATACATGGTAGACGAGCATGCTCAGTTACTATCCTGCTGATGACGCTACTCGAGTTGGTCTCAGCAGCGATGCATCTTGCTTGCTAGAGAATTAGGCTCAGGATTATTTGTCATTTGGACCACAATATTTGCGCATTCTTTTCTTATACATGATGAGCTCTGTACATCCATCACATATAACTATGTACATCATGTTTACATGACTGCTTTGCCGAAATTAAACTTTATAGAATATTTTAATTTTTCGATTTTGTGTATTAGGTCAAAATGCGGGCGAAAAGGACAAAAAAAAGGGTAAAACGAAACGTAATAAATTTTTGGGGCAGGGTGAGCTGTATCAGTGTATATTAATACATTGGCTTATTCTGTTTCATTCTTTCGTTCACATGGTTGACACTTGAAAAAAGAAGAGAGATCCGCATTAATTCCTATCTGATCTGGTCTAGCACCTGCAAATCTGATGCCCTCGTCGGCGTGCTCCGGCTAGTTTTCCCCCTCCAATCATGCAACTTTTCTCACACATGATGCCCAGCTGAAAAGTACAATGCCCCTGTGTGAACGATTCTTCTCACAAAAATGTCAGCCCTTAGACATCCAAATTTTCCCTCCATTTTGTAGGTGACAACTATCCTCGCGCGACTTTACTAAGAATCCACGCATTGTCCGACAAATTATGTCTTCCGATCGATTATTTTGTCCAGAACTGCTCTAAGAACTCTTTTGCAAAGGGACTCAATCGATGCCTCTCCATCCGATCGGTATTGACTAAAGAAACCACGGCTTGCGAGGTACTTGAAAACCAAGCCAACACCACTCTGAGCCCAGAAGTCTTGCACAATACAAACTTGCCTCTCGACGCCGTATTTCAAATAGGCTGATTTTTCAAGTTTAAGTTCAGAAAAAAGAATTTTCCAGATGGCGTTCCACCGGTTCTTCTCATTAGCGCTATGTCTTGCGCATTCTTCAACCCTATCCCATTGCGCCTTGCTCATGCCGTCAGGCCTTTGCCAAGCACGAAACACGCACGTTTCAGCACGGGTATGGCGGTCCCGGGCAAGCATGGTTTCAAACACTTCAAAGCAATTTGGGCAATAAGCAGGCTTCATATGTTTCTGCCGAAGGTGCTTTACCAGGTCTCCAAAGCGTCTAAGATGGCTGGATCTGAGACATTGATGATGCTTCGTTGGGTCCATCCGATAGTAGGGGCAAGCCAGCGCAAAATGCCCATCGGCGGAAGCTTTTGCTTTATTATCCCTGTTTATCTTGTGCTTCGATTTTAAATCGACCGGCCGTTGCCGAAAAGACCTTCTTTTCGCCCTCTTGTTGTATTGGCGTCTGTTAGTCGGAGGTGTGGTATATCTTACAGACACAATCCACGGCAACACCCGGTCCAATAAAAGTTGAACTAGATCTGGAAGAACACTCTCAAACCCCAATTCTGCTATTTGGGTGGAATCATTTGCTCTGCTGATGGGCAATTCACTAATGCTGTCGTTATCTGAATCTGCCCGAGCATCCTCGGTTACGAAATCAGTTGATCTCCATATAATGACGGAATCACGGTCAGAAGAATGCCTCAAGCGTAAATTTCGGTCCATTATGTTTGGTGTAGTTGTATCTTCTATTGCCACTTCTTGGCGATTTGACACGGTGTTGTGAGGGAGGCCGGCAACAAGCACCGTCACGGCTTGGGATTTGAATGTCATGTTAGGAAGTAAAACGGGTATTTGGAGCGAATAAGTCGGTCAGAATATTCTCATCGCACAATGGCCTTCTGAGGGAATTTAGAACTACTTCTACTTATAGCCATACTTAGCTGGCAGTCCACGATCGAACCTGCCCACAATGGCAGCGGCGTAAGATCTCAGTTTCAACCTGGGCGCACTCGCGTGCGGTTTAGTGCCAGTGGGCCAATCACATCGCTCAACACAACACACTTGTTACTCCGGTGCGTTGGCGCTAGCAAGGTCCAGGTAGTTTCCACAGCCTTACTTTAGTCACAGCGCGTCAACAGCAGCCTTATTGGGCCACCGTTTTCCCTCCTCACAATGAAGCTAATATGCCCACCGCAAATCCACCTCACGATACTATTTTGACGTAGCTGCATTTTGAATCCTTGTCTCAGTGTGCACGCCATTGCCACACTTCAAGGCTACCGCATATTTCAGCCGAGTCCGCCATCAGGTATTTTGCAGCATAGAGAAATACAAGAAGCAAGAATAAAACGAAATAAAAACAAAATGCTCATTGGCTTCTTTAACTTCGCACTTCTCTGTACGAGATGGCCGAAATCTAGACCTGAACAAGAGTAATGAAATTGAACCATCAATTGCCCTTACAATCCCGAAACACAGCACATGCCCTGTCGCAGCCGATGAGCCATTTGCTAGCCTCGTGGAAATGAATTGAGGGTTCTCCCCTGCAGGTGGCTATAGCACAGCCTCATAGATCCGTGCAATCAATTGGTCACTAAATACGATGTCCTCCGAAGATGGCGGTCGTTAATCAAAAAGAAGGCATAGCGCAGCAGGCTCGGGCCTGAGGGGTAGGCCTACACTCGGATTAGTCCAAGTGGTTATTTCTCCTTCCATCCACGTTTTTTCTTGTTGTCCTTTGTTACCCATGCGTCTCGGTATAGGAGCCTGGCCGCATTGGCCTAGAAATTTCGCACCAGCAAATCAAATTAAACAGATCATCCTAACCTACAGTAGCTTCACTTTCACTGCACTGGCGAGATGAGAGACCTGGTTAAGACTTGAACGCCATTGTGCGAGCATGCAGAGAAGAATCCAGGGACGTAAATTTGCAAAGAGTAGTTTAGTACATTAAACATTCATAACGATTAATTTCGCCTCGTCTATTCTTCGAGGATCGTGACCAAGTGTTCCACCAAGGCATCTTCCAAATGTATAAGGAGACCAGGATCATGAAAAGCTGTCACAGCTTGGGTTCAGCTGCATTCAGAGATAATGGACAACAGTATGACTTGGGAATACACAGTCATAACAGTACATTAATTGTGTTATGTTCTCTCACTCACTAAGTTTGCCTGTTCGCTCGCACATGATCTATGTCATGACGACCGACATTGACTCACATCCGAATCAAGGCTTCGCCATCGAATCCACTGAAGGATTTGCTTGCATCATGCTTTTTTATGAGATGGCTCTGGCCTCGGTTAACTGATCTTGCCTGTTTGACTGGCATCATCATTCCACTCCACGGGGATTTGAATTGAATCGCTCCTGTGCTATCTATACGACGTCGTCAATAACGACACCTACCCCCTGAATCCTACCCCACTGAATCCGTTTTTGTTGTGGACCCCGAAAGTAGTTCGAAGGGCTTTTACGGCTATTCTTGTTTGGAGGGAGTTTCGCCGAGATGGTCTGGTCTCGGAGAAATTCGAAACTTTACTACGCATTGGACCCCAAGGCACTGGGGAATGTTAGGCCCGGGCCTCTAAAGCTGAATTTCTTGGGCGACATCAATCCCGTATTATTAGGAACTGTGTAATGAGCATCATCAATTGTGGCTGACTAAGCCACGACAAGCTACCACCTCCGCAACCGGCGATTTGCAGCTAAACTAACCAATTTAGTTATAATGAAATGTCCTTGCTTTGTCCATCACAACGCAGCCTCCTCGCAACGCGACCTTCTCACAACGCGACCTCCTCACAACAAAGCTTCCTCACAACGCAAGCTTGCCGCAATAAATAGGCAACAAAAAGGGATTTTCAGGTATAAATAGGGCTTTATTTCCAAGCAATAGCCCTAAAAAGGCTTCTTTGGAAAAGAGGAAATGCAGCTGTGGTAGCGTTGCCTGTGTTTGGACGTGAAAGGGGGAAAAAATCGCGTGTGGACAAAAGCTGTCTTGATTTCCTTTCCAAATTGCATGCGCGCGCCGACACCGGGTATCGTAGGTTGACTAAGGATCCTCAGCCACATCGAGGATGCTCATTACACACAATAGGATGCCAATTACGCAATTCCTATTATTATCCTTTGTGTTTAATACCCGGGGCGACATCTATTGATTTGCATGCGGGTACTTGATCCCTTCAAATTCTTCCAGATCGTTAAGTATAGCTGGGAAATCTTGTGTCTTGTGTCTGATTAAATATGCATAAAATTTTGCCGGTGGCTAAGGCACCTCCAGCAATGAGGACGAGGTCTAGCGCTGCCTTTAGGATCCTTACGAACTCTGTGTCTTGGTACCAGAGCAAGATATTTCTCCACTCTCGGCATTTCGAGAGAAATAAAGCTTTGTCATCCAGAGAGAAATCAATTATAAAACAAGATACAGTTGCTTTCTTGGCTGTCATTGCCCGAACCGCACTCGTCTTTGGAAATATGGATTTACGATACCAGCCCGTCTTCTAATTGTCCCAATAAGACTCAAAGCAGTAAATGTAAGAGCATGTTAGATTTCCTATAACCTTTCACCGATATAAAAGGGATAAAATTCCATGTACTCCGCAAATATTCAGTTGAATAATTAAATAGTAGCTGCTGCCATCGCAGGCGGTCAAGTATTAACCCATTGATCATCCATGTGTCACAGGCTGAAGCCTGGCAGAGGATTACGGCTATGCCGTATCCACCTAGATTAAGCTTCCTGACTACGTTGGTAGCGAGGGCACACCAAGGCATATATAATCAGAAGAATGCGTTCTTCTGATCGTCTTCTTTTCCTGCCTCCTTAGCTTTAGATAGACCAATTCAGAGCACCCTTCAGGTTGAATAAACCCAGGACTAGCCCTTCACACCATGGTTCATATACGCTGCTGTAGTCCCTAACTAGAGATCTACTGCTTTAAAATGAGAATTATTACCAATATCCTGTAGGCATAAACGAGTGCTTGATTTAAAGGTGCCGCTGATAGGACATGCTGATGGGTCAGTTTGAATCTTGCTGTCCCAACTACCTTGACGAAAGGTGTCAGTCGCTGAATCTACGATGCAATCAAAGAAGAATGATACATTCAGTATCTCCGCATATTTTAAATGTATTATGGAAGTTTATTTTATGCGGTGCAGGTTTTTAGTGTCGGGCCCGGGAAACAACGAGTTTGCGAGACTCCACAAGCACGGATCTAGCCTAGCCATACGCGCATACATCATCGTAAAGATTGAGAACGTTAAATCGCCCAACGTAGGAATCAATGCAGGGGTTACGGTATGCATTGAAACGAGAAAATTGGGTTGCCCCTTGCTCTAGCAAACAAATGGGAAGACTTGCGCAAAAGATATTCTCAGATTTACTACAGACAAAGTGCGTCACTGCAGATTCCCTTGAGGAACCGAAGAAAGAAGATATCGTTATTAAGTTTATGATGTTCTTAGCTGGGAGTGGCAATCATGGAAGATTGCCAGCCTACGTCCCCAGCAAACTCAAACCACGCTGGTAAAATTTGAGATCTCTCACTCCTTTCCCTTCGAAACAATTTGTGAAACCAGCGGGCCTGGGGCGACATTTTGTGGTGCCACAGAGTTGTTTTTCTCTTGGTTTGTGTTACCAAGCGTAGCTAGGAAGTGGAGAAAACCAATATTATGTTACGAAAAAAGCGACGCGTTAGGGCATCTACCCCTGTCTTTCGGATGACTGCGTGTTAAAAAGCAAATACTAAAACATCTTACAAGCCACATTCACCGACAAATCTTTGGTTTCACTCGCTATGGAGGCCTCAGTGCATGTGCAGCCTCCAAACTTGTCAATGATTCTTTGGTGCAATGGATCTTGATAGTCCTGCTCTCTCACCACCTGAGGGCCAGACGTCAAATCTCTCCGATCCGCCGAATCAAAATGGGCTGGCCCTAGCTGTTATTACACTTTGCTGCACAGTTTCCACCATCAGCTTTATTCTCCGAGGATATGCTAGACTATACTTAGCGAGGATATGTCAAGCTGAGGAAGGCACTTACTCCTTGCGTTTAGCCCCGCTGAAGTTCTAACGGAAAGGTGCTTAACAAGTACTATCTCTCTAACTGTTTTAATATAGTGCTCACTCTGATTGCCTTTGTGCGCATCCATCCTGCATAAAATCGTCTATGCACACTGACAATTTAATAGGGTTGTTATTGGGGATGCATGCATTCACTGATTAGGTTCTTTTATACACCAGGTTACTTTGTACACCAATGGGATATAACCTTTCGAGATTTGATGACTACTCAATATGTATTTTCCATTTCAACCCTTTTAGGCGGTCAAAAGTAGCTAATCAACTGCCGCTAGTGGTTGCTTATTTACGGGTGCTGCTTCGCTGTAGTTCTGCCTTCGCTCAAGACGGCTATTCTGATAGAGTGGTGTCGCATATTTGTTCCTCAGGCCAATGTACTGAAAAGCACTTTCTGTTGGATATGCATTCTTCTTACAGTCGTTAACCTGCTTGCGAGCGTCGCCATTATTGTGGCTCTGAATTTGCAATGTACTCCACATGTGAGCATCTGGCTTTTTACAATGGACCGGAAATGTTGGGATATATACGCCCTTCAGGTGGTTGTAGCAGCTATCCATCTCACGGGTGATATCATCATCTTTCTCCTACCACAACAGAAGATCTGGTCATTAAAGATGTCAAGAAAAAAGAAACTCGGTATATCTTTTGTGTTTGGTCTTGGGCTGCTGTAAGTTGATTTTTGCACATTACACTGAGATCCAAACCGCAAATTATAGCATCATATACTTATCGTTAATTCTCCTACAGAGCCTGCATTTCTGCAGGTGCGAAGTTAGTTGTCACGATCCTCAACAAGACGACCACAGACAACACCTATAAACTTGCAACACTAGTATTCTGGGGTACAGCCGAGATGACCTGTGGATTTTTTATCATCGGTGTTCCCTGTGTCGCCCGGATTCTTAAAGAGACTGGAATTATCCGTTGTATCAAGAGGCGATTTGGTATGAAGACGACCACGACTGGTTCTGGTCTGACGGGCGATTCTTATGCCAGTGCCAATCTGGCAAAACCGGCTGCGTTATC
Source organism: Calonectria hongkongensis (assembly GCA_017140755.1). Lineage (NCBI taxonomy): Eukaryota > Fungi > Ascomycota > Sordariomycetes > Hypocreales > Nectriaceae > Calonectria > Calonectria hongkongensis. The sequence continues at coordinate 1,255,478 of JAACJA010000009.1, forward strand.
GGCGGGAAATAGCAGGGCGTATTGCATGCTAGACGGAGAAGGAATCCATATGAAGACATTTGGGGATTCTGAGTCTCAAGAACATCTCAATGATACCAGTATACAATCAACAGGGGTCATTGTCACCCATACCATGAGAGTTTCTGTGGAACCAGCAAACCCAACCTACCACAAACATGTCATGGACACATCATTCTCAAGATCTCCTTGATATTGGATTAAAATATGTCTTCTTGACTAGGCATAATTTGAACGGATATTTAATTAGTACCAGAGAGTTGTCAGATGAATATTAAGCGTGATCGTAGGAAGGAAACGATGAATTTTAACTGTAGAGGCAGGCCTGTGCCGAGAAGATCTCATCAACGAGGGCGGTCTAATATCGCCGAGGAAATAAAATACGACGGCGAACTCTTTGCAGATGTATTGAATTTCCTTCTTTCCTTTTGTGTTAAATAAAGACGCTTTTAGAGATCTTACTGGCCAACCTTACCCATGTCTCAAAGTTCTTTCAGTTTCTCGGAATGCGACAGTCCTAGAGGCGTGCCCAGCCAGAGTGCGTTTTCCGTTAGCGAAGATTCTGACACACTGGGTCTTATTTAAAACTCTTGAATATGTGGTTCTTGCGAACTCTATTTGATCTGACTTTAGGGGAGGAGCGGTCCAAGGACCAGGGGCGTTGATTAAGCTTTGCAGGCTTCAGAATGAGTTGAGTTAGATGTGTCATGAATCTTTTGTCATTTATGTAATCTAGTTTTACAGCGCCATCCATAACTTATCCTATGTGCTCAGCTATTCAGGAGATGTACCCCACAGCCACCAGGGGATGGTAATCTGACGAGAATATGAGGGCTGACCAGTGTTTCGAACCGAGACAGTATCGCAACGCCACCAAGCAAATACAGTAGTTCTTCCGCAATTAAAATTCCAGGCCTGTGAAATATGTGATCTGAAAATTCCAATGTCGTGAAAATAGTATACAGTGCGCACACACACCCTAAACATAATTGAGTGCCAAGTACAGATTCTAGTCATCTAATAATCCAAATTCGTCACCCTCTTGCCGAAAGTTCAGAAGGACCTTCTTGATTCGATTATCCAGAGCAAAGTCCAGCGGAATCTGACCCTCATTATCTGGTAATGCAGGGTTGATATTTTTGGTCTTGAGAAGTGCCATGATAGATTCAATGCAGTCATATCCTGCCGCCCATGATAAGGGAGTGCGACCTGAGCTGTCTCTCGAGTTAGGATTGACCTTTCCAGTCTTCAAAAGAGCTTCACTCGTTGAATTAGTACGAGATGTAGCCAAAGACAGTGGATTCCGACCCGAATCATCTCTTATGTCTAGATCAATATGACTAGACTTCAGTAGACATTGCAATTCTTCATACCAGCCTTTCTTTACCGTCCATAAGATAATTGGTAGACCTGTGCCATCCCTCGCATTGATGTCAACGGCCTCAACTTCAATAAGTAAGTCCGTTACTTCTAGATTTCCCAGAGTCATAGCCCAGAAGAGGGGGGTATAGCCTTCGATATCCCTTGAGCTGGGGTCAACCTGTTCGTCCCTCAAAAGCATTTTGACCAAGGTCGCATTACCGAAGATAGCAGCCCAAGATATTGGAGCCAATCCAGTATCGCGGTCCTTTAGGTTGGGTGTAAAATATTTCATATTCAGCAGCGTCGCAAATGTTATTTCATCACCATATTCCACAACGTAAGAAATAATAGATCGCTGGTATGACGTGCTAAACATTCTTGTTAACTCTTCTTGTATTCCAAATCTGTGCTGCTTTAGAATTTCGTAATTGTTGGAATGCATGTTACCATCCTTGTCAAGAAGCATTTCAACAGACTGATGAGGCAATTTACTCTGCATCAAAGCGGTTCTAAACACTTCGACTGCTCTGTGGCTCTGATTTACCATTGCGGCTATCAGAGGACATTTGAACTGCTCATCTCGTGGTTGGATACATTCAGGCCCCAAATAGAGCATTTCGATAAGGTGTGCAGTATCTGCCTCAGCTAATACATATAGAAGTCGTACATCCGGGGCGTATGGACGCAAGTTGGAATTTCGCCAGATGTTCTGGAGGCGCATCCATGGACGAAAATCTCAGTCGTTAAGAAATATCTTTTGGGACACTCCGTGTTCCATTGCTTTGTCTGCATGATATAAAAGATTGGTAACAGCATACCCCAAGAATGGAAAGGCGTCATTGAGGCGTTCGCGAAGCCTAAAGGTGTTTTCCGCTAAAGGTCTAGATGTGTCCCAACTAGATGAAATGTCGACTCCACTATATTTGAGGCAGCATTGTTTCATTTCTTCGTGACTTTCACCCTCAAAATTCTCCAGGTCTGTCACTATATTGTGCACTCCTTCATCCTTTAGGAGAAAGTCCCGAATCGACTCATGGATGAACTGGACAGTGGGCAGTTCGGATTTTGTGATTTCTGCCAAACCCTTGGATCTACTAAGTACATATTTTTTAATGTCTTCTCCTGAGACTTGGTCTTTGTTCCATGGATCAAATACCCCTTTACCGCTAGATAACATGGCAAAATAAAGCTCTTCGGGCTTCGGCGGGGCCCTTGCAAAAAGAATCCACCGCAGACAGCGAAGCAGTTCTTGCTTATATTGAGCATCTTTGGTAAGAATGCCCAAAAATAACTTATGCAAGCTGCCAGGGATCTCTCGCAGTTGCTTTTAGAGAGAACTAATTGGCGAACCCGCGTCATGCTCAACGTTTAGCATTTCTACCACCAATACTACCCACATGAATACCCCAGATGACTTATGCTGAATCTCAGCTCGAATTCTTTCAGCTATCATTTGATCTCCAATCTTGAATTGACTGGAAATATAGCTTGTGATATGTCTCTTGTGGCCAATTTCATCTTCAAGGACCAAATGAAGCCCGTGATTGATAGTGATGTGAGGATAATGTCTGCTGGAAAAACACACATGAAATTGAAGCTCTTTGGAAATAGCCACGGCACCCAAACTTTCAAAAAGTGAGATCATTTTTCGAATCTCACGCTGGTCATATTTATCCAGTGCGTCCACCAGACATACAACAGATGAATCTCCGAGGCGACATATCGCCTGTTTAAGAAGATCTTCCAATATCTCGACTGACCATGTTTCGCCTCCGGTTGACTGGTCAATATACCATGAGGTAATTTTAAGGGAGTCGAATATAGTTTGTAGGGCCAGGATTTGAGTAAAAGGTTGTAGTAAGAGTGGTCGGTACATTCCTGCTACTGACTTCTCCAAACTATCCCCTCGCGCATTGAAGAAGAAATTGATAACGATAGTCTCCTTCATGGTTTCCATGGCGTATTGTCGAATAAATTTCATCCAAGTGGATTTTCCTGTTCCCGACTTTCCTTTAATCCAAAGGAAGCCATGGTGTTTTTCGAACTGCACTGGATCCAACCAATTCACATATTCGGGGACGCTCAACAGCCACTGGCATGTTTTTGCATGAGCAGTCTTTATAGTCCTATAGCGAGCATCAATTTGATCAAATCTCAACGAAACCAGTAGAGAGGGCCTTTGTTCCCTGCTGAGAGAAGTCGAGCCTTGTGCTTGATCTGTGGAGGGTCAGCAACAAATCGCAAACTAGCGGCAATTCTACGTACCAGTAGGTTCGAGGAATACATCTTGCCATTTGTTGTTGATATTTGGGCGGATTATCGACAGTAGTTCCTTAGCATACACAGCCGCTACTGCAGCAGCATATGGCTGCCATTTCTTGTTTTTATGTGAATCCGCATAGTCGCAAATTCCTCGAACAACGAGACAAGGGAAATGGTTCATTAGCCCAGCTGCTTCCATTTCAAAGCAAAGCACATCATTTTGTGCCCAATAATCTCTCGTCTTCCCATGTTTCATGACTTGGTTTCCGGAAGCGATAAGGCCATGATGGATCTTACACTCTTTGTTGGACCGAGGTGATCGGTATTGAAGCTTTGACTGGTCACAAAATGCACAGTCTGTTTGATTTGAAGGATGTTCATAGTCACTTCGAAATAATTGATCCCCGAGGTAAGTGGGAAATGCAAATTCTTACAGCAATCGTCACGATACTATTGAGGGTAAAGTCGCACCAGCGCGTGGATCAAGAGAAACCGCCGCCTTGGGATGCTGGTCGAGACACACCCCAATAGTAGCCTTGTCAGGGCATTCACAAAGTATTGCAGTGAAAGTTGCAGCATCCCCAGCCGCACAGCTGGGCTGAGCAAGGCTCTGTCAGCCCGACCCCTCACCCCCACTCGTCTCCGCCAATTATGTTGATGTAGCTGAAGTGAGATGCCAAAGTCCGTTCGATCAGTTATGATCAACAATTTTCGAAATCTATTAGCTGGTTTTACAGCAAGTACGGTTCTAGCCAAGCATGCATCAACTCAAGTCCGCTTGCTAATCAACATATCTTCCCTCTGCTTTTTCCATACCGCAACCGTCTTGGCTAGATGCCACTCTTTACGTACTATATAGATCCCTCAGATTTAACGGGCCTCGGGCCTCGACAACGTTTGGTTCTCTTCGTTACCCGGCCTGAGACACCTCTTGACATACCCCCACCCCGCTTGCGGCGATGTCGCCTTTGTCCTGGGAATATCAAACGCTGCAGTAAAGATGCCAAAATGGCTCCATCTTTATGAGCCTCGCTCATATCTATTCTATGCCCGTTCAGCGTGTACGTGCGGAAGGCCTCAAAATCATCCCACACCTTGACCTGCTTCCCCGTTCTTCGTGCATCAATCAAGTCAACGATATTCACGAGCTTGCTCTTCGGATCGGCCTTGCATTCCTCAATGGAATCCTTGGCAGGGATACCAACTTCATCGCAAAGGGCCTGGTAACCTTGAAGCTTTTCTTCCTCGGTGAGCTCGCGTTTTTCCGGTTCAGCAGCCTCGTCTTCTTCCTTGATGGGCTGCGACTGCGAAAAGTAGTGCAGCTTCAACTCAGATCGCAGCGCAATGGTGCGCTGCTTCTAGTACTCTTGACTGTCACTAACCCAGTCTTGGGAGGATGCAAGACGAGAGAATTCATCGTCAAAGGAGGCGTTGTTGTCGGGCACAAAGTTGTCGAACTTCTCAAAGTGAGATTGAGATGACGGAGGAGGTACATTAGCCATGTCTGCGGCAACCCGTTAGGCAACGGAATATAAGTGCTGCAATTAGACTGCGGGTTTTGCGAGGCAATTTCAAAAGAGCGATGCAATGAAAAGAAGAAACGATTAGAGACAAGAGATGGAGAGGGGTGGTCAGCCTGAAATACGGACACGGGAGGCCAATTTGGTCTATCCCAACCAACAAGAATGTGGCGTAATACGCGAGTTTGATCGCGATGCACAGCCACAAGAAAACCATCATTTTGTGTACAGGGTCAACAAAACGCGCCAAAATCTTGGCTGTTGGGCCTGTCGAGGCCAGAAAACAAGGCCAACGCCTCTAGCGAAATGTAAAAAGTGTGGTAAGGAAAAGGAAATGGGTCTAAACGCCAATACCCTCTTTTTTTTCTCGCTAGGAACACGCGCACACCAAGCCCCATTGACGCGACACAGCCTCTCTGTTCTTGGATATTGAAACGTGACCAAGCACCAGGCATGTCAAAGAGTGACATTACTAGTCGCACCGCTATTCGTGTTCTTGACGGTTAATTTATTTGGTTTATCTTATATCAATTCGCTCATTTTCACCATTCCTACATGATCTTCTTAAAAAAGTTACAGTACATATAACTGATATCTAAAATGATCCGGAGGCAGCCCGGCCCACTGTTTGATCAACAAATGCCAAGTGAGTCAGAACAGCGTGAAACGTACACCATAATTTCAACATTTCCCTGAAAACGATAACAAAATCTAAGCCTTCTAACTACTCATCTTGAAAATTACTTGTCCATTTGCGCATCAATCTTCTCACTCTTCCAAATCTAATTACAGCACCATAGCGCCTCCAAAGAAAGCAGCCATGACGAGACCAACAATAGCAATAGCCTGCTTGTCGACCGCGACAAATGCCGCAGCACTGTCCTCATCGTCCGAGGACGTAGCGGTGGTGGTCGCGTAAGAACATGTCTCAGCACCGGCCGAGTAGTCGTCAACCAATCCTGGGTAGTTGCTGTCGGCGCATCCGAGCTTAACAAGCTTCAGGCCAGTAACCTCGGCTCCAGTGTAGTTGTAGACAGTAGCAGGCATGGTAGTAGCTGTCACGCTGACGATAGTACCCTTGTTTGCGCTTGAAAGACCGGTCGAGACAAGCTTGTCACCTCCGCTGGGTCGGTCGGGCAGATCCCACGAATCGTAAAAGCTGGACTCGGTGATCAGGCTGGCCGCGCACTTGGTAGCCGTCGCGGTCTGGGTCTTGGTGACGCTAGTTGCCATGCTCGACTCGTCCAACTTGGCAAACTCCAGTTCCAGGTAGTTGTAATCCTCGGACAGGGTGACTTCAGTCGAGCTGTTGATGGTGACCAGGCCGTAGTCTTCCGTCTCCTCGGTAAATTCGTACACCAAACCACCAGAGAAAACAGAAGACATGTCGTCGCCGTACAGGACAGGAACGTTGGTGAAAGTGCGAGGCTTGACATTGTTGCAGCCATACTCGGAGAAGAAAACGGGAATGGTGGTGTCTTCGAACTTGGAAACCAGCTTGTTGTAGCCAGACTTGGTGTAGCTGCTGTCACCGCACCACTCGTAGTCGTTGAGACCAAAGAAATCCATCTTTGATGTGGTCGAGTTGGAAAGAGTGCATCCAAGGTAGTTCCAGGTGTCGGTCAACATGTCATCAACATCAGCAGCCGCATAGCCAACGCCAATGTCACGAGAGACGTGGTTAGAAATGTAGTCGTGCAAGTCACGAGTCACGGCTCGGATGTACAGGGGTGCATCGTAAGCGCTGTCCTCGTTAATGATTTCATTTGCAGCAAAGAAACCAAGAGTGTTGGGGTATTGCGCAAAAGCCTCAACGATACCGAAAATGTGCTCAAGGTACTTGAGAGTGTAGGTGCTGGATGGATCACTGCGATCAATGTATTGGTTGGTCAGGCCACTGTTGACATCGAGGATCATGTAAATTCCGGCGGCGTTGAAGATGGAAGCGCATTGGTTGTGGTCGAGATCGACGTCCAGGTTGTATACGCGGATAGTGTTGACTCCAATTCGTTGCATCAGAATGGCATCCCGCAGGCAAGCCTCAGGGTCGCTAAGGGGATCATAAGTGGAGTTGAAACCTGAGGATCCTCCAGGTTGGTAGCTAAGACGGAGCAAATTAGCGAGTTGTCCTACTGCGCAAGTAGACAAGGTGGTGGTTGTATTACTCGATGCCGATAATATCAAAACGTTTGCCCGTCGAATTGGTGACAAATTTATTACCGCTTACAGAAACATATTCAACGGCAGAGACAAGAGTCGAAAAAAGAGGAGCCAAGAGGAGGGCTCCGGCGCTAGGGAACATCTGTAAGCGGTTAGCATCACAACCGTCCACCATTTGACTTCCAACCCCTTACCATCGTGATCTTGGCGTTTTCGAAACAGAATAATTGACTTGGTTGAAGGGTTTTAAAAAAGAAATGAGCGACGAGATGCAGGCGTGGATTTGTAGAAAACGGTCGTTTTATCCACGTCAGCAAGCGAAACGAGTGATGCAAGCGAAAGACGGACGATCAACCAGAGACGAAGGGGAAAAAAGGAGACGCGAAAAAGAAAATAAACAGCAATTCAGGGGACAAGGCAAATGATAAAAACAGCAGATTGGGCAAATAAAACACTCACAAAGCTGGCCTGCGGTGGGGCCTCCAGCGCAATAGAGGCTTACGTCGACATTTCGGTTTCGCGGCACGACGCGCGTGTTGTCCCACTGCATCACGGCATCGATAGCCGAGTGGATCTGGCAGCGCAACTGCTGCGAGCATGTCACTCGTCGCACCACGCATTCTCGACATGGCCTCTTCTAGGCTCGATGCGGCTAGCTCCTCCCAGATCAACGGGTCCTTTAATAGAAAAAGCTGGACGGGTAGGTTCGTCATGATTGATTGGTTTTGAAACGCTTGCGGCTAAAAAAAACTTGGATCTCTTACCCCGGATCCTTCCTATACAAGGCTAGATAAGATGAAAGTGATCGCACTCCGGCATGAATTATTTCGTTTACGAGTACCAGAAACTGCTGTGCCTTACATGACTCCGCAAAGCCATAGCCCATCCAAAACATCAAAATCTTCAACTCGAAATTGAACTCATCTCCACTTTTCTGTTCAAAAGCTCCACCCTACACCATTCGATTTTGTTTAACTTTTCCACTCCTAATCCGCAGCAGATGCAAGATTATCAAGGTGAGGTAAAAATACAGTGTTTAGATTGTTAAATTCAATGACCTCGCCAAATGTTTTGTGGTCTTACATTTTCCACGCAAATTCGGATTTGTTGTTGAAATTATATTGATCAAGGTCCACCGCAAATTGTCTCTCATCTTATTCAAGGAAGTTAATGTGTGTACACTTATTATGCTAATATTTTCTATTACTTCCACCTAAAACGTTGGATCACAATTAGGCTATGTTGAGCCGTTTTGATTATCTTGACAACTTAATTGTGCAGCCCGTTCTACAGCATCATTGGAGGTTGGCACTCCACCATGGGCGTTTGATCTATTTGCATGAGTAACCCACTGCGACAGAAAGTTCCAAGAAGTCAATTGGATAAAATTACTAACTCATTCCCACTCGATGAGCGGTGTGATTTCATCCTAGGCCTCTTCTAGAAACGAAATAGCCAAATGACCATGGTTGTGGATCCCAATTGCATGGAGACCGTGAATTGTCGCATTGGGCCCAAGACATGAGAGCTAAATAATCGGTGCCTAATGTAAGCGAACGTGAATCGAAAATCGGAAAAGCGGACACGCTTTGAGGCCATTTGAGGCGAGCCAATAGGACACGGAAAAAGTAGAGTTGTTGGTCTAACAAAGCCATCTGTGTTGGTTCTGTGAGAGCTACGTATGCCTCACCTAGCTAGGTTGTGGTTAGGCAGCGGCAGCTTCGTGCATGGCTGGCAATCGCGTTGGGGAATTGAACATATTTAAGAAGCCCTGGGATCTAGACTAAGTAGAAGTACGCATCTGTGCTCAAGACCTTCGTCTGTTCAGCAATATCCTCCGAACACTTGGACACAAAACCATTTTTCAGCCGCTATCCCCTTTCAACGACACCGCAATAGATTCGATGGATTCACAAGATGGTATGTAGAACTATTCTGATTCCGCTTTGCATTCCTGCACCATTTTGCCTAACCCTCTGGATCCTCAAGAACTGCGATACACAATCCCCTCATGGTTTCTTAGGCGCAACGTCAAAATCTATGGAGGGGGCGGCGATGAAAAGCCTAACATGGTTGTTGTGGATGATGATTTGGGTGAAGATGACCACTGCGGGCGGCCAGCTCAACTCGAAATTCATCGAGACACATATGATACCATTCGTTTGGCGGCAGCTGCGAGTCTGATTCGCGCCCAAGATGGCTCACTTCCCAAGAAGATGCCCACCCTGACATTTGGGAGCGCAATGGAGAGAAGCGATGGTTACGATACTGCTAACTACATCGACAGTGTTGTGAAGTATCTGGCATGGGATCTGCAAGTAGCTTTAATCACTGTCAATCTGAAAGACCTTGAGGATTTGAGCCGAGAGTTCCATATACAAGACCAACGAAGGGTTGAAGTTGCGATAGAAAGATCACAGAAAACAGACATTGAGAATTCAAACGAGCAGGAAGAGGAGGAACAGATGAGTTCACCTGATATTTGGGATGAGAGTGACGCATATCCTGCCCACTACTTTGCTAGAAACTATTTCTATCTCCCCGCGTACTATGACTATGACAAAAATCACAAGGAGACCGAAAGGAAAAACGCGGCAATACGTGCACTTTTCAATGCCGCGCGGACAAAGAGAGATAACGATTCGAAAGCAAATCCAGAGAGTGATGAAAGATTGGTCACTCGCGAGTCATCCGTACTTTTTCACATCCGTGAAAGCAAGACGGAAAACGACCATCAATTTGAGACTTGTCTCTTGGCTGCTTTTGCAGCCTGTGTCGATAAAAATCGAAAGGCGAAAGCAGAACCCTATTCAGTAGTGCTGGTGGTTGCTTCAGGGATAACCGATGCGGTGGACTACAGCAACAGGTATTTTCTCGGAGGCTATCTCAAGACCTTTCAACTCAATTTTCCCCCAAATTATACTCGGCATGAAGAGTTTTACAAAAAACTGGAAGTCGATTGTGCAAAGAGAAGGAATACTCAAACATTCAAGCATTTGTTACGAATTAGTCTCGGAGATGAATTCGAACACCATGTCCTTGATCTAGAGAATGGAGAGGAGGATCAGCAGCGCTGGTCGGAATAAGTATTTACAGGTGAGAAGATTTGTAAATACCGGTATTTAAAGAGGGCAGCCTTGCAGCTTGCGGGTATGCGATGGGACACAGACAAACTAACCTTTGACGATGTCGTCGCTGTCGCGTCCCGCCTAAGTCGAGCAAGTCGCTGGGACGGTGGAAAGGGATTTCAACCGAAGCAAGAGTTCCTCACATCTGATGAACAGCAGGATGGTGAGGATGGTAAGGATGGAAATTATGAAGAAGTTGAGAAGGAGGCTGAGCAAGGATTGAGTTTGAGTGAGCGGTTGAAAAATATCTCGCCTTCTTGCAACAAGTACGAGAACAAGCTTGTCGAGCATGTTGTTGATCCAGGTATCATACACCCGATTTGCTCCTGTCCCCAAAGATGACAACCTGCTAACTGCTTGGAGCGGAACTTACGACAAGATATGATGATGTGATCATCGATGAAGAAGCCAAGACACAGGTCCAAGAGCTCATAGGACTGTGGAAGCTCAAGCCTCAAGCGGCATCAATGGCGCTCCTGCAGCACATTAGGGTTACAGGAGCCCTGTTCTACGGCGCCCCAGGCACGGGTAAAACGCTCCTCTGCCGGGCCATCGCTAGTGACGCCCGTTACAACATGATCGCACTGAACCCCGCAAACATCATGAGTAAGTGGGTTGGTGAGGGCGAGAAGATGGTTGCAGCGGCGTTTTCCCTGGCGGCAAAGCTGTCCCCCTGCATCCTCTTCATTGACGAGGTTGACGCTCTGTTCTACCGCCGCGGCGAGGACGATCGCCGGTGGGAACGAACGGCCCTCAACCAGTTCCTGAACGAAATGGATGGATTGACAACTCAGCACGGCGACAATGCTCCTTTCATTATTACGGGCACCAACCGCCCTAACGATTTAGACGATGCTTTCCTGCGCCGCCTGCCGTACAAAGTGCTGTTTTCGCTGCCCTCGGCGGCGGCTCGCGAGCGCATCTTTCGCGTCTTCTTGTCCCCCGAGGACATGGATCCGGAAGTCGATCTCAAGAAGCTGGCCGAGAGAACTGCGGGCTTCTCGGGTTCCGACATTCGCAGCCTCTGCGGACACGCCGGGGTGGCCTGGTCGATGGAGCAGACGAAGAACCAGGCGACCAAGAACGTGCATGTCCGATTGAAGCAGCACCACTTTGAGGCGGCGTTGAAATCGACGAGGCCAACTGTGTCTGCGAAATCTATGATGTGGCTCAAGGAATTTGCGTCGAGATTCAACCCCATCATCAAAGCGCCGCCAGCTAATGCTGATGAATCGTCTGCGTCTACAGAGTAATCCTCTGATAGGCCCTCCACCCAACAACGATGTCAGCCCCGCCGATCAGTTGGTGGTTGATGAGACGCCAGCCGTGTAGCAAAGTCAAAACAACGGCAACGGCTGCTTCAGAGATTGGACGCCACGGCGGTGACATAATCAGAGCTATAGTAGTGCTTAATATATTACTTTTGACCGTTAATGACCGTTTTCCTTTCGCCCCTCTTTTCCTTTTCTTCTTTTCCCATCATTGTGAAGTGAAAGCCAAGCATTGATCTAGCGCCGATCAGCGTCGCCGAGATTGCCGAAAATGGCATCCATCAGGTCCCTCTACCCAAGGTACTACGACGACCCAACCAGCCCGCACCTCAAAAAAGTCCGCACGAAATTCTTCATCGCGGCCGGCAAAAATCTGCTGTATCTGCAGGTCTTGTTCCTGGGTCTCTTTAGCTACATTTTCGGCGCTCTGTTTCTGCAGACGGGCCACACGCACAATCTGCGCATCGTCTTTGTTGACTACGATGGAGGCGCCATCGCCCAGGCTGTGCGAAATGCGTACACGTCTCTGCAGGGCCACGATTTCCCTTCTTTAATCGAAAAGCCGGCCTCAGAATTGCAGACTGCATCGGATGTGCGGGAAGCGGTCTGCAAGGCACGCTACTGGGGGGCCTTGTATGTAACCCAAGGCGCATCCAGCCGGCTGCGGGATGCCTTAGCCGGTGGCACAGCCGCGTCGACATACAATAGCACAGATGTGATGGCGTACATATGGAATGAAGCTCTTTACGCGCCCACTGTCGATTCCGCCGTGTCGGCAAATATCCAGTTGCTTGCCAGTACTGCCAGAGTGGAATACAGCACGGGTGGTGGAACCGGCAACATCACATCCGTCTCTGACGCCGCAGCAATTTCTGTCCTAGCAGATCCATGGAAGCTCCAGTCCATCGATATCCAACCGACTTCACAAGGATCCCGAGCAATCTATAACACTGTTGTCATCATCTTGGTCATGATCCAAGAGTTTTTCTACCTCGGAACCGTCAACGGCCTCTGCGCTCAGTTCAAAATATACGCCCGTACCAGGCCGTCACGTATCATCCTCATCCGCAATATCATTTCCCTCACGTATACCTTTATCGGAGCACTCTGCGTTGCAGGCGCCATATGGGCCTTCAGAGCAAACTGGAATGTCAATGGTAATCAGTTTGTCTTGTCATGGATGGTTCTGTGGCTTTTCGCGCACACAAACTTTCTTACGCTTGATGTTTTTACGATATGGCTACCACCCCCATTTGTCCCGATGGCCCTAATATCTTGGATCATTTTCAATGTTACTTCCATCCTGTTGCCATTCGCACTCAGCCCAGCATTCTATCGTATCGGATACATGTTTCCAGCCCACGAGGTCTATCAAGTTCTGACAGACATTTGGTCGAGAGGTTGCAATCCCCAGCTACGCTATGCGCTTCCAATCTTGTTTGCCTGGGAGATCTTGAGCTTTACTTTGAGCGCTCTCGGGGTCTTTCGCAGGTCCCACTTTGCAGTCCTAGGAGAGGAGGTACAGGCTGAAGAGTTTGCGGAACGTCTTGATACCGCCGTGGCCATGGAAATAGCCAAGATCAAGCAAGCGAGGCGGGTACCTTCCAGACCCACAAAATCAGAAGCCGACGGCGATTCCCAAGAGCCATCCTCTGAAACAGGTGTTACGGACCATGGCGATGAGGAGGAAGTGATGCGCGACGAGCTGGTGAATGCCCTTGAGCGGCTCAACACGAGACAAAGATTGGAGCAAGAAAAGGTCAACAAGGCTTGCAACTTTGGACCGTCATTCAACTTGCCATTTAGCCACGAAAGTAGTGATGACGAATGACAAGAATGACAAGGGCCATATTGGGCTGGAAAATGATCTAGGGGATTCACAACAGCCGCAAATGAGACCAGTCAGTTTTTGGGACATCATTAGAACGGGTTATCACATTTGAGAAAAGAAAGAAAAAAACGTCCGGTCGTTTGCCCAGAACTCCAGTATTATTGTATGCGTTCTCGGTTGTCTTGGGAGCAGGAGAGAACTGATTCTTGTGAGCCTAGTTTGCGGCGACGGTACACTCTTCGCAAAAAAAGAATAAAATCTAGGGGGAAAGGCAAAATAGTTAGGCAAATGCGAGTTATAGTGATAAATACTGTCGACATATTTCTTTTGTGACTTGATAATTGAGTTCATCCCTCATGATCATGAAAGAAAAAGAAGAATGAACGAATATGTACTTATGGCTTCCTTTTGGCATAGTAAAACTGACAACCTAAAATCTAACAAATACGCCCACGTTAGAGGGTCCCTGTTAATCGCACGCCCAGCCGCGATGAGCATTGAACAAGTCACGACATTTTCTACACTTTCCTTCAATCTTGAGACACATCTAGTCTCAATGCGGGACTTGGTTCTTGACTTAAACTGTGCCAATTGCACATAACGCATATTTGCATTTGGCCACTACTATGGGAGACACGAAGGACGCAAACGGCAATGTTCACTTAGTGCAATCGATCCCCTTCATATATTCGACACTGCGTCTCTCACCGCCCCACTATCTCTACACACGCAATGTTCGCAAGGGATGAAAACGAATTCAACTTTTTAAGTAATAGATTTCTAAAAATACGGCCTAGCCACTGCCCATATCTTATGCTAATTAGTCTTCTTTTTGGAATAGATATGCTCATCAGTCACAATGGTGAGACTAGTTCCAAATGCCTGTCAGGTCCCATTCCAGCAATTATGCTGCTGGTTTTCCGCCTCGCCCAATATGCTTCAATACTTAGAGGCCAAGACACACAAATGGCAGTCAATTTCACATATGAACCTCATCACATCTTGGATGCACTATTAAATTACTTAGAATCCGGAGTCTTGACAAAAACAGAAAAGAATAAAACCTTCTATCATATCCACTTCATCAAATCAGCCAAGAGAGAGTCTTGACTAAAACGAAGCTATTATCGCCGATCATCCAAGCATGTCCATATGGGATGAAGTAGCATGTGGGGAATCTATACTGCCAAGATGGTGTGTTTGGTAAGATTATACGGCAGTTGTTAGAAAAGATCTACATGGAACTGTGGTCCTACCTAAAGTATACCCTTGAACCTTAAAGCTTAGAGTGTCACGCCCTGAAAAAAATCCTAGCGCTAGCGAGCCGCATTTGCCGACGATGATTCACACTTTTCCTCTTTCAAGTCCCACGTCACGCTCTCTAAAGAAAGATGAAATGCTGCATGATGAACTTGGAATCAATCCTCAGCCCATGCCAGCGGATAATTCTTTCAAATAGGGCCGGTTGACTGGCCACTTGAAAGAAAGTCGCTGCGTTGTTTCACCCAAGGCTGAAACGGGCGGCAAAGGCATGAGTTAATGCAGCAAAATCGCACCGAGAAATATCTCACATTGCCAGAGACGAAGGTTTCCGCGAAACACCGACCTAGTGAAATGAGCCATGCAGGCGGTCTGGGCGACGATGCGGTTCGTATCAGCTATGGTACGCCTTGACGCAAAACGCTCAGCCTTACTCGCAGACGCTCGGTCCAGTACCGTATTTCTCTGAAATGCTGTGGACAATGCGCCTGCTCTCATTTCCCGTTTCAAACCTTGACATGCACCCAAGCCGTTGGCAGCGCCGATCAGGCCCCATTGCAGCCCTCACCACCACCACACAGCGTTTAATTAACCCCGGGATGCTCGGTCCACGGCGCCCGCATCCCTCCTTTCTCGGCCACATTCTAGAAGGCGGGACACGAGCCTGCGCATCGCCACAAAATAGCAACATCAATTAAAGTGCCATTAACCTTTTCAGAGTGGGGATGACGTTGAGGTCAGATATTGTCATGTTGGGTGGCCTTGGTTGAAGTTGAGGAGGATAAATAGAACTGTTCACCAACGCCACTCCCATCGTTCCTAGCAAGCCAAGCCAAGTCAACATCTATATTCATTCTTCAATCCACTCTCATTTACACGCATCCAAATTCGGACCCCTCATTCCTTATCCAACTCCATCCAACATGAAGACTTTCGCTACTCTCGTTCTCGCCGCCTCTGGCGCCATGTCCGCCGCCGTCTCCATGCCCATGGAGCGCCGCAACACTGGTTCCGACCTGAAGTACGGCAACTCTGTTGTCAACTCTGCCGCCTACGAGGTCTTCCTCAAGGCCGATGTGCAGCTCGCCGCCGATATCAACCTCAAGGCCCGCCAGGACGCCGAGCCCAACCCCAACCGGGCTGACGCCAACCCCGACCTCATCTACGTGCTTCAGTGCACCAACGCTGTAAGTACAGAATGAAGCAAACACTAAAGCATCATCTGACAAAGCATCAGGGCTTCCGTGGTGACTGCACTGTCTTCGGCTCCAAGCCCGGCAAGTGTGTCTCCTACTTTGACTTCCAGCCCGCCAACTCCACCGAGCTCAGCGACGCCTTCAACGACAAGGTCACCTCGCTGTCCACCAACACTGGTGGCAATTGCCAGTTCTTCAAGTACGTCAATACACCCCAGTTGCACGCTGATGGCAAATGACTAACGCGTAGGGCCACAGGTACAAGGGCTGCAATGACAAGGGTGATGACCGCGGTCTCACCTCTTCCTACAACTACAACCTGGCTGTTGCCCTTCCTGATGACCCCCGCACTGTCGAGTACGACAACCAGATTACCTCCTGGAGGTGCTAAATGGGTCTTCCAAAGACCAACCCGCCTGTAGACATTAGTTTGTTTAGAATATGGCGGTAGCTTGTAAAATTATACACTGTGGTTGTAGCAGGCCACATGTGATGGAAATTGACGAGGTTTAAAGTTGTTGCCGCAAGGCTTCCTCGTCCTTGGCGTTTGGTCGGACTATGATAGATCAGGAATTAGAAATGAAATTTCATTGTGTCATTTTATGGCTAGGCTCTTGTTATTGGTTTGTGACTCCGAAAGACAACCAACTAGCGTGATTGGTTTAGTGGTAAAATTCTCCGTTGCCATTCGAGCAACGTCGGGGAGCCCTGGGTTCGATTCCCAGATCACGCATTACACTTTTCTTTTTGACCTCCTAGGCTATTGGTTTGCGTCCGGCCATCCGTGAGGAACATGATCCCCTTGCCCTTCGTCCACTATCAATTCACCAGCGTAATTGGTTTAGTGGTAAAATTCTCCGTTGCCATTCGTGCAGCGTCGGGGAGCCCTGGGTTCGATTCCCAGATTACGCAGTCAATGAAAGTCAATTCTTTCCTTTTGCTTGTTCTCGCGATCCATCGCATGTTTGTGTTTTGCCTCGTGGCTTATGTGATTGTCCTGCGCCGCATCACCACAGGACATCATAAAACTGTAAAGGCAATCAATTAAATAGAGAGAGGAAGAGATGCATAATTTTTGGGGTGGGGGATATTTTCAATTATACAGTTAGTTTCAGGCGTCTCGCTATCTATCATTCACGTAATTACCTGGTACTTTGTTGGTTGATGGTCCAGTGGAGCTAAGATAGCAGTGCTGTTGTCATGCCGCTGTTGCATCATTCACAAGGAAAACCAATGACGACCATACAAATCAATATTTTACAAACTTAAAATCCTATTAAACGCGGCAAAACGCCATTTTTAGAGGGTCTTTGGCATATACAAATAAGCGACGTAAACTTCGGGCAAAAGGTTTATAAACTCCTTAGCTACCCTGTATGGCGAGTCACTTTTATTTCCGTTCTCTTGGGATGCTAAATGGTTGGCAGGCAAGAACTTCGAATGCTTCTCCTCGCCCTCTTGTAAAAAGGTTGCTGATTGATTGACGTGAAAAACATAAACATGGGATTTATCATAGTACTTGAGGTGTCACCAACTAGCCCTAAATCTATCCGATTGTTTCTAAAGTCAATGTTATTAGCAAGATGTAATTTTGTTTGGGACAAGTGTTAAGGCGTAGCTTGAAGTCGGCAAAGGTCTCATCTGTCTTCTCTTCTTTTTTGTATCCCTTACGATGCCTTTTAAACCTTTGACTGGCTTGGCAAAAAAGACCGAGAGAGTGCAAAAAGAAACGTTCAATGCGTGATCTGGGAATCGAACCCAGGGCTCCCCGACGCTGCTCGAATGGCAACGGAGAATTTTACCACTAAACCAATCACGCTTTGATGATTTCGGGATCCTTTATTCCTGCCTAAGAATGTCGCCCTTGAGGTGGTGGGTGTTTGAGATATATCACTTTGGAGTGTGGTCTACGTCTGTAGATTTGCCAACGCATTTGGCCCTGCCCTTGGCGAATCCTTTGATAACAAGCTTTATCCATCCTCTGGGCACCAGACTGGGATTACCCATGCAGTATCCTTCGCATTCTAGCCAATCTCCATCTAGAGTTCATCAGAAGCCTGCTATCACGCTGGATTCCCGCGACAGTCTCCTGACCCCGCTCTGCTTATCACACCCCACTTTTCCTCCTGTCTAAGCTGTGCACTTTGATGGCAATCTATCAACTCAACTTGGCTTTGCTTCTAATCCTCTGTTACAGATATATACAGAAATTGCACCGAAGATGCAGCCTCTTCCCCAGAGATTGTCGAGGGCAAAAGCTCCCAGGGTTAGAACAGGCTGCGCTACCTGGTATGCTCATCCCAAACACATTACTTGTGCTGTCTGTGTCTAATCCACCTTTCTTAGCAAGTGTGTATACCGTAGCCAATGATTGTAACACGATTAACAAATTTTCTTCAGGGCGCGCCGTGTAAAGTGTGATGAGCGGAAGCCATTCTGTCGAAGATGTGCTGCTGCTGGTCGTTCATGCGATGGCTACGACTTCGCCTTGACGCGTAAACCACGTGCCTTGGGTACTCGTTATCGAGGGATTCAGAGTACCGACATGCTTGAATTGACACCGGACTTACCCGCTGATGTTTCTGGCTCATCCATATGCATGGATCTATTTCATCACGCTCGGACTTGTACCTTGCAGGATCTCGAAACTGCCCTCAGCCCCATGGATTTCTGGTATAGTCATGCTTTACCTCTAGGACATGCGGTGGACGCCGTCAAGTATGCTATTTGCGCCCTTGGTGGCGCTCACAGGTTCTTCAAGCTTCAATTGTCACAAAATCACCCGACATTCCAAGAGTACGAGACCGTTTCGGTTCAGCAATACAATGAAGCAATAAATCAAGTAAAATTGGTCATGGATACCGCTACTGAAAATGACCTTGAAGTTATTCTGACTTGTTGCATAATATTCATTTGCGTGGAGAATCTTCATGGTCGATATCCCGAATCACTCCGCCATCTAAAAGCGGGCACGACACTTCTCATTTCCCATATCACTCAAAAGGGCCAACAAAGCCCCTTACAGAAACTGAGTGATATTTCTTGTGCCACTGCAGAAAGAAGAATTCCTAAAAATCTTGATGCCATCGCTGAAGCTCTGTGCCGGCTTGGCAACGATGTCTGGGGGTACATTCGCGAAATGGTAGCCCCCGATCTGAATTTCTATTCAATTGCTATCGATCAGTTGTTATCTCCTATCACATCCTTCACGTCTATCGATGCGGCTGAAGGATCATTCCACAATGTTGTAAAATTATTTGAGGCAGATAGAACTATCAGTGGGGATGCTATGGCCTGGAACCAAAACAAGTACAATGAGCATGAACAACAATTCTCTTTTACAGCCTCGCACACAGCATCTTCAAACTGTATAATGCCTTTCGATCACTTGAAGTCAATATTTTATCATTGGAGCGCGAGATTTGATCTTTTTAGACAACAACTTGACGAGAAACATGCAACAAAACAGGAAATCCTTCGGACTAGGGTGCTGGCGGTTGACCAAGCCCTGTGGGCCGGCTGGTTGAGGTGCAAAGGGTGGGCTGGGTACCAGCATCAGGACTGCGAAGAAATCTTAAAGAGAGCAGAAATGCTCATCGAACTGGATGCTTTTCAGTCCTGCCCAGTCTTTGCGTTTGATGGCAGCTTAATTGCAAGTCTGACAATTCCTTGTGCATCAAGCGTGGACTCTGAAATCCAATGGAGAACGATTAAATTGCTTCGATCTATGCGACGAAGGGAAGGCATATGGGATAGCCAAGAGATTGCAGATATACTCGAAGCAATGGCCATTGCCACTGCCAATGGGATGATAACGCAGGATATGCTTCCTTGGGATATTCCCCATTTAGCGAGACTATTGGACTCGCTAAACCTTCATCAAGTCCGTATTTCCCAGGGACCTCTCTCTTTAATCCAAACAAGGGGCTTGGAGGGAAATTCGTGACCTGATCTGATGATCTAGCCAATCGCCCGATATGTTGCATAAAATTATGGTCACTAGTTGAGCCGCTGATTTATAAGAACTTCGCCATATTACGACGCTCACAAGATGGGGCTACACCCTGCATCCTACGCCCTGCTTCTTAGAATATGCCCAGTAACCCCACGGAGTACGTTAATTGTTTTAAACTAATATAGATTTGTATTAACTGGCCTTTGTGCATTGCTCGAGCCAATTATATTCGAAAAAGTAGCACAGAGTACCCGCAAAGCTATGCCGCGGGCGCCACAGATGCGGCAAACTATCAGCAATAACCGCAGAAGCTAGTGTACTGTCTGTGTGTCGACCATTACCTTTCGAGCCGCCAGGCCTGATTTGTTGCCATTATAAGACCGTAGAGGTCAATTTCCTCTGGGACAAAAGCTGAACAACAGTGTGAATATGATTGCATGGAGAGAATTTGGGTAAACCTGTATTTTAAAATATACCTAAAACACCTTTTCAATAATGCTATTCTTCCATGTCTTTGGAGCGATCTCGCGCTCCTGACGATAATGTTCAGTAAGAGCGTCGAAGAACTCAAGCCCGGAAGTGAGATCCACTTCCTTGCTCTTATAAAACGGTGTCCGTTTCACAAATTTCCACCCGATCCCAATAAAAAGTGCGAGCCCAATCTATGGACCCAAGGACATTAGCAAAATGTCATGGAATAGAGTGCTAGGAGTAATTAGCATTCATTATTAACACATACAATGCCATAATTAAAAATGAATGTTGAAACACTCCATTTTCCTTTGAGAAACACGGCGTATCCTTGGACCCTATTTCGTTTCAAGCAATGTACGTTAGCCACAGAAAGTGAATGAGTGACTCACAAACAATTATGTGATGCTGGAGACGAAATACTTACCAGAGAAACAGGAATGACCAGAAAAAGGCAAAATAGCCTGCAAAAGGTTGCATTTTGGAAATCTTTGGAAGAAAGGAGCTCCTGTCGATATTTTGCGCCTTCATCGCTGCATTAAACCGAATCCATGTTAGGGACATAACAGTCCAGTTGCTATTATAAACAACTAAAGTAAGTATCATGATATACCTGAAGCGTATTCGTTTCGAAAGGATGCATTGGTTTTCGACTTACAACATTGTCGCTGCAGTGCAGAAACTACAGAAAAAGAAAAGTAAGTTTAGAACTCCGTGTATACTATTGGAGCGTGTTCTTACTTTAAAATCCAGTTCAATACTTTGGAAGTTCCCGATCCCAATGCAAGATATGCAAGTGAAGATAGGATGATGACCACTAGAACGGCCATATAAGGAACACCACTAATCATACTCTGATCAGAATGAACTATTTACTATAGGCTCGTTATTCACTTACTGTTTGTTCAATCGGCGCAAGAATTTAGGTGCTTGACCTTCGAGAGCTAGAGCATGCAGGCTTCTTGACGCATTGAATGTGTAAGCATTGCCGGCAGAAAATATCGTAGTAATAAGGGCTCCAGTGACAATGGACGGCAGGACAGGAATTTTTAGGCGGGTCATTGCTATTACGCTGTCATGAAT
The DNA here is from genome assembly GCA_017140755.1 of Calonectria hongkongensis. Lineage (NCBI taxonomy): Eukaryota > Fungi > Ascomycota > Sordariomycetes > Hypocreales > Nectriaceae > Calonectria > Calonectria hongkongensis. Next base: position 1,276,995 of record JAACJA010000009.1, read on the forward strand.
ATGAGGTTAGATGTGTCACGTTACATCGATTTGTGCTACTCTTATGATAACTTACTAGGGAGACGCGCCGGCGTAAGTATCGGATCCGTTGGTAAGACTGAAACTGATATTAGCTAAACCGTTAAAAAGAAAAGGCCTCCTGTATCGCCTTACGTCGAGTCGGTAGATGGGACAAGAATCTATATGACGCGTGTTAGTGAAGAGTATGCATCAAACTTCTACCCAAGCCACTACTCACTCCTACTGCGAGTGCCCCACCAATGAAAAAGAAGATGAGACGGCTAACAATGGCACCGAAGGCACGAGGCATCGTCCGGCGAGGATCCTTGGCTTCTCCTGCAATCACTACAAGTGCAATTAGATAGCAGTTTTGGTATTGATGCGTTCAAACTTACTTGAGATGTATTCTGGCCCGGCCATACAAAATCCGGCAACATTGACAGCGTTAACAAACGAGATCAAACGTTCAGTTCCACTATCACCAGCCCAGACGCCGGGATCTTTCCAATAGCGGAAGCCAAATCGGCTATGAATGAATTAGCAATTTTTCGGTGAAGTTGATGCCGCTATGCAAGCCTACTCGTGAATTGGGTTGCCGCCCAGCATTGCGATAAATGTGAAAACTAGAAGACCGGCAGCCAGTAAGATCTTGCCGAGAGCCATCCAAACTGATAGTTTTGCGCATTAGCTCACTAAATTCTTGCCGTCACAGAATTTAAACTGACATTCAACTTCGCCAAATAGATCCGCTCGGTAAATATTGATGGCCATGAAGAGCACAATGCATATGGTGATTAGGATGGCTGGTGATTGGTTATAGCCCCAGTATTCAACCAGTGTATTAATAATGGTGCATTCAAATATGACATATGATGTTTGCGCAAACTAGAGACAGGCAGAACGTTAGAAATGATTCACCATAAATTGCCTAGTGGACGATGCTGTACTAACAAAGTGATTCCAGCCAACAGCGACGCCAACGGCGGGGTCAACCATGCGGCCAGCCAAGCGGATAAAAGATCCATCCAGCGGGTAAAGTGTCACAATTTCGATCTCTTGTGCAGTCAAATATTAGCCTCAGCCACATGATTTGAAAACTTCTCGTCACACTTACGGCATTGTGCGATGGAAAATACAACTACCGCCCAGAATAGAAAGGCAACCAAGAGGCACAGCGGACCACTGAGAACACCGGATCCAATAGCAACAAACAAAGCCCTGAAGCCACAAATCAGCTAGATTTCTTGCGAGAAATATTGAACGAGGTTTACTCACGCTCCAATTGATCCTGCGATGGAAGTGAGTTGAATGTGTCTGGCATTCAGTCGGCGATGATTGACAGCATGTTGCACAGCTGCTTCCATCGACATTGTCTCTGGGGCTGAATCCTTATCAAAATGCTATTGATACATACTCAGCTAATTGATAAAAAATGAAATTATTATTAGATTCGACATACCATTGTTACCTGGCCAATATTAATGGATGATACGGGCTCCAAGTCCCCATCATCCTTTTTCATCGGTCCGGAGGCATCCATACTGTTGGTCGAGTTATTGTCCATATTCCTCGAGATACGTTCGCAAACAACCGAGGAGATGAAATCTGCAAGACAGAAATATGTGCAACTCAGAACCAGGAAACGTGGGTCAATTTACGTTCCATCAACCAACCGGTCAAAGCCAGGATGTTTGTAATGTGGGCGATATCTGACGCCCGCTGAGCGTTTCGGGTGACCCCTGTAACATATCGCTATCAAATGCTGCATCTTACTGCACTGCTCAAATGTACGCTACCATGGCTTAGGTGCTGATGATAGCAATCAAGATAAAGCTTTGGCATGTTGACAGCAAAAGTGATGCCGACCGTAGCCGTGACACCACAGCACAGTGTCTAATGGGTCAATATGATGAGGAGGCCCATCAAAAATAGTGGAAGTGGGGTATCTATGTAATCCGGCACTCTCAATCTCAAACATATTCTCACTGTGCTTTCGAGAACTTCAAACATTCGCAGTCTTACCCCATGGGGGTAGTGGGCCGGCCAATGGCTACGAGACCCGCAAATAATTACGAGCTATGCATTAGTGCGGAAACCTTTATCAACAAGCATGAGGAGAAGGTGGAGAACTTACGCAGTCAAAGAGTTAGCCGGCTTATCGATTCAACTTTCGGTCCTTTACGCCGGCGAGTCATGGCCCCCATTCGCGATACCTTATCAAATCACAACTGGAGATTAGGAGTGGTCTGGGAGCCACGTTGATGACGCGCTATAAGGCAGCTAGATCGGGAAACAGATCCTATCATGCCTTCAACCGATGACAAGCGGGTCGCATTGTCCTAGTACGTGGTAGCGTGTTGGTATGTAACCTTCGGTTCAGTGTATATAAGTCCTTTTAAGACACCCTGGAACACGTACTATCTTCATTGCCCATTGCCTTATCTTTGATTCCCCTTGTTCGCATTTTCAGTATTTTTCACGGTTGTACCGGAAAGTCGAAATGGCACCTACCCTTGTTACAATTGATGCTTCGCAGCCACTCGAAGACATCTACGAAGTAATTGTTCGAGATGGAGGAGTCATCGTCTCTAACTTTCTTGCTCCAGGCCTCTTAAAGGAGATTATGGAAAATAGTGAGTGCTTTTCGCACTCCTTAAGACATGAAAGTCTGTACTCTGACAACTTGTCGGTTCGCAGTTGAGCCTCACCTCGCCGGTCGCAAGTTGTATGACTCTAGTTCAGCGCACAATGAGCTCGGCGCCGATTTCTTTCCAATGGGCTCACAGCGTGTCTACGTACGTGGAATAAATTTGCTACCTAAGCATGGCCTAAGCTCACGCGATAATACGCACCTGTAGGGGTTATTGGCGAAAATGCCTGAGACCATCACCAAGATCATGCGGCTCCCAGTGTGGCAGGGAATCATGGACCGCTTCCTAAGGTTCGTTTTAATAATTAAATGTAGTACGCAATAAAATTCACTAACCTATTTATCAGCGATGAATACTATTCCTACACCGGCCAGACCCTCGTGCCGCAGAAGAGTGGGTATATGCTTGCCTCGACCGCAGCACTGCGATTAGTGCCAGGAGCTAAGCCTCAACCTTTGCATAGAGTAAGATATTGTTGGTCAAGTAATATGGAGTGAGTTTGTTAATTACAGTTTTACAGGACCAAATCGCATATCAAGTGCGACCTGATCCTACCAACCCTCTCTTCACTCCGATGCTTGGCTGCCTTATCGCTGGCTCCAAGTGCACGTACGAGAATGGCGTATGGTATTTCTTCATTCGGATTTGCGATTTTTACTGATATTTGTATTTCTCCAGGCTACTGCAGTAATCCCTGGAAGCCACCTGTGGCCGCCTACTCGTGCCCCAAAGAAGGAAGAAGCTACTTATGCCGAAATGGAACCAGGCTCGGCCCTATTCACACTTGGTTGTGAGTAAAAATCAATTCAATCTATTGGCGAACTGATCGCTGATGGCGTCCTCCAGCAACCTATCACGGCGCTGGCGAGAATATTTGCCCACCTGATCATCCTGATGCGATGAGGACTATTTTTGCCTGTTTTGGGTAAGACGGCTCAATTTGCGTTATCCACTACCTTCCCTTTCAGAATAAATCACTGATTATCGCCTTATCGTAGCCAACGTGACTATTTCCGAGCCGATCAAGACGAGGTCCTCTCGACACCGATCGAGATTGCCCGCAAGTTACCCGATGACATTCTTAAACTGGCTGGTTATTGTGAGTGGTTCCTACCAACACCTCTGTCGCAGACCTTACGAGATTACAATAAATCTAACCGATGTCTTCCATCTAGACAAATCCGTGGGCGGTGTCGGATACGTCGCGGATCATCAGCACCCTGTGGAATTTATGCAAAATGACAATGTTGGAACAGGAAAGATGGCTTCGTATGAAGCCCAAGCAGCAGTCTAGGGTGATACTATTAACTGCGGTCCAGGGGATGAAAGTTAGGCTAGATATTGAACCCCAGTTAAGATTTTAGCCATATATCAAATCTTCCGCCAAATACCTTGTGCTATGATGTCTTGGTCTGCGGCGAGTGAGAACAAAAGTTCAATTGTGACTTTCACCACCATCCAATCAAAAGGAAATCCCCTGTGGCCCAGTTGGCTAAGGCGTATGACTGTTACCAAATGGCACATCATAAGATCGGTGGTTCGAGCCCACCCGGGGGAGCTAGATTTCTTTTTTTGCCGTTTCAGACAATGCATGGCACGTGCGTCGCATTGTTCATTGACGATGTCTCTGTCATTAAGTAGGTCATAGGTAATTCCCGGTAGTTTTGCACTGGATGGATCACTGCTTTCATTTTCCTGTCTTGGAACATGATCAAGCCTATCGGTATGCTACAGCCCAGCTTTGCTTCTGATGTGTAGAAAATGTGTTTGCCCAGTGCACATGTCACACATTGAGATAGCCTCAATAACTTCGCCTGATCAATACTATTAGTACCTGTTTTTACATAGAGGTATCGCCAACAATGGTACTACGACTATCCTTTCTCTACAACATTAGGGCTGTGTGGCGATCAACTGGGGGATCAACATGGTTAACGGGCCAAAACGGCTTCGACCGTCACATTGGCTAGCCAGCAACAGCTGCTATAAGTCATACAGGAGGACATTTCAAGTGGCGGGGCAAGAACTCAAATGTAACCTGTGGCCTACCTGGCCAGTGATAGCATATGTATAGTTGATTCAAATAATACTTAGAAAGAATAAGATACAGAAATAAAATTTGGCTTCAGAGGTTCCAGTCCCGCTGTTGTTTCCAGCTCTCACACAGGACCCAGTCCCAAGATTTATCACCACTCCAGCTAAGAAAGAGCGCTGACGATGGCGTTGTACGCGGCCTTAGGTTGATAGCTGTTGTCAAAAAGAAGGGGGTTTGCACCGGTTCTCCACGAATCCTATGATGATGTGAGCTTGGATCCAAAAGCCGAGAAACGTTTGCCAGGAGTCTTACCGCGTCACGAACGCCCCAAACAGTAATGCCAACACACTTGGGAACATTGAGACAGGCCTTGGTAACAGCAACATAGTCGGCGGAGGGCGCGTTAGCAATGTCGAGCTCAGTAATTGCAACTTCGGACACCCCAGTGGCCGCCAACGCCTGCAGCGCACCTTGGGTGCCACTCGAACCGCCGGCACTCAGGTGGCTTTGAGAGCCAATGCCATCAATGGGAACTCCAGCGGCAAGCCACTTCTTGACCATGGGAACCATGCCATTGGCAACCTTGCCGTAGCTGGCACTGTCGAGGTTGTAATCGTTGATGTACAATTTGGCATTGGGATCAGCAGCACGAGCAGCATTAAAGGCGATGGAAACGAATTTCTCGCCCAAGACTCTGGAGAAGACGGAGTCGCGCAGACTTCCATCCTCGTTGAAGATTTCGTTCACCACATCCTTGGGAGATGTTAGTTTCTACAAATGACCAATTAAACGCTCAAAATCAATACTTACCCAAGCGTAGATCTTGCCCTTGAAATGGGTAACCACTTGGGTCACGTGGTTCTGAATCACCGAAGTGAGTGTATTGGCGTCTGTGATAGACTGGACCCAGCTGGGAAGCTGAGAGTGCCACAAAAGTGTGTGCCCTCGCATGAGCTTGCCATTGCTCTGCGCAAAGTTGACAACAGTATCGGAATTGGTAAAAGTAAAAACACCACGAGTTGCCTCAGTAGCATCCCACTTCATGCTATTCTCTGGGGTAAGCTGGCCAAAGTAATTTTTTATGACGGCAGCATTCTGTTGATTGTTCAACAGACTTGGATCAGAAATAGTGCCGTAGTACTTCTTGCCCTTTGCGACGAAGAGGGAGTTGATGCTAGCCGTGGCACGCTCCTCGACCACCGGGGCCGCGGCAACCAAGGCAGCGCAGGATGCAAGAACAGAAAGAAATTTCATGGTGAAAATATAAGGCGGTTAAGATGTTCGAAGAAGACCAAGATGAAGAAAAAGTGGATCTGCAAAATGAGAGAGAGACAATGAAATGAATTAATAGTCGCAGAAGCAAATATTCTAGACTCCCAATCTCCGAGCCGATTTAAGTATTCGGAGGCAAAGAATCCATCTGGAAAAGTAATCTATATTAAGGGTCTATGATGCTCCATGAAAAAAATGCTTCAAGAAACCATCCCATTGTTTTATTGCCTTTTTTGCAAACCGCCATTGGGGGAAATTTCGACCTTGACACCGATCGTGAATGTTTCGCCCCACTGACTTCCAGACTAGGAACGTGAATACAAAAGACTGTCTCAAATGGGCAGGGCATTGTTTAGCCTTAATTGATGGATGGCTGCATCCCGGGCAATTTTGCGTGCATGAGCCGACACCCCTGCATTCGGTTGGTCGGAAGGTGTAGGGTTGGTCGGCTCGTTCGTACAGCAGGGATGGGCTAACCCACCCCTCTCTGCTTGGCGTTTCGCACCATCCACTCGGCTATTTAGCCGATGGTATCTTCCGTTGTAAGTCATCAGATTAAAAAAATCAATATCTGAGCCTCAATATTTGACAGAGTTTGGTTGTCTCGGTCGTTGCATCCTTACAAGCTGAACAATTCAAGGTCTCATCCACAAACTGCCAATTAACCGGCCCTCCAATGCCTCGGCAAGTCTGTAACAAATGCCGTTTGGAAATTTGTACTAGTGCATCACGATGCTAATTTTTTTTCTTCAGAGTCCGCCTTAAATGTAACTTGGGCTTGTTAAAAAATACTTAAGCGGCTAAATTCAATTTGTTCGTCATATTTACATCGTGGACGTTATGGAACCCTATATGAATAATGGAGTAAGCCTCAATCAAACCTGATATTTTACAGGTTTTAACACTGATGAGACAAAAATAATGATCCGTAGTATATTTTGGAGTGGTGTCGGGCCGTCGGGCCGCCTAAAAATATGAGGGACCATTTGATGATCGCCCCACGGTTAGTGAAAGTATAAATTGTAATGGTGGCGGTATTAATTCGAAGGATATCATGATTCAATATACACACCTTTTACGGACATGAATTACAGTAATCAATGTGTGTGTAGATGTTATCACAAAATCGGTGGTGTTCTAGTACAGGCAGGCTTTAACCCAACATACAAAGCAGCTTGGGAACACGCGTAAAAGGTAGGACAATAGTTGACGCGAAATAATGGCGACAATGGCTCTCTAGGGTAGAGTTATTTAAATTGGGCAGACGCCTTGTGTTAGCATATCTGAACGCGTTTGGCAGACACGGTTGAAAACATTTCAGAATGCGTCGGGATCATTTCTTCAAGCAAATTCTTTCAAAAGTTGTCAACCACCCTACAGCACCTTCTTGGTCTGTGCCCAGACAGAATCTCATTAAATATGTGGAGTCTAGACGGAAAGCACCAATTAAAAAAGCTCCTGTTAAGATGCTCCGGCGCTAGGCCCACATCATGTTCGGAGCATCTTTCGAATCCTCGGTTTTTCAGGGGAAGTTTTCGTAAGTGTCTGGTCATTGACCTCAATATCGGGACCTCAGGCAGATCATATGACTAGCGGTTCGATAAACGCAGCGGAGTATAGATGTTGAATTTTCTCATTATTTTAAGAATTCCACCTCTTTTGCATGTGGTGCTATGGTCTTGATATAGAATATTCTCTTTTTCTTCACGAATTTTGCAACATCGAGTATTCTAGAGCTCTATGTATCCCAAAATGAATGACCAAAATTTAGACAACAACTTCAAAGTCATCGTCTTCGGTGGAGATCCCATCGGGCTAACCGCTGCATACGCCCTACACCTCGCTGGGATTGACTTTGTTGTTCTTGAACGCAGGCCGAGTATTGTTCAAGATGAAGGGGCCAGTCTCGTGGTTTGTGCTCACACTTTCAAATTCCTCCACCAGTTTGGAATTTTGGATAAAGTACTCTCGGCCGGTACTGAACTTTGTCACCATTTGTCAATCACGAGTGATCGGTATGTGTTCAAAGAGGGAACAAGATATGACCGCATGCGAGAGAAGAGAGAAGTACGCCGGACCCCAAAACATCTTCCACCCCAACACCTAACATTTGAATATTAGTCATGGCTACGGAGCCACTGCATTCCATCGCGCTGAACTGATTGAGATCATGTACAACGGTCTCCCCGCTGCGGCTAAAGCAAAGGTCCTGAGAAACAAGAAATTAGTCCGGATTGAAATCGGAAAAAATGGTGTCAAGGTCGCATGCGCCGATGGAAGCATGTACGACGGATCTATGGTCATGGGAGCCGACGGTGTGCATAGCAAAACACGCCATTTGATGCGCGAACTTGCTCTTAGGGATGATCCCTCACGCACTTGGGACCCTCAAGACCCCTTCACTGCATCCTACCAGGTTCTTTTTGGTGCTTTGCCGACACCCTCGGAGCCAGGTCTGGGATACGATGTCCAGGCTCAAGACAAGTCCATCATGTATCTGAGTGGGACCACGCGGTCGTGGTTTTTCTTCTACAAAAAGCTACCAAAACCCACCAACCAGCGTGTCAGTTACAACGATGCCGACGTGGAATCTCTAGCCGAGGAATTCGCCGAATTTCCTTTGACAAGGACAGTAAAAGTCAAGGGTGTTTGGCCGAAAATGTTGGGATCAGGCCTGACTAACCTCGAGGAAGGCATCGCACAGCACTGGAGTCTCGGGAGGATAGTACTCGTGGGCGATGCATGCCACAAGCTGACAACTCATCTCGGCATGGGATATAACAACGGTGTTCAAGATGTCGTTGTGCTTTGTAACATTCTTCAGAGTGCTGTTCGCGAGGCCTTCGATGGGAATCTGGATGCCGCTGTCCTAACCCAGGTATTTGAAGAATACGAGAGAGTCCGAAAGAGCTCGGCCAGCTCGCTTGTAGCCGATCTATCCCATTCGGGAATGGAGACTCGGATGCACGCTTGGGCAAATGCGGGCCACTACATGCTCTCTCGATTTTTAATCATCCCCAAGTTTCTTGAGGACATGTTTGTCAATTTTGTGATATCACCTGAAATCCAGAAGGGACAGGTGCTGGAGTATTTTTCAAAGGAAGAGCCAATGAAAGGAAGGTTTCGCTGGTTATATCCGATGAGAATTTAAGGGGAGGGTATAACAGTAAGAAGATTAATATGAAGAAGGATTTTGTACATAAAAATGACCACCATCGATATTAGCAGTAAATAACAAGCATTAGAAGCCATCAAAACCTGTCAGCTAAGCTTATGACGATAGAAGAATTATGCATACGTTTCTATAAACTCTTAATTCAACGAGATTTTACGCCATCTCTCACGACAGGTTCCTGTATGACGGACGGGGAACCTGGGCGCTTCGCGTCTCAGGATGGTCTAATCTCCTGGAAGTGATTGAGGCAAGACCTTTGTTTGCAGCGAACCAATGCTTAGCTTATTGCTCAGGAGAACTCCTGATTCTAGTAATGACAGAACACGCTTGGGTTCAGAGCCATCTCCACACCATGTGTCATGGCGGATCGGAAACATCCGCGATCTAATTAACGACCCATGATTTTCAAACCTGCGCTAACCAAACCGCCGAGCTGGGGACCCATGACGGATACCTTGTGGGGCTGTCATTTTGGGCTACACCAATCATCGTTCATAGCAAGTGGGCTCCCAAAGGCCATTCCAGAATAACCCAGGTGAGTCCGTTCCCGATTGTCGGGTTTGACATAATACGGCTTTGAGTATGCATAAATTAAGGAGTGCATCAAAGCGTTCAGAGCCAACAACGGCTCCAGGCCTTTTGGTTTTTGGGCAAGATGATATGCAGAATGAGTCGTGGCTGAAATTGAATGCCAAGAGGTTGAGATGAATGCAGGAACCGATTAGGGCTAGCCGATGGTAGTACGTACGTATGCTTCTGGATTTCACGTGAAAATCACCCGAAACTCAAGTATAGCACGCGGGACGGCGAGGTGGCCATAGAGCTAGGCCAGGATTTTGTCGTATGGTCCCACAAACCCCTTTCAGCTGAAACCATCTAGTCTCGGGAGTGGGGTGGATTGGACTCGAGACCAGACCAAACCGTGGGAAACGGCAGACTGGTAAGTTTTTAATTCTCCTAGCAAGGCACCCTTGCTAGCCAGCCTTGTCATGGCCAAGCTCGAGGGAGAGATAGCAATCACCTTGGATTCTTGGCATGTATGGGATCACCAAACATCCATTGGGGGAAAATTGAGAGCGGTAGTTTGAAGGGGAACCTCAATACGACTTCTCATCCACAATGAATGCTGAGCGCTTGGAATCCAGGGACCCCTTCGCGTAGAAGCTGAACAAGTTTGAAAGGAGAAAGTTGAGAAGTCGTGGTATAAAGGCAACTTTGTAACCGCTCCCAGCTTGAATGATAGAACCAGTCAAGACATCGCATTCACTTCTTCGAGCTAGTCTCTTTCGTTCATTCTGCAATCGGTCGTTTGTACCTTCGTTTTACCTTGCTTCAATTACCGCACTCTCCCGCCAATCATTTTTCGCATACCGTAACCATGAAGACCTCCCACGTTGTCTCGGCTGTGTTCGGCCTTCTTTCCTCCACTCAAGCCCACTACACTTTTGATCAGCTCACCGTCAATGATGCGCTTGAGGGGACTGCCAACACATACATCAGGAAGCACCAGAACGGCTACATGCCCACCAAGTTCATCAAAGTTCCCGAGGGCTCCATCACTCCTTTGGATAATGATTTCAGATGCAACAAGGGGGCTGTTCCCGCATCCCAAGTCTACACTGTTAAGGCGGGAGATAAGATTGGTCTGAAGCAGGCCTTTGGCGGTACTGGGATGCAGCACCCTGGCCCATCCCAAGTCTACATTAGCCCCGCCAATGATGCCACCACTTACGACGGCAGTGGGGACTGGTACAAGATTCACCAGACCCTTCTCTGCACCGCCGGCAGTGCAGAGTCGCTTCGCAGTACCGCCTGGTGCACCTGGAACGAGGACCGGGTCTGGTTTACTGTGCCGTCTACTATCCCCAACGGCCAGTATCTTGTCCGGGGTGAGCACATTGGTCTTCACGGAGCCCACGGTGGCGAGGCTGAGTTCTACTACGCATGCGCCCAGATCGAGGTCACTGGAAACAGCGCCACTAGCATCCCGGGCACCGCAGTCTCGATTCCTGGCGTGTACAAGTCCACCGATTCTGCCGTCAACTTCAGTCTCTGGGGAAGCTCGACTTCGTACGACGTCATTCCCGGCCCTGACGTTATCCCTGGCGGTACGATTCGTGGCAGCGCTAGTGGAGCATCTGGAGACGTCACCGAGACGGTGTCGGGTGGCTCTAGCTCCAGCTCTGGCTCGGAAGCTCCATCTAGCGTCGTTTCTACCCCTACTGCGACCCCAGCTGTCAGTGCTGTCGGCAATTCTTTTTACGCTCCATCCTCCTCGGCTGGATCTGCCTGCGGGAGCTTCCAGGCTCGACGTGTCAAAGCTCGTATGGATTAAGTTCGACTGGTCTTGAACAACCTGGAGTCGTACCCTGTGGGCCAAGCTCTTGGATATTGCCAAGTAGCTCGGTGTGGATTATCTCGGCATTGCACTGATGACGATGCTAGTGTGCGGTGTGCTACGAAGAGTGCACTACGATTTGCTTTTGAATGCTTCACTGTAAATTTTGCTACTGGCTAGCATAGTTATTTTAGAAAAGAATTGTATGAAAATAGCTGGTCTACTCCACAGTCCAATATATGATCCCTATGGTCCGTGTACCTTAAAAAAGGTCCTTTTCTGAGTGAAACATGTGATAGTGCCAAGCGGTATGTTCTCCAGTTTAATATGATGCCAGTTTGTACCCGTCAACGCCGCTACAGGAGGCAGGCCAAACAAGTCATTCCATCATGTTTGAGGTATTCTTCAAAGCAAACCATCATGCTGGCTTCGTGTTGGTTCAAGTTGATATGATTTGACAGCATTCTTTGCCATTCGTATCCTTATTGGTCTTGCTAATCGACAGTAGTGCGTGGGTCAAGTTGGCTAGAAGAAGAATGCAGTCTGTTTCAGGCTGAATGATACCCACCCGCAATCTTCGGGCTTTTCGGGACAATCGGATGGAGTGGAGATTGCGGGGGCGGGATAAACAGATTACATTCATGAGCAAGGATAAGGCGCATGGGCTCATTCAGCTTTTTTATGTTACACATGCATTCCAATAGCTAATGACAAATACCCACAAAGAGCACCAAGGCATTGCAACCTTCTGAAGCTGACCATACGCCTTCAGGCAATAAGATAACAGAATCCGGAAGCGTCCTTTCTCTGAGCTTAAACTCGACGTTCCATAATTGGAAAGGCGAATGTTAGATTGATGCAGACTGTTCACCAGCTTGTGCCACCTAGATACACAAGACTAAAGCTGCCCCCAAAGACTAAGCCAGAAGTGGTATGTTGTATACATGCATGCTTCCTAGCACAACAAGGTATGTGGATGAAGAATCTTCCATCAAGTCCCGTGTTAGCAACCCCGGCTCGAGTTGACGTCTCCGTGCCATGTTAGGTACTCTCGAGCTTGATGCATAGAGTTGTCTATCACAAGATTGGCCTAGAACAAATTAACATCCCCACTTAGGATTGCAGGGGCTCGCTTATTAGCACAGTTTCAATTTATAAACACTGAGCCAATCATGCGGTAGCTGAGGGCAGTCCATGCCTCGCACAGATGTGTAATTTTGTGCTAAGCCAATACCAAAGGCTCGATTAATAAATCTAGAAGGGTTCCCTCGCTCGGTTCCGTCCTTCGATAGTATAGCCACATCTGCAAGTACAATCAACACCGTCACTAGCTCCGAGCCTACGATTCGCCAACAAGTCCAAGTGTGGTCCCTCCACGCTAACCAACTATGGCTACCACCTTCTACTCTGACAATGAATGGAACCGGATGCGCCCACAAATCACACGGCTCTATGTGACAGAGCAAAAGCCATTGAAGCAGGTGGCTGATATTCTGAGCCGAACTTATGACTTTCGTCCTACGTAGGTCACCAATGAGGGTAGCACAGTGTAACTTCGTATACTAAATGCGCCACCAGACTAAGGATGTACACATATCGAGTCCAGAAATGGGGACTAAATAAATATTTTAATGAAGCACAAGCAATACAAATGTACATCTTGAAGCAGCGACGAGCCGCTGAAGGCAAGGAATCAAACTTCTTTGTCAATGGCAAATATGTCGATTGGGCACAGGTAGAAAAATACCTTTACCGCAGACCAGACCTCGAGGCCAGGCTTCGCGCAGGAGTGGTTAATCTGAGCCATATTATACCAGGATTAGAGTGTCGTACACCACCATCTTCCCCGCTCCATGCTTCAAAGGCTCTCCAGTACACTGATGAGATGCTTCGAATGCTCAATGGATACTACTGCGCAAAATTTGAGTATGGGGTCAGGCATCAAATGAACCCACATGAGATCGCGACTACCATACGTTGGTACATAGGTCTCTACCAAGCCCGAACCATGATCGACTCCCAGCAAACGAAGCTCGGGTTTCAGATTCTGGGCCAATGCCTCGACCGTCTCAAGCACATCTTGAGATACGAGGATGCAACTCTCGCGTTTGCCTTGTGCGATCTAGCTACCCTGTTTGACCACCGACACGAAGCACTCATGTCCGAATTGATCCGCCATGCACACAACATGATATACACCATCTTCGGAGACCGGCATCCTTTTGTTTGGCTGTTCCGCCGACTTGCTCGACTACCAGAAAAGGACCGAGTCGCACTCATAACTACCACTTCAAAGGCAATATTAGACAACTTCAAACAAAGAGCCAACGTTGATGCCAGAACTATTGAGCGGCTGCAGTGTCACCGCTATGTGATGTTGGACTGCATAGGCAAGGATACCTCTGACACTACTCTTTTATTCCCAGATTTGGAAGCCGAGTCACTCGACGCTTTAGCCGTCTCTTACCTCTGCCGGCATATTTCTCAGTCGCTGGTTTTGGGTGAATGGAAGCAGGCAGAGACAAAATTACCTTTGGTTCTGCATTGGCTAGAGAATCCGATCAACCAGGAACACCCCTGCTGGGCTGATATGCATCTGGGGTACGGTAAAATTGTAGGCTTTTTGGAATTTGTAAAAAGTCAAAATATTCAACGAGAATGCATGGAACTTAAAGAGAGACTGGTTCCCATAGAGGTTAACATTTAAGGGCTGTTGTGAATCATTCTAACATAACACTAGTCAGGGTGATCCTTGAAATACGCCGGTCTAATATAGATGTTAGAAAGCAAGCGGTTAGTGGATGACAAAGTAACCTGTCAGATCATAGAGGTCCACAGACTTTTAAAAGCGCACATATATAGACGATATATATAGGTGTATCCAAAATTGGAAATATCCCCGAACTTGCTGTGAGTTGGCACGACAAGTGATCGTAACCTAACCAAGTTCCCGGATCAACACATTGTCTTGTGCGCCAAACTTGATTGAGTGGTCGGATAATACGATGAGTCTATGAATGCATTGAGACTACGGCTGGCTGTCTCATGAAGATTGTAGGGGCGCTTTACATGTAGCCCAGTTCTCCTTCCAATTACAACGGACGAGGTACATGCGAGTTCTCGTGTTAAATCACTCCGTAAATCTACTCTTACGTGTTGGCGAATTTGTAAAGCCTATTTGACCTAATTAATAGACTCGCGCTGTTCGACTCAGCTAATATATATTATAAATGATATTACAGTCTTGATTGTTACAGAAAACATGTTTAAAGGTGCCCCAAGCATCCTGTATTATAGCTATGTCTCATGGTTTGTTGAAGCGGTAGAAAGGAACCGTATCCATCTGGGATGCAGCGGCGCTTCGAAACGGTCAAGTATAGATTGAATATCAGAATAAGAGAGTGGACCTCTCATCGACTCTCTGAATCCTTTGAATGAAACTAGACATAGCTTAGCAATAAAAATTCTATTTGTTGATAGAACCTGTACTCACGAATCAGGAGTCTTGGCAGAGTCCAAATGTTTGCAAATTGTTCGAGGAGTAGGAGAAGCACTACCTCGCAATTTTCGAGGCCCGCATTGAGCACAGTGTCTGTAAATCCTGCAAACTTCTTGTGAAGATCTACAAATATGAGAGCGGTGAAAATTATGAAGGACATGGCGGGGTCTACAGTCAGGGAGAAAGCGCTGTTCCATTGTTCAGATATGGAAGCAATATCCTGGCATATCTCGAGGACTTGCTGCCAGCACATCAGCCATTCTTCTCCCTCGTCCAACGCATAGCATCTCATAATCACGATGAGAAGTCGAGACATGAGCAGATGCAGAACTGTTATTAGCCTTGCATGGTGATCGGGGCGAGCTTCATTCGAAAAGGCATTGCGAGTAGGGTTGAAGTAATTTGCTGGAAGTGCTAAGCGCAACGTAGAGAGGCGTCTCTCAGCATCTGCGAGAGATGCAAACGTCTCGGGTGATGGACCTAGCATACATGTTTGCAGCGCTCGGCCAACATAACGGGTAGCAGTCGAGGTAACAATGTGGAGGTTGAATAGACACCTTTGCTGTGAGTTGCCGATAATTGCGGGGATAAGCTCCCAAAGACCGTCCTGATGCGTTGGCAAAAATAATTTTGGCTTTTCGAGACTCTGCTGGCTCTCTGCCTGACAATCCAAATGCTGATCACAGACGAGAGCAGTCTTCACGAGCATTTCGTCGATTAAATACGGTGTCCCCGATGCAAGATTCACATATGTGTCAAGACGATAGACGAACCACCACACAAGGCGCCAATCTTCAGCCTCATGTGGTTGCATGGTGCTCTGATCAATATGATGTCCGCGGGGCCTCCCCAAGCGATCCTGACAGTCAAGCCCTATCCAGTACGCTAGTCGAGTCAGTTTCCCGGTTCTCATCCAAGCCTGCTGCCCAGGAAACTGATGAAACTCATAAAATGCTAGTAGGCAAGCTTTACGAAACTCATCCAGTGATATGGAGTCACCACACATGTCCTCCTGCAGAGATGTTGAACTCAACATGAAGTCGATACGAGCGTCAAGGTCGAATTTGCTAGATGCGAATGTGAACCCAGTCAGCTTGGCTGTTATTATCAGTATAGTCAAGAAAAGATCTCGACTGTATAAGGAATCCCTGAAGCCAAGCATGAATCGAGTTTTTGAGAAGATGGGAACAGCATTGTGAACCACGTCAAAGAATCTTCCTATGCTACAAAGTCAAGGAAGAAAGAATGTTAGGAAAATGATCAGATCATTGTGAGATGGAAAATCGTACAGTTCTTCTTCTTCCTTGGGGAGAATATCAAGGTGCGACGAATGCTCGGCCCCACTAGTTCCTTGAGACGGTTCAGAACCGGCTGGGGTACTTGATTCATAGGACGCAGTGGATGGAGGTATTGGCGTCGTCTCAAGAGTGGATGGCTCTTCACTTGAAAGCTGATGGTTGACAGATTGATGCTGTCGAACTGTGATGATTAATGGATCATCTAATTAGCGCTGGGGAATCTAAAAGGAGGAAGTGTCGTACCATGGGATGTCTGTGCCCGTCGGGAGCCACGACGAGAACCCCGAACGGGGCCAGGCTTGCGTCTGATTGATGAATAGGTGCAGATGTATCCACGCTGACGGCAGGGAGAACAAGCTGGCCTCCCTAAGTCACCTATGGCGGGCCGTGTTAGCTTTTACCATCAACATGCGACTCACAACCCGCGTACACTTGACTTTCTTTCTTATAGCGCCGTTAGCAAACGGAGTCTGGCAATTGCAAACTCTCATGTGACTCACGATATACAGATATCACACACCCTGGATCCCGGCGGCAAACTTGGCATTTCACTTCCACTAGGCTGCCTTGGTGCATTAGACTCGGGAGGTGTTTCGGCATTCAAAGCCAAGGCTGGCGAAGGCGGGTCTTGCATGTTCAGCCCTCGGAGGCCGCTGCTGCTCGCCGAGATTATCCAAGATACTTTCGGATGAAGACAAAGAGTGGATGTTGCTCCGATTCACTCGCGTCTGATGATTATCTGTCGCACCCCCAAAAAAATATGTCCAAGATGCGCCGAGGTGGCTGAGGGGGAAAAGCTGCTCCGAAACAGTGGGGTAGCTCGATTTCGGAGCAACTTCTATTCGCTAGCGTCAAAGGACACGCCATGGACAGGGGTACAGTTTGTTAGCTGGGCCCCAACAGCGATATAACTCGTCATCAGGAAGCGAGGATCAATGGGTTCTCTTTTTCCAAGTCTCAGTCCTGTCCATATGAGCAGCCAAGTAATCAATCTAACTTCACATGCCGCTATCGGACAGAATGCGCCTTAAAACTTACCAACAACACCAGCGTTGCCACAATAGAGTTTCTTATCCGTCACCGCTGGTGCCCTGGCTTGCGAATACGCGCTTAGCTGAGCGGCGGAGTTTAAGCCAGAGCTTGAGGGTTGCACTGGGGTTTGGCTCGCAAATTTTACGACGCGCTATCCCTCATCTCCGTCCCAGTCACCATGCCCCAGCGGAGATCATCCCTTGATATTAGCAATTGTCGAATTTGATACGAAAACTTCTTTGTGAACCCCTGCCAATGCCAAGCTTCGGAGGATCCTCACCAACTTCCTTCAGCCAGCCTAGCAAAAAGACCCGCCGGTCAATAAAAAAAACCATCAGCCCATCTTCATCAGTGGGGGCGGCTAAATATTTTTGAGATCTGGAATCGTTGGTTCTGGCCTCCATGCCAAAAGTTTGCGGGACCTGGCCCGATATCGTTTGATTCAAACAACAAGTGATTGATCCAGTTCAAATGAATCCCTTCATCTATAAAGCGTAAGCCCCCGAGCGAATTCCGATTACGATGTCGAAATATTACCCTAAAAAACCATCAATTGTGATCTAATCTGATTATGATTATGGAAGAAGGCAATCCCGCGCCCGCGCCCGCGCCTGACATTCGTCATGAACCTGAAAAGGCCCGTCGTCTCCCATCATCCCCCGCGAGAGGACTGGGCATCACATGGACCAATCTAACGGTGCAGGCAACGGGAGCGGGCGCATCCATTCACGAAAACATCGTGTCTCAGTTCAACATCTTCCACGCCTTTCAGCAAGCACGACGCCGTCCAGTACCGAAAACGATTCTTAACAATAGCCATGGAGTTGTTAAACCAGGGGAGATGCTCCTTGTCCTAGGGCGCCCTGGGTCTGGCTGTTCGACTCTTCTCAATGTCCTCGCCAACCATCGCCACGGCTACGCTGACGTGACTGGCAATGTCCACTATGGTAGTATGAGTGCCACCGAGGCGAAGCGCTACCGCGGCCAAGTCACGCTCAGTACTGAGGATGAAATATTTTTCCCATCCTTGACGGTCGAGCAGACTTTAGCTTTTGCGGCGCGCCTCAAGGCTCCAGCCGACTGTACTTCAAAAGACGAATACCAAAGAGAAACTCTCGAATTCCTGCTGCGCGCACTTGGGATCGAGCACACAGCCGATACCAAAATCGGAAATGAATTCATACGCGGTGTATCTGGAGGAGAGCGCAGAAGAGTATCCATCGCTGAATGCTTGACCACAAGAGGATCTGTTTACTGCTGGGATAATAGCACTCGAGGCCTAGATGCTAGCACGTACGTTAACCCTCTTGGCTATAATTTCTTTTTTCTCCTCAAATCACTAGTGATGCCCAATGATGCTGACTATTTTGTAGGGCACTCGCATTTATTCGAGTCATTCGAGCCATGACGGACGAGCTAGGGCTATCCACTATTATCACATTGTACCAAGCCGGCAACGACATATACAATCTCTTCGACAAGGCTCTTGTCCTCGATGAAGGCCGCCAAATATTCTATGGCCCATTAAAAGAGGCGCGTCCGTTCATGGAGAATCTTGGCTTCGTTTGCAGAGATGGTGCCAATATTGCCGATTTCTTGACCAGCGTTACTGTCCCAACCGAGCGCAAGATCCTTCCAGGGCATGAGCACAAATTTCCCCGTGACGCGCAAGCTATCCAAAGCGAATATGAAAAGTCGCCAACTCACGCCGAGATGCAGCTTCAGTACAGCTATCCTTACGATGATGAAGTGAAAAATACTACTGCTGTATTTCAAGAAACTGTAAAAGCAGAGAAACACCAAGGATTGCCAAAGCAGAGCCCATTGACTGTTAGCTTCTTGTCGCAAGTTAAAGCTTGTGTTATTCGGCAATACCAGATTGTGACTGGCGATAAAGTCACATTATTTACAAAGCAGCTAACAGTTTTGGTGCAAGCTCTGGTTGCCGGCTCCCTCTTTTACGATGCTCCAAACACATCAGCTGGCTTATTTCTCAAATCAGGAGCCCTGTTCTTTTCCATCATGTTTAACACGCTCTTAGCCATGTCCGAGGTCACCAGTTCATTTTCAGGAAGGCCTGTGCTTGCAAAGCACAGATCATTTGCCCTGTACCATCCTGCTGCCTTCTGCCTGGCACAGATTACGGTTGATATCCCAATTATTTTGTTTCAGATCTCCATGTTCTCGCTAATTGTGTACTTCATGGTCGGTCTAACACCGTCTGCTGGGTCTTTCTTCACGTTTTGGGTCATCTTGGTCGCGACTACAATGGTTAGTGATTCATCATCCTCAATCAATGTGCCGGTTGGCAATTCAATTCTGCACTAAACTATAGTTAAACTCTTTACTAATTTAAATCCCTCTAGTGCATGTCAGCCTTGTTTCGAGCCATCGGTGCCGCATTCAGCAGCTTGGACAATGCCACAAAGGCATCTGGGTTGATCATCATTGCTACCGTGTTGTACAATGGTTATATGATCCCCAAACCAAAAATGCATCCCTGGTTTGTTTGGATCTTCTGGATAGACCCGTTGGCATATGCGTTTGATGCCTTGATGTCAAATGAGCTCCACGGCAAAACTATCCCATGTGTCGGATCCAATCTGGTCCCTCTCGGTCTGGAATATACGAATCCCGATCATCAAGCATGCGCAGGAGTCAATGGAGCCATTCCCGGAGAAAACTTCGTCTTGGGCGATAATTATCTCAAGTCCATGTCGTACAGTCATTCTCATCTGTGGAGGAATTTCGGAATTCTTTGGGCATGGTGGGCGCTTTTTGTAGCTGTCACAATTTTTGCGACATCGACTTGGAGGTTTTCTTCTCAGGGAAACTCACCACGCATCACCCCCAGAGAAAAAGTCAAATTTGTCAAACCTGCAAAGATGGATGAAGAGTTCCAAGGTAGTGGCCTGAATCAGGAGGCCTTGAACACAGCTGTTGACCAGCACTCTGATCACTCCGACACACCGGCAGGTACTCTGATTCAAAATACGACGGTTTTCACGTGGAAGAACCTCTATTATACAGTCAAAACGAATGAAGGTGAGCGAACGCTCCTCGACAATGTCCAAGGATGGGTTAAACCAGGTATGCTTGGGGCCCTAATGGGAGCATCAGGCGCTGGGAAAACAACGCTCCTCGACGTGCTAGCCCAGCGAAAAACTGAGGGGACTGTTCGTGGCTCCGTAATGGTCGACGGGCGCCCTCTTCCAGTTTCATTCCAAAGGTCAGCCGGGTACTGCGAGCAATTCGACGTTCACGAACCCCATGCCACAGTCCGGGAGGCCTTGGAGTTTTCTGCGCTGTTGAGGCAGGGTCGGAGCGTGCCACGCGCTCAGAAACTTGAGTACGTTGATACCATTATGAACCTACTTGAGCTCAACGACTTGGCCGATGTGTTGATAGGAACCGTGGGAGAAGGCTTGACTACTGAACAGAGAAAACGGGTGACGATCGGCGTGGAGTTGGTGGCCAAGCCGAGCATCCTTATTTTTCTTGATGAGCCAACCTCCGGTCTTGATGGCCAATCAGCATACAATACCGTGAGATTTCTCAGGAAGCTTGCTGACGTCGGACAAGCCGTCCTTGTGACCATTCACCAGCCGTCAGCTCAGTTATTCACCCAGTTTGATACACTTTTACTGATGGTGAAAGGAGGAAAGACAGCCTATTTTGGCGACATTGGAGAGAATGCAAGCACCATCAAATCCTACTTCTCCCGAAACGGTGCTCCGTGCCCTGAAGCAGCAAATCCGGCGGAACACATCATTGATGTTGTCTCGGGCAGTTTGTCACAAAGTCAGAACTGGAGCAAACTGTGGCTTGAATCGCCTGAACACAAGGCTGTGGAAGCCGAGCTTGAAGCCATCGTTGCAGATGCAGTCGGCAAGCCGCCAGCTACGATGGATGACGGACATGAGTTTGCTACTCCTCTATGGGAACAAATTAAAATTGTCACCTCTCGAATGAATATTTCACTGTTTCGGAACACAGAGTACATCAACAACAAGCTGATCTTACATATGTTCTGTGCTTTGTACAACGGCTTTTCATTCTGGAAACTCGGCAACTCAATCAGCGATATGCAGCTGCGATTATTTACAATCTTCAACTTCATCTTCGTGGCACCTGGAGTTATCAACCAGCTGCAACCACTCTTTATTCAGCGACGTGATATATTTGAGGTGCGAGAGAAAAAGTCAAAGACCTACTCCTGGGTAGCCTTCGTCAGCGCTCTCATAATATCCGAGATCCCTTACTTGGTAGTTTGTGCCGTGCTCTATTACGTCTGCTGGTACTACACAGTCGGGTTCCCTACCTCGTCCAGCCGCTCAGGGTCTACCCTTTTCGTTATGTTCTTATACGAGGCTGTCTATACGGGGATTGGGCAGTTTGTGGCAGCATACGCTCCTAACGCAGTCTTTGCTTCACTTATTAACCCCTTCGTCCTTGGCATGCTGATCATGTTCAGCGGAGTGCTGGTTCCATACGACCAGATCACCTCATTCTGGAAATATTGGATTTACTGGCTGAACCCGTTCAGTTATCTAATGGGAAGCTTGCTCGTCTTTGACTTCTGGGGGCAATCTATTGAATGTGATGATACTGAATTCGCCTACTTCAACCCTCCAAACGGAACAACATGCGGGGACTATTTGTCATCGTATCTCTCAGTAAGTGGTGCTGGGGCTTCTAGCAATCTTACCAATCCACATGACATTGTCAACTGCCGTGTTTGCCTCTACCAAGATAGCAGCGACTATCTTAAGACTCTGAACCTTTCTAGATACTATTATGGATGGCGAGACGCTGCAATTGTCGCTATATTTGTGTTCAGTTCGTACGCGCTTGTGTACTTGCTGATGAAATTACGAACTAAAGCATCCAAGCAGGCTCAATGAACTCGCACATCCAGTTGTGGATTCAGCTCAACAGTTTTGTATATGG
Organism: Calonectria hongkongensis; assembly: GCA_017140755.1. NCBI lineage: Eukaryota > Fungi > Ascomycota > Sordariomycetes > Hypocreales > Nectriaceae > Calonectria > Calonectria hongkongensis. The sequence continues at coordinate 1,299,245 of JAACJA010000009.1, forward strand.
TATTCATGTGCATACACAAGGAAATGATACTTTTCCACTTTTTTAACTCGTCAGACGGATGTGGATACTAGAGCTGCATGATCCTCTAAAAATCCGAGAAAGTCTGTCAAGATAGGAATACAGAGACCATTGCCAATTGAGATAATAATTCATTACATAAAAATGGCAAATTAAACGAATGTATTTCTCGTAGGGAAATTAAGCGTTCCATTTTCAGGTTCTATCTAGTTTACAAAGAACGGATAACTTCGTTTATCGCTTTTTCTCAATCTATTTCTATACAATCCCTTATTTCAGAAAACGGTTCCTCGAAATCGAAAAGCCCATATGATGGCCAATCATGCAGATTGGCGGCGAGTGAGGAAGAGTTGCTCAAAGGGAAAGGCCAGTCGTCTCTTAAGCTCACTTGACCTTCATTCTCTGTATATAGTTCATTTTGGTAATTTGTGCAAATTTGACGAAATCTAGCCTTATACCTGTCTTTTAGGGACTCAATCGTTGCCTTATCCTCAAAATCGATATGATAATTGCATTGAAGCTCGCCCATATCTGTGGCATTTGGAGTTAAATCACCTTTGGGCTTTTTCCGCAGATCTTCGCCTCGCATCAAGTAATAAATCATCTCCATCCAACTATCGCATTGCAGTAGAAACACAATAAGAACACAACGTTCCCCACTGAAACTCCATTCTGTCACATCGATGATCATGCCCATAAGTCTGACCGTACTGAGCAGTAAAAGCTTCATTTCAGAGTTTAGTTCTGTATAGTCTTGAAATAAATTACTGGGGGTGGTGATACGATCCAAGACACCTTCCAGTCTCTGAAGTATGTTCAAATGACAGGACAATTCTGCTTGCTGTATGATCTTGATGCCAAATTCTTTATACGCCAAATCCCAAATGTTTGAAAATTGTTCCAAGGAGGCGCGAGAAGCCTTCATGAAACGAATTTGGGAAGGCATGGGATGAACATCATAGATGTTCGATACATTTTCCTTCAACCCATTTTTTGACGGCGAAGGAGAAGGTGTTCGGAGGGAAATTTCAAATTGACCAGGACACTCAGGACTTATAGCTACAATGCACATATCAGAGCCAGCCTCATAGGATTGGGGATAAAATATCTCTCCAACTCACGACGTCCGTATATTATCTTTCGGTGTCGACCGGTCTCTTTTAAAACGGTCTGTTCATCCAGAGCCTCGCCTGAAAGGAGGACCTTCGTCTGCTTGGCTTGACTCTTTCGCTTGTTGATTTGATGATCAATGTACTGCCAACAGATGGCACCGGCATTCTTGGGGATCCTTCTCCGAAATCCCCACATTTTGAGCTTGTACTCAAGCTGTGATTTTCTACACGGCGTTTAGAATTGTTCGACCATATTTAAAGAGATAGCATACGTAACGTCAAATGCCTCTGTTGCGAAATGTTGAAGCATGTTTTCAAGAGATAACTTTTCTTCCAAGTACATTTTGCGAATGGCAGCCTTGCGACTTGACCATTCGCTTTCTGGGATACGCTTTGCAGATGAACGCATAATGGTAGCCAACAGAGATATTTTGAAATGGCGATAGAATGCAAAAGAATTTCGCAAAATTTCCTAGAAAGGCCGTTTCTTTCTTGAACTCGTCGCAAGTGTAGTCAAAAACGATGATGGAAGGAGAAGAAAAACCAACGGAGTAAGCAAAAATCAGGCTGCCTTTAGCAATACCTGTTGCTGATTTGATTGGCGATAGCCAGTATCTGAAATGCGAAATGTGGGGCGACAAAAACAAACAAGGGGGCGTCTTATTGGCTGAGTCCAGTGTCAGGAAGTCATCTCTGCAGAGTCGAGGTGAGAACCCGCGTCATTGGACAACACCATTGCCGGAATTGTTACACTAATGTTGTCACTTATCAAGGCCTGAGGCAGAAACCTCCTGCGGGGGATAGCCAAAGGTTGGACAATGTCTGCGTTGCGCGATAAATAATGGAGAGGAAGCTACTTTAACGGCCTCTTGGGCTCATACAGCTCGCCTTTGTATGGGCATCGCACACGATGTTCCGATGATACTGCTCTTGACCAGTTTGGTTCCCCAAACCACCAGAGTTTTGGCAATGGGATGTTGGCAATATCTTGATGAATCACAATGTCAAATATTTTAATTTGTAAATGCGAATGGTTTAATTTTATTCTTCCCCAAAGACACCTGTCACACACCGTAGATAGCTTCGATAGCCTAGCCTGACCAACGCGGTGATGAGACCATCTAACAGCTATTGGGTTTGCCACGGCCGACCTCAAAGGCATCAGACTGAAATAAGGTTCATCGGACCGCAGCCGGGTCAACGGACCGCACAACAGCTAGACTAGCAACAAGCAGATATAAGAGACCTAGATAGACCCTTTAATTGAGAGGACAAGAGCTTCTACATGCATCTGGAATCATAGCCATCTATTGATAACACCTAACTATGCCCCTACTTTCCTTCTCGGCATCAAATTATCATGAGAATACATGCTCCAAGAGATAAGAAATATCTGCCTTTCTATAATCATCTTTTGCGACATAGTGCAAGTTGGTGCGATTGACGTCAAACACAATGTTATTAGGCTTTGAAAGCTTGTACTGCGGCCATTCCGCACCCTTCAGCCCACCCTTGATCTGGTTGGGGTTGGTGTCGTGAATAAACGCCACCCACATTTTGCTCATCAAATCGGCCAACTGAATGTATGTCTGAGGCTTGTTCTCAAAAGGATTGGCCGAGTACCCGACGCCCTGGATGTTGTTGAAGACGAATGCGACCTCTTGGAAGTGCGTCGCTCCGTAGATGGGGGCAAGTCCGTTCACAAAGACGTTCCACATGTAAGAATACACACTCAAATCAGCGCCAGCGTATGTCTCCGCGAGAAGTCTTCGACCAGCATGCTGCTGATAGTCTCCGGCGAAGGCGGCCACTCGTTTAAATTGGAGACCATATGGGTATGCGGGAGGTCGGCCGGTGTATGACGCGGGGATACCAACGGCAGGGTTATCCGGGTACAGGTCCAAGAGGTCTGCAATCTGGTTGCTGTCGAGAGCCAGAGTGGCGAGCCAGGATTGGAATTGCGCCGTGGTGTTGATGCCTTGCTTGGCATATGCTGTGCCCTCGTCAAAGTTGTTGCCCACCAGGATTGGGACGTGAGCGAATTTGCCCTCGCGCAAGAGGGTATATCCCTGGTCTGTCATGAAGTCGCCATCGACGACAGCGGTCAAAGTGGGCGCGGTGACGTTTAGTGAGGTGGTACCGTTGAAGATGCCATTAAGTGTCTGCCAGGGAAGCTCTCTCAAGCAGCACAACTTGTCATCAGCTGTAGCGCATCCAGTCTTCTCAGCAAGGGCATCAAAGTATGACTGCCAGGCATCAGCATTAGAGTACTCAGCGACTGGGCCACCGCTTTCAAGGATGGCGCTGCGGAACAAGTTGCCGTGGTTGCCATTATATGCGACGAGCTGCATGCCGAGAGATCGAGCGCCAGCAGACTCTCCCCAGATTGTGACCTTGTCTGGGTTGCCGCCAAAGTCGGCGATGTTGTCCTGAAGCCAGCTCAACGCCATGCGCTGGTCACGGAAGGCGATGTTGCCTGCTCCAGCCTCTTCTATTTCGTTGCTAAACAGAAAGCCCCAGTAGGAGAGACGGTAGTTGATAGACACAGCAACCATTGGCTTGTTCTCTTGCACAGATTGGTCAACAATGTAACTGAGGTTGTATCTCGGATCGCGCGAACCACCCATCACATAGCTCTAGCATGTTTCGTTAGCAACGTCCGAGAATTGAGTTTGTTTTAGCTTGAAAAACTCACTCCGCCATGCACCCAGACACCAACTGGCAAATCATCTCCCGCCTTCACTCCCTTTGGTCGGACAACATTGAGGGTCAAGCAGTCCTCAGAGACGGGGTTTCCGAGATTCGAAGTATCCGAGCCGTATCCAATGCACATCCAGCCATATTCGGTCGCTGAGCGGGGTTCGTCAAAGGCCTCTGTAAGAGGTTCGGGTGCTGCGAATCGAAGGGAGCCTGTCGGAGGCTGCGCATAGGGGATTCCGAGAAAGAAGTCCTGGCCGTAGTGCTCGTTACGAACACCTACATAGGTTCCGTTGGAGAGATCGACGGAGGGCGCATCTGAGGTTTCATAGCTGCCGCGACGCCATTCCGAGTTAGGGCGAGCAGACTCTGACAACTGCGATCCCGATAGGACCGCCAAGAGAATGTTCAGAGCGCGAGGATGCATCTCAAACCCGTTCCAACGGCTATGCGCTGCTTCTAGAATCGGAGAAAATGCAGATCAAGGTTTGTGGCTTGTCTCGGGACGATCGCGAGAGCGACTTTAATCTGTTGGGCAGCCCGTTGGTGGGCCATCTCTTGGTATTGAGCCAAGAGATTGCGCCTTCATGGCCGAGGCTGCAAGGCATGACCATAGCTGTGTTCTAGCTACTCAAGATCCATTAAAACTGGTGGGGATGATGAACCTTGGCTAATTCCGTCCCACTGGGTGTATCCTGGCTGGATAGATTTCTGCAGTCCCACCTGTAAAGTGGACTGCGGGACGTGGTGTGCTGTCTCGAGGCTGACCAACAGCATAAGGATGGATCGGGACACCAGCCACTTCCCGAGGCACTCACACAACATGGAGAGCTGAGAACTTGGTCTTGGCCGCATAGGATGGCGCCACAGAAGTGCTGTCTACGTGTTTAATTTCTACATATAGGCAATAGGCCGCCCCCTCCCCCACGAAGGCGTTTTCATTAGCTATTACCGCGGAATTGGAAAGTTTCTACATTCCCACTTTATTCTTCGAGGCAGCCAACAACGAGCTAAGCACGATCCGTGATTCCGTCCTATACCCCTGACGTCAGGTTTCCCGATGACCGACAGAGTTCGCTAATAACAACTGTGGAGATCAGCTTCCCCAGGATCGAATGTCAAGTGGCTCACTCTCCCACTCAGCTCCCCCATGTCACTGCGGATCGTACTATTCCGCCTCTCGTGTTCGAGTCGGCTGTCGGTAAACTCTAGCGCCATCATTGCAAGCGAGGCGTCACGGAAAATTGGGGTCATCTATCCAGCCCTGGTTAGTCATGTGGCTTGAAAATGGTCAAACCAGCCTAACACCGGCACTAACAGCCAGCGAGGCGCAAAAGTGCGTGACTGCGGGAGTGTTATTGGGAGAGTTATATCCCCCTGCACAGCGATGATCCTTCCCCGACGATGATCCCTACCCAAGATTCCAGGGCCGCCGCATCATACCAGGGCTCGACGGCATCAGTAGCGTCACCGAAAGCCTCGTGCTCGAGTCAGTCGCGGCCAACTTGCTGGCGTCACTTGCGCACTCTCCCTAGACTAGGGCCATAGCCTAGACCGCATTTAGCACGTGGCGCGAGTGGCAAGCGCGTCCCGTTCTCCCCGGCCTGCCCCCGACGCCTCTGATTAGCCTTTTGACTTAGGGTCGCGTTAGATTAGGAGGAGCCATTTACATGGGAAACATTTGGAATCCAAGGGGAAAAGACGACTTTGCCTTGCCACGTTTTGGTTTGCTCCAAAATCGCATTCTACTCAGGTCAAAGGAAAAAAATCTTTCATAGAAGCTCAGGCTCTCGCCTTAACATACACGAGACACAGGGCAGGACCTAGGAGCGATCTGAGACATGGATGCTCAATTGGCTGCTTAACCGAGCTGATTTGTGGCCAGGCACGGGCTTGAGCTAGGTAATAGAATCTGCAGCCCCTGGAAGCTGGAAGCTGGAAGCAGATGAGGCAGCCCTGTTTGTCACTCAATTTTTTTCTTTACCTTTTTTTCTTTCTTTTCTTTTTATTCCCAGCAAATAGTCATACCATGTGTGTGCTGTACGCGGACTGCCGAGATTTTGGGAAGAAGCCACGCTCCCAGAAACCCGCTAAGACGGAAGTCTCCGAATGAAACGTAGGATGTCCATGTTTCCGTAAAATTCTCCCTCGCCTGAAATAGGATAGCTGGTGCGGGTGGTTGCGCCATGGCTCTCCAATTGGCCCGTGGCGCTGTCGATCACCAGCCCAACGGGTGTTCATGCACTGGTTACCCTTTTGCGAAACCTGGTTCCTGGCAGCCATAACGAATCGTATAAAATGTCTGAGGAGCAGCCTACCAGGATGCCCGCGCGTTTCCACATCTTGTGGTTGCCGCGCACTCGCTTCTTCTTTTCTCTCCTTCGCCCCCTGCGACCCCTCCTCCAGGAGTTTATTCCCTTTGGTCCTTGCGGTGCTATGTACGATGGGCGACGACAGAGGGGCGAGGCTTGTCGCCTCGTGCTGGTCCATGGTACTTGCGAGCGCAATACTGCTGGCGTTGCGCATATACTGCAAATTATGGCGTGGTAGGGGCTTGTGGTGGGATGACCACTTATTAATTGCTTCTTGGGTATGTCGACCTCAAATCCTCCCCGCCACGCATAGTCGCACCGACAGTTTATTAATGGCAATTTCACAGTCTGCTTTACTCATCGCAGGATCAATAAACACCCACCTTGTCTCGCTCGGATTTGGCCGGCATAAATGGACCATTAGCGATGAGAACCTCAAAACTATTAATCTCGAGACCATTCTGGTTGCGGCTTTCGGCATTATCGCAACAACGACCAGCAAAACATCATTCGCCATGACCTTATACCGAATCAGTGCAGATGCATGGATGAAATATTTTCTCATCTTCGTCATAGTGACGGTAAATATATCGATGAATCTGGTGTGGATATTTGGCTACGCAAAATGCACCCCCATACAAAGAGTGTGGGACAAGACTGTGCCCGGAACATGCTGGAACACCGAGCGCCTCACCAAATACCAATTGTTTGCGGCTTGTAAGATCAATCAGGCTCTTTCAATGTTTTATCAACTAATTTCTTGCAGATTACTCTGCAATTTTGGATTTCGTCTTGGCACTGCTGCCTTGGAAGATTCTCATGGGAATGACAATGCGACTTCGCGAGAAGCTGGGAGTCGCCATAGCGATGAGTTTAGGCGCCATGTAAGATTTTTCCAAAATCCTCTTTGTATCCCCCAGTACTAATCGTCATCTAGTGCCGGAATAACTGGGATTGTGAAAGCAGTGCTCGTCGTCCACATGACCAGTCCAGACATCACCTATGATCGCGTTGATCTAACAATCTGGACCCTAGTCGAGCCCGCTGCATCCATCATGGCCGTCTCAATACCCATATTGTACGTATTTCTATTGGCATCCCCAGAACCAGAAAGAGATGGCTAACAGGACGTAGGCGAATGCTGTATCGAGAGCTCAAATCGAGCGAAAGGAGCTATTTCCGAAATAGAATAACAAACCCGCCTGAAGGAGGATCCGGAAATAGTAAACCACCATCAGGCGGCCACCGATCAAGAGGTTTTGGCATCAATCCAAGATATGGCCGAAATTCTGTCGTCATCATGTCCACCACTGGGTGGGATGAATCCGAGGAGGCTTTACAAAATCCGGAAAACAGCCAACGCGATCCTTCGTTAAGTCATAGCGGCGTTATCAAGACCGAAGAAGTCAGAATACATCATGAACGGCTAAGTACATATGTCGAGCAGAACGCAGTGGAGCTGAAGCCTATGCAGCTGGCTGGTAGGCATAACGACGCAACCAAATCCTAGATTTGGGTCAGCCGGTTTATTAATTTCTACCAATATGCGCGCACCATATGTTATACCCGAGGTTTGTCTGGAATCTTTATTGTAATCAGGCTTTATCTACTTCTGTATTCTTGTTTGGACAAAAATAAATCTCGTCATCTGGTGTGGCATCAGCGAGTGGAATAGGATAGATGCGGCTGTCGATAATTTCGCATTCGATAATGTGAATTTTTAATGAATAATGAAACTCAATGCACCCTTCACATCAAGCTGTAGATCCCGAAATAAGCCAAGTAGACTCCCATAAGTGATCAAATCGCATGTGGGGTACAAAGTCTTCCATCATTCAGTGTAGGGTAACTTGATGTCAACACGTAAAAGACCACCTGATTCAAAATTAAAACACGTAAATAGCCCCTGGGTCATCAGTTTGCCTCTTTCGGGAGAAATCTCTCATCAAACCAAATTATAAATTAATTCCTAATGAATGTTGATACACATATGGTCACCGCGGATTGATCTTACGCCGCATTCTAAGATCATTCATAAGCTTTGAAGACAGGTGGACCACTGTGTTTGCATGGGTGACCAAGTTTTCGTTAGATCTAGAATCAGGGATATCCACCAATATATACGGATATCAATCTAATCAACAAGCCTTAGCACGGTCTGGCCAATTAGTCCTGGCAGGTGACAGATACATCTGCCTGAGTGATCAGGTGTGATGATTCTCCTGAATCTTGTGCGCCTGGCTTCCGTGTGAAGTGGACCGTCCGGAAGGCTAGCCTACAAGGGAAACCGCTTGACTGTTTCTGGCCATACCACCAGGGTTTGAAAAAGACTAGTGTAGATTTACAACAACTAGAAATGCTAGAACTCTTTCACAGTGATAAAACAACCACTATTGAGAGTGACAGTGATAAAAATTGATGATTGCAGTAACAAGCCATGCCTCTTTGTAGCAAACCAATCCAGTAATGTGCAAAACATGACCATAGTCCAAGCCATTCCTCCCTTGCCACAAAATTTCCTGTAATAAAATCTCAGGGTGTTGTACGGAGGTACAGGCAAATGATGGGCGGGAGCCTGGCCGGATAATGCCGTACCTGGTGCCTTGGCTACGCCAACTGAGTTTTGATGCCGATGCGCACTGATCAGCATCCGATCTGAATTCGAGACTTTCTCGAAACTAGGCGAACGCAAACTAAACATTCAAGAAGCCATTTTTTGTATGAAGTTCTTAAAACTCTTGGCATGGCTTTGTGAGAGATGAGCGTATTCCGCAAATTATTAGTCGCGTGCTTCCTTGCCAATGTTCCCTCAATAACCTAGTAATGGAGTATGAAGTCTGTGCTTCCGATGAGGGATTCGCAATCAACGTAAACAAGCCTTTTTCATCGAGTGGGCTAATCTAACAACCCGGACTAATCCCGTGCACTATATATGTACCTGCTCTGCTCGACCATGGGCTCTTCGGAGGGGGTCCGTGTTGAAAGGGGAGTCTCTTTAGCAGGCTTACAGAGCCAATTTAGGTGAACTAAGCATCAGTGCCGGTTTCTCCTTAGGCTGTGGGGTATTCTAATGTCTCTTAGACCGTAACTTTAATGGACAATTGGGAGCCTGGCCATCACATCCTCTACGAAATACTTCATGAGAAGGGAGTGATTTGAGTACGTCACTGACCATCTTCAAGTCTGCCTAGAAATGAACCTCGTTATTTTTAACTTTTGCTTTTGAAGAAATTGGGCCGCTAATAGCCTTATCATTGTGTAGTTGCCGAATAGCCGCGCGATTTTAACGATGAGACGCTCGCAGACCAGGGCGCGATCCCAAAAGAACCATTTTTTGACTCATTGTCATTCCACTAGGTGGCAATTTCCAACGTCGAGCTTCGATCATGTCTTCTTTCCTATGATCCTGAGAACATACACATTCAAGCTTCTGAGTTATTTGTCAATTTAAAACTGATTCGCAGCTAGATGCGTGAGCATCTCTGGTACGCGAAGCACTACGATTTTCCCGACCCACAGTAGTATTGTGTGTAAAACAGATATCAACAGCTGGAAATAAAAGATTTCTATAATTGGTGCCGTAATTCATCGTCAAGTATACCTTTTTAGCTTTCAAAACTTCTACAGCTTTTGCAAGAGAAAAGGCCAGGTCATGATCCTTCCTATTGCACCACCGTATCTCCAGTCCATTACCGTCAATAATACAGTTGTCTTTTCCTTCATAGGATTTCTATAACTCTAATCTCCTTTAGAGGAATGCGCAAGCATGGCCTTTTTTCACTGTTCGCACATTTGTATCACTCAGGGATGATTAACGATGTCTCAAGGTGCACTAGTCACAATTCACCGTCTGTTCAGAGACGCACGGAGCTGAGGTTGGACAATGAGGCCAATCAATTGGGCATAATCTCTTCTCACGTCACCAATATTGGCCCCGCTTTCTCTTTTACTAAGCCCACATTGCCACTATACGGTAGCATTCGGTAGACCGCCGATAATTTGTTTCATGATTTGCGCATCAGTAGATATTCAGGCTCACTCTCCCTTAAGGTTTCCGATCGGTAGGTTCCGAGTTAACTGCATCCAAGGGTGACATCGAAACCGGCTTCAGATATGTATAAATATCAGATTCACCATTAATGTTCATCCAAAGACTATATTCTTCACTACCTTCGCTTACATTCAGCCACAAACAGATCCTTTGTTCTATATTGTCATTCATTCGATTCTACACTTTCTTTTCAAATAAAAAAACAAGCCAGTTTTCAATATGCAGTTACCGGTTTTCTCTGTTGCTGCATTGGCTATTGTGGCCCTGGCTGCCCCGGTTCCCGATGTCCAGACGCAAAGTGCTGAAGAAGGTGTCGTCGTTACCCCTTGTGCGAATAGCATAGGCGAAAAGGATATTGCGGAACGCCAACCTTTTGTTTGGGATTTTCCTGTCGCAGCACCACCTCCTTGGTGGCCTATTCATACTAAGATCAAGCGTGAGGAGGGCGTTGAGGAACGCCAAGTTCCTGGCTGGGGTTTTGGTCCGCCATGGTGGGGGGGCAAAGCGACACCTCCCAAGGCTTCCAAGCGAGACGACATTGAGGAACGCCAAATTCCTACCATTCCTGACTGGGGTTTTGGCCCGCCGTGGTTGGGGGGCAAAGCCACACCCCCTAAGACATCCAAGCGAGACGACATTGAGAAACGTGGCATTAACAATGTTGAGGAACATGCACTCTCCTAGTTACACATTGAGCAACGCTCTCATCAACTTTACAATAGTGGTGATGGCGCCAGCCACAACCGACGAGCTCCATCGGTAAGATAATTCTTAGTCATCTCAATTATAGGATGCAACTTAACGTGAAACAGAATCAATTCTCGCCCTCCTTGAAATTCTTGTGACCTCACCTTTACATTTCGTTCTAAATAGCTTCATGATATGAAATGGATAAAGCCTTAGTGGAATTTATTCGATACAAATCCCTACAGCTATAACTTAGATAACTCTTTGATCGTCATAGCATCAATTTGCAAACATCGTTTTTATTTTGGATATAGTTTAGTAAAGATTTAAACTTGGTCTATATCACATTTTGTACATGATTTATTCCCGTGTTCCAGTAGGAAAACGCCAACCCAGCATGAGTGATTCAAGCAAACCTCTACCAAGAGATCATGAATGGGTAGCTGACAAAAGGTTGAATAAGAGGATGATAAGCAAGTGGCATATCTATGACGTATATACGCCACAGCGATTAGCAGCGTCTGAATGAGAAACCTCTGGATCAGGCCTAGTGTGGCGTGCATTAGAGCAACACGGACCGTTTATGATGGAAACCACTAGATACTCGAGATACCCTAGGTATGGCCCCAATTAACGGATGCCTCGGCATTGTCCTAGCTGGAGGAATTTGGCATCCCACGAATGAAGGGATTCTATGTCAATTTACTAAATGGCTATTCTCCGCCAGAACTCCGCCCCGAGACGAAACATTTGGTGGCAAGCCTCGGCGGAGACCATCTTGTCGATCCTGACCGATATGAAACATTATGGAACATTGTGTTGTAATTGTACTAGAAAAAAGCCAATTGACTTTATTATTGCACCTCATCCTCAGAGCGCTTATAGGGGAAACCCAGGAGTTTAAGAAAAAAAAATGCACATGAATGAAATTTTTCTAATTCACAAAACATGCCAACAAATGGCTTGGTGTTGTAAAGACAAGAGCAGCTCTAGATTTGAGGCAAAGTCAGCGGGATGATCTTCCCGCCCGACGCGGGCCAGCTCTCCACAAGCAGAAGAAATGTCCCTTTCCCGAAATTTCACTGGCTCCTTTAGTCGGTCTGAGCTGTCTGGGCACTGGGAGGCCTGTCCAACAGAAAAGCATGGTTCCATCGGCATCTTGAACCAACACGATCAGAAAAAGAAAAATCATCTTAAAATGGAAAAAGGGAGCGAGATGGTTAGAATTAGAAGGGAAAAAGAAAAGCCAGGCTGGCTGAGGGGGAAAATAATCCACATTTTTTGTCTTGTACTGAGGCTTGGCTGAATTGATTGCAGCGGTGTCTCAGCAAAGTGCCCAAACGCGCTCATCCGCGGACACGAGGGGATTGACAAAAAGCGAGTATAAGATGGGAAGAAACAGCCCAATTTCTTATGCCATCAGGTAAAAGAACAATTCACACTTCACAATTACAAGTTTTGCGAACTACAAATGAGGCGCCACAACAGCTCAAGCTTTGGCGGTTCTGGTCCTCGCCAAGCGAACCAAGAGGCCACATACTACACCACAGATCAGGCCAGTGATTTATGCATGCCCATTAACTTTGGGAACCTGCCAGAAAATATCCTGGAAACAGGCTCGTTGCCTCCTTTTATAGACAGCAGTGTGGACAGGCACAGGCCAACCACTATGCAGTCCTACCTGGGACCCTCTTCTTCCAATGCAAGGGGTGGGAATGCGTTGGTACGTCAGCACTCAGCCATGTCGCAGCCATTCACACCGCAAGTTACGGGCAATGCTCCTTTGAATGCCCCAGAGTCGTGGGTGAACGAACAAGGTAATCTTGAAGACCAAAACGTTGTGGTGCCAATAGACTGTCCGCAGGTGGACAATAGCGCGGGACAGGAAAATGCAGAGACCAATGATGAAGCCAGCGCAAACGGAATGCTTGACCCGACTGACACTAAAACTTGGGCATGTCCCTGGTACAAGCTGGACCCCTGGACCCATTACCGCTGTTTGGAAAGGAGCAAGATGAAGAGGTTTACCGATGTTAAGCAACATATTCTGCGTCGCCACAGCTTGCAATATCCCTACTACTGCGAGCGATGCTGGGAGGAATGGGGTTCTCGAGAGGGATGGGAGTCTCACCGGCAACAAAGCAGCTGTACTATGGTCCAAGAACCTGAAAAGTTGAAGCCAGATGAGATTCTAACCCTGCGCAGGGGACCCCGAGGCCAGGACGAGGAGCATAAATGGTACTGGATCTGGGCGACCTTCTTCAAGGGGCACCAACGGCCTCGCTCTCCATACGTAGAGCACGGCATCGGTGAGCCAATTGCGCTCCTCCAAAGCCGTGCTAATCCCGCCCTCGTGGCCGGCCTGCCCTCCCTCCTGCTGTCCCACAACATCATGGTCGATGATAGGACCATCTCGCAGCTCCAAAGCGGGATCAATCACATGGTTTTCAACCCTTCCCCCACGCCGCGGCGCTTCAGGCTGATTCCAGACGGTGACAACCAAGCCGGTGCGGGGGAGCTCGATCCATACCTGCTCGAAGGAAGCCGCGCTACGCCTCAACCGGAAGCCGAGATGCAGATCCCGGGCTTCTCGGTCGAACCATTTTTCGAGATGCCGGCGCTGGATGACGCAGCCATGCAAATACTGGGAAATCTGACCTACCCAGCATCGGACATGGCCGAAATGGCAGCCCACGTGAGAGGGCTTCACGGTTCCGGAATGGGGGATGATGAGAATGGCGGCGATGACTTGGGCCTGGAGCCTTGAGTGGCCCAGCAGTACTATGGGAAACCGGAAATTATCACGAGAAATACTGAGGTTGATGCTGGGCATTATGACATCGCAGGCAGATTGAATCAGTTTTACATTCTTAGTGTAGGTGGAGGTTTTTGTTGACATTATATCTTTATTCTCTTCATGATATTTGACGTATTTTACCAAGACAAAGCCGCAATGGCAGGCCATTTTTGTCCCAGTTTCATCCACGGGGCCGATTTCCCATAATTTGATATCAAAGTTGTATCTACATTAACCATGGCATTTATCCTTTCCATATTCATAACAGCGGAATAATATCGTATCCATCATAGAATCATTCTGAACTGAGGATCACGATCGTCTCCGCAGCCAATATACTGGTCGTATTTGCCACTCCTCTTGTCTTGGTTAATCTTTCTGCACCAAAGCACGTTGAGCCCAACACTAAAAAGTCAAATTAGATCAAATTCAAGCCTCATATGAGTAGTCCGGGTATGGTTGTACTCACGCTACCCATGCATAGCACAACAATCCCAGGATAATTGTGTGGCCTCGGTGGTAAAATGGGCTGTCTTTACTAGGATAGACAAAAGCTGGGGTATCCGGTTAACATCTGCAAAGCCCTTCGTTATCAGCGAGGAGAGACTTACTAGCAACAAAGCCTCCACAGTTAGCGATAGCCAGCTGCAAGGCAGAAGTCGTGGCTCTCTTATAGTGTCCAGCCGAGTTGTTGGTGTTCCAGACAAGAATGCAAGGCACGGAGCAATACATGCCTAATGCCATCAAGCACGTCATGGCAAATCTCGCGTTTGGTGATTTGACATTGGCAATGACGGCATAGCCAATGATTGAAATAGGCAGTACGGCCATGATCAAGACACCTCGGAGCTTGAGCCGATCGGATAACAAGGCAACCAAGACTGAAGACGTAAACACGTTAGCAATAGAACGTTTATGCAACTTGTGAACTGCTCACCAGTGATGGGTGTGGCAACGGCATAAGGAATCACAGTCCACAGCTGAGTCTGGTTCGCATTTGATGCAATGTGGAGGTCATTGACAATTGTTGGGAGCTGTTTGCGTTAGCTAAATGGGTCGTTTTTTTCGGAAACAAGCATACATACAAAGAGACCAAATGAGTAAAGGCCAGATAGAATGGCAAAGTAAGCGGTCGAAGTGAGCCAAACCTGCACGTTGAGGACACCGCGGCGCACTTCACCCCAGCTGAATCGTTCGTCGCGCTCGGCTGTGGCACTGTGGAAAACTGTCAATATAAGGTCGTCGAAATAATATGTGCGAGCCTACTTGATGCGACCGCCGTAGTCACTTTCTAGTCGTTTGATTGCCCATTCTTTTTCTTCGGGAGTCAAATAGGTGGCTGTGGCTGGGCTATTCGGCAGTCCAAAAAACGCAATTGATCCGGCGACAACCGTCTATTCCATGTGTGAGACGATGCATATTTGAACGGGGAAAAGGGTAATCTCACCATCAATCCTTCAATAATTAATATCCATCTCCAACCTTCCAGGTCTCCTCGAGGTCCGATAGCGGCGAGTCCGCGCGCAAGCAGACCTACCAAACCGTCAGCAAAATCGTCGCATATATTTGTCGTTCTCAGGGGAAAACCCACCTCCAAAAGCACCAGAAAGCGATGCCGCCGTATAAAATATTCCGATTCGCAGAGCCAATTCCCCGCGCGTGTACAGCCCCGACAGGTACAGGACCATGCCGGGGAGCAGACCACCTTCAGCGATGCCAAGAATGGCACGGACGGCAATGAAGCTGGCAAAGTTGCGGACGAAGCCAAGGCACATGGTGATGATGCCCCAAGCCACAGTCAAGGTGGGCAGCCATATTCTGGGCGATACCTTTTTGAGAACCAGGTTGCTGGGCAGCTCGCTGAAAATGTAGGTGGCGTAGAACACGGCTAGGCCCTGCGAATACTGCAGGTTGGAGAGGCCCAGGTCCTCCTCCATGCCGATAATCTTGGCGTTTCCGACATTTGTCCGGTCGAGAAAGGAGCAGAGGAATAGTAATGCTAGTACAGGAAGCACGCTGTTTTGGTTAGTTAGCGATGTGCTGCCTTCTTCATTCTCTCGTCTTTTCATTTCACATACCGCGTGTCTGTTTTGAACAAGACGCGTTTCGTGAGGTGCGCCTCGTGCTCGGCATCCCTGTCTGCACGGTCAAACTCGTCGTGCTCGACCTTGGAGTCCATCTCGGCGTCCTTGAGCGAAGTCATTGGGGTAGTAGCAGTACAGGCAGCAGCCACACAGAGCACGCGAGAACTAATGAAAAAGAAAAGGCTGTGAATGGCCCTCTCGCCCGTTTCCCCAATGGCCAAGGGCTTGGCAGCATTTTAAAGGCTTCCCCAGATGCCAGTTTGCGGGGAAGTGGAGCACGTTGGGGAAGCCCACGATCGCCGGCCTCCGTGCCGCGAGTGGTAACGTCGCGCATTAATTCTGACCACCGAAGCTGTCATTAACCATTAGCGGTCACACAATTGGCCCCCGCACGGCTCTCTCGGCGCGCAAAAGTACGTCCGAGAAGACTGTCTCGAGCGGCGCTGCAGGTGCGCCGCGTCCTGCGTGCGCATCCATCCTTCCTTGGCGTCAGCTCCGCCCTCAACCAAAGCGGACGAATAGAGGCATGGCAACGCTCGAAAAGGTTATAATTAAGGCTGGCATCGTGTCTACGGCTCCGCATAGAACGGCACGAACGCCAAGATCTCTCCGAATCGCGGCTGCATATCTATCCCCAACGTGTCCGCTGAGTCAGCCTTGCACATCGGATGCTACCTTGATTTATGCAAACATTCCAAGGGCATCGCGAATCTGGAACAAGAAACATTTCTTCGTAAACTGTTCTAAAATAGAAATAGTTGAATCAGGTTTCGGCTATTTCTCTGATTTTTCTTTTTTTACAACAAAGTTGTGTCTAGAAAAAACCCATCATCTTCTTGAAAAATTTATCACCCAGCGATGACTTCCAACCATGCGCCTCAAAAAGCTTCACCACCTCGGGCAGTTCCCTAAACATTGCCCTCTCCAACTGATTTCTGCCAAATGAATCCGGGCAACTCCTGGCCCCGTGCGTCAGGAGATATTCTATCACTGGCAAGTTCGCCTTGTCCACCGCAATGTGGAGCGCGGTCTCCTTGCAGTCACTTTCATCGTTGCACTTGGGATTCCAATCCCTCGGATCGTGATCGCCCTCTTTCCACCACTCTTCAGAATCATTCACGTCCATCCCACCTATTTCAACTAGCAGCTTCAATACTTTTAGCCCCTCTGGATCGGTGCGGGCCGCGGCTAATTTAACATAGACAGTGTCACCTGGCCATTTAGGGTAGGGAGATATTCCCGTGTACAGAGTTCGGGGAATATGGGGGAAATAAGCCTCCAAGTCTGCACTTGGACGCCTTCTGACGCAGCCACTCAGCATGTTTCCTGGAGATTCGTATTCCTGTGGGTTTGGAGTGCTGATGTGGTCCAAATTGGCGGGAACTTCTGCATCCTTGAGCCATCCGCCAACGACCAGCGCGTTCCAGACAATGGGCTTTGCCTTTGCCTGTGTGAGCGCAGAAACAATTACAGGGGCCACAAACGGAAAAATTCCCCGGTCGGGAGGTGTCATGCTGGCCAATTTTCGCAAAACATCGTGGTTATGATGTTTGATGGTGGCTGCCAGCAGAATCTGCAGCATTGATGGCGTCTCCACCGCAGAAATGCCAGTTTCCTCATGCATAAAAGTCATTGCGCCATCGACAATGTCGGGGTTGCTTATAACGCATCGGTTCAAGAGCTTGACAAAGAGCACTTTGGCTTCTACGCTTTCTCGTCAGACCCGGGTTCCACGTTGGGAAAAAAACAAGAGACTTTCGGCTGGTGAGACCCACCTTGGTTCTGCAGGTTACCATTGAGTGTTTTGGCGAATGCCAAGAAGGATGCATAGACGAGATCGACTTCGGCAACCTTTTGAAGCTCATCATCGGCGGGCACGGAGGAGGCGACCTGGCGGGACGCTTCGGCCAAGCAGTTGTGGAAGTAGGTCCACAGCGTAACGGTCCCAAAGGGATCCTTCTCGGCCTGCTCCCGCAACGGAGTGTCCAGCGGCGCCAGGTACAGATTAGGAATCATTGAGAGAGATGATGCCTGGGTAAGGGATAGATCGTGTGTGCGAGTTTAGTCAAAAAGTATCTTTCCTATGGTCGGAAAATGGGCTTCAATCTCGCAAGCCTGGTCGCCTTGTCGAAGCTATCACGCGTTTCGCAGACTCGGCCAGATGGAGTGAAATTTACGCGTCGTCCAGCTCTCTCCTCCTCGCTACTCCACACTCAGCTCCCCAGCTGACTCAGCGTTGAGCTTGCTCCAGGACTTGGCTGTTCATTTGCCTTGCCCAAGGAGGCCCGCTCTTGAAGCCATAATTGCCCCAATAAGTGGGATGGCCAATCATATCTGCTCAGCTAAAAGCCACGGTACACAGCCAATTAATAGCCACAGGCATCCCCCCAGGAGTTGTGATTGCCACCTCCCCACGACCAAGCGTGGGCAATTCCCGGCTCAGCAAATGGCAATCGGAACAATGTCAACAAGAGATCGGGGGACGGCACAAAAAAAAGAAAAAGAGGAAAAATAACAGGGACAACCATCCAAGTTTATCCTCTTGTGCAAAGCTTACTGTGGCGCAAATTAGAGCACGGCGTCGCCAGGCCCGTCCCCATTCGTCAGCCGGCGCTAGAAGGTTGGAAGAGTGATTAGCGCAGGGGTCGGCCGTTGCAATCCAACGTTCCATTAGGGAGGCGCCAAAGAGTCGTGCGATTGTTTCGATAAACAATGTCCCGGTGCGAGGGTAAGCCTGTCCTAGGGTCGATCTGCTCATCAACAGAGGATCTCTGGGTGGGGACGGACACCTTGGTTGGTGGCACGCGCTGTCCGTCCGCAAAGCCAAAAAAGAAGGGCGCTAGATTTACATCAAACCCGCTAACAGGACCCTGGCGGGGAGCTTGGGCGCCTCACTGAGCGCCTTGTGCCCTTGATAATTAAAAGACGAAGAAGAAGAAAAAAACCGTTGCGCCGCGATGAGCGATGAGGTAATGGGGAATATCGTAATGGCTTTATTTTGAGCCTGGTTGTGTGTGGTGAGATGGCTGGCGAGATCGCGTACGATGGAGCTAAATTTGGGTGTCTTTCTGTCTGTCTGCTGCTGCATTGAAGGCACTTACAGCTGTAAAGGGACATTGAGACACAATGGCAATGCGCACATTGGATTTACCGTCGTAATTCATTTTCTCGTAATAACAAACAAAAAACAATTTCTGCCAATACCGAGGCCCGAATTGATGATTTACGGTATTGTTTACGACAATATATTTTTGCTTTTTTTCCCTCTCCCGCATCGCCGCCCGCTGGTCGAAGCTCAGCTGTCGTCGTGGTTTTGCGGTCGGCACTTCTTCCCAGATTACGACCGAGAATTGTGCCAGCCAGCAATGGTGCGGACGAAAGAGAGCAGGGCCTAGCGCAACAGCGGGATTGGAGCCAGGGAAGACGCAGACATGGGGCAACGGTTGAGCGATGGCGCAGAGCTGCGGCTCGTGAGTGGCCCAGGGCCCGTCGCCACTCATTAGCCAGCGCGGTCACGACCTGCGCTCTGATGGCTTTCTGCTTTGCCAATGTTATGCACTAGCATCCAATATTGTCACAGCACCCTGTCCCGGCCTCTCCGCCGTGCGTTGAGCATGGGGATGGCCCGCGATGCAGTCAATCTGCGCTGCATTCATCTGGCTGCCATAAAGGCTGCTGGCTGTCCGCTTCATCTGGTGGTCGATTAAGCTTGCATTCAACCTCAAACTTGACCGACTTGGCCTCGCGTCTACCCACATTCTTTTGCTTGAAGCATCGCTCCATCGCGCCCACGACCAGCCGTTTTACAATTTAGCCCACATTCCTTTCGCTAATCTCACTCTCTTTGTACTCGATCGACCTCACAATTGGTAAATATGTCGTCCACCAACACCGGCATCAGCAACAACAAGCGGGCCCGTTGGGCTGCGGTCCTCCAGCTTTTCTGCATCCCGGCCAAATCGGCCGACCAGAAAGCGATCCAGGACGCCGAGCCAACTGCGGATATCACCATCACATTAGGCGATGAGAAGCCGACTCTGGTCGAGGACGAAAAGGTTGTCGCAACCATCATCTACGAAGAGCCAAGCTCGCAGCCTCGTCCTTCCACAGCGCCCGCCGCAAT
Source organism: Calonectria hongkongensis (assembly GCA_017140755.1). Lineage (NCBI taxonomy): Eukaryota > Fungi > Ascomycota > Sordariomycetes > Hypocreales > Nectriaceae > Calonectria > Calonectria hongkongensis. The sequence goes on from JAACJA010000009.1 coordinate 1,319,126, forward strand.
GTGCCAGCCCAAATCTCCCGTCACAAGAGCCGCGGTCCCGCAGAGGCACAACTCGCTCATGAGCAAATTCACTGGGCGACCCGCCAAGAAGATCGAACAAGAACCGATTAGCGAAGTGGCGCCTTTCCTCCTGTACACGCCGCCCGTGGTGCCCAAGAGATGCCACCGGCGATGGTCGTCCGCCTCCATGGCCCCGCAGGATGTGAAGACGCGCCTTCGAACAAACACCATGACCGAAGAGGCTGCTGACACTGCTGTCATCAAGATCGGCCTGCTGGCTGAGGGCCCCGCCATCAAGCAGCACAGCTTGGACCGCGTCGCCTCAGCGCCCACTCCGCCAAAGCCTCACATCTACAACTGCCTTCGGTCAAACACCAGAAGCAGCTTCAGAAACAGCGCCAGAACCAGCACCTCGTCGCGCCCCCACACGCCTCCATTCTCGAAGCCCAAGATGGAGAACATCCCACTGCCGCCTCCTCTGCCCCCAACCCTGAAGACTACCCCGTGCCAGAGCCAGAGGCAGTCCCTGTCTCACGTGTCACAGTGGGTGCTCTTCAAGGTGGACGACAGCCATCTGCACGCAGACACCAACTACACGCACCCAATGACTGTCAAGGCGGCCATTTCTGAATGCTTCACCAAGAGCCCGCTCTACCATGCCTCCACTACCACGGTCAATACCCTGGGCATGGATGATGGCCATGGCATCATGTCGTCTTGGTCTGCTTACGGCAAGGAGACCGGCGACGAAGATGAGCCCCACAAGCGTCGCACCTTCATCCTCGAAAGCAAGACATGCGCTCTTCTTTCTGGCACTGCGCCGGCTGCTTAAGATTGATGAATACATTTCTTATCCATTTACTTTGTCCCTTTCCTCCTCTTCTTCTGATACCAATATTATTTTAAGCTGTACTTTTACATCTACTCTTACTTCTACTTCTACCTTGTATTTTATTATTCACTATTTCGGGATCACGGCCTGTGGGGGTTTTGTAGGGCGGCACTGGGCACCTCCAGGGAGGTCTAACGGGTTATGAATAGACTGGGAAGGCGGCAAAATGGCATAATGATGGATATGAATATAGACTTTACTACCCCCAAAAAGAAATATTTGATCATAATTTGTTCCTTCTTGAGAGTGACTTAGAGGTGAGACTGATGCAATAAGCACTGTTTTGAACAGATGTCATAAATGCAATTAAATAATCCCATAAGCATTCGTAAAACAAGCCAGTAACATGATCATTCACACAAAAATCATCACGAAAAGATTGGACATTGGAGACGGCGTTTTATCGTAGATTGAAAAGAGGATCAAATGCGTAAAGTTTAATTAGAATAGAAGTCATCAATCATGACAAAATGATCGATCTATTATCGTGTATACATAACACCATCACATTTTCGTTTAATTCCCCAAGGCCCTTTTGGCCACCCAAGAAGCATCGCTTTATTTGCTGTAGGTGTAGGTGCAGCTGTTGGGCTTGTTGCTCTGAATGACGCGGAAGTCAATGCGCTTGCAGTTGGGAGTTCCTCCCGGAGCGGCCTCGCCAGCCTCCAAAAAGAGGTGCCACGAGCCGCTGACGGCACCGGGGCAGGCCATGAAGCCCTTGGAGCCTGAGAAGACGAGGTTGCTGCTGGAGTCGATCTTCCAGCCTTTGGTCTCCAGGCGGCCGCCGAGAGCGCCGTTTTCGTCGGCGTAGGCAAGGATGCCGTGGCCCATTCCAGAGCGGTCCGTGTACGCTCTCTGGGTGAGCTTCTTGGAGTTGTATAGGAAGAGCTCGTCGTCGCGGATCTGGAGGGTGGCTGTGTTGTCGGACTTGGTGGCGCAGGTGGCCTTCTCGTCAGGGAGCTTGACGTAGAAGCCGCCACGGCCAGCCTGGATGGGCATCAGGTGGATGCCAGTGCCTTGGGCAATGGCAACGGCCTCGAAGGGAGGGGTGATACCCGTAGCCATGGCGCCAGAGGTGGCGAGTGAAAGGAAGAGTGCCTTGATCTGCATGGTGGTTGGTAGTTGTTGGTAGGAGGTTGAGAGACAAGAAGCTTATTTTTAAGCCAAAAAGAAATAAATCGGTCCGCGACATCCTCCTTTTATATTTCCATCTTCTCAACCATTTACCGCTTCTCTTTGTCGAATCATCTAAATGTAGTGACTGTGGCTGGAGCGCTAAGACAAGAGCTGGACACTAGGGCGATAGGGCTGGCTGGCGGAGTGAATTGGGGGCTGAGGGGATACGAGGATGTTCCGCCACTCAGTGGTCTCGACCCGACAAAGGCGTCCAGTCCGGCGACCTCAGCAAGCCATAGGTGAGTTGGGAGTTGAGGCCGGGGGACGCCACATGGCATGTAGCAGAAGGGCCTGATGTATTTCCCAGACAATGAGAGGCTGGCGCAAAATACGGTACGTGTCACCCAAAATTAGAACTCTCGTGTTTGTTGTTCACTGGAAAGGACAGGCAAGCATGGCCCCGCTGGCGTCGGGGACCAAAAAAGCAGTCCGTCTTGCAGGCTAAGACAGGCGAGGCAAAAGCAACGTTAATTTAAGGCTGTTCTGGGTGCCACACCAGCTCATGAGGACCTTGGAGGCTGAACTAGCAAAGCCCCTGGCTGATCAATCGGATTCTTCCGAATCCCCATGTTTGGGAGGCTTGACGATTACTTGGATGGTGGTAGACGCAGACGCAGGCTCTAAAATTTAGTCTTTGGGAGGCATTGGGCAATTGCTTCGGAATATAGTCGTCCCGCTATGCATCCTCTGGACTGTAGGAGCTGGGTGACAAGTAGGTCAGGATAAGCCATGCTATTCTCGGGAGACTGAAGCTCATGGCCGTATTGTCCGTTTTCTGGAACGAGGTCGTTACTTGAGCGTAGAATGAGGTTAATATTGGGACAAGCAGCACTCATATGGAATCGGTTTTTTTTTAATTCAAAAAGGTTCTTCATCCATTAAGCCCTATAAATAAAAGAGTGCTAGAAACATACTACTTTAGTAGTCGGGCCGTCTCCCTCTTATGCACGCGAGTACCTAAGACAGCAAAGCACCAATCTCATACCTTTACGCAAAGATAGGATTCCGCCCACATACCGCTACAGTCTCTTCCAACCCCAGGATTCCACTTGTAGAGATTTTCAGGTGAAACGCTGTATCTTGACTGAACAGTCGCACAGCTTTGACCTTGAGCAACAAAGTGATACTGCTTACAGCTCGACGAAATTCCAGGTTGTGTCGGGTAGGGCTTGTAGTCGATTGTCCACACGCAAGCGTAAGAACCTATTACCCAGCCTGTGCAGCCTGTGCCAGCGTTGGGGTTCCATTCAAGGAGATCTGGAATTGAAATGCCGTTGGCGTTGGCTACTGTCGAGCACTTTTGCCCTGACTGAACTAGATGAAACTTGCTGCAGTTGTCTACCATATTTGGCTGCGTAGGTGTTGGTGTTTTTACCCCATTATCTGGCTTTGTTGGAGTATGACCAATAATGGAGACACAAGCATACGCATATGTTATTAACCCGGTACAGCCCGAACCTGCCTTAGGGTTCCATGCAAGAAACTCTGGGATGGTGATGCCATTTTTAGTGGCAACGGTTGAGCACTTCTCACCAGGTTGCACAAGATGGAACTTGTCGCAATTGTCGACAATATCAGGTTGCGCTGGTGTGGGGGTTGTGATGCCATTATCTGGCTTTGTAGGAGTATGGCCGATGATAGACACGCAGGCATATGCATTTGTCTTCAACCCGGTACAGCCTGATCCCGCTCTGGGGTTCCATTCAAGAAACTCCGGAATGGAAATTCCATTTTTAGTAGCAACAGTCGAGCACTTCTCGCCAGACTGAACTAGATGAAATTTGTCGCAGTTGTCAACCATGTCCGGTTGTGTGGGGGTTGGGGTTGTGATGCCGTTATTGGGTTTGGTTGGAGTATGGCCTATGATAGAGACACAAGCATAAGCCTCGGCCCAGAGGCCGGTGCAACTTGAACCAACTGATGGGTTCCATGCTACCAGCTGAGCAACGGTGATGCTGTTCTTGGAAGCAATGGCAGCACAGCCTTCTCCTTTCTGTACGATGTGAAACTTGTCGCAGTTATTGACCATGCTGGGCTGGATTGGTGTGGGTGTTTGGATTCTAGTAGAAAGTCAAAATAATGCTTCAATATACTTTTAGTATGATCAGCAGTTTACTTACCCATTTGAAGGTGTGGTTGATGTTGGTGCGGCACTATTCGGTTCATGGCCAATAATGGACACACAAGCGTAAGTATCGGCCCATAAGCCGGCGCAATTGCTGCCAACCTTTGGATTCCATGCTAGAAATTGAGCAGCTGTAATACCATTCCGAGAAGCTATGGCTGAGCAGCTATCGCCCTGCTGAACAAGGTAAAAGCTGTCGCAGTTGTCCACAATGTTCGGTTGGACATTTGTAGGAGTTTCGATACCTTGGTTTGTTTAAGAAAGAGAAATTACACCAATTTATGATCTGACGGAGAACTTACCATTAGAGGGTTTTGTCGGCGTTGGAGTCTTCGAAGTAGTTGTTGTTGAGGTTACCGGAGTCTCCGGTTCAGGCTCAGGTTCAGGCTCAACTTCAGGCTCAAACGCAGCCTCCACGCAGTATGAACGACCTATAACCATTCCTTCACATTGACCGGAGATGGATGGGTTCTGTTCAAAGTATTAGAAGCTGAAATCGAGGCCACGTGTTTGTTGCGTGATTAATATGCGGTGCTTACCCATCTTGTAAACTGTCTGGTAGTGATAACGTTGTCAAACAGGAGATCATCGCAGGATACGACTTCATCATAATCATGCCACCAACTACAGTAAGATGTGGTGTTCTCATCATGTGGGTTCTTGGGCATGAAGCTTCTTCGATGAACCCGACTGTTTGGGGAACCAAGAACCGGCTGGATGCCAGCCCAAAAGAGCAGCGATTTTGCAAACAATAACATTGTGAAATATCACCAACACCTTAATTGGAGGCGTGCAGTTTGATGAAGTGAATACGAGGTGATGGAATGGGCCTTAATCGGTCTTTTATATGTACCCTGCGCCTCCAGATGCGAACTATCTTGATCTAGGAAGGCGAATTAATGGAGAACCAGTCACACAGGTTCTAAAGCGCTAAACTTGCCAATCGTTCTCACAAGGACAGGTACCTAAAGGCTACCCACTTGGGGTTGGGGATGCCTTGTCACAACCTCCGCTTCGCAATTGAACTTCAAAGGTCCCAAGAAGAGCCTTCGCTACTTCGGAGTACCGCAGAACTTCTCAGGAATTAGTCCAATTTAGGTATGGACGGTTAAAGATGTCACACTCTGGTTGCCTGAATAATGGCGGAACTTCCTCATTTGGTTAAAGGTTTCCACCGTGCCAAGTCATGCACTGTTGTCTCGTGAATCTAAGTAGACGCCCAAGCAATAAAATAACGGAGGCTGACGAAAGTAGAAAAGCAATGTGTCGATCCGGAACCATAGCCGGCTCAATAGCGCGAGCCAAGAGTCCGAGCAAGCTTGCTAACTATCCCCCCACTCGAATCGTGAAGTATCCACCAAGAACCAACAACAAAAAACTAACGAATCGACCACCAATAAACCAATCATGAGCAGGCGCCATTAATACTCTAACGCAAGCCTTATTCTCTAATTTCCGAATACGATACTGGCTAGACGAGGCGAAGCTAAGTGATGGAGCAGGCAGTGAAAATCCCGTGATGGTCGCCCCTCACGCTAATATGCTAAATCGTTCTACTCGCTGCGTGTTGGTTGAATACAAACTGGCGACTCGGAACGGCCCGGAACAAGGGTTATTTCCTTAGCACTCAGATCTTTAATCGAGGATGCAACTAATCGGATCGGTGGAAAAATGCCCAACCCTAATTCAGAGTTTATCTATACGTTCAAGAATGCTTTCTGTGATGAGCGGAAGCATGTATACATTATGCTGTGGCATTTCATTGGGAACTAGGAGACAAATCGAAAGCGAGAGAAATCAGGTTAGCTGCAGTAGCTACTTAATAATTTGATCTGGAACAGCAACATAATCTTGATCTTCTTGTAGGGTAGTATGAAGTATCAAAGGGATTTTAAGTCGTATTTCAAAAAAGAAATGGAACTATAAAAACGAGCTGGTTTCTGGACTAGTAAGAGTAATACTGTAAAGCCATGACTAACAAGAGAGCTCAAATCGTAGACATTACTTGAAACCTGTGGAATATATGACCTGAATCTCCGACGGAAGAGAGCTGTTGGATGAATAAATAGGCAGAGCTAACCATGGTTTATTCCTCTCTCTCGTCCCTTTTAGAACATGGCGCTCGCAGCAGCCGCAGCGATACCTGTGCTTGCAATCACCCAGATTCCAGCAGCATTGTCAGCCCGACCAATCACACCGCCATTTGAACTGACAACCGTCGCTGTGGCTGTGGGACTGGTAGCAGTTGCTCCGGAAGCGGCGGTCGCAGAAGACTTTGAAGTGGTCTTCGACACACCCGTAGGATTGGCTTCGGCTTGAGCGTGGCATCCGGCGAAAGCAATAGTGTCGTTCAACCATCCGGCCCCATGGGGAAGCGAGGTCATAGCCGTGAACCATTTATTGGGGCATCTGATGGCATTGTCCACAGCTGCAGAACTATGTTCATCCCACCAGGAGGAGGCCACGCTTCCATACGAGGAGTAGTCATTGAGGACTGTAGATGGAGCAACATCTGAAAAGCCACACCAATCCGACTGCGAAGGGTTGGTGCAAACAGCCATGCCCATTGCGTCAGTCATGGTGGGTTTGCAGTCCTTCTGCAGCTCGTCTCCATATGAGAAGATGGCATCAAGGAGTTTGCCAGTTGGTTTTGGGACATCGAAATAGTATTCGAAAATCTCCGTCGCACATTCCCAGTGATCAGAGGTAATTGTTCCTCTTGTTGTTGGCAAAATTGTGTCAAAGATGGATGCGAGGGCAGCCGTAGATTGGAAAACGATGATTATCGGGACTGCCTTCATGTTGTTTGACGAAACGAGAGATGAATGAATGCTTGTGTTGGTTGTTTGTGCGTGCTTGCTAGTTGATAACGACGGGATGAGCTATTTCACTCTTAAATCTGGATGCTACGGAATACTTTACCCAAGTCCAGTGCGAAGCAAGAAAAGCAACATCACAACGCTTTGACTCCTTTTCCCCTGATAATCCGAGCGCCGATGCGTGTTGGTCCGGAGTTGCGGTTTGAATATCAGGTACCACTTCGGCCGATTTTTAATCCTAGCCGTATGGTTGACCCTGTCCTGTCGGCCTTGATTGGTCCGCTTTTCTCTAGTGAATTTCGACTCCGGTTGCCAAGACACGGGATTCCTTCGTAGTCTGAGTATGAGGATTATCACTTTCCGGATTTGACTAGACGGCCATTGGCATGTTGGTTGCAACCGAATTAGGCTCTTGGCACCCACTATGTGACCCGCACGGGTATCGAGAACGAGGAACTTTAGTATCAAGCATAACTTAGACTTCATGACCCGCAAATCAATGGAGCCATAGATTTAGATCACAGCCAAAGCTGCGAAATACGACACTGAGGCGGAGCATCTGCAAGGGACCATGATCGCGGCATGCGGCATAATGCCTCGCCGTTGTTTGATTAAAATCTTGGCGTTCAACTTGATCAATTATTGCAAAGCCATTAGGCGGGTGTGATAAAGTATCGCTCTGTTCGGCCGTTTCCATATCGGGCATTAGATTTTGGCTTGGCTGTTGGTTGACCATGGAAAAAGCCTACTTTTCCACATCGTGTGATGTGTGACCACCATTCCATCCTGGAATCACCAAATTTCTCCTGAATGCTAGTGAGTTTCTGTCTTTGTTGTTGGCTTGGCTTTGTGAATGGTAGAGCACGTGCGGGATGAAGCTGGCCAGGCATGGACCGGAATATGAGAGAGTATGGTGTATGAGACACATGCAGAAAGGGTCTGATCACATTATCAAGGCATTGGTAATTAGTTTACCTAGACTCGTGGACTGATATCTCCTCATCTCCCTGGGCGGTTAGCGGTAAGCATGACGCCGAGTCGCTTGTTGGTAGTTATGTGATACATGATGACTCTGCTCTGCTGAGCAACATCTAAATGGTTCAAACGATATAAATCCCTAGCCATTGACCCAAATTCTTTCTTTTTGTTAGCTCAAAAACTCTTCAATCATTCTTGTCATTATTCGTTCGCTCCTTCATTTACACTCTCACTATCTCATTTGAACTCGTCTCTCTGAGCATGTCATCATGCGGCAGACCATGAGGACTACCATATTAACCCTTCTGTTGGGGGTGAGCCTTGTGCGCTCTGCCATTAATATTGATGGTTCTCAGGCTGTTGATCCCGTGACGGAGGATGACCCTTCGCCTATCAGTGATATCAACACCTACCAACCTGATCAGCACGATTGTCCTTTGGCTTGTGTAGATTATGCGAACCCACACAGTTGGATCACATATCTATCTGTTGATCGTCTGAAACGGTGTAAGAAGCCAATGCTATTGCAATTCTCTATTTCGCAACCCTTGGAAGACCCGGACTCCACCATTCTCATTCGCAGCTGCGCGATTGGGTCCCAATTGCCATCCAAGAACATGGCCACTGACCCCATGGAGAACCCCAAGAAAGCGAACAACCTGTACCAAGGCGGGAGTCTTGCTGTTGCTCCAGCGTGTCAGCTTGATGGCAGACCGGGCAACGCCAAATTGCAACTAGGTGCAGCTGGTGGCGGCGGCAGTAGCAATGAAACACTCGTTGAAAGTGCCGCTGGCCTGTTGGAAGACATGAAAAAGTTCTTCGATGCCAAAGACAACTGCGACGAGAAGTTCTTGTTCACTTACTACAAGCAGACTGTTGCCAGTATCTATATTGGTGCTGGCCTGGGCAAGCCTACTGCTGGATCTGCGCTCCAAGCTCTCGCTGAGCATATACGAACGACTGGATCTTCTTCAAATCAAATAATTGCTGAGCTTTGCGGCAAAGGGCGCAATGCTGAACGAGTATTTGGCATCTCGATCGACAATACGGGCGATCTGGCGTTTGTGCAAAAAACGACTTTGCAGTGGAGCAAAGGCAATTGTGCCATTAGCGATGACATTAAGGCCACAGGACAACTTTCTGGTGTCAAGGTGTTTGACCTCGCTGGAAACAGTACCATTGGAAGAAATGAAACCTCTACTACCAACAAGCGAGCGTCTCGGTCTCTGAAACATGCCAAGAGAGATGCGCTCCAGAATCGTGCCGTCTGCCGCTATATTCAAGCGGCCGATGGGGACACTTGTCAAACTCTCTCTGCTCGATGCGGCATTCGAGGTGCTGATTTTCTCAAGTACAATCCCAAGACTAACCTCTGTTCTACTCTTCGGTCGGGAGATTATGTCTGCTGCTCAGCCGGGGACCCATTCACGCCCCCTAAGCCTGACGCCCCAAAGCCGAACGCAGACGGGACTTGCGCAACTCACCTGATCGAAAATGATGATACGTGCGATAGCTTAGCTGAGCTGCATGGAGTTACTGTCCAAGATTTGGAAAAGTGGAATCGAAATAAAACATGGGCTTGGACCGAGTGCAAGGATATGCTTGTTGGGTACAACATGTGTCTCAGTTCTGGTCTAGCTCCAATGCCACCGCCTCAGCAAGGAGCCGAGTGCGGCCCTTTGGTGCCTGGATCGAAGCCACCGAAGGACAGTTCGGTATCCTTAGCGGACTTGAATCCATGCCCCCTTAAGGCGTGCTGCAGTAACTGGGGCTTCTGTGGTGTGTTCCCCGGCCACTGTACCGTCAACGCTCCCGAAGGAGGTGGTCCAGGAACAAAGAAGAAGGGTTTTCAAAATACATGTGTTTCCAATTGCGGGAACAAAATTAAAGAAAACTCAGGTGCACCTACTAATTTTCAAAGGATAGGCTATTACGAAGCCTACAACTTTGGACGCGACTGTCTCTGGATGAAGGCAAAGGATGCCAACACGGACGGTACTTATACCCATATCCATTGGGCTTTTGCTTCTATTGACCCTCAAACATGGAAGCCTGTCATTAAAGAAGGAAAAGACCAATGGGAAGACTTTAAGAAGCTCCCAGTCAAGCGTATTGTGTCATTTGGTGGCTGGGCCGACTCTACTGAGCCGGACAAGTACAATATTATTCGCTCCGCCATTATCAACAACCGAGACACTTTTGCCACCAATCTCGCGAAATGGGCGGATGAAGAAGGAATCGATGGAATCGATATTGATTGGGAGTATCCTGGGGTGAGTTCCTTTATTTTGACTACCATGTCATCCTCTCGTTCAGCTCTAACACTGCATAATACAAACTAGGCACCCGATATCCTTGTCGGTGGCAAGCCAATTGGCGAGAAAACAGACGGCCTCAGATATCTTAGATTTCTTACGGTTTTAAGGGACAAGCTGAGTTCAGGAAAGTCGGTTTCTATCGCAGCACCGGCGTCGTACTGGTACCTCAAGGCGTTTCCTATTGATCAGATTGCTGAGGTCATTGACTATATCGTCTACATGACTTATGATTTACACGGTCAATGGGATTACGGTAATGCAAACGCATATGATGAGTGTCCATCTGGAAAATGCATCCGAAGTCATGGTGAGAACTTCTTCTTTCGAAACAGTGTTGAGTACAAGCACGGCTTTGCTAACTCTGTATCCAGTTAATTTAACTGAAACCAAAAATGCCCTTTCTATGAGTATGTTGCAGTTGATCCCTTATTTTTGGAACAGATTTTGTATTAATGTGATCATTGAACAGTTACGAAATCTGGGGTTCCCAATAATAAGATTTTTGTTGGCGAAGCAAGCTATGGGAGGTCATTCCGAATGGCCCAAGATGGATGCTGGGGTCCTATGTGCGAGTTTACTGGCTCCAAAACTGAATCCAATGCCAACCCAGGAAGATGCACGAACACAGGGGGCTATCTGGCACACGCAGAGATCATGGAGATTCTCGATAAAGGTGGCAGCGGCATCAGGAGATTCTTCGATGACGACTCTGACTCGGACATTCTGCTTTACAAAGGTATGATCAATTTCATCTGGCCAAGAGTAAAACGCATTCTAATAACTCTTTTTTTAAATAGGAGATTACGTTAGCTACATGACTCCACAATCTAAGGAAGCACGGCGCGCGGAGTGGAAAAAGTTAAACTTCGCCGGCAGTATCGATTGGGCCGTTGACCTGCAGGCATTCACATCCGCCGATTTTGATAAGCTCCCCGAAAGACCAAAATCTGGGATCGGATGTGTGGGTGGAGAAGATAACACTTCAAATACTGGCGACCTTTGCGAATTTTCCTGCGGCTTTGGCTTCTGTCCAGAACCTCTCTGTACCTGCCAGGATAGTGGACCACTGGCCAAGCTACCATCTGCGAACGACAAGAAATTTATGGCCTACGACCCTACAGACGTTGATGCTAATCGCCTTTGCAAGTTCGCTTGCAAATACGGTTATTGTCCAGAAGATACCTGCACGACCGAAGACGCCGACGAGGAAGAAGAAGATGACGAAACAGGGTTGTGGGATGAAGTCATCACGAATTACACAGATGCTAGATGGCAGAATTCACGCAAGTGTTACATTAACAAGGACATCACTAAAGGGGATGCAAACTTAGACACTTGCAAAAGGGTTTGCCAGGTTGAGCTTGACGCGGCAGCGGAGGAGGGCAGAATATCTAATTATGGCTGCGTCGGACTATTTCCGCTCGACGAGGAAATCCCATGGCACAGACGACCAGGAAGCAATGATTTGGTGGCCCCCGGCGAATGCAACTGTGATAACTGGTTTCTTAATGAAATCGCCACAACCGTCCTCGAAGCAATGCCAATAATTGCCCAAGTAAGTCTGAAAGCAGATTCCCTCTACTCAAACTCAATACTAATGATAATTTCAGATTGGGTGTTATATACTAATGTCATCTTTCAAATTCATTCTTGACTTGGGAATGGAATTCGTTACTAGAGGACTTGGGAAAACTCTTGATGCTGGTTTGGGTAAGTTCTACACCATTCCTTTTTGTTTACGTTCTGTTCAATTTGTACTAACACTGCGCGCAACAGACATGATAACTACTGCCGCGCAAATAAGCTCATATATTTATCCCGAAGACGAAAAGCCCGAGGACGCATTCTCATGGTGGCTGAGCGTGTGCGGTGGAACCGATTTGGTGCCAGACGAGGTAAAGCAAGTTTTTGACATTCTCAACCTGGTACCGGATGGGGTATCAAGTTTCAAACCACCACAGAAGATTAAAAAGGGCAGCGGAAAGAAAGGAGATGACGGGAACCCAACAAATCCCAAAGGGCCCCCGAAAGCCGGCGGTAAAGGTAGCGGCAGCGGCAGCGGCAGCGGCCAGCCCAAGCGCAAGTGCAACGTAACTCCGAAACAATCAACACAAAGACTTGGACGTGCTAAAAACACCCTTCGATTGAAGAGTTGTGACAAAAATGATGTACTCAAGACCGAAGACATAATCATCACCTCTCTTACATACGAAGCAAATGCAACACCAGTGAAAGCAACATCTACATGCTCAAAACACTGGTCACAAGCTTGCTACCATTACAGTTCAGCAATCCGGGAGAATAAGGCTTGGTCGACATTGACCTGCCATCAAGCTGCTGCGACTACTCAATGGCGGGTCGATACTCCGGGACCGGACGCTTGGTATGGTGAGCATGTTCAGGACTGGGTAGATGAGAAGCACCGGAAAACACCAAAATGTGACGCCGACGAATACCCACCGGCGTATTTCCTTCCAATCGGGGACCCTGCTAGGGTAAATTCCGGGGCGAACAAGAAAGGCCAACGAATCCGCTATTTGCCCGCAGGACAAAACCGTGGAGCTGGGAGCATGTGGAATCGATTTTGTCTAAAGGAGCCACTCGAGGCTATTTCGGAGACTGAAATGCATGCACTGATAAAGAAAGGTACAAATCCTAACACCTCACCATTCAAAACAAACTACGACAAAACATTCATCGAAGTGACTATTGACAAGCTGCCTGAGTTTTCGCTGGATTTTGCACACACGGCCAACCCACCAAAAGAGGACGGTCTATGGGATAATCCATGCTGGCCAAGCAAAATTGCGGCAGGCGATCCAGGGTTCGCTCTCTTTTCACTTGATGAGTGGTATGATGCCAATCCCAAGGGTCTGAATGGACAAAGGACGAAATGGAACTACAGACAGCCCTACGTAAAAGGTCAAAACGGGGATTGAAAGGGATGGTCTCCTGGTATAACTCTGCATGATATTGGAAAACCAACAAGATCATCAGCAGTGCTTTTGGAATGCATTTGAAAGTGATTTGTTAGTACAGTTATTTTGAAGTGAACTATACATGTGTGGTCTATTTCTTTTGTATTATTCTAGTCTACCTATATTTATGCACAAATACACACTCTCCTAGATTCATCAAATGGTATAGCATCAAGTTTTTAAATTCCTGACATCAACCCTTACCGCCAAACTCGGATCCACTGTACCTCGAACCTTTGGATGGATTTAATTGCCAGAGACTTCAAAGCCAACATTTAAATGTGACAACCGTGGCTTTTATGCAGTTGGTCACATCACGCGATGCTATCGCCGGTCTATCCTGATTTAGATCCGGATTGTAAATCTCAATGATCACGAGGACCCTAAAATGGCGAACGGACCTCCTTGGCAGTAGCTGGTCGTTCTTGGCAAACAACTCATCGCTTACAACAATCGACCACTTCTCCACATTCAACGCCATTAAACTCCCACTCTCGGAAAAATAAAAAATTCTAAAGGTCAGGGGAAAAGAAAGTTAGAGAAAGTGTCGGTCGGATAAGTATTTTTCGTCGGTTGAAAAACCTTGGATGTATTATGAGGTAAGTAGTGGCATTGTGGAAAAACATCAGCGGTGTACAACTCTTCAAGGGCTGTATGAATAAATTCACGCTTGGCAACTCGTTAATTAAACCCTTTCCGTCCCGCCAAGCAGGTGGGGAATGTCATAGCAGCTGACTAAGGCAATCATTGAAGATAAAAGGGTTGTTGGTCCTACATACACTATTCTCATCTTCACTACTATTTTAAACGCATTGATACGTGTGCATTCGTCCCAATCCTCGACATCAATCATCAAAATGTGCGCTACCCACGAACGAACCCCGTCGCATTCATCTAGCTCATTCTCGGATGAGTCAGATGGTCCATTCGAGCAACCCTACACCCCTCAAGAACTCGGAGCGATTTTTCTCGACTTTTACAAATTTCTTGCCACGCTGCATTATGATATAGCGGATCTCAAAACCCCTCCTCCAGGCGGGTGGCCGACAATAAACCCCCAAGTCTGCGAAGATTTCAAATCTGACTATGTCACGCAAGCTCTGCGCCACTTGCCCTACTTTGGCAAAAGTAGTAAAGCACAGATACATAGGAAATCTCGACTGGTAGATTTTTCATTGTATACTCGTGAAGACTTTGACGAAATGAAAGAACGCGATGATGGAATGGAATTCCACACGGACGAAGGCGAGGTTGATGGCATGGACTTCGTTTGCATAGCAACAGGGCACGAGACTAACGGGCGCGATCTATGGTTGGATGCCAAAAATGGGACAATAACCGAGGATGTGATTCGCATGAATACACTAAGCGCTGTCGACGTCAAATCCTATTTTGATGAACTCAAAGAATCTTTTCGAAGTCTGAAGCTCATTCCTTGCTTGGGTAGGAGCACCATGGAAGCGTGGAATGTGGAGGAACGAGATGATTATGTTACTGAGGAACAAATTATCTCTCGAGAGGGAAGGTGGGAAACAGATTTGAGCAAGCAATTTGTTCGCCAGCTTTACCGGGAATACGGGTGGCCTGAAGCGTTTCGTAGAGACGAAGCTATGAATGCCATAGACAGGATTAGCGATTCCATGGATGTGTACTGTCAATGGCCGCAAAGCCCATGAAATGCTGCAAAATGACTCCGAATCAGCTCAATTTAGCGTCAGATACGTCCAGGGAGGGCAAGACCCTGCGCTTAGTCTTTGAGTTGTCATTTTTCTTGTTAATCTAAATTATTAAACTCTCGAGCTGTTCGAAAGGCGCTTGCATACGACCAAGTCCGGTTGGTTGGATGGGATATTCCGAGAGTACCAAACCAAACCACTTAGTCCCTTCTCTTTTACAAGGATGCCAAAATCCGCAGTTAAAAGTTCCCTGGGAGAGTGGTTTCAAAGTGACATTATGTACGCAAGACCGTGTAGAAATCGATGAGGCAAAAAGTCTTGCCGCACCCTTGTCAACCAAAACCCGGTGATTTCTTGCATAAGTTAAACTTGGTCAGCTTCTGAATGACCAATTAAGGCATCGCAGTGTGATTTAGGTATCAACGTTGTATTTACTTGGAACCTATCACGTGCTCAAAGATTTGTCGTGGTTAGGATCATTGCGTCATGCTCACTGACACCATGTGGTCCAAAAATGTAACGCTGGAGTGCCGACCCTAACAAAAGCCTTGAATCGCATGCGCCACATTCGTCATAAGGACACCACCACCCTCAATGCTGAGTACGCATTGGACATCGCTTTCGGAGATGTGTCACATTGAAGTCATCGCGTTTGTGGGCGTGTCGAAATGGCATACGTAGTATGAATATGGTACGACATTGGTTTCGCGATATAAAGTCAAGAATAATAATGGAGTCCTGGAACCTATTGGCTCAATTTCCAGATCTTCCTGCACAATTTCACTTTTCGGTATGAGACTACATGACATCACAGAGAGAGCGAATCAAGAGGCTTTGAGAGTGTAAATGAATACCGACGCACATTTATGCTAAATACTGACATTTTAAGGGCCGAGACAGGTCTGTATTCTGACTTCGTTGTAAAGTGCGGAGATAGAGAATACCCTGTGCACAAAGTCCTGATCTGTACAAGATCATCCTTTTTCGCGCACACATGTAATGGCGAGGTTGGGGTATGTGCTGCAGGCTTCATCCAATCTCAGATAATTGACTTGAGGAAAGGAGGCACAATCTCGGATATTTGACTTGTCCGATGATAGCCCAGAAGTAGTAGACGCCATGGTTTGTTATATTTACCATGGCTATTATCCACGCTTGGAGCCGGGATCCAATCCTGAGCCTGATGAACACGCTCTTGCAACATCGAGTGTGGAGCAGTTTGGTAAGAAGCCCATTCTCCGAGCATCCAGGTTGACCTTTTTCGTCCTCCAAATTTATTTTCTCACACATCCAAGGAGACGCTGCCATGGGCCTTCGAATCGAGCATATGAGTCTACATGCAAAAGTATACGCCTTTGCGGATAAGTACAGTGTGACGGGCCTAAAAGAAATGGCGCTTTGCAATTTCAGGCAACTGTCAAATGCCGATACTTGCTGCTTGGACGAGTTTGCGGAAGCTGGACAAATTGCATACACAGCTACGAGTAGCGCAGATCGAGGGCTGCGCGACGTGATTTGTAAAACCGTGTACGAAAATGTCAATTCACTCGAAGAAGACAGAGTCCAGTTACTCCTCAAAAAAATTCCCGATTTGGCACACGATGTTATAATACACCATCGAGATATGGAGAGAAGCAGACCAATAATACCCATGCAACAGACGAACAAGAGGAGATGGTGGTGGATCTGGTAACAAAACTAGGAGGAAGTGAGACCTAAATGCAGATTTTACGAACTCGTCCTGGCTGTTTTATATTTAAAAACCCTTCTTCATGTGTTGCGGATTTTCAGGTAATTGAAAGCGCATGATTGTGACAAATAAGCCGTTTATAGGCATTCTAGTTAATGGTCTAGGTCTAAACATGCCAGCGGGTTCCAAAGATTGTTGCTGCGCTGCAAGTTGTGGTCTAGGCTAGAAAGATCATGATTGCTACCGCAGATGAATGCATCTTGGATGGGGAGGTGTCTCATACGTGTTCGGATTGATTAGATTTCTTGTTGCCTACTATTTCAAGCGTAGTATTAAATATAAATGTCCAATAAATACTAGCTAGCGCACTGAAATAGGCCACTAGTGAATCCACTTGCTGCTTCGTGGGACAGCACGATACCATCTTGCCGAAGTGTGAATTTGTAAACACCACAATCCGATCACTCAGGTGCATCAGTAGTATGTCTCAAAGGCTCTGAATCTCATAGGTCGGATGTTAAAAAGTATTATGTGGTAGATAACTTATTCTTCTAGTTTTGAACTGGTTCCTGGTCCCACACATTTGAGCCACTTGATTCCTGAGTTCGATTTCACGTCTACCTGCTCCGGAAGAATAGGACACACCTTCGCATATTTGTATAGATATATTTGCAAGACTTTAAACATGTCACCAGCCGCAATATAAAACTGTAATGACGAAAGAAGTCAGGGTGAGAAACATAGAGAGCATGTACCCAGCCTCAGAGCGGAAACTGATCTACAAAAAGCGCGCAAGTCGGTCACAAATTCGATGTACTACCTCGAACGATCATCACTATATGAAACAGAAAAGCCATATAGTATACGATACCTACCACAGGAGGAAATACCCCAAACAAACTACAAAAAGATCAAGCAGCCGATGATCGTCAAGAGTATGCGGCAACCTGATGTCGGACCATTCCGCTTGAATGAATGCGGATTCCAGAAAATATAACCCCACTCTGCACTCACTTATGCCGACTTTTAGAATAATGAAAAGATCCAAGAAGTATATGTCAAGGAAATCAAAGAGGCACTGAAGAGGGAGCTTGGAGCAAAATATGTTCATGTATTGGACTGTGTGGTGAGTTATCCGAATGAAACCAAAGAAAACAAGTCACACTAAAATGGCAAAAGGTTAGGAAGCGACAACAAGAATTTCCAATATCAACTGGACAAGAATACGACTATAATCAACCAACTGCTCTTGCTCATATTGGTGAGTTTGGGTGTCACGTAAGCTGCTTAGTGCTTTTTCTAACGTATAATAGATTTCACGCCCCAAGAAGCAGAACGCATGATCGGCATTCTGTTCGGTGATCGGGCGGGAGAGGTTATTAAGGGGCGCTGGCAAGTCATAAAGTAAATTGGTACCCAGGTTGACGAGAAGTTTATTGGAAGACGCATCTAACAATTACTCCAGCATTTGGAAACCAATCAAGGGTCCTCTGAACGACTGGCCTCTGGGACTTTGTGATGCGCGTTCGGTCAACTTCGAAAAGGACACAACTGCTGGAGATGCTGTTTTCGATGATTATTTTACTGAGAATTTGCAAATCTACAGCAATCCCGGTTTCGAATGATACTATTTACCAGACCAAGAACCTTGGGAAGCGCTCATCTTCAAAAGTGCAGACTCTGACAGAAATGCGCCAGCGCCTAGTAAGTCACCGTTTGTTTCTAAGATCTTTCTTGACAATAAGGCTAATACATTCCGAAGGCTGCCCGCATTCCGGCTTCTACAATCCACATGTGAAGAAGGGCGACCTGAGAGAAAGCTTGGATTGCAGGTGCTTTGTATTTTTTGAGGATTTGGAAGAGTATCCCCCAGTTGTAGGTAATGTTTTTCAGTCAAAGGTGCACTTTTAGGGACAGCAATAGTGTAAAGGCTATATTTATTTATCGGCTGTTTTAGTCACTCAATTTTGTGCATTCTTCACTTGGGCACCTTTTGATAATTTCCTCATAAAACGGCTACCGCCTCCGGGTCACGGCCACAGTGAAAATAACCCTTCCTTTGCCCCGAAATTTATGACAGACAGATGATAGATTCTCGGGAATCTTCATAGATTGTGTATTCGGCAGTAGTAGATGATGTAATTATCTGACGGGGATAGTTGACCATTTGGTCGTGTGGATCTTCAAGACACTCAACATTCCCTTCATTTCTACACCATCACAAATCCCGCCGCTTCTATTATGCAGCTGTGATTAACATTCCGCAGCTAATACCGTCCTAGATGAATTCTTGTCCCTTAGGAACGCCATGAGTAGTTCCTTCAGTCTTCTGCTTTTGCATGCTACCAGCATTGCGAGCAATCCATCCTGCCTTCCAAGGCTGAATCTCGCTGGTAGGACCATCCATTTTGTTAAATGCTATCATAATGATATCAAATCAGTGACAGAAGTGCAACTTGTCACCAAAGAGCTCACCTTATTGGTATGTTTGGAATTGGGGTTTCGTTATGTAAAGTATTTGAAAGTGGCAGTCCTGGAAAATACAATGAAATCACGACGCCTTCAAAAAGAAGTTGCAAAAAATGAGGTGTTATATATGTGTAATAGACGCAAGGCATTGATCAATCTGTGTGGGTCTCGTGGCTTTGTCGTTGTCTCCAGGATAGATTATCGCCCCACGTAAACTTCATTCCTCTTCAAGATATTGTAATAAAAACTTGTAATCATGATTGTCCCGCAGCTCCGGATTGGGACAAATCTAGCCACCGCACTCTGAATTCGTCAACTATCTACAAGGTTACAATTAAAGCCAGAGGCAGCACAGCCGAAATCCGACCGGAAGATCAAAGCTTAAAATCAGAAATTGAGTATATTATTCTGTACTTCGTATCACATACTGAATCTAATAACCCCCGAAGAATCCAAATTACGATGAAAGCCGTACCGCATTGGGAGGACTTCACCAGCCAGTAGATACATTCATACTTCACCGTGACAAGACCCGATGGTATACATTTCTCGAGGAGGAAAATTGTGAAATGGTTGGTAAAATTGACATTTTCACTGGCATTCATGATTGTCTACTCGAATATTTTTATTTAATATCAATTTACCTAAAGAAGAAAGCCAGGCTTAGCAAAATCCATTTCCGACTGCAGAGCTGAGCACGGGTGAGCTGAGGCTCAGTAGCCCAGCTAGGTCCACGTTGGGGATCGCAAACCCCTGTAAGGAAGCCTAATCTGGGTCTTATGCCTTGTTTCGGGCCATGGCTACGGCCTTCTAGAGTACGACTTCCCAATTTCACACTCAATATATCTATCTGCATGTCTCTTCGACTCTTGCTATGATCGAGCGGGTCAGCAGTGGTAAAGAAAAAAAAGGATGTTAGGCCAACTTTAGCTGCTATTGTTAGGCAATTTCTTGGCTGCGTATGGGAGTTTAGCAAGTCCAATGCCAGCAACACATCCCACTAGTCGCGGGGACAAAGGAGACAAGTGCCGAGCATCAATCAACCCGCGTCATGCTGGCGGATAAGTGCAAGAGTCCACTTGCTTATGCACTAGTTGATGGGTCATGTTACGAAGCGCGGAGGGTCGGAGCTTCTCAATGTGGAATTGTTATAGCTATATAACAAAGTCTGTAGGTTCTTTTAAACATTATCTTGAATTTGGAAAAATACGAATTATATTTATCATCTACCTTTCATCTGAAATAGTATATGCAGTCCTGTTCATGCAAAGTGGCTTGAATTAGAATGGATTGTTCGGATGGTGAGGCTGAGTAAATAAACTTTTCAGCCTTGATCAGTTATTGGATTGTTGTTCCTCTCGTCTACCACCCCTGCGATGACAACCATGGCATCAACATCGCCCGGCCCCGCTTAGTCATAGGAGGTAACCCATGACGGAGCATCTTTCACGGCAAGCAGATAAGAGGAGCACTGTTAAAAACGAATAATTGGCCATGGCGCTAGGTGATCCACGAATACTAATCAAAAAGCCACCTTTCATATTAAGCCATCATAGGCCGACAGAAATAGCTTCTGTCAAGCTATTTAACAAGACAATTGGAGCCACAGATTTCATATTCATAAATCCACCTACTTTACTTCAATTCTACTCCATATCTGAGCTGATTGTGTGGGAGACCTACTGACAAAATCATCAACATCTTTTAATAATAACCTCAGTTTACCTACTAACTTCGCGAGGGATTTCCAGAGCTAACTCAATCGCGTGGCAGTGCAAAGAAAACCCTCAACATCAGCCAAGCATGGACGAGGCCAATATAGCTGTCGTTGCCGACAAGAGAAATGTCTGCTCGGTTGAAAACCTGGAAATACCTGTGCTTGACGAAAATGAAGTTCTCGTGAGGGTTATCTACACGGGCATGAATCCCTCTGATCTCCAGCACCCAAAGTTCCTGGGCATGAGAGATACTGTGTTGGGGTTCGACTTCTGTGGCCAGGTTATCAATACCCACTCGCCCAAGTTTGAAATAAACGACATTGTGGCAGGTTACACTCCTGTGACTATTCCTCGTCCGTCTAAATATGGGACATATCAAGCATACCTCTGCTGCCCGGACAGCATGTGTTACAAAGTTCCTGTTAATCTTCCCAAGGAAGATGCTGCGGTACTCACCGTAGTCGCTATGACAGCAGCAGATGCAATTTTCAATCTCTTCAAGCTCCCCCTACCAACAGACACTGAGAAACATGCTTCAGGGCCCCTCCTGATTTGGGGCGCTTCGACCAGCGTTGGTCTATGCGCAGTTCAATTCGCACGCGCAAGCAATCAAGATATTATCATAGCGACGGCCTCTCCGGAACGGCACAAACTACTCTATCTGCTCGGTGCTACTCACTGCTTTGATTACTCTTCTCCGACTGTATTGCAAGACATTAAAAAGGTCATCTCCGAGTCGAACAAGGGACCGCTCGCCTATGGCTTCGACGCGATCGGGACGAAATCAACCCCATCGTCTGCGGACCTAGTTCGCCAGTGTGCCTCTACTGAGACGGTCTTAGTCTCAGTGATGCCTCAGTTTCATCGAAAATTCAAACTTCCCGTAGCAGTTAGCCACATCCCGGTAAATATCAAACCGTTTGGGCTACCCATCAAAATTACCACACCAACGCGGCCCAATGATCATTGGCGGGCATGGAGCGCTGTGTCTTGGGCGGTTCAAAATTATGGATTTGGTGGAGTGTTTTATCTCCCAAAGATTACAGTCTTCCGGGGAACAGGAGAGGAAGCCTTGGAAAAAGCGAAAGCTATCGCTGATGGCAAGGAGGGATTTGGCAAAACTGTGATTCAGCAACCGTTTCTGTGAGAATTCGTCAGTATAATTAAATAATTCTTTCTGCGATCCCAAAAATGTCTCGAGGGTTTGTGCTATTAACTGTGGCGTCATCAAAAACCTGGATCGACCGGATTTACCCATCTCAGCTGACCACCCACGGCACCAATACTTAGCGGCAATGTATATAGGCCAAAATAGATCTTGGATAGACTCGCTGCGGTCTGAAGATATAATAAAGCCAGGTTTCTTCGTCTTCAATTTGATCACTCTTGTTCTGTTGACGTGTATCTGAGTCTATCTTGGTCAACATAGTGTCGAGAGTATGGCTGGCTCGCGCGTTTTCCCTTGCTGCAGTCGTGATGATGCAGGCTAGATATTGACGGCTTGTGTGCTAGCGACTACCAAGGAATGTATTTCGAGGGCCATTCTTGACACTAATTGTAAAGGCAGATATTGACACTTGGCGGAAAAGGATGATTGATCAAACTTGGATGGAATATTAGAAAACGGAAATACTTGGTTCCTTATTCAGTCACTTTTTTGACACATCAATTAGAGTAAGCTTATAATTACAATTAAAATAGCAAAAGTATCAATTTGGTTAAAAGCGTGTTTCATCCTTCCCAGATAAGATAATGATATATATTTATGTGCGCTTTCTTCAAGAAAGCATGGCCGTATTGGGTGAGGCGCGCATCACGGGCGACGCTTCCGCCGAAGAATACTCACCAATATACTCCGCAGTTTCAACTTTAGGCCGCATTGGGACTTGCGGCGGGGAAATATTGTAAAGCAATGTCTTGGCGTATGCTGCCGCCATGCCAGCGGCATACCCGTCCCATTCGTCATACCTCATCGCGTTCCCGTAATGATTGACACCCCGAATAACCGCAACGTCGATCCGGTTGATAGTCCCTGCAGCCTCCATTTCAATTCCAAGAACGCCGTACTTGTCCCTCATCTGGTCGCTCTTTTTAGGGTTTCGGAGCAACTTGTCTCCAGTGGCGATTGGCCCGTACCAGACGCAGTTACGCTGATCGGCAGGGCGTTGTCGTCTGGTCACCACCTCGCCGGTGCTTTCATAGCCAGTTCTGGTAAAGTCAAAGTACACATCCCTGTATTGGCCAGGGTCGTGGAACTCGTTCCCGCCATCCTTTTTTATCATATCATTGAAGCATTCCCTAAGTATCTGACTATTTGGTCCCACTGTAGCCCTGATCCTAGAGATAGTCGATCGAAGAATAGTGGATGTCCTTGCGAGATATTTTCCTTCCTGTATAAGTTCGAAACTGGTATCAGTTTCCTCTCCCAAATCGAAAGGAATAAGCGCATCTTGCTTTCCCTCTCGACAAGCGACAAGAACATCTCCTAGGCGGATATCACGTGGAGTTGGGGTATCCCCGGTCACTTTGGGGAACCCGGTACAAACGCCAACGAGCAGGCCAAACCAGAGGTTTCGAAAGGTATTCTTCATTTGGCTAGCAATGGCCGCGGCCGAGCTATTGCCACACTCTTGCCCATCCGGCAGAGTGGCAACAACTATGTTATGTCCGTTGATGTCACCACCTTGAAATACGTAGTCATCGCCACGGTTTGATGGAAAGTTTCCCATGTGGATATTATCGAGCATCATGAGGGCGGCGCGGTACTCGACCGGTAATGGAGCAATCCATACTATATTGTAGTCATCGGGGTTGAGAGCGTAGATGACCATCCTGTCAAGCAAGCGAGGCAGTAGCCGGTCGGTGATGTGAGTGACAGGTGCAGCGTCCGATCGATCACAGGTGCCAAGGGAGGCGAGTGTGCTTGAGGAAAGCCTGAAGGAAAGAGATAGGATGTTCTCAAACGTTTTCCAGCTTTGTGAGGCCGAAAAAAAGCTGCAACACGCGCAGCCTTACATTCATACTTCGCCGGCGGATAATAAATCCCCCCCGCGTGGTGGCGCCCAATGACGGCCAAGGCCATCTAGCGGTTGAATGATCACGTAATCGCAGCAGACAAGGGTCGATCGGCGTGATGGTTGGTTGGTTTGTGAAGATTTCATTTGCTTCACGCTATAAGGGCTGCTTCCCCACCGGCCGTTGGATTTCAATTTTACAGAGTACAGTACGCCCTGTTTCCCGTTTGGGCTTCCCCTCTTTTGGCCCGTCACCAACACGTCGCCTCATCACCAACAGTCACTTCAAGTGGGCGTTAAACACCAAGCGTTGTCCATAGAGCAGAGGGTATTAGACGCTAGTTTGGCGCTCTGCGGCAGAACATCTCCTCAGCGGGGCGAGCACGGCGCCTATGGGCAGTGAGCCGGTGATCCCGGCGACTGGGCGCTAATCTGTGACTCAACCCTGGTCGCCAGATCCAGGAATAAACGCGCCGGTCTAGATCTGCTTTTGAGCTATTCATCAATATCTGTTTCAAAATTTGTAGCTTGCTGATACGAACACGCGTTGGTCGCAGGTGCATGGTTGTGTAGCCTTTGTTTTTGTTTTTTGTTGTTTTTTCCCCCTCCTTTTGGTCGAGATATCACGACAACCTCCGCATCAAAAACATCAAGTAAACTTCCCAATCATCAGGTCCTTACTACTGGGGCGACCCTGGTACTAAAAAAAGGTCAAACTTTATGCATCGCCCAAGACATATTAGACTGGAAACGAACTTGTCCACTTTTCAGCTCGAGTCCGATTGTGACGTCCCACTACCCTAAACTTAGGAGCTGTCTCCACGCGGTACCCCGTTGCACAGATCAGTACCTTTAATCCGACCTCATCTCCGGACGTGAACTTGACGCCCCGGGCGAGATCTACCGAGTGAGCCTGTAAGGAAAAACCATGTTATTCTTTTTCCTGTTTGAAGTTCCCAACACCGGGCCAACCGTCAGCCGCCGAGGCAAAATTGCGTGTCACGTGCAATGCTACCATAAGAACCGCAATGCAAGGTCCCTCCACTGTGCTGCTGATCGCCGGCATCGCCGAACGGTTCCACCCATGGATAGAGAATTTGACGTATGACGAAGTAGGTATTTGTTAGGCTTCGTTCTTGTCGTTACGGATATGCATTGTGATAACCATCTCGTTGAATGATCAAGCCTGCAATCTGCGGCCTCGAAATACAGTTTTCATCGAATGCAGTAATCAAGATGCATCGAACCTCGACCTTGCGATGGCTTCATCATTGTATTCGAGATATTTACATAGTCTTCCAATTGCAACCATCAAACCATTTTGCAGCACCCATCTATGCTGTGGTTGAGCTTAATTGGATGCAATTGTGCAGACTCATTATCGAGGAATTTTCGTATCCCGTTATATTTCTCAGACTCTTTTGCCATTCCTTTCTGATGGAACGAATATCACCTGAGCCCCACAGTTCGTGAACTAACGCAGCACGGGCATCTGGTATCCCCGGGCCTATCTCCAATCTGACCGCCAATGAGGACGTGCTTCAGGTGGGAAATCTGCCGAAATACCATAATTTACTCCTTTCATGCTTTGAAGAGAAGGCCCAGTTTTGATGGTGACACGTTGCCAATAACCTCAATACTCTCACGAGATAATTCACAACAACCACGTTATTAGCTACGCCCTTTCGTACTCGTCAAGTTGTCGATCTCATGTAATCAAAATTGTAAAAGTCTGACCGCCCACTAACTAATTCAAACGTGCCTCAATTAACACGTTTCACTTGCTTGAGTGACCCGACATATCCATATCAACTAGAGCCCTCTGGTTGAACTAGGGGTCACATCACATGACTACACCTCTGCACCATTTTCTATAGGCCAAGGTATAGTATGTTTTAAAGAGTCGAGTTACGTCAATTTCAAGGAGAAGACAATGCCGTCAATCCAAAGATGGCTCTTAGAGTTTTGAGGCAAAAATACGAGCACTCTGTTGTGATGTCGATTGACATGAGGACACCTATGAACCTTTGTAAAGAGGCAATTTGATGCTGTCGCAATGAATATCCAAATCCCAATCGTAGTGCACAGTTGAGTCTTTGCATGTTGATTCCAATTTGATGTGTAAAGTAGGATTCAATGCAACAAATTAGATACGACAATACGAGCGACGCGTGAAAATTTTAACGCCAATCATTACCATAATCGCTCACTCCATGATGGATGACCATCAAAGTGCATTGTGGTTGGGATACAAGATCACTTTGCAAATTCGATATAGTAGAAACCATTGATGGCGACTGTTATTAGTTGTGCACCACAGCTCTACATCATACTAGAGCGGGGAACACATTAGGTATTTTCGTTCTGCATCATTTCTAGGACGAACTCTGGAAAACGAACCAGAAATGGGTCCTTATTGAAGCAATTTCAGTTAGTACGAACCATGACGTCTCTGGCTAGGGCTAGCAGGGGATGTTCCTGAGGATCCATAACCGTTACATTTAACAGTCAAGGTGGAGTACTCATCCCTTGACAGCACCAAAACTGACAAATGAACATTAACCTAAAACATATTGCGATCTACACAGGCTAACCAAGAACGCGTCAGAGTACCGAGACTCAGGGTTCTATTGAATTTCCGTAATGGTTTAAAAGATTTGTAATGTACCACACGGTTTAATCGATGTTTCAGCTCTAGGGCTTATTCCATGATGCAAGAACGGATTTTAGGATTCGTGGCCTGGTTGCATCTGCTAACTTGCGATATTCTCAAGGGGTTATATTTTTAATATTGGACGTGTTATTGTTTTGTCCCGTTGTCACAATCAATTTGTCAAAATCGGCCCGCCTTGAATCACCCATACTTTTGACCCTCCAAGCCATGAACGAGGAAGACCTGTTGCCATTTTCCCCATTCGACAATACCCAGTGCGCGCTAGACGATCCGGAGCTAGCTCAGCTGAGCAGCGGCGCAGAAATAGACGCCATGTCAGCCACACTGATGGGTATCCCAGGGGTAAACACGCTGGATGATATTGAGGATGTCTACTGCGGATCGCCCATGCAAGATTCGCTGGCGTTCAGCCAGTTCAGGTTAAATGGCGGCGAATATGAAATGGATTTTACTTGGGAGGTCTCAATTCACCCACGAAGTGGCGTGTCCGGCCCCGTTGACCAAAAGCAGCTGATAGCGGCTTGGAAGGACACCGTGGCTCGCCAACCGATTCTCAGAACGGTTTTCCTTGAGTCTACGTGGGCGAACAGTGAAAATAGCCTCATCCACCAAGTAGTTTTGAAGAAGTTCCAACCATCTCATCTAATTCTCCGGGCGGATAGTGCCATTGATGCGCTGAAGCTATTGAAGAATGTGCCTTCCCTGAGAGAGCAAGGCTCGCCATTCGACAAAGCCCCACCTCACAGATTGCTGATTTGCTATTCGGCCCAAGGACAAGCGTTTATTCGCCTGCAGATCAACCACATGATATTTGATACGCTGTCGACCAATATCCTTCTTCAAGAGCTTTCGGATTCCTATTCACGGGTCCAGAATTCAACCGACGCAAGCGACCAAGACTCTTACCCAAACCTTTTTGCCAATTTTGTCCATTCTACCCAAGATCCGACAATACGTGCTACTAATCTTGCATATTGGAACAAGAAGCTTGCTAGGAAAAGACCATGCGTGTTTCCAACTGTTGGCCATTCAAATACACCTCCAAGCTCTGGCATTAGTCTGGCAAATGAATATTCTACGATTTCCATCCTTTCCTCTTCGGAATTATTGGAGCTTCGTCGTGCTCTTGCCTCGCACGAAGTAACAATACCGGCATTATGTCAGTTGGTTTGGGCCTTTGTGCTTAGGATATATACGTCAGAAGATGATCTTGTATTTGGATATATTTCGCCGGGCCGCGACGTCCCTATTTCCGGTATCAAGGATGCTATGGGCCCATTCACCTCTATGCTCGTTGCCACTTTGGATCTCAGTGTGAACCGTCATCGCTCGGTAATTGACACCCTTCGACAAATTCAGCAAGAAATCAACCGTTCAGCCAAACATCAAACCAGCTCTTTAGCAGAAATCACAGGCACTCTCGATCTTCCACACAATAGCGCACTTTTCAATACTTGCGTGAGCTTTACGCCAATTCAAAGGGATATGGACAAACCAAATTTGAAGTTCAATAAAATTGCGACACACAGTCCCACCGAATTTCCATTGAACTTCTCTATCGAAGATGGAGAGGAGGACATCAAAGCGTCACTCCATTACCGGCGCTCTGTTATTCGCGACGGGTATGCAGCAAGCATGATAGCCCAGACTATCAAGTGCATATTATCTCGCGTGCTAGCCGATCAGTTTGTTTCTCTGGATACAATGCTGAAAATTATCGACCGCGACTACCAGAGCATTTGCAACCGGCCTACGTTCCAGCTGGTGGCTTCAATATTGTGCCGCCGGGAGATCCTGGACTTTTCCAACAAAAACGTGGCCGAAACCGACGTTTTGGATATTAAAATCGACACTGATTTAGCCCCGGTTAGCAACATCAAAAAGCTTATCAAGATGTGGGAAAAGGTGTTAAAAGTGCGTGTGGTGGGAGGCGATTGCAACTTTTTCCACTCTGGGGGCCATTCCATGGCTGCACTGGAATTGCGTTATGAGGCTCAACGTGAAGGGCTGAAACTTTCCGTTGCCGACATTTTTGCAAGACCTATTTTAAAGGACATGGCAACATTTCTGTTTTGCCAGAAAAGACAATAGTGTCTGCCATGTCATCAAATCACATCAATGAAGACTTAGACTGGGAGGCAAACTTTTCTGCTTTAGCGTTGCTTTCTTTTTTACTGATATTACCTACACCAGGCATACACGAGGCGTTTAAACATTATTACTGTATCATTAAGGGTGTGGCAGCGATTCATATTGTTGTATCATAGAGTTTATTGAGTAAAAACGACCGTTTATATAATAATTCCGATACCAGAACCGATAATACACTTTCTAAACAAGGACCTTTCCTTCCGCTGATATCTAGTGCTGAAATGATTCTCGGGCTTTGAGAGTTGCTCAATGCAACTCTTCACTCACATAGCAAGCTCACTGGGGTGGTCTATTTGGTGCTTATGTTAGCTCCTCGCTCAGAGTCCTGGTGGAAGATAAATGCGTAATTTTACTCACCCTAGAAGAGGACCTTGGGCGTCATTGCAATACTCTCTGATAGGATCCGGGAAGTCTTGGAAAACAATGGGGATTGTAGTACAATCGAGAAATCCAAATCCTGTAATGAAGCGTGTGCTAGATATCTGCCCAGCTCGATCGCAGTTGATACTAGATTGACAGCAGCTCGCAATGACCGAGGCGCATTCTTCGTCAACAATGCGAGGCTTCAAGTTCGATCGCCGTTCAATTTCTGCGTAATCCGGGACATCTAGGAGGGCGGAAACAATCATCGCAAAGCCGGAGAGTAAGAGAAGAGTGCACTTCATGTTGGTCGAGATTAATGTTGAAGGTGGATCTCTAAGATGTAGTGGATAAAGGCAGATTGCTTTGTTAATCTGAGGCTAGTTGCATCAACATTACGATGAAATGGTCGATTCTTATATACTTTATCTAACCATTGTTCCATTTTGATTGAAGAAAAGGTGATAATGACATCACGTAGATGTCCCAACGAGTAGTCATGCTGCTGCAATTGGTGGCGCCGAACGGTGGGGGCTGCCTGATATCAGTTGTGTTGCTAGCGCTGACTGCCACATCAACAGCGAGACATTGGGCTTAAAATAAGCACAAGCTTAGCGAACAAGAAAGAATAAGCATGTTTGGAAACCGTCACTTTTTTCTTTCCATGGTGGTACAATGTCAGATCTATCTTCCGTGTTTGCATCGTGGCATTGTAGAGAAATGTATAAAAAACATGGCCTGGGCATCCTCAATGCAAGCTGACAACACTCGAATGAATACCAAACATAGCGAAATAGGAATGTGTCACGATACTGAAATCAACCCATGCGACCATTTTGATACTGGAATGAGATTGTCAACAGCCGCGCGCGAAAAAAAGAGGCGCATAAAGCCCGAAGAGAAGAAGCACTCTCCGACCGTTCGGTCCAAACCGCTGGGCTTACGTCAGGGATGATGTCGCCACCACCATCCGTCCACGCAATGATCACATTGGCATGATCTATTGGATCAAAAGGAGTTAAGCATCAAGACAGAATCAATTTTCTTGGTGCAGAGGACACTAACCAGCTTGTAAAATTGTCCAATTTTGTAGAGGTAATATAACAACGCCGCTTAGTCGATTAAAAGCACTGTTAAATATGCCATATGACCATAAATGGACCTACAATCCAGCCATCTGGGATGCAGGATGTGATTGATAAGCAACTGCCGGTGGTCAAGTACATCTTGATGATCCGGAAATAGAAACATCGGGGGAATGCAGCTAGACAAAGGCTGATGTGAGAGAAACGGCGGCCGCGAGCGTGGACTAAGTGCGGGAGCCTGCGACCCTGATCAGTTCTCGGACAGCGCACCCAATCAGAAGGATTAACGCCAAGTGATCTAATGACGTGTTCCGCTATCCTAAAGCTATCGTCGGGACGCAGCTCTCCCGCAAACACTCATGCGAAGGGCCAATCAAGGGATGCCCGAGTCCCGGGAGTTTTATGGCGCCGGTCACTCGGGCTCAGGAAGATTTGGGAGACCCATACCGAGGCGCAGACCCCGCACTTGATCC
Source organism: Calonectria hongkongensis (assembly GCA_017140755.1). Taxonomy (NCBI): domain Eukaryota; kingdom Fungi; phylum Ascomycota; class Sordariomycetes; order Hypocreales; family Nectriaceae; genus Calonectria; species Calonectria hongkongensis. The sequence goes on from JAACJA010000009.1 coordinate 1,349,722, forward strand.
CTGTGTCCAGATCTTGGGGCGATTCGGATATTGATCCATGTCAAGTCAATTGGGTTCTGGTTCCCTGAAAAAGCATGCTTCGTAGGATTTTTTCACGTTTTCGCAATACAGCAAATGCGTTTCTTGTCTTAGACTACAAATTCCCGTAGCTACAGAGAGGTATTGATAATTTGAAGTGCGTTAAGATGTAGGTTGGCTTGACAAGCTGACGTGGTGTCAAGAGCGGGCCAGGGTTTATTCGTATCTTCGTACTGCAAATTGAGTTCAAAAGTTTTGAGCAAGATGCGATATGCAGTCGATGCTGGACCTAATTACAATTTCAGAATCCAAGCGTAAAGGTAAAATAGATGCCAGCATTGAGTGGGGTTATTCCGGTTCATCCGTAGCCGAAGGGTGAGTCAGGAAAATCTGACAGAACTGAATTGACGGATTGCTTGAAATTAAGCAAAGACAATAAGTATAACGTGGTTTGAGCAGTGAGTTAGATCTCTTATCGAAAAATAAAAAATCTATTACCTCTTCAATGAATTCACTAGCCGTGATGAAAAAGATAGATGGCCCACATACCCATTAACCGATTGCAGGCCATCTGCTCACATTAGCCTAATGACAAAGTTAATACGACATATTTTTTGAGCAAGATTGTAAGTCCGCGCGGGAACCGGGCGGCGCGGGGTTGTTCGCCTACCACGCATAGCACGCCGAGGTCAGAAAAATATGAGACATCAAAATCAGCCCAGATGGGGAATTTATTCCTATTGCAGCAAGGCCAGATGATCAACACGCGCTCTAAAACGCCTAAGAAGGATAAGTTTAAAGAAGCCTTTGGATAAATCGGGGCAGAAAGCATTCTCAATATGCTGTCTCAGCTTTTGGACGCGTGTTCAGGTGGGCGGCCGAGGATTTCGGTGTCTCATATTTTGCATCCCCCGCGTACGCAGCTATAAATTCAATCACGCCCTGGAAAATGTTATCCAACTCCCCCTTCTTTATTAATCCGCCCGAATAATCTAAAACACTCTAGTCAATATTTCCAAGATCATCCACATATCACCCCTCATTCGCATATATTCGCTTGTTAATTACCGTTTGCAAAATGAGAGCTGTCAGATATCATGGGAATAGGGATGTTCGCTTCGAAGAAATCCCTGAACCGATCCTTGGCCCAGGACAAGTCAAGGTGTGCAGGCTCCATCCACAGCTCCACCATGAATAAGCTGATAACAGTCCCCAGGTTGCACCAGCCTTTGTTGGAATTTGCGGCTCCGACCTCCATGAGTACCTCGGCGGCCCTATTTCCTGCCCTACTACACCTCACAAGTTGACCGGCGAAACTATTCCTGTCATTCTTGGCCATGAATTTTCGGGCATAATCACGGAGATTGGCGCAGGTGTCAGTGGCTTAAAAGTCGGCCAAGCTTGTGCCATCCGGCCCAACCTCAGTTGCGGACAATGTGCGGCTTGTCTAAATGGTGCCCCTAATGTTTGTTCCCAAGGTGGTTTTATTGGGCTAAGCGGGGGTGCTGGTGGTCTATGTGAGGCGATCTGCATTGATCCAAGACACATCTATCTCCTCCCCGAAAACGTGTCTCTTGAAATTGGAGCTCTTGTAGAGCCTCTCTCTGTCGCATGGCACGCAATTTCAACAGTTCCAACAATTAACAGCGAATCCACCATCTTGATTATCGGAGGTGGCCCCATTGGATTGGCAGCGATACTATGCCTCAAAGCGAAGGGAGTCAACAACATATATGTTTCGGAAATTTCAGAGGCTCGGCAACGTTTTGCAATAGATTTTGGTGCGACTCGAGTCATCAACCCAATTAAAGAAGACGTCACAGCCATAATTTTGGAAAACAGCAACAATAGAGGCGCAGATGTAGTGTTTGACTGCGCAGGTGTGCCCAGCGGGTGAGTCCCATGAGTTCCAGTCAATAAAGAGCAAGTGATCGCAGAGTCTAACAATTTTCAGAGTCAAGACTGCCTTCGCTGCTGTCAAGGCCACCGGTAACGTCGTTAACGTCGCCGTATGGGAGAAAGAAATTGCCATTAATCCTAATTTGTTAATGATAAAGGAAATTTCTTACTCCTCCGTGCTGGCTTACCGTGAGAGCGATTTCAAGGCCGTTATCGATCTGCTAGGGAAAGGTAAAATGAAGACAGTTCATAATTTAGGTCAAAGCTTTCGCTAATTTAATGCAGGCAAGATTAAAGCTGAAGGCATGATAACCAGCAAGATAAGACTTGAGGCGACCGTCCAAGATGGTTTGGAAAGACTCATCACTGACAAAGATAATCAAGTTAAGATTCTTATTGATATAAACGCCAAGTAATGTCATTAGTATATTGAGTCAATCAGTAATTATATTTCATCACACTCAGTTTAACGACTACGGCAGAGGAATTGTCTTAGCTCAAGCTGTCTTAATTCATGTATAGATAATTAAAACTGATCAAACACCCTAAACTTCTTTTCTACGGTGACGAGGCTAGAGTAAAGCAATTAAGAGTAAATTGGCAAATAATAATTTCCAGCATCGGAAGTCTAGGGTAAGCTTAGAAAATCCAAACGTCTTGAAAAGATTCATCTTTAATCAATACCCCAGTTTGCAAGCATGAGTGAGTTATTATGAAATTGAGGTTTTGATAATTCATCGTCTAGGATGATGTGCTATTTTTAATGTCAACTCGTGTGTAGACGGTCTGTTTTATCTCTGATACGAGTCCGACTTCAGTACGATATTTCTCCACCAAAGCTTCACAGCACAAAGACTTTATCCAAGGTATGCATAAATATGAAACCTGCACAAATGACTTAATGACCAAAAGGAAAGCCTCGAATGCAAGGCAAAAATGAAGGTCAGTGCGTGATCTGGGAATCGAACCCAGGGCTCCCCGACGTTGCTCGGATGGCAACGGAGAATTTTACCACTAAACCAATCACGCTTAGATGGGAGAGAAACAATTAAACTTCCTTATACACTGCCACCGTTAGCCCGTGTGTTGGGTGCACAAGAACGACCAATCTCTTGGAGATATCAGTGAGCAGGACAAAAAATGTTTCATTGCAAAAGAAAAAGTTTAGACATTCAAGATCGAAGGACCTCTTGACCCAGTCAACACCCAATGATTCTTTTCCTTGTGTGTCCCTCTGCGTAGAGTCTCGAACTTCTTCGTAAGCCATTCCTCACTAGTAAAAAGTCTCGAATTCGCCGCATTTTGAGGAATGACTGGACTGCTCAGAGCCTTCATAATGGCAGAATTCTCAGGACGCAGCATATATGCAAAAGAATATCGCGTCTCAAATGCCCGGGATGGCAAGGGATTGACGCGATGCAGACATGATTGAAGCAGACCTCCCGAGAAAAGTGACATAGCATCACCGAGGTTCACAACAGCATGATCTTCCTTGGGCGCCACATAAGCCCACTCATCATCGCCCTTCTTGAGAACTTGTAACCCTGCTTGCCGTGTAAAAAGGAAGGTTAGACTCCCTAGGTCTGTGTGCGGTGTCTGAGGTGACCCGCGTTCGTGCTTCGGTTGAGGATGGTATTTGAGTAGCCGAAGGATATCTGGAGATGAGAAACCTTGTCGATGGAACTTTTCAAACCCTCCAGAGGGGTCGACCTCTAACGCTAGCGTTAGGCCTTCAAATATGGCTTGGCCAGCTTGTTGTAGGGATTCCATGAAATTTTCGACAGTCGTCGAATATGAATCTATTACTGGCAATCTAGGGAAATGCTTTGAGCCATTCAGCCCCAGGATTTCATCCTTGGGAATCTATGCGAGTGTTAGCCTTAGATTCCTTCTTGAAACGGTGATGAACACTGTACAGCATAGCTTTCGAACCCATCACGATTGTTGCCGATGCCACCTATGTTCCTTCCAACGGGCTTGTATCTGGTTAATATTAGTATAAAAGGCATATAGTGAGGTGAAAAAAAACAAGAAGAGGCTTTCCCAGATAGTTTCAACGTTGACCAACGATCAGGTTGCTCATCTATATCGTACAAAAGCTTCTCGTCTTTTTCCAGCGCGAACAGCTTTTCTGAGAGGTTGTAAATATTATTTGCGGCCTCCACCACCCCGTGTTCCTTAGCGAAGTCTCCTCCCAGATTTAGATAGAAGACACCATCTAGTATAGCTGCGTGAAGAAGCCTTTTTATTTCCTCTTCATCTTTGGCGGCAAGATGATCTAAATCGATTGTCTGTAGGGAGGCGATTGGGACATCATTTGAGAGAGCATCAAAGCTCACATCTGGTTGTTGGATCGATGGCATAGTGAGGAGTGACGGGTCCTTTTGAATATGACTGATTAGAATTTGGAAATAGTGCTGGAATTTACAAACGTTGGGCATAGCAGGGAACTGGTGAATATATACTCACATAGACGGTTTGCCATTAGTAACATTCATGACACATAAACTCCCCGAACACAATATTTTCGCTTTCTCTATGTTTCATCTCTCCTATTCATCCCGAAAAGAAACCAATGTTTATTGCAGATTTGCAGTTCAGATTGTGATAGAACGTCATGTGCGAGCCGTGTTGCATTTCCAAGACAATGGCCCTGCAATCAACTGATCTCCCTCCGGAACCCCGGACGAACTGCCTATTCGGACCGTGTTTTGTGTGACGTGTCATTGCTTGTGATTGTCTATGACGAACTTGCTGACGACAAATGTCTTGCTCAAGGTTTATCTGACTTCTTAATTCACCGAAAAAAACGGGATTTTGAATTGTCTCATGTCGGTGTATGTTTGTACCGTTTGTGTTGGACAAGCTGGGTAGATATAGCCGGAGGTTGGCGAACCAGTGACTGGTCGCACTTTGAGACTTTGAATCCATGTTGATCATGGATTTGGGTTAGCCACTTGGCAATGTCTCCATTGAGTATACAATAGACTCTTTTTGCCCTCGGAGAAAGCCAGTACAGTAGGGATTATAATTCATATTGGTACCCAAAGACAGTCCAGAATACGGCACCAGTGGCTTTGCGAGCAAGAAGCTTGGTAAGATCACTACGTGGTAAGAGAGGGTCCAACGCTAGCTTAGAAAAGATTATGCATATTAGCCAAATTTCTAAGATGGAGATTCTGATGTTAGGATGCTATTCAAGCTAATATTTCATTTTTGAGGGTGTTGATGATAGTATAGACCTTATCCCATTCTATTTTAACGACTTCCTTTTTAGAATACTCCCCTAAGTGATTCTTTAACATATAGATCTTTGCCTGCGAGAGGTAATGCCTAGCTACAAGCTATATCTGAATACTAAATTCATATTTCACATCCCTTCTAGCGGCTCTATCGCGTTTAAACTATCTCCTGATGGGGTGCTGAATTTGATTCAGTCGTATTTCTATTCTAAAGGCAAGAGTGAACGCCGGTATCACTTTGCACATGTAGTAGCTTCAAGGATTCTATTGAGATACCACTGCATCCACACCTTCTTATCATCCGGGATGATCTCACAATCTATGAGTAGCTGGAGCGGACCCAGAATGTCAGTTCGACTCTGTAAATAAGCTTTCGATACCACTGCTTGCCCTTGATGATCCAAGTCACCCAAGGCGTAGGGTAGACAATGCATCATGTCCATGGTGGCCAGAAATACGTCTCTTTCTGTCTTCGAAAGTACCCCGGGCATCGGTATCATTCCTTCGATCGGAACCTGAGCCCTCTTCTCGCTAGATTCAAGATCTTTGCAGAAGCTTAAGAGCGCCAGAGAGAGACGAATCCGACAAGCCCGGTTTAAGAATATAAAATTTGCGGTTTCGGTATCATAATGTTGAGGAAAGGTAATGGTCTCTCCGACTGTTGGAGGTCTCGAACGATCAGGGAAGTCTGAAGCCCAATGTTTCATAGCATATCTGTCCCAATCATCAAACTCGTGAAAGACCAGACAGCAAGATTGAATGACCTTTCTGCTAGAGTCAAGCTCTGATGCTGTTGGTGGTGTTGAGTCTGGGGGGTTTGAACTCATATTTGCCAATATCTTGCACAATCCCACAGACTTGTTAATAACAGACATTCCCCGTAGTAGGGTATTTTCATGATTGCTTAGTTGTTTGGCGCAGTTGCTCAAATCTCCGATATTCACGTATGTAAAGTCATTTGTGATGAAAGAGTATGTTTGCTGATTTGGGTTAGTTTGTTTTGCTAATTCCTACATGAGCAAGAATGGACTTACTAGGCGAAACACGGAGGACATAAAAATATCAAAGCCAATTTTTGTAGAAAACTGGTGGTCGCCTCTTTGCTTTAACAGATGAAAAAGTCCAGAGGAGTGTATACCTGGATTATACGGAAGACTTTTGCTAACATCCTAGTGGTGTCATTAATACCAATGTCTTACTATAAATGTGAGGGCGATTTACAATAAAAATACAGAGCAAATGGATTGTTCCAATTGTTTTATCACTTTTAACCATTGATTGTGACTCAAGTGCTCTTTGTAGTTGCTGTATGGCAGCACCATAGGTCTTAAATGCTTCGTATTGAAAGGTGGATATTCCAGAATCATTAAAAGCAATCATTTTTGCAACACTCAATGAGGCCAGCTCAAAGGGGCCATGATTGTGATGATCATACAGCCTCTTGAAGAAGGTTAGATGTCTAGGGAATCCATCAGAAGCTTCAGGGCAGACAAAGCGATTGGTAAAATTGTAGAGCAGCGCTTGATCCTGAGGGGGGGCTATCGGGAGTCCGATAGTTACGGGTCTACTAGCGCCTGGTTGCTGTGAAGATTGAACCCTACAAGCTGTGGAGCTACCATGCGCTTCATGATTGGTTTGAGCGGAGCTACGATGATGCTGAAAACTGAAAGTAGATGAATACCCGGGACATCGTTGCCCATAAGCCTCGCAACGCTTGCAAGAGGGGGTCGCTCCATCACACTGGGGATCGTTAGCATTGAATGTTACTCGGTTCACAAGGGTTAATTTATCAACCTTGACCTTGCGCCGCCGGCAAAGACGGCAACCAGTATTGAATTTTCCCGGAAACACCATGACTCCATCCCGGACAGAGGAACATTTGTTGAAATTTGCTCTTGGGAACTGTCACTAATACTCATCATGAAATCCATGTCTTTCTCTCCCGGTCGGGGTCAATATTGCTCCGGTCCCACATCAGTTTTGGGTTTAGATTGCGAGCAAATGTGGATTAGACCCATAATACTCGAACTATGCTATCAATTGGCTGTGACGTTTATCAGGTGAAACGGCGGAAATAACCCACCAAAAGGGACCAATTTGTATAGATAAGACCGGACCCAAGACATGATCTTGTATGGTAGGGAGCGCCCAACTCCTCCTCATGGTTGGCTCACTTGCATTTGGAGGGACAGGGCCATGGCACTCTACCGCAGCTAGCCGAGCAAGGTCCGCCTTAGCTCGAGTTTGATTGTGTATCGCCTAAGCCGCGTACACCGCCAATGACTAGATGCTCTGAACTTTATTTGAGAAATCCTAATCTTCATAAATATTAGCTTACAGCTATAAACATCCAGTTTGCTATGAGAAATATTGCCAGAGTATTGTTCTGGTGTGGTTCGTGGAACAGTATCTGAAGACATGTGAAAAGATGACAGAGAAAAATCCTGTCTATAGCTTGCTCCCCGCTCCGACCTTCGGAGCTAGTACAGGTCTAAATGAGCCTCACGACCGATGCAAGCCAATCAAATGAGCAGATGATTGGATTCCAGCGGCAATCGTCGGGATGAGTAATAGAATGTATTCACTGGCCCCCAGGCCTGAACCCCTAAGATACTCATACTTTGGAATATAAGGTGCAAGAAGTATTGTTTGCGAGTTTTCTCTTTGAGCATAAACAAGAAAACACACGAAAAATCCTGCAATCTCTCGAAAGAAACAGCAAAAATGCCTTCAATTGTCATCGTCGGAGCCGGCGTATCGGGCCTGACCACGGCCTATCTTTTGTCCCAGGATGCCGCCAATAGCATCACGATTGTGGCCAAACACATGCCGGGAGATTACGATATTGAATATACGTCTCCGTTTGCTGGCGCTGATTTTATGCCGTAAGGGAAATCACGGTCCTTTTTTGAAGACGCGGATCAGTTGGGGGGGGGTGTTGGCTCTAGCTCATCAGCGTAACTAATGCGCTGCAAACAGAATGGCAAGTCTAGCAAACAGTCGCTGGGAGCGTCAAACATGGCCGGTGCTGAAGAAACTCGCCGAAGAAGTTCCCGAAGCCGGTATTCATAAACAACGTAAGTGTTTACTACACCGAATACCAGTTTTTGTCTAATTAAAATTCTCCAACCATTGTAGCTTCACGAATTCTCCGTCGAGAAAAAGACATAGAAGACATCCGCAATGCAAATGCTGCATTTGATGATGGCTTCGTCGAAGACCCCGTAAGTCGTGCTGTTCTAAAATCCGTATCAACGCTCGAAGCGGTTGATCGCTCAAGATGACCCGATGGAGACCCATCGGGCGGGAGTGTAGTGGCCCAATTGGCAAAAGGAATAGAGATAAAGCTAATACCAAATCGTGTAGTGGTTCAAGACACTATTCGATGACTTCAAAAACCTTGGCAAGGAAGAGCTTCCAGAGGGGATAGCATCTGGATGCCAGTTCACTTCTGTTTGTATTAATACGGCAATTTATTTGCCCTGGCTTCTTGGCAAGTGTCGGGCAAATGGCGTGGTGTTCAAGCGCGCCACTGTGCAGCACATTGCCGAAGCTGCTTCAATCAGCCACAAGGAAGGAAAAGTGGATATAATTATCAACACGACTGGGCTTATGGCTTGCAAACTTGGCGGTGTAATGGACAAGAACATGGTGCCAATCCGTGGCCAGATTGTTGTGGTCCGAAACGAGGCCCCATGCATCTTAACCACCTCGGGTACAGACGACGAAGAGGGTGACGTCTTCTACGTCATGACCCGCGCTGCTGGCGGTGGAACTATCCTGGGTGGGACCTATATTAAGGGCCAGTGGGAGAGTCAGCCCGACCCTAGCACGGCACTGCGTATCATGCGGCGGGCGTGTGAGATAATGCCAGAGCTGACCGGAGGCAAAGGTGTAGAGGGCCTGGATGTCATCAGGCACGCTGTTGGGCTTCGGCCTTACAGGGAGGGAGGAGTGCGCCTTGAGACGGAGAAAATGGGAGACCAGTGGGTTGTGCACAACTACGGGCATGGTGGCTGGGGTTACCAAGGCTCTTATGGTTGCGCTGAAAGGGTGGTGGAATTGGTGCACGAGATTCAGAACCGCCCGAACTTGTAGTTTAGACGTGTTCACATCGGAACCACAGTCACCAAGTGTGTCAGGATGCTTCATTTTCAGAATGTAGGGTTTTAATTGGTCGCATGCTATGTAGATGGACAGCTAGGCTCGAGGTCATCACATTAAAGGCCAGACCTTATTTTTCCCATGCCGGCTAACCGCATCCTGATTCATCGAAAATTATGGAGATTCCACACCAACTGGATTGTCTGCAAGGGCGATGGTAACTTTAGTAAAGGTACCCGCAAGCCCAGCTACTAGCGTCGTTGGGGTCCCCAGTACCATCAAACTTGGCCTGCTGGGGATAGGGGCAGATGGGACGCTGGCGCTCAACCTCCTGGTTGACATCGTCGTTGGCCCACTTTGTGGCGATGATGGAGTCTGGCCCTGTTCCCTTTTCGACCCACTCCATCAAAGCCAAAATGACATCGTAGCGAGCAGTGCCGAAACCGGGCACTCCAGATACGGACGTGCCGAGCTGGGCAGCCTGGTTCGCACCGGCAATGTACCACGGAGCGTTGACATCGCTTGGCGTTGCCATGCAGTGTCTGTTATTGATTTGGTTAGAAAATAGAACACGCAATAATATGTGTAGACTGGTCCGATGACTTACTGCATTCCTGGGATAAAAAACATGCGATAAAAGTCGTCGAGTGGAATTGACTGGTTAAGGACAGCTGCTTTGACCTGTTGGTAAAAGTATAGACTGCTTCCCGGTGCCAAAACGGCATCAGCTAGACCGTGATGGTGAATGAGCTTCCCGCCGCGCGCATAAAATGGCGAGAGATCAAAATCGTCAGCAGTAGCATTTCCAGGGTTGATCTGCTCAGCGAGTAAGACTGTATCGAGGCTCAAGTCCTTCCAGCTCCAGCCAGGGCCAAGCTGTAAAAGGTTCTGAGCGAATCCAGATTGGCTCTCAAGGGAACTTTCAGAGCCCTCGCCAATGTTCATGCTCCACTGCGTCTCAGTACCAAATAGGTAGTGAGGAAAGACGAATGTCTGGTTGGTCTCGACCCAATCGTTGTAGATCTTGTACATTGTCTTGACCTGCTCGCCATTCAAACATCCGGTGGTAGTGGTACCATTGCACAGCAGAGGGGTCGGATCGAAGTTGCAGCCGAAAGGATCAGAAATAATGGTGTCGGTCAGACCATCTTGTGGATCGCATTGCTTGAGTACCTCGGCGGCGATGGTGTTGAACATTGTCTGGGGGATTGTGTGCGCCGCACCGGCAGGCTGGTTATAGGTCAAGGTCTTGACGGCATCCAATTGCAAGTGTGTTGTCCACCATGCTGGCGCACCAGCTGATACTCCGTCGTAGTCTCCCGGGAAGAGCTGCAGGGCTCTCAAACCCTGTCTCCCGCCGACTGAACAGCCGCTGAAGTAGTTGTACTTGGATGCAACTCCGTACCAAGATTCGATTAACATCTTGGAGACGACGGTTGAGCCGTGCATAGCACGCCAACCCCAATCAGTGATGGACTCGGGATTACCATAGGCCCAAGTGGTGTCAGAGAACCCACCGCTGTGGCCCGTATTGGTTGACATTGCGGCAAAGCCATAGCCAACTCCAGCGCCCTTGAATGGCTTCTATCAGCATCAAACTCCGATTCCCAAATGTCAGCTCTTACATACCATATCAATCCAATTGATACCACCAGCGTAACCTCCATTTCCTAGAGTGCTATTTTACGTTAGTCTACTCAGCCTGGGGTACTTGAACTTGCATGACGGCAGGTAACTAACAGGAAACGACCATTCCAGTCGACTGGCAAAAACAGTCCAAAACTGTAGTGCGTATCAGCCTCGGAGGTAACATTTACCTCCACCGCACACAAGGTGCGCAATTTGGTGGGAGATGTAGGATATGCACTGTCATTGGCGACGGAAAATGTCCCATATTCTGGCACCAATCTCGCAAGCTGCACTGTGGCCTTAGTGTTGTTGGCGTCTAAGAAGGACTGAAAGGTCCCGATGGAGCAGTCGCTAGCGGATCTCGCAACACCGGCGATGCTCAGGCCCAAAAGTGGGAGCCAACTGAATGATTTCATGGCGTCGAGTCTCTACCAATGTGATAGGAAATGGCTAAAGACGTGAGACATAGTCTTGGATAGGAACTATATATACACTTTCATAAAAGAAAATAGTATGATTACGTACATCAAAGACGTTGTTAGGAATAGACTTCTTCCTGGAATCATGCTGGGATAATTTATCCATCCACATAACCCCAGGAGGTTAGACAACATAACTAGACACGGCTACGGGCCGATTAAAACTTGGGTATACATCGCTTATTTTACCTACTACATAAAACATGAGATCATCTATCTTGGAAATCCCGACCGGCGTTTTCGGAATGGAAGCCAGAGCCGTGTGAGTTCCATAAAGCTTGCCTTCCTGGCGCGACAGGGGCATGAGGCATAAACACCCACCAACCCGCTGGAACAGTGGGTCCAGGCCTTGTGTTGATCCCTTGTGTACAGATGATGTAGCTTCGCTTGCAGTGGGGTTTAATTAGTGGGATTTGGTATGGAGAAACGCGTGGTTTGTAAGGGTAGCAAAAGGGCAAATTTTGCACCCCAAGGTCCGTGATGTAGCCTTTCGGGACTCGAATTCCGATGCACAATAAAGTGCAATATTATGCAGGGGCTTTGCACCATCCCAACCGCGGTTATTTGGTTGAGAACATACTGACCTTTGCTCTTTTCAGAACGGTCAATGAAGATTCTCTAAAACGCTATACTTATAGCGGCTTGTAGTTGGGACATAGGATAGAATATCATCTTGATTTCCTAATCGCACCATTGTGCTCAAAGTTACGGCACTCATATCTCGTCACAGTATAACGATTCAAAGGTAACGTATCGTATGTGATTGAAAAATCGGCCAATTACGATTGTGTATTGAAATTTTGGTCGTTGGACTTGTCGCACGCTCACACTTTTGCACAAGTCGCTCAGTGCTGTGGAGTGATCACGTAGATAATGAGTGAATCCTGAACGAGATTGGTTCGACGGTGTGCTGCATACTATCAACTCCTCTTCTCGTCAATATGGCGAATCATTTCAAACAACTAGCCAAAGGAAGCTCCAAGCCAGATGAGACGGCAAAAAAGGAAGGGGACAAGGATTTGACACTTTGCGACACGTGCCAATATGTCAAGATCGAGAATTACCTACAACAGACTGATTGTCCCGGAACGGTGGAACTGGGTCCCTTCCAAGATATTGCGAAGAAGGATCGCTGCCCGCAGTGCAAACTCATCATCCAAGCGCTCAACACCTACTCAAACAAGCACTGACAGATTGGTGTTTACCCTGTCGAAGTTTGTTACTTGAGGAGGTTTAATGAAAAGTCGAAGCGGCCTAGTCTAGAGGTTTGGTTCAATTCGACATCTCAAACATCCCCAAAAGCTATGAGTGGCCACTCCACAACGCTGGCCCATATCCTCCCTCTGCATGAAGAATGTGCATTCAATAAGAGCAAGGGAGTAATGTCGCAAGACTTATCAGCCGGAAGACTGCCCAAATGATAATCAAGGCGATTCACTTATTGTACAGGGACGAGTCAGAGTTCTAGAAAGAGAGACCGAAAACCAGTTCTGATGACAATCCACCGCGTACGAATTGTTGGTTAAAAAATACTTGCCGCAAAGGTTCAATTGTCCTTTTGATGCTCTAGTCGCACTTAGCGGGGTTCTTAAATTAATATTTGAACCCCATAGTTGGAAATTTGCGAGCGCCCTTCCCGAACCTTTATTTGATATCAAGTTGCCTTGCAACCCAATTTTCAGTGTTATGAAGTGATGTAGACCGTTATTTAGTGACAAAGAAGGCAGGTCAGCCGGTATATTACCCACCTAGTGTTGGACGTCTTAGAAAGGATATATATTTTAGGATCCTTCAAGTAGAGATTCCTTCGTAGACCAAAGAGTCAATATTAATACAAAAAGCTGCGAGCTTTGAGGCCCAAGATCATGGCGTGATGCATCAGATTCAACGAGGTCAGGCTGACTGTGATAAAGACAGTGTCTGTTTCACAACTTGCGACCAAAACTGCGAAACACTATCCGGTATTAAGTCAGATGGGTGGCTGATGAAGTACAAAGATAATTCTCGACATTCCTTGATGGTACTCTCGCATAATAGCTAAAATAACGCAACGCAGAGATCCATTCAAGATGACCTTCCACTAGAATATCTGCCCAAAAGGATTGTCGTGAAGAGATACTTGACACTTGTCATGTCAAAGTTCTGCAAACAAGACGCAGTTAGAAATGCCTCAGCTTCACCTCCTAAAATTTGGAATTTACAGAAATTAAGTAGTTTCAAAAGTATACGAAACTAGTATGATAACTACCATATGTTTCGGACTGGTATGCGGGTGGATCGGCGCGGGTGGATCGGCGCGGAAGTCCCTGTTATGGGGCAATTGTGGGACATAGGAATTTGGAACTGCATGATAAGCTCACCGCGGTTAGGTTTGCGCGTGTTGTTGTCTTTCAAGGAAAGGTTTTATCTTTCAAGAGTAAGGTAGAAACGATGGTTATAAAATTCATTGCAACATGCCAGTCAAACAAGTCTGACATACTTCCCAACAAGTGCATTTTCAACACATCAAGTATGCACCACCACATGATCATATTATACTGAAATTTTGTGCTTCCATATTGGAATGGAGTCCGCATTCCTTATCTCACAGACGTATTTCGACTAATTACAAAATACGGAGAACCTTAACGGTGTCATATGAAACTTCAGTATCTAACTCGGATGCATTCCAACTCAATAAACCGTATTGCCAGATGCAACCAGTGAGAAAGGTGGAACTGAAATTCCAAGCAACCTGATAGTGTCTACTATAAAATAGCCCCTTGGTCTGGTTGGAAGGTCAGTGTAGAGAGTATCCTCATCTGCGTTACAGGAAATTTCACCATATTCATTCACTACAAGACGAAACTTTCACGGCAATCAATATGCCATCTGCCAAACCAGATCAGGGCATTTATGGCCCCCCCAAGCTTGTACTATGCTTTGATGGTACCGGAAACAGTTTTCGTGGAAATAAAGGGGATACAAATGTTGTCAAATTTCTGGGTAGATTGGACAGAAACACACCAAACCAGTATCACTATTATCAACGTGAAGTCTTGCTTATTTATCCCCCCACCAAAATACTTAGAAACTGACCCTTTCCCTTTCAACGATAGCTGGTATAGGCACTTATGAAGCTAACGAGACAGTGAATAAGTCATGGATGAAGGAAGTGACGAGTGCCATTTCAAAGACAAGGGACCAAATGTTTGGGACCACGTTTGAGGGGCATGTCATGGATGGTTACCGATTTCTTATGCGTCACTATAAATATGTAAGCAATCCTACGGAGAACATTGTCTACGATTGCTAACATTTCGATATAGGGCGCAAAAATATACATGCTCGGGTTCAGTCGCGGAGCCTTTACTGCTCAGTTTCTTGCACATATGATTCACAAAGTTGGCCTGCTATGCACTGGTAATGAGGAAATGGTTTCTTTTGCCTTCCGTCTCTTTCAGGACTATGTAAAGCTGGCGGCCAGGCCACAATATCCACTCCAGGATAATGATGTTGCCAAAGCCTTGAAAAAGATCCATGAATTTCAACAAACATTTTGCCGGCAGGAGGCAGGTCCAGGGCAAGGAGATTTGCATGGCATCAAGGTTCACTTTTTGGGTATTTGGGACTGCGTCAACTCTGTCGCGGTGTTGGACTGCTATGATGCTGTACCATCTAACATCTGTGACGCTGTGGAGCACTTTCGACACGCCGTGGCTATTGATGAACGACGGTTTAAGTTTACTCCCTCACTTTTGGTCAATCAAGCACCAAGGGAGCCGGCTGTCGCTAACGACGAACCACCTCTTGTCGCTAACGACGAACTACCTCTTGTCACTAATGGCGAACCGCCACTTGTCGATAATGGCCCATCGGCTCCTGTCGATAATGGCGTATCAGAATTCCATAGAGAGATTTGGTTCCGGGGCAGTCATTGCGATGTCGGCGGTGGGTGGCAGCCCAAAGGTGACCATGGACTAATGAGTGATGTCGCTTTGATATGGATGATAGATGAACTCAAAGCAGTGGAAACAAAAGTCACCGCGAATGCCACAACACAAGCCATTAATGGATCGCTGGTGGGACATTTGGCAACAGCCTTAAATGATGCCATACTGAAAATGGCAGAAATTGCTATGTCGGGGCCAAAAAGGCATATTAGCGCAATGATCTTATTGAAGCATATTGCAGCTGAAAAAATTCTGTTGCATCATTTTGGAAATGATATGGCAAATGGCTACGACGGGGCGCGAGTTGACAGCGTGGCGCGTGGTGCAATAAACAACTTATGGGAGAAACCGACAGGCAGGGAAGTAGCCGATATCATCCACAAGGCCATATCAAAGGCCATAGTTTCAGCGCTCGAAATTGAAGAAGAACCAGGCGTGGCTTTCGACTATATTGGCACAACATTTAATGACAGAACTGAAGACGCCACTAGAAAGGCTCTAATCGATGCTCTATGGAAGACTATCCAAGGAATCGAACAGAAGGCCAATGCGTCTAAAAAGATTTGGAACGCGGAAGAGGAGGTCCTGGAAACTCAAGGGCTAGATGAAAGAATTACCAACATTCATATGATTCCACGTATTGTGGATGCCATATCGAGTGCCTTTGAAGGCGATCGTAATGTTTTTGAGAGAGCCGTCGAGAAATCTGCAGAGAGGACCATGACATTTGAACGGTTAACATGGGACAAAAAACAGGAACAAATCGTCATTAAAAATTTGGAACCTCCGCATGATCCTCTTAAATTCGGGTCAGGGACATCATTCTGGAAAGTCTGCTTGTGGAAGCTCATAGGTGAGTTTCTCTCAGCAAATATAGCCCCGATGAACCAAAGCTAACTTCCGGCTAGAGTGGCTTCCATCACTAACCAGACGGAGGAATGGATCATGGCTACCGAATTGGCTATCGACTTGGCGCAAGCCCAATTGCGGTAAACGTCGCAATATCCCTGAAGGTGCTGTGATGTATGTTCCTGGGCATCCCCCACTAGTGGTTGAGGAAGCCTACTATCGTCTTGTAAATCAGCCTGGCAGTATTTCAGGATCGTCTCCGATTTGCTACGACTGGGAGGATATTGGGAAAGATTCAATGGATGATTACCCGATTTGGAAATTTCGAAGTCAGGAATTATATGGATAGAATGATTCCGAATTTGACGGGAGCTAAAGCATGCTAAAATGGCTCGACATGATTATCTTGTCTATAGGGGATTGTGAAGAGCTCTTTTCAGCCATTGACGAGATCTTTGTCACAAGGCAGAGTTGGGCAACTCCATTAGGGAGTTGTAATGGTCTCAAGATAGTAGAATTAATTTGGATGGCCTCCTAGAACAATCATCTCAATCTATCAGGATTATTTCGGACGAACATGCATTATTAGCCCTGATAATTGAGCATCAATAGATAGGAGATATATGCAATTAGAAGCTCCTGATTTTCCAAGGAACTCAAACCCGTTTACCCAAAACTATGCGAACGTTTCATTTTAGTATCCATTCCACAGGTTTGCGACCCCAGAGATGGTTCTGGCAAAAAGCTCAGCCTCAGATCAGTTTCATAAACAGAAGAGGATTTTAGTACACTTGAGATTCGCCTTCGAGTATATATTGAGATCCGTCGGAATATTCACAGCCGCTCTCGTATTGCTACCAACCGACAGGAGCTTTGACCGTTCGTGACACCACCCGGCTACTGTTCGCACAAAACTCAGTACCGCACCCTCGAAGCCAACTAAAATTCAATATCAAAATCGAAATTATATATAAAGCATATAAGAAATTGAATAAAGCAATACAGATAATAAATTTTGATATAGGTGTTACCCATTCCCCCCCCCGAATCAATAAGACTGATATATCATTAACACTAGTTCGGCCCGTGTTTTTTTCCGATGGATCGTGGCTGCCTACTTGGCTCATTTGTCCCACCCAAGTGACGTCTGACGCAAAGTATTCCACATCATTTCATACTTCTAAAATTCGTGCGCGGCGGCAAAAGAAATGGCAAGAACCAAACTTCCTCTCAATTCACATTTGAAACCTCATTTACCGTTGCCGGATAAATGCGGTCTCTGCGATGAACGTTTTTCCCGGGGTGGGGGCGGTGGCGTGGTTGGGCGTAAGCGCAGCTTGCACACCATTTTGTCTTGACTCGGGTTTTGCTAATAGCTTCTGCCTCGACTAGTAATAAGCAACGAGGACTCTACTGCCATGTCTGAATTTCTTCCCAAGTTCTACACATGCGGGTTTAGGCCTGTTGTAGCCCATGGCTTTTACATTTGTGATTCAAAACTCTGTCATAAGTGCTTTAAGAGCAGAGAAACCGTTTTTCTGCACTTCGACTGTTTTCAATGCTTTTGGCGGGAACATAGTATAGAAAATGCAGTCCAGAGTATTTGGACATATTGCCTTTCTAGGAAGCCATGGCCACTTTTTGTCGACCCCAGATTCGACATCGACCCGATTCCTATTGTGGCAGATCACGTTGCAGAGTTAATCGGGATCCCGCGACTGTCGTCCCTTTCGCCAGAAATCATCCAGAACATTCGAAATCTATCACTTGAAAGCTCTCTATGGACCTTTTGCCACGTCACGTCTGTAGCACGCCAAGTATCGAAACTGCCTCCTCTCGACTTGGTCTCCTTACCATTATGCGACATTTTACATTGGAAAAGAGGAAGCTATCCAACTATGAAAACTGAGAAATCTTCATTGCCAATCGCACATGTATCGTTCGACTCTGAGGGCCTCACAGAAATCGAAAATCTGGCCGAGCAGCCAGTTAACAAGAAGGTTATGACGGAGAAAAAGGTGCACTTGTTTCTAAATGCTCCCTTTGGCAATGTCACAGTACACTTCATGGTACCAGATAAGCCCTCCGTCTTTCCAATTCCGGACAAAACTAAGGTGCAACAGCATGGATTCGCACGACTCCTATTGAATTGCCCACCTGAAGAAACCTTTCATACATGGGACACGCCTACGCCTCCCACAAACGGCATATCTCTTCTTTGTGTAAGTGAAATTTGGTTTAGGTCAACTTATCCTCATCTTCGCACGATAGACTTGTCCCGGGTAACAGGACTCACCTTTTTTCTTTATGACTGGTTCCTTGTGGGAATTCACGCCCACACCGCATTTGAACCGACTGCCAGCATAACAGCGGAGCGATGGCGCATAAATGAGGGCGCTGATTGGATATATTTTCCGATTGCGCCAGGAGATGAAGTGACATGGTTTGGAATACGGGGCTACGAGGACATGGAAGATAAGGAGTGTTTATATTTCCTCGTACGTGCCCATCCAAAGGTTATCCAACTTTAAGGTGCTGATTTCCGAAGTTTTCCACTAGACTTGTTGGTCATGTTGGATTCGGGTGGCTGAACCCGGGAGATGAGTACGGCGACGACGCACGTGGAGATATCCTCCTTAGTGCTTCACAGCCCAAAACCCTTCTATATGGTTTAGACACCACCAGGTTTGGATATGTCAACTATCTGGGCGCTGAAACATCAAGCGATGACGTCGATTGGCCAACATCCGTCCCTGAAGCCCCGGTCCTCGCTGGTTCATCCCCTGTAGTGTATTCATCAGCGCCCCTCCATGATGTATGTCATGTAACCATCTTCCACGAAAATGAGTCTGGCATTTTCCGGGGGCTTTTGCTTCAATATTCAAACGGAGGGCAGCGAGCACTGGGTAGGTTTCGGCTAGGTGTAGACAGAGCCCAGAGTATTGCGAACCCAACAAATATTTGTTTCCTTAACCCAGAAGATGTGGACCTCAGTGGTCCAATTCTAAGGTGGACAGTCGACAGGAGGTCTGGCGATACGAGACGCCTGGACCTCAGGGTTGAATGTACAAACAGCAGGGCACATACTCACGATATAAATGGATGGCAATGTTTGGAAATGAACGGAGATCTTGAAATGTGGTTCGAATACAACAAAGCGATATTAAGATACATAGCCAATTAACTATTCGAGAAGGTGAAGGGTTTATGTAGTTGCTATTTATATGATTATCATGATATTCATAGTTTTCTTTACTCCTTTGAGGAAAGGAATCGCCCAACAAGGTTATGTCACCAAAGGGCAGCCTATACAGACTTTCAAATCCGTTGGTACAATTGACCTCGCGCCAACTTTGAAGCCTAGAGGAGATGCAAGATGTAAGTCTTGATAGAAATGTCATACAATAAAAGGGCGACTTTGCTACGAGCCAAGAATAGAATAAGCCATACTCAAATATACGCTTAAAAAGACACTCGTATACAAACACATACAATACAACTAAAGATGCCCTCTATCTGACAGACTATTATCTGCGAGGACGACCTGTTGATATGATTATATATGTCACACACTGTAGATAGCTTCAATAGCCTAGCCTAACCAACGCGGTAACGGCCAGATCAGACCAACAGGCTCCAAGCTGCGTACAGCCCAAAGTCACATACAAATAACGACAACTTAGGTGATGAGACCATCTAACCGCTACTGGGTTTGCCGCAGCCGGTCTCAAAGGCATCAGACTGGAATAAGGTTCATCGGACCGGAATAGAGTCAACGGACCGCAGCCGGGTCAACGGACCGCACAACAGCTAGACTAGCAACAGCAGCTATAAGAGACCTAGATAGACCCTTCAATTGAGAGGATAAGAGCTTCTACATGCATCTGGAATCATAGCTATCTGTTGATACAGACCCTGACCAGAGACATCGGGGACAGGAGCGGCCATGGCGAATGTGCCCATAAGAATGACAGCGAGTCCAAATTTCATGATGGCGGTATTTTAAAAAGAAAAGAATAATGCTTAGATGGGGTACAAATGAAGGAATGTTACGAAACAAATATCAGACTTTATGAATGCAGAATGTTGTAAGGAATTGGATGATTAAATAAAGGATCGTGAAGGCATACTACTTATACTCATCCTGTAAGTATGTAAACCATAAGAAGGCATTCACCCTATAACGCAATCTACCGTCATTTTTGCAATTAGCAATTGCTCTTGGAAGGATTATTTGGTACCCCATGATACAACCCCATTTCTCGTCACCCTGTAGCTTAGCTCATCAATTTGAGATGCCAAGGAAAGTTAAATAAGCCAATTCACGGCGTGTGTTCCTAGTTTCTTCCAAGGTATCCTTGTATGTTCGGAAAATTCCTCAATTAACTTTAGCCAATTTCCGGAAGATAAGTCCGATCGCGCTAATCTGGAAGACACATGGAGTTTCCAATTGGCAACAACTATCCTCGATTACATCTTCGCCGATGGCACCGTTTTTTGTCACCCGTGAATACTCTAGATGGTATTACGAGGCACATCCTTGCTCATAGTAAGCAAATTATACGGTGTATTTGAAATAACCTCATGATCGATCCTGCCACTGTTTGTGATCGCACGCTGGAGTCGGGCGATTCTCGTATTACAAACGCTTCGTATTTTCTATTGGTTTACCCAAACATGTCAGCACGTGTTTCTTGGAAAAGCCTTACGTGGTAATTTTTGGACATCGTAAGCCTACTCAGAAATCCGAATCTTATGCATGGGTGCGGTGGTAACTGTTCCTGTTACCACCGTAAGCCTTCACAGAGCTCATATAGATGCGCATATTGTTCTCCTGCCGTTTCACAATGTGGGATTGATCCAGAGCAAGCCATGGTCTTATTGCAGTTATCTTTATTCTTATTTCATCAATCATTATCGGTAGACCGAGTGATTGCAATGATCCTAATTATAGCGACTATTAGGAACCGGATTGGATTAAGCCTAGAAGCTTATGATACTACGTTGTTTGATCAATGAAGAGTGAGAAAACGGGGGAAAGTGATGATCAACTCTACACGTAGAATAGAATGAATGAATAAAACTTTCCTCCTCACCGCACTGGAATTTTGCCTGCACACAGGATCTGAAACTAGAATGTGGAGCATCGGGAGCGAAGCCGAGCTTAGGGCGTAGGGCGTAGGGCGTAGGGCGCAGAAATACTAACGTATTAGGTCTTAAGCGACCGACACAATCTCAGACTATCAAAGATACGAATCCATAGCAGATAGAAGATGTAGAATATGGGTTTAGAATGGCAATTGGAGAGGCAGATGTTGTAAATAACTTGATTATTCTCGTCAATCAAAAAGATTGACGCGTGACAACAATTAGACGTAAATCCTGGAGACCGTGCGTGTGCGATGCCTGTCGGATTGACAAAATCCAACTGTGATGGGCGCGGTGTTTCATCGTGTTCATATTATGATGGTAAATCTTGCCTGAAATGACAAAAGTGACTTCTGTTGAAAAGGGTGGCTCTGTCACCAACTAAGCCACCTCCAGGAGACCCACACACATCCTTAATTACACATACTATGCTCACCAGAAAGAGGTAACCTTCAGCTCTAACATCAGTCAAAAAATTGCCTAGCCTTGACTTATTATCTATTGTTCTGATATAGCCCGTGAAGTCAAAGCTCAAAGCTCGTTTCTATGATGCCGATATCGTTTGTGTTCGTGTAAGCTAAGCACCACGGGCACCGAGCATCTCAAGTACACGAGGTCCATATTTCCACATGCTCCAGCCTCCAAATATCAAAAGTGCCCATGAAAGAAGCCCTCGCATAATAAAAATAGTCTTGACGATTGCGAATCCCCTTTTTTCGTTCAATCTGGGAAATTGGGTGGTTGGGACATCTTTCCCCAAGAACTTGCAGAGGGGTTCCCAGCCATCCTCCGGCTTGAATTCCAAAACATCCTTTCCACGAGTCTTGGCTTCTTTGAGTATGAACTGGTGAAACTTGTCGTAGCTTTCTGCCCCCAAGATGTCGTCGATGTCGAATTTTCTTTTTGCCCATTTTACTACCTCCATATTTTGGGCGTACCAGATTCTGTCGGTTTTCCAAAGAAACCCGGTCATCTTGAACCACGGCGAGAAGAAGAAACGGAAGCTTTTCTGAGAGCTCACCGCCCAAACCTCAGAGCTCGAGCGCCCATTCAACACTATCTTTGCATCGGGGTGCATATCCAACAAATCCGAGAAGAAAAATAGTGCCGGGAAATCGCAGATGCCAACGTATCCCTGCGTGAGGTTGCGCAACAATTTCTTTCGTCGCTCAGCATTTTCTTCTCGGCTGGCATCCAGAAGCAGTTGTTGGCGGGATGGATATGGTAGGATATCTGCCATATGCATACACGGTACAAAACCAAGTAGTTCAAATGCGGCTTGTACAGATGAAGTCGCGGATCGCGGCAGACCGGCACCAATTACCAAAAGAGGAACCGGTTCATTTGTGTGGCTCTTACGTGAGTCGGTGAAAAATCTAGGCATTGTGAATAGCGGGTGGTGCTTTCCGGAGGGAAGAGGATGACGAGGAACGGAGGCGGGGAATCTCAGAATGATATAGATATATAAGCTTGGGACCTAGAGCAGTAAGCGCGGCTAAACGGCAACTATGACATTTTGAATTGATGATTTTATTGGTAGATGATTTAGCATAAACCAGCATAAGCATAATCTGCTTGGATGTACATACCTTCATTTCTAGTACATCTGACGTGAGGCTAGTGTACACGAATGAGGCAGTCTCCGACACTCGGAGAATTTAATACTGATTGAGTGGAATGGTGTGACATAGAATCTGATGAAAAGGAGAATTTACTACGGCTCGATGATATTCAAGCCTCGTGTAGCAAAATTTGATACCTTACATTAACTTCGCTTGTGGAGGTGGATAACGATGATTGTCGTAAAGACTTGGTCGAAGTCATCTGATTTATATCTCTATCTATATTCTCATGTTGCAGCACTCGTATGTGTCATGGGGGCGCCTCATTAGAACACACACATGTAAAATTGTTCGGGGGTTACCCGTTACCTAGGACGGCAATCTGACTCTAACGGAGAGTTGTGCCTGCATAGAGTAGATCTCTCATAAGCACGCCAGTGGAGGATTATATTTGCGGGAACACACACAGAGTGCCCCGACTTTCTATGTTGGCCAGGAAATAAAGCCACTCTGTTCTTGACGAAGCCGCCTCTTCCTCTCGTAAGCATTCTCGTGGCTTGTCCATTTGTGAAGTCTTTCCTCCCATGAGACGAACACTGTTCTCGGATCAATCTCCTCTTTTCGCACCAAAGAAAGTATTGGCTTCCTATTGGCAAATTCTTGGCATGCCTGTTCCATGTCCTGGACCTTTTCTTTATACCACCCCCACGAACGGTCTCGCGGACGCGCGATCGGCGCCAGCTCCAAAGCTTGGTCAAGTTTTGTTTTGTAGAATTCCGAATTTGCGGCTTTGCCGTGCCTCACAGCATCAACCAAGTCTTCCACGAGTAGCTCTGCCGGCGAACTACGGAACAAAGCTTTGAAGTCTTCATAAGGCCTGTTCGGCCGGTTGTAGTTGTAAATAGTGGGCGGAGGAGGATCAGGCCATGGTGCACTGAGGACTAGAGTGCGCAATGAGGTACAGCAGCGTTTGATTCCATCCACTGTCTCATAAAGTCGTTTCCAGTTTGCCGGAGAGAGAACCAAGTGATGGATGTGCGGGAGGATATCTTGGCTGATGTCGGCACGCTTCATCAGCTGTTTACTAGCTTCCTCGTCACGGAAATACAGTAGAGTATGAGCAAAGTCAATCCATCCAATGCTATTGACATAGGTGTGGGTAAGTTGCATCACCTGGCGCGCCTCGCGGCAGCTTTGCCGCACAACCTGCCGACCGGTCCCAACTAGCTTAAGGCCATCGCCATTTCGTTTGAGGGCGACAAAAGCCCAGTCTTCGCCAAAGGAGATGCGCCAGATACTATGCCTAATCTCGGGTGGGAGTCTGTGGAAGGATGGAAATGTGTCGTACATGTTATTAAAATGACGCGCGTAATTCTACAGATTCAGTCGCGGGGATGAAAGGAAAGCGAGAGGAATGAGGACAATGGTTTGATATCTGAAGATATTCCTGGAGAAGACGCCAGTTGGGATAATTGGAGATGAACGTGGAGATAGGACGAGAAAAACAAGGATATGAAGTGATGAAAGCCTTAGAGCCGGCGTTGAGACCCCAAGACTTGAAGGTTCCTTGATTTCCAGAAGTTAGAGAGGGTGGCTGGGATGAGATGGGAGTTGAAGGCCCAGAAATGATGATATCAATATGACGCATGGTGGCGGCTCAACTTGAAGGATGAGCACTGTGCTGAGAGATAGCTGAGGGGTTGATGATGATGACTAGGAAGAAGTCACTTGTGCACTTATCTGCTGGCGCTAACACTGTACGGTCGCTAGCTGTAGTTCCCGCTGTGGGTTTCGCTAGCTACCGTGGTAACATTCAGCGCCCGTCTCGAAGCGCCTGTTTTTCAAAGACCACGCGTCAACACGGAAATGACGCTGGTGATACTCAATTTGGGGGTTCTTAGGCCCAGGAAAATTTTCTTTTAATGGTTACCTACTTTCCTTTTGTGATTTAGACCATCGATAGCGTTTGCTTAGTCTGGTGGGACTGTCAAGCTCAAACGGTAGTCGCCACTGATCCATGTGATCATTGGATCCGCCTTCTGGATCACTTAACACGACAATAAATGCTTTATAAAACGTCCCGAATTACTCTATAATAATTTAATCATGCTATATCTAGGGGCGATAGGATCGCTGGCAAGAAAACGGACGGCCAAGGCATGTAGGTCTGGGAACTGAACGAAAGCGGGAGGCATTTTTTCCCCGGTAGGGTGGCGTATGATATCGACCGTTAGTTAAGTGGGACATTCAGCTACCACAGAAACTGATACATACGCAGAATGGTTAAGCGAGCACATGGTGCTGCAGCTAGTATGCTGTGAGAAACTATTCCAAATGTCGCAACTAATCCTGTTGCAGCTAGTCCTCCGTCCAGCAAATAGTCTTAACACTACTGCATAACAAAATGCGACGAAACATTGCTTGGGAAAAATCATTCGTCGTGGCTGGAAGCACCCGGAGAATCGGAAACTGAACCCGCTGTTAGAATCGTTGAGCATCATGTTGTCAGATCAGTTTTCGCCGCTGCTTGTTACTTATGCAAGCGTCAGCCCACACCAAGCTCTGGCTGTGCCCGACTCGCAAGTTCTGTTTGGCCATCCAAGCCGGTTCTTTCTCATACCTCCCCATTCCTCACAACAGATTCACAACATCACATCGACAACCATGTCTGAGCATAACAACGATACTTCCGATTCGAGCCATACAGAGGATGTATCCCAACTGGCGGCCGTGAATGCTTTGACACTCCAGGAGACTGCCCTCGATCGTCTCTTTGGGAAACACCCAAGCTCTGAAACCGATGGGTCTGTTGCCAGAGGCACGCTCACTAAATACCCAGAACCGCTTCGTCTGGAATCCGACCCACTTCCCACCGTCGACTTTGACAAGGCTGTTACCAAGGCCAAGGAGCGAAATGATTTACAGACAATCTTCTTCGTGAACTTTACTACCTCTCTCCAAGGTGATGCACTCAAGGAGCAGCAAGATTTCATGGACTCCATCCAGACATGGCAGGCTTGGGCATCAACCAACTGCGAAGCCAATGTCCAACAGCAGGTGGATGCCAAGAAACTCCCAGATGACACAAAAGGCCAATTTGCGAGAAGTACCTACAGAGCCAAGGTCTTTGATTACCTTTTGCACTCTACTACCGGGTATGTGTACCACCCTTCCCATGGGCTCTGACCCGACGCTCACAATGTGTAGGTTTGCGAGAACATTTGACTAAAACATGTCAAAGCATATTGTGGCTAACAAACAGAAGTTCCACACTGAGATTCTCTTCTCTGTTTTGAAGGGCTTCTCTATCCCAACTTCCGTTTTTCGCCGATCTGGAAAAGATCTTGAACCAGATTGCCAGTGGTATCAGCGCTTCAAGCGAAGCGGGCTCAGAACCACAGCAGTATTGGATCATGCTGACAAAGTATGACTACAATCCGATGATCCAGCGGGTTCAGCCGTGTAAGTTCAAAAGGAAGCCTTTCTAAACACCCGCTAATATTGTGAAATAGACATTTGTGTGATCCAATTCCAAGTTGATCAGCGAGCACGCAAATATTCCGCAAACAAAGCGGCTTATGAATCAGTATCTTTCGACTTCAATTTTGGGCAATATCGAGCGGATTTCAACAACCGGATCTTCAGCCAACTCCAAGGTCAGTTTGATAAGGACCTCGTTGAAAAGGGCCAAGAGCTGCTCCAAAAATAAGAATTTATTTTTAATGTGAATATCGATGATTAGAAGATCGCCTGATTTTGATGGTGCAGGGATGTAATTTGTGGCGGTGATGGTGTTAATTGTTGATAACTAAGTAGTCATGCAAGGCTATGTCTATATGTAGGATTTAAATACAGGAATATAGCACAGAAAACCACTGGTTACTTATCCCCACATCTGTATTATTTCATTACTACGAAGATAGATAATACTTTATGATTGATTGTGAAATTTACGATAATCATGTAAAATGCACAGTATATTCGTTACCGGTGCTAATTGTACTAGGAGACTTGGGCAAACTATTGTCTGGGCAGCATTGAGTTCATTGATGAATGTTGGGCTCTGATAAAATACGGGTGGAGCGATTCAGATAAAGGGGTGCCTACGTTCAGAAACACCCCAGCCCTTTACCTCCTTGTCATTCGATTTGCGCTTCACAACTGAGTAACCCTCGTAGAGAGGATTGCTCAGGGTTGAATTATCGTTCTCAGTCATCTTACCAGCAATCACAGGCTGGCTAATCTCCAGGACACATTCAACGCCGGGGGTAACAGCCATGCGGTTTCCATAGTAGGTGAGCCCGGTCCTTTCAGAGACAAAAGGGACAGCTTCTTGGATATCGTCTCCAATGGAGCGAACCTCTTGACGGCCGTCGGGGAAGGGGAATATTGAAAATAACTTTTCTTGTCCCCCATTAACAGACTGGTTGTGGCAGATCAAAATCTTGTTTTCGTCCTCGAGGAGAACGAAGAGTGACCAGCCTCGTCAACCAAGGCCTACTCCAAATTAGCGATCAAAATACGACATAGACTCTTCCGAGGGGATATTAACCTGCTGTGGCTCTATTGTGAAAGAAGACGTTAAATGCGGAACTAAGCAGCCAACAGGTCATCTGACTTTTTTGAAGGAATTCTTGAAACTAGAACGCTTTGAATTGAAAGGATATAAAAAGATTAGGTTATATGAACAAAACTGCCTCGTAATAGGTGGAACAACGGGCCATCGCGATTGAAAATTCTTTCGAGCCCAAGCAGCCTGCCATTATGTCACCTACCAATGAAGTCTGGGTATGGCCAAGAAACCCTTTCAACTTTTAGTCTGTCTCGCTGAAACCACTCTCGCTTTCAATGTTCTGCTTGCTTCCTGAAAGTTGACGACTGATGCTCTGCAAACGGAGTCTTGTTCTTTCTGTTGAGTGATGATCGTTTCCGTGGACCTTTATTTGCAACTCCAGTACTCGTCGGTACATTTCCTCTGCCTCTTCAAATCTTTTCAATGATCTAAGGGTACTTGCCAAGTTTCGCATTCTGTTGAACGTCATGTAGTGTTCTTCTCCAAAGAATCTCGTACTTATGACTAATGATTGCCTGTGTAACCTTTCTGCTTCCTTCAATTTTCCCATTTCACGAAGAGTTAGCCCAAGGCTACTCATACAAGAAAGGGTCCTAGAACTCTCCTCCCCAGAAACCTTTATACTCAGTCCCAATGCACGACGTTGGAGCTCTTCCGCTTTTTCAAATTTTGTCAATTGATAGAGACAATGCCCCAGATCAGTCATAGTGACAATGGTGTCAGTATGCTCCTGGCCAAGAACTCTAGTGCTCACCTTGAGCACCTGGCGATGCATTCGCTCGGCTTCTGGATATTTTTTCGTGCGGGACAGTGTTATTGCTAAGTGAGTGAGACTTTTGAGTGTGCTTGGATGTTCCTCGCCAAACACTTGACTCCTCAGCTGGTGCTCCCGTCGAATAATCATCTCTGCTTCGGCATTTCTTCCTAACCTATGAAGGTCCTTGCCCACATCTCTCATACTTTTGAGCGTCCTGTCATGGGTTTCGCCCAAAACCTTTTCCTGGAGATCCAAGGCCTGTTTGTGAAACTTTACTGACTGGATGTCATTCCCAGATTCCTTGAGTGCATTCCCAATTGCAGATAGTAGGAGTGCTCTTCGCTCCTCATTATCAGACTTTCCACATTCTAGTGCGGCACTCAGGTGCGGAAAATAAGTCTCCCATAACATTTTGTGTTTATACTTGGGTTCCGGAAGCATATCCGTTAGGTGGTTTATCACTTGTGTATAGACGGATCGCATGATTCCCATTTCATCAAGCCAGTTGCGCATTGCCAGTCGCACTAGCCTGTGCATATCGAATGAACTTTCTGTCGTTCTATTGGAAATAAAGGCATATGCTGCAAGGACTCCAAGGGCTTCATCTGTTTCTATTTCATCCTCAGTTGTCTGTAGAAGAGCCACTGGGATATTCTT
This sequence comes from Calonectria hongkongensis, assembly GCA_017140755.1. Taxonomy (NCBI): domain Eukaryota; kingdom Fungi; phylum Ascomycota; class Sordariomycetes; order Hypocreales; family Nectriaceae; genus Calonectria; species Calonectria hongkongensis. The sequence goes on from JAACJA010000009.1 coordinate 1,378,571, forward strand.
CTCTCTAAAGAATGAAGCATACTGAAGATATTTCCCGGCCATAGGATGGTGTCTGGATATCTCAGAGAATGAAATTAGCCAGGTAGCTGTTATTGGGTTTTTTATGCTGTCATAGCGACCGCAATCCTCAAAATCAGTGCTCAGTAAATTCACTAATCTCGTATCATTTGAATTGCAATGCTTGAGATATTGTGCCGTTGTAATTCCAGTCTTTGCCATATAGGCAGATGCTTGCTTAATGGCTAGTGGGAGGCTAATAAGGAAATCGAGAAGCGCAGTTGTACTTGGCTTATCTTCAAGCTGTTCCTCCGATAGTCCAACCCTTAGCATCTCCATAGCTTCGCTTTGGCTCATCCGTTGGATTGAGAATATCCCATTCCGATGAACATCGAGCTTTACTGAGACTTGATGGTTGCGCGTTGTGAAAAGAATAGACCCGGCAGGGCTGAATGGCAACCACTGATAAATACCTGTGGGTCCGAATAATAAATCGATGTCATCTACATTGTCAACAATCAGAAGCCATGGACCTAAATCCTCTTTGCTAAGAGCGGTTTTGACCAGTTTCCTAATATCTGCGTCGTCCTTCTCAATGCCTGGCAAATGCAGGATCCGTCCAATATCGCGATAGGCATTATCAAAAGTATTAGCGTCGAGTGCAGGGACCCAGAAGATGGAACATTCAGGGTATTTGTCGGAGACACGAAACACAGCCTCGAGTGCAATTTGAGTCTTCCCGATGCCGCCCAGCCCTTCTATAACTGTCTTTTGACAGTTATGGGTGTTCCTATCAGGTGGAATTCTCCCAACCAAACCAGATAGGATATCATCACGGCCAACAAATCCTTCATTTCGTCCGAATGGAACCATCCAGTGTCCCTTTTTAGTTGCAGCCTTGGCTTGGGTTTTATCGGACCGAATATAAAATTCAAGAATTGCTTTGGAAGCGGCAGCAGCTGTAGCGGCCGCAAAATTTTGCCATTTTTTATTCTTGTGGCTGTCGGCGTAATCGCACACGCCTTTAAGAACAATGCATGGGAGTTCATCCCAGATCCCGGCACCTTCCATCTCAAATGCAATGACGCCTTCTTGCTCAGCAATTCTGTCTCGATCTGCAGCTGACTTGATTACCATGTCTCCAGAGGCAACGCGGCCTATGTGGACCATGGGATCTGGTGGTTTATCCTTGTTGTCAGATTCCAGTGGACCAAGCCTTTTTCTTTCAACTAAATATCTCCTACTGCAGCCTAGTTGATCACATGATGAATCGAGGGCTTCGTCACAGATAGGATCCGAATCTTGGCGACAATCTTTACATCTACATGACAAAGATTTGAAGCCCTCGTGGCTGTGGTGTTTGTGGCGATAATTTGCTTTGTATAGCGTATCGTGGTCCCTTCCAGGGTAGTCGTACTTCCCTTTTCGCTTCGTCTTTGAGACTTCATCTTGAATCTCATGCAAAAAGTGGATGACTTGTTTTTGCAGCCGATCAAGGGCGCGATCAGTCTGTAATTTCGCAATCAAACCTCTAATGTCTTTATTTGCCTGCCCGAGGTTGTCCAAAACGGTATCCTTGCGAATAAATCGATCAGGGTATTTTCGGCCAAAGTCATACTGCACGACTGTTTGGCTGACGACAACATCTCCAAGCAAAACCTCCGTTTCTCCATTGTATGGCACACCACCGCATATTCCGACAAGAAGCGTCAGGCGCAGATTTTCAAAGCTTGAGCGCATGCTTGCTGCAGCACTTGCGGCACTTTTCTTTCCCATTTGCGGGAGGAGGGCCAGGACAACGTTGTAGTCACCCACACGACCAGCTGTGTAGCTGTTCGGGTCTCCAGGTGCTCGGCCGTACAGATCGCCCTCCTCATCCCAGAACTCGTCAAATATAAGAGCGGCGGCATTGTACTCAAGCGGCAGGGCGCAGATGATGGCGATTTCAAAATCTTCACGGCCACCAGGTCGTGGCGCAGGCATTTCTACGTTGATGCACGTGGATCAACGCAAAAATAATCCCTAAGTGAGATGAATTGAGTGAAATTGAGAGTGTCTGTCCGGTGCTGAACAGGCTGTCTGTCTCGTGAGGGGCTGTGCACAAGGTGGTCGGCTCGGCGACCAATCAGCAAATTCGGCAAGGCTGCAACCTGGGTAGGGCAGGGCGCTTACGCCTTGCGAGAAATCATGGTAGAGCAAATTGCTGAAGGGTTTTTATATTTCCGACAAGAAAATGTGATCTAATGTGCATAGTGCTATCATTGATTTGTGAGGCGTGCTTGTGAATCATCCTCCAACCATCAACAGATTCTCATAATATTGAAACGCTATTCGAGTGTAAATTCCCGCATCTTTCCTAGTTGATGATGCATCGGAGGCCCTGGCATGTAGCCTTGGAGATAGCATGTCCCGATCAACTTCCACCTATCGCCTAGGGCATCGCGGGTTTATTCATTCACCCGTCTCAGGACAACGGGTACTGAACATCCAAAAAGCCAACAAATCTTGTCGCTAGTTTTGGTCGTCCCCGGCCCCAAAACAAGCCATTTTTCTTTATTAACCATTATCCTCCGACCCATGCAACTCGCCTGTTGTCGGATAAGAAACTCGTACGTGACTCTCACAAATTCTTGCTTCCCAAGATACGGGCCTTTGTGATCTGATTCACGGTTAGCTCCGTAGCACCACGAATCGAAACTCTTCATCTCTTCCTCATACATTGCGGATCCAGGTATTGCGATCATCGCTAGCGTAGAGAGCTCGATGGTAGTTTAGTGGAAATGGCACCTCTCTAGACCCTTGATCTGCTCTGTGTGCAATGTCCATCCAAGTTACCCCAATAGACATCCCAACACCAACGCAAATGTCGCCTCAATTTTCAATATCTGACAACTCATACCCCATCGTAGTTACTGTTCCGCTCGCCGCCGATAGCCTAGAACCGAATGGTCCAATAACTAATCTGTTACACTCTGGTGAATTTATTGACGGTAAAATTCGTTGTTGGACCGGGCAATCAATTCTGCAGTCAGGAACCCAGCTTGGCAAGGCCGAGTCACCGGGTGCAACAATAGCTAACAGAATATCGAGTGACTTGGTCATTTGGATACAGTGCAAGGCAACAGAGATATAAACGTCCTCAACCGAAGCTGAATAGTTGACTGGAAATCCGACTGCGATCTCGGTTTCACGTAAACCAAGAGATCCGTAGATCTTGTCTCGCGGATCGGTAGCGCTAAAGAAATAAGAGTTGAATATGCAGTCCACCAGGCTTAGTTGGCGGTCCTGTTCCTGTAGCTCGTGACGAATGGTATCGATCAGATCGATTGTCTCGAGTGGCACAGGTCTGACGCCATCGGTCATATTTCGATTAACCGTAGATGCTAAGCCGATATTGTCCCACTCCGTTGTAAATCCTCCGCATCTTACCAGGACGTTACGTCCTAAAACGACTTCTTGAAGCACCCAGGCTTGCCGAAAGAAATCCGGTGTAAAAAGACATGCTCGATAGTTCTAGCCAAAGGGGAATCCTGCGATCCCGAAGCAAGCAAACGGAGCAATCTGATCTCAACGTCCAACGGGGGGCGTATTCAAATTCATACATTGGGAGGGATATCGTTTCTCTTCATGAAGTGTAATACTTTAGCTTCTCCAGCGGCAGTAACGCAGATAACTGGTGTGATCCAGAGGCTATTATTAGTTTTGTGTTCTACTTCCCTTGACCCTGTCAGCGTTCGCCCCATTTATTTAGGCAGCGATGCGCAAGCGCACATCGAGGTTTTTTTTTTTTCATTTTTTTTTTTCATTCATGGCAAGACGACACAGTTGTCACCATAATTTATGGACATTAAAACTTGGCATACGTAGATTTTTGGGGAAACTTTACAAAATAATAAACTGGCTCAAAATTTCCCCAAATCTCCTGAAGAAAGCCACCCGGTCTTGAACATTTCGAAACCATAAGATTCCTTGATACTAGCGACCCGCTTCTGGTCCCATTGCGCAAATCCCGCACTCCTCCAGTTGAGTACAGGATCATGACTTACACGCACCCACTGGCTTTCAGGTGCCATGACTGAAACATCGCTACCAAGGGCGTTTCCAAACCAGTTGGTGTAACGCCCATCCATCGCGTCGATCTAACCAAATGGCGGCAGATCCACTGCTTCTTCAACAAAATTGAACGTTGCTCCCTTGCTGTCATCCTGATGATACATAGGTTGATCTCGCTTTGGATCTGGGAATAAATTTCGGCGCTGTACCTGGACGTCCTGTTTCAAGCAAAGTAGAGAATCCTTTTCGCCGGCCATCATGTACCGGATCGAATTCAACATAATGGTACCAAATTTCCAGTCAGTGACGAATAATTCCGTAATATTTGAGTGTCGTTCTATGCAGTTCACGAGTTGGCTTGTACATGAGAAGATCTCGCCGAATATGTCTTCGTTTGTAGGCCCTCTCATCCCCTGTTCCTCAAAGACAAACGCATCGCACAGGCACGTAGTGAAGATGTTAACGTGGTCGACTTGCTGTAGCTCCCAGGCCTCAAAAGCACTCATGAGACCTGCACGTTCATCCTCCCTGTCGTTAGTGTTGCTAATAGCACATATATCCTCACTTCTCATCTTATATTGATATTCTCTACGTTTGAGTGGCGCCCAAGCGTTGCATATGATTTGGCGACGATAAAAAGCCCGTAGCACCCGTAGGTACTCCTCGCATGAGGGTTGTGATGTAAACAATCCCTCGCTTCCAAACAATTACAGCTGTGCCTTCAGGTATAGGTCGGCAATGGATTTCATTTCTTTAAGGGTGGTGCAGACCTTATTCAACTCCTCATAACTTGGTAGTTTCATCTTGGCAACGCCTTCCGACAATATCTGCTTGTATTGATCGGTCGCGTTATGGATTCTTTGCCAATACATTACCCGCTCCGGAAAGGTTCTGCCAGGATCTTGACAAGGAAATCTAGCCAGAAATATTGCATCCGCTAAAACTGGGCCAATCTCATTTTGCAAGGCGCGTAGGATGAATAGATTCCGATGCTTCATGAAACGGCAGTTGATATACCTAGACGTGTGTATGAAATCTCGAAGGACACATCTCGAATCTAAGTAAAAGATTATATTGTCAATGATCTCTGGCAGTAGGCTATTGAGATTCAACATGTTTCTCATGGGAGTTTGACGGTTTGCCACAAACATGTTTGCATTGCTCTTGATACAGGATCAAGACCAGGTCCCGTACCCATCTTTATACTGCGCCCGAAATTGAAGAAATATCCACCAAATCTTTGTTCGAAAACGGAACAGAACACTGATTCAGCGCACTTTTGCTGTTACAAAGAGGCTTTGTTCCTCCTTCATTTAATATTTACAATAGATTCGAATATTGCAGTGATTACAGGAGCGTGTCTTTAACTGGCAAACTACTCGCAGGACACACCGGCCTCCATTGATACAAAAAAGCCTCTATCACAAGAACCTTCCCTTTGACCTTCTTCCAAAATCCACTGTATCGCCCTGCTCGATTCATGACGGTATCCACACCAGTCATCGCCAGCGCATATTGCTCGTTTGTTTTGGGTCCACGCGAGTCGGGGCAATAGGAAGAAGCTATTTTTAGAATCATAGGCTGTTCAAGGACACCCTGGATTGTTCCAACGGCCAGTGAGTGCGTTGAAACATATGACAAGGAGTCAGCCCTACTTCGTCATACCTCTCTAAAGCCGACTAAACTATATCACTGATTCAGACTGCGTCTCCCGCCACTACGATAAACATACTGTCCTCCATTCGTCCGGAAAGCTGAAACAGTTCCAGTTATGTGACCCACAGCTGGGCATCGAAAGTGGGATGGCATTGCGGTGAGACCAGTTGGCACTAGCGTTGCTCTAACTCAGCCACTGGCGAAAATCCTTCGCAGGCTAGCTCGACTGAGAATTTCCGTTGAGCCTCTCAGACTCCAGCATTTTGACGACCAACTGAGACTTTCAAAAGGCCGGGAGCCGCAGTACTAGCCACAGTATTAACCTTGGCCGAAATGCACAGCATGGCTCAAAACGACCATTTCAAGGTTATTATTGCTGGCGGGAGTGTGGCAGGATTGGCGCTTGCCAACATGCTGCAAGCCAACAATATTGATTTCGTGATCCTTGAATCATATCCCAAGATTGCACCGCAGGTTGGAGCCAGTATCGGCCTCTTGCCCCATGGAAATCGAATACTCGATCAACTTGGGCTCTTTGACAAAGTCATGAACCTAGCGCCAGCTGTTGATTCCTTTACCTTTCGAGACCATACTGGAAAGCCACTAGCTTCGTACGACAGCATGAATCGCGCCTTTGTTGAGCGGTAAGTATCCTTATTGTTTTACTCTCGTTCTCTACTCATGTGTGCTTTTCCCAGGCACGGATATCCTATGGTGTTTTTGGACCGGCAAATGCTGCTGCAGATTCTTTACGATAATATCGACAGCTCAAAGGTCCTGACTGGTAAACGCGTTGTTCAAACTGAGCTGCGCGGGAACCGTGTCGCAGCCATAACATCTGATGGTTCAAGCTATGAGGGAGATATTCTCATTGGTGCCGATGGAATCCACAGCACCGTTCGAGATGAGATGTGGAGGCTTGCTGATGAGATGCAACCGAGTGTTTCCGGTTCATCCGAAAGAGAAGGTGAGCCACAAATGCGATAAGTTCAATCGAGTAGCTAACCCTCATCAAGCACCTCCATGCACCTTCAGCTGCATTTTTGGCATTTCTAACCCATGCCCTGGTATTGCCCCCGGCGGTCTACATGGGGTGTTTCGAGACAACTCCTCGTACTTGGTGACTGGTGGTCCAGGCGGTAGAGTCTACTGGTTTCGTTTCCAAAGATTACCTCAGAGGGTATACGGCTCTGCCATTCCTCGTTTCACCGAAAAGGACCTGGAGAATGAGGTTTCCCAATATCTTGACGAAAACATATTACCGGATCTAAAATTCTCTACCTTGGTAGAAAACAAGACCAACATGGTTCTCACTGCCCTGCCAGAATATGTCTACGAAAAGTGGCACTTTGATAGGATTTTTTTATTGGGTGATTCGGCTCATAAGGTATAACACTATGCTTTCAACATACTGGTGGAATGAGATATTAAATTGTTATAGGTTCATCCAATTGGTGGCCATGGCGGCAATGCTGCGATTGAAACAGCTGCAGCTTTGGTCAATGACCTAACGGAAGCACTCAAATGTTCACCATCCGGACATCTAAGTACCGCACAACTCAACTCAATTTTCTCCGAAGTGCAATCCTTGCGTCGCCCGAGAGCTAGCCAGGTAAAGGATTACTCTCACAAAAGACAACTTACGGAATCTCTGAGTAGCCCACTTAATCGGCATGTGGCTCTCAATATACTGCCCCTGGTGCCTGAGACGCAAGCCACGCTCAGCTTTTCGTACCAAATCCCAGCGAGCGTGAAACTGAATATGATAGATCTCCCACAGCGGCAAAGACTTATCCCCTACCATGATGAACTCCTCAGTAAGCCAAGGTCTGGGGGAATGCATCGATGGATACTCTTGCTCTTCTACTTGATCTTCATCGCCTTGAATTACTTGGCTGCACGGTCGGATTCCAACCACTCAATACCAGTGGATATCCTATCTGACGATCCAGTATTTTCCAAGGAGCAAAAATACGTTGGCATTTCCATCATTGATAGTTACATCAATTCAAGGGTTGCGTTCTTCCTTCCTGGCTTTAAGCACCTCGATAAATCTCTGGGGGTTCTTCAAAGATACGTTTTGGGCCATTTAATCCAGCCCATCGCGATCTGGAGCATTGAGGGCCATCGTCATCGCAACGTTTTGACAATACTCGCCCTGTAAGTACCTGACTCACAAAAATTAGCGAAAGGAAGCCAGCTGATAAAATACTAGACCTGTCTTTTGGGTCTTATTATCTCAGATTACTAGCATCGGTACCATGATGCCGCTATACTATGCAGTATACACATTGGCTGCGGACGGGAAATCATATTGGTGGCCACTGAGTCGCTTCGTTTCCATACATTATGTTAACTTCATTCTCGCAGCCACTATTATTGGCTACACAATTCCACTCATCTTGGCATCCATGACATGGAATACCCCGGAGTTGGCCCAGAATCTGGTAGCTGTATGGCTATGCTCCCCGATTTTAGTCCCACTGATTACCACACTCGGTGGAAGCCTCAGCAAACGCTGGTCTCCAACACCAGTCAAGGATCAGTTGAGTTGGTCAGGAAAAGGGATGCCATATGATCTCACGAGTTTGAACTGGATCTACTTTATAACCGCTGCTTGTGGCACTCTGCTCCACTGGTATACGATATTCGAGCTACTCTTCGCCTCAGAGGATGCGAATCTGAGTCTCCAGTCTGTTTTTATGCTTGAACCTTCTCAAACCTCGCAATCATACCAACCCATCAAACACCACCTTTTGGTTAACTTCTGGGTTTGCCTCGGCGCATCATATGTTTGGTGTTTGGCCGCAATGATGGATTTAAGACGGGCGGGTCGAATTCAAGTGGACAGCGTTTCAGCGGGGTTGGGCATCCTGATCAGCGCCGTCGCCATTGGCCCTGGCGCCACAATGTCCGCTGTCTGGTATTTCAGGGAGAATGCGATGGCCTTTCTTACATTCACCCAAAAAAGAAAGGTACATCGAGATTAAAATAGGTTTTCCTTTTCTCACGAATTAAAAAAAACTTAGATAGATCTTTGTTCAATCAACGGTAGTTTTTGCTAGCGTCACAGCAAAACCTCCGATGGTTGGAACCCTGTTTCAGCTCACGCCCCGCAAGCTTTGGACAACAATACACCCGAATACAATTTCAACTCACCATATAGCAATAAACATCTACAAAATTCATCAACCATCACAGAAGCGCTTCTGTTAGCTTTATCCTTAGTCTTTCCTTTTTATCTAGTCCGTAATCTTACATCTAAAGCTACCAACCCGCCCACGTGACCTGGACAGCTCCTATTTTAGCTGCATTCTTAGCTTACAACTCATTTTATTTTCCCCTTTCGAATCCCTTCTTCTTTCAAGGTTTGCATGCAAATACGAAGCTGAAATGGCGTCAAGCGCGTCTCTTGACTCAGGGGTCACCGTTTCAGCTTCCTTGTCGCCCACATTTACCCCGGATGCATCATGCATAAGAGACATCTATTTTGTCCCTGCTGTAGGCCAAAATTGCGTTGCTGGCACGGTTCCAGTGCCCTGTCGTTACTTCCATCTAGGCGCGCCATCGAGCACCTCTGAATGCTTTCCGTCTGGTTGGAGCCCAAGTACCAAATCTTATATATCACCTGGCGCCTGTCCTGCCAGCTACACGATAGCATGTGCTGATACTGGCGGAAGCCAGACGGTGGCCACTTGCTGCCCAGACGATGGGTCAGGAGGGTATGAGTTGTCTTAACGGGTGGAGGATTTTCCATTTACTAACTTACTTTGTGCCTGTTGTAGTGCATTCACGTGTGTCAGTTCTCTATATTTCGACTATCTAAGCACAGATCGGTGCTCTCGAACGGTGCCATCAACTGTCGATTTTATATATACAACATCAACACTAGGGCAATCGGGATATAGCGTCGAAACAAATAGCAATGCTGCCCAGGTACTTTACGCATATGGTCTGGAGATTAGATGGGAATCTTCGGACCTTGTTACACCAACCTCATCTTCCTTTACCAAATCAGTGTCAAAGACTGCATCCACGGCCGTTGTTGAAAGCGAATCCGGTCAAGCAGCTTCTTCACACGGACTGTCAAATGGAGCAAAAGCGGGTATTGCTGTTGGAGTCGTCCTGGCTGCTCTCACATTTTTACTGGGTATTGCAATATTCTGGAAAAAGCGACAATCCCTGCGCAAAGCTGGTCCTCCTCCCCCACCAGTGAATTCCAATTCTAAGCCTGCGTTTGAAGTTGACAGTCAACCTGTCGCCGAGCTTCACGGAAATGACAGATTCTAATATTGTGCTCGATGTTAGTGATATCCATGGAAGAGAATCGTGTTATGGAGGAAATCCACGGGTCCCAACAAACCCCAACTTTAGCACAAGTCTGTGTATGTGATAGCGTAATGAATGTGCATAGTGGCGGCGGTTATGCAGGCGTTCGCGCCCACTTTCAAGTGCTGATTGGAGGCTTCTGTTCCCTGTTCATATTCCTTGTCCACAAATCAGTGGCACCATTTATTCTGCCATAAGTCACCGCCCTTCGTAAGCAATTGGCCAGCTCTCTTGGATGCATCCAATGACTTGTTCGTCATCGTCCCCTCAATCCGAGAATGCCCGATTCTCAATGCCAACATGGATCCTGCCACATCGCTAGGGGTTGCATCCTCAGCCATCAGTCTGATTGAGTTTGCTTGCAAAATTATATCCATAACCAGCGAAATCCGTAGGCATGGCGAGGTGGCTGAGGTTAAAGAGCTCAAGCTACAGGCTCGAGAGATGGAAACGATGCACAATCGCCTATGCGATCGGAATAGGTTCATGGCGGCAGACTTGGACCATGTTTACCATGCAGAACTGGTATAGCCCCTTGTTTGTAAAGATAGTCCATAAATTGATGTTTTTCAGGCAATCGATGCCACCATTGACGAGTGCACCGAGGAAACTTCCGAGTTGATTGCATCGTTGACAAAAATCACCATGACTTCGTCATTTAGCTCGCGTCTTCACATCCCCAGAGAAATGAAATTAGCCTTCAAGTCGCTTTGGGAGAAAGACAACTTGCAACAAAGAGTCGAGAAGCTTCAGCAGGTTCGGCTCAAGCTAAATAGCCAGATTATGGTGTTGTTGAATGAAAAGATTGAGGGCCTTTACTCCATGACTGGGGAAAAGTTGACTCGTGCAGAGAACATCCAAGAAGACCTACGCCATGGCCAAAGAAAAATTCTCGAAGCCATCGCCTTCACTGAAGACCAAGGCCACAGCACATTCACCGGCTCCGACAAGCCAGTCGCAGTGATCCTAACATTTGATGACGGAGAAGTCAAAACAATGAATCGCCAGCTTCTTGAAGATCATGCACAAGAACATGACACAGATCGGAAGATACAAAGGTCTCACCAAATTGTCAAAATCGGGACCACCACCGCATTTCGCTCAGACAACAATGGCCTTTCCGGACCAGAAACGAGCGCCATCAACTATGCTCCTTTGGCGAGATCCGTGCTAGACGCGCTCTACTTCAGCACCTTCAAGGAGCGAGAAGAGCGGGTGTCTGAAGCTCACCAAAAGACTTTTCAATGGATTTTAAAGGATGAAGAATTCGTGAACTTTCTGGACAACGACCGCGATTTCTATTGGATTACTGGAAAGCCTGGATCAGGAAAATCGACCTTGGTCAAGTTCATTCACCGTCAGCCGTTTGTGCGTCAACGTCTTCTGCGTTGGGCAGGTCACAAAACACTTGCTTTCGCATCTTTCTATTTTTGGAACGCAGGTACCAGCCTGCAGAAATCCCAGGTTGGCCTCTTGCGATCCATGTTGTTGTCTGTTTTAAGGGCCTGTCAGCACTTGATCCCCACGGTGTTCCCAGAGCTATGTCGCCTGTACAATGATCTTGGTCGAATCGAGCCTGGGCTATCTCTTTCCGAGCTCAAGGCAGGATTTCTTCGTCTCACGTCAGGCAATGTACCGGATCTCAAATTCTGCTTCTTGATTGATGGCCTGGATGAGTACTCCGGTGATCCTTCAGAGCTCTGTGATTTCCTATTGCAGGCGGCCCGCTCTCCCGCCATCAAATTTGTCGTCGCCAGCCGCCCTTGGGGAGTCTTTACCGAATCCTTTGACAGGTATCCTTTTATCCGTATGCAGGATCTTACACAGAACGACATCAGACAGTATACTGAGGATGCGCTTGTGGGATACTTATCGCGAAGGGTGGACCAGGAGAAAGAGCTTCAAGATTTATCCCGTATCATCACCCAACGAGCATCTGGGGTGTTTCTGTGGGTCGTCTTGGTTATGCGAGAGCTGAGAAGAGGCCTTCAAAGCCATGATGATGTCTCCGATTTGCATAGGCGTCTTGATGCCTTCCCCACCGATCTCAAGGACTACTATCGCTACATGTACAACAAAATCGATGCTATTCACAGGCCCAAATGCTCCAAGCTACTTCTCACCCTTTTAAGGTCCAAGGAGCTTCCAGTACAGGGCCTCTTAAGTGTCGTCCAGATGTCATTTTCAGAAAACGAGACAATCGAATCTGCCATCAGTACACCACGTCATCGGCTGGAAGAAAAACGATGGATACAAACGAGCGAGATCTCTAAACAGCAGGTTGAGAACAGGACACTTGGCCTCGTTGACGTTGACGTAGCCGTAACGAGGCCACTTTATCTATCCACCACACATACCGTGTATGCCGACTTTCTGCACAGAACGGTATACGACTTTTTCCTACTAGAGGGTCTTCAGGAAGAAATGAAAGCCGAAGCACCGAAAAACTTTGATCCCAGCACAACACTTTTGGCCTGTTATTTAGCGGAAATTAAGGCCTTCCCCCGTCAGCAAATGACCGCTCTGGAGCATGATAGAGTCATCAGTGACGCAATGAACTGCTTGAGATTAGTGCGATTTCTTGAGCTTCAGCAAAAAATCGCTTACCCACACGTTATGCGATGTATTGATGAGTCGATGAACGATTATTGGACGAGCATCAAAGAGCACAGCGGCTCTAGAGCTTGGGCACAAGCAATTGTAACTGAAATGTACGAGATTCGATGGTCACATATCTCGCCATACCTCGTCTCCAAGCCAAATTACTTTTTATTCTTAGGTGTCTTGTCCGGCTGTGTCCTGTCAATCGCCTTTCAGGTCAGGCCCGTGTCTAATACAACCAACAAGGAACGATCAGAAATTTTGTCCATGTTAATACTTCGATATTTTAACGATCCTTTGAAGGAAGACAAAAGCTATCAAGCTCATTTCGATGTCGGAAATGACAGATCGAATTTTGTCAGGGCCATTGGTTTGCTTCTCGAATACGGCGCGGATCCAGAAGCGCTGGGCATTCTGTCTTCTTCCAGTTCACAAAATATTCCGCCTGCGAATTCCATACCCACAAGTGCACCGTCAAGGGCAAATTCAAGAGATAAGAACAAACTTCCATACTGCACGCCATGGGAATATTTTCTCGATCGTGTGACCCAGTCAGCACGGCTTGATCACTATCAAGATTATTGGCAAAACGACTATTTCCGCGGTGGCATTTCTCTTCCAGAGGCAATAAACCTACTCGAGATATTTCAACACTTTCTAAACTCGGATGTACATCTCACAAGCAAGGTAGAAAAGACATTGGAACAGCTTAAACAATATTTTGAACAATCGCTTTCCATGCACAGCCACCCCGAAAAGCGAGAACTCATGGACAAGTTCAACTCGGAATACCAGAAGACACGAACTATTGTCAACACAAAGCAAATGAGGTTCGTCCCGAGGACCCAGTTCAAGGTATGGTGGGACTTTCGACGCCTCGCGCCACAGGATTCGAATGGTTTATCAGCTTCAAATGTCATTATCGGTATTCTACTTTTGATCATTACATACCTATCGGTCATCTCACGGGATTAGATTTCGAAATGATCTTCAAGGGTGGCATAGAAACGTCCAAGCTTAATACTGGGTCGGAGGGCATGGTATCTTCATAAGAACGCGAGGTGGAAAAAATACAATGTACAAAATTCAAGGCGTAAATCGAGTCCAGCAGAGCATATTCGATACATTTTATGTGGACGGCGCGACGGAATTCACAATATTTATACAAACAAACCCGACAGCACATCCATGATGAGAATTATGACTGGGACCCAACTGGTGGGAACACGAGGCAACCGATAGCAGAAATGTCGTCAAGGTTTGTGCTAGTCATCCATTAAGGCCTGGGTCACGCCTTAAGCCAATAAAGAATGTTGATCCTGGCACCCAAAAACAACTTATACGACCGGGAGGTTGAGTCACATCAATCAGAGCGGGGCAATGAAGTCAGCCAACTGCATGACACTGTGTGTGGTGTCGTTGTTGTCTAAGCCACACCACGGGCAATTTTTCATTCTCAAATCTGTAATCGTAAGACTCATCCTACCTTGCTCAGCTAGTATCCAGCGTTCTTGTATCACTCTCCCTCAGCGCCATTTCCTACCAAACTTACGACTCGAAGACGCTAATTGGCCAAGATGATACTTGACGTGCCGCACGAGATACTACAGTGCATCGCCAAAAAGTTGGATTCGGCCGCCGACCTCAACGCTTTCGTCCAGACGTGCACACACACCTACCGGGTGCTCAACCCATATATCTACCAATACGACAGCCAACACGGCGGCAGCGCGGCATTGTTCTGGGCCGCAACCGAAGGATGTGAGACTACGACCCAGCAATCGTTGGCAGCCCACTGTGCGGTACGGTCGGCACTAGAGACGCGAACTGTCGCCCAACGAGCCCTCTTTACGGCGGCAGCCTACGGCCATCCCGCAATTATGCGACTGCTGCTCGCAGTGGAGGGCGTCGATGCAGACACCAAGATAGAAACGGCATCTAAGGAGACGCCGCTCATGCGCGCGGCGCAGTGGGGGCATGACGAGGTGGTTGATGTGCTCCTGGCGACGCAGCGTGTGGATCCGAATGCACGAGATCGACAGGGCTTCCGGCCCCTGTTACACGCTGCGGCGGGATCGCATGATGCCGTGATTCGGCGACTGCTAGCTACCCCAGGTGTTGATCCGTCTGTCTGCGATGACAATGGGTGGACGGTTCTGACATGGATGGCAAAGCATGGCCATGCGGAGCTAGTGGATTTGTTGCTGACGACGTACGGGGTCAACCCACAATCAAGGAATGATGCGGGCAATTCGCCGTTATTCCAGGCTGTAGTGGCCGGGCACGAGGAGGTGGTAGATATACTGCTACGTTCGGAGGCTGTTGATATAGAGGCAGTGGATGAAGACGAGCGGACAGCCCTCACAATGGCTGCATGGTGCGGTCATGCTGGCGTTGTGCAGCTACTCCTGGCTGCGGGCGCCAGTGCAGATATCAAGGATGCGTGGGGAGAGACGCCCTTGTGCAAAGCTGTGCAGGGAGGGTGGGTAGATGTGATAAAGATTCTGCTGGCCCTGGAGACTGTGGATTGCAATTCCCAAGATGTCAACGGACAGACGCCTCTGTCTCGGGCGGCAGAGGATGGCTTTGTGGAAGTGGTCGAGTTGTTGCTGGAAGCGGGCGCGGACCCGGAGATGGCGGATGATGAAGGAAAAGTTCCCCTACAGTGGGCGGAAGAATATGGACATGAGATCTTGGCCCATATACTTCAAAATTGCCGAAAATGAAACGAACCCTCCAGTTTTCGCTTCACTATGAGCAAGCAATTATCAGCCTTCGTGGTGTCCTCAAGTGGAATATCGAGATTCATTCTATAGATTTGTAAAACATCAATGTATGATAATGATTAGAAGCAAGTGTGAGAAATCTGATTTTAATCCAACCAATTTTCCGATGGACCGTCCACGTTTTGTAGCAACCTTGGGCAATATGCTCCTGTTCATACAAGCCACATGACCATGTCCTCTGGGATTTTTTTTTAAAAAAAATATCTATATACTATATAGTAGAAAGAATCACATAAATTGTTTTATTTTGTCTTATTTCTTATGTGTAAATAGCAAAAAGGATCTTTATAAATCAACTCTCTCACTTAGTCTTGATCCACTGGCAGAGTGTTTGAGATGGTGTGATACTAACAAATGAGAAATGACAATTGCTCATCCTATAAAAGAATTCACGGGTTTGAAACACCATGGGAAGGACAACTGAGCAGTGGCTAACGGAAAATTTTAGGTCTTCGTGAATTTACAACCGCGATAAATAACTTGATCTCAAATACAAACCCTATTTACCCTGTACCGATTGCCCAACAATTCTCGCTCCATTTTTTGACATTAGACGGCCCACTCACAACGATAGGCCTCTACAACCGGAATGATAAAATATAGTAAATATATATAATAGTTATCTTGAACAGATTCTCTGTAAAATGCACAGGCTCATAGTTGAAATGAATCGAGCCTTGCACGTGAGTGGATACGCAGTGAGATGTTTTTGCCAAGGAGCACTTTCCCGAGTGCTATACTTTCACCCATCTAAGACAAGCAACTAGCTTTGCTTGGATGCCATATCCAGCGAAGCCGAGCTTGACAGGTGCAGCTAGTTAGTTAGCTTCTTTGTCGCGGGGGTTGATCTCATCGCCAGATTAGGATATTTGCCGAGCTAGAGAACCGGCGAAAAAGGGATGGGCCATTAGAGTGGGACGGAACAATGCGGGGTACGAACGGAATTAAATTAGATGCTCGGTAGCGACGGAATACGGGGTCCGCGTTTGTCAGGTCTCAGATTGGGACATTTTACGTTGGACTTGTTTTCTGGGGTGATGATATGAAGCACCAAAACCGTCTTTTCTGTCTGCCAGTCTGATTGACCCAAATACACGCATTGATACAGCAGCTGAGCTGGTTTTTGGCATATTGATATATCGAACCTCGGCAAATTGACAAGATTACGGCAAGTGTTTTCGGCTAGTGGGCACACAATCCGTGTCGATGTGCCTCGCGACTCCACTGTCCACCCCTATAAACTTTGCGGGGGTGACAAAATAACTCGATCATGAGTGGACCCGCCGAGCCTCTGGGGAGAAATACTGACGCCGTGATTGGATCATCTCGTCAACCCTTGCTAGTCCAAAACGCGTCCGCATTCTGGGAGGGACGCGACCCGGATTGTGTGACCACTCTGCCGAGGGATAGGAGCCGACACGACCGAGTACCCACCAACAAAATGAAGCGTGGCTGACGTTGCATCTCCTTTCTTTGAAAACGGTGAGAGATAGCAACGTAGAATTGCAAAAAGCCTTGACGAGTTCCCAAGCCAGATCTCGAGATTGAGCACACACCGCCAAGTCCGTCGCCATGGATGTCAAGGACCTACGGGCTTCGGCCCTTCTCGCTGTATGTCATCTCAAAACCGCATGCATTGGGACTCAACACCCAATCTGCGTCGCCCAAAATTGCATCATCACGTGGATCCAAGCTAACAATCATGTAGATGTACCTCAAGCAGCTTGAGAAGAGCCCCTTGCGGACCAAGATGATCACTGGAGGCAGTCTTTCCGCAGCCCAGGAATTGCTTGCCTCATATCTCGCCCAGGACCGCAACAAGAATGGCGGCTACTTCTCATCTCGTGTATACAAGATGGCATGCTTTGGTGGCCTTATCAGCGCACCTCTTGGCCACTTCCTGTTTTGGGCTTTGCAAAAAACCATTCCAGGCACGACATTTTGGGATAAGATTAAGCAGCTGATCGCTAGCAACATCTTTGTACGTCATTGTTTGAGATGCACTGTGAAGTCGGTACTAACACCCTCATTTTTAGATTACACCCGTCCAGAACGCTGTCGCCCTAAGTGCTCTCTCTATTATTGCCGGCGCCAGGTCATTCGACCAGGTCAGCGCAGCTGTCAAGGCCAGCTTCTGGGGCATCACAAAAATGACCTGCCTGACCTCTCCCATTATCATGGGTTTCGCCCAAAATTTCCTCCCTCCTCAGCTATGGGTCCCTTACTTTAACTTGGTCGGTTTCTGTATTGGTACCTACATCAACACCTCTGCCAAGAAGAAGCGTGTTGCTGCGCTTCGCAAGCAAAACGACGACTTGGCTGACTTTACTGGCCCGGCAGAGCCCAAGCCATCGTACTAGATATTTCCATTTGACATAGACGCCTACAATTACAAGGGTTTCTGGGCTCAATTTCATAATATGTTATATAAATAGCGGCTATAGTTACAGATGTCGATTTTTAGAATGAATATGTAGATAAATATGGCAGCAATTATTGTTTGCGCGTTGGATCTACCAAGTTTCCACCACATTCAACTGCAATTAGTGATCGTACTCGAGGCTTCTCAACGGAATGCCTTCAAAGACCCAAGGACCCGGTTGGTGGTAGATACTGGATAAGTCGGCTCGACCAGGAAAAAACGATTGGAAACTCAAATACGCCCGTCTAAGACTCGGGTTTGCGCAAGCCTAATTGGCTTCGATCACAAGCCACACTAAATTTGAGTGTATTCACTTGGGAAGAATTAAGCGAGAAAGTCTCGAATTCCACAGATGACAGGAATGGAGAGTCTCAGCTTGCGACAACGTAGTGGAGGCAGAAAAACGGGTAGCGTGCTTCTCCTTGTAATCTTGTTCTAGCAAGATGTTAATCGGCCGTCTTAACCTTGCCTGGACCAACAAACTTACACATGAACGCAAAAACTGCCTAGCGAACGAAAATTATGACTGCGTTTATGTATAAGTACTCCTATCATGACCTTTACTCTGATGATTGCATACGATGCTGCCTGTCTCACATGGATTCGGACCTCTCTATCCCAACCATAAAAAATGAAGGATGTTTCAAAGGCAGCTGCCTTATTATTTGGCATCGCCTTGGCTCACCCAACCGCCATGATCGGATTACCTTCTGGTGCTTGTGTTGACCCGCTATAAAATACCCCTTACTGCTGCAATAGCAATGTTCCGACGCAGGTGGCCATCAACTGCACTACTCGTTAGTTTCCTCACCTTTCGCAGAGCAGTATTTGCTCTCATCATTAACCTGCATCAAATGCAACAGCCTCTTTAGAAACTAGTCCTCTGGCTCTCGATTTCAGCTGTAGATCTATTGGAAAAGTTCCTAAATGTTGCTACTCCTCCGCCCCTGTGTGTAGTACCCCACCTGGTCTCTAGGTTATTTCCCAAATGTAAGATAGCTACCGGATTTCAATGGGTTGCTAGCTTCAAGGATGAAGAATTCATTTGTAATTAATTGAAACCTTTAAAGAGCTGCTCGCAACATTCCACAGGATTGCTTGTTTAAACTTCAGAGAATCGTGGAGCGCGTGAGTTTAGGGAATGGATTTATGAATCTTCGTTTTGGGGGTCAAGCAAACGCAACGCTTCAAATTTAGTAAAGTGTACAAAAAGAATTCTAAAATAGGATGTTCCCCTTGAAAGATGACTGCCAACTCATATCCCTTGACAAAACCTTACTTCTCAACTTGAAGAGCATCATCGACAATTTTCCATGTATGGTCTGAAACCGTTTGGCTCTGCTCTTTGCTCCATACGGCTTTATCGGGCACCAGGCGCCCTTTATTGTCGATGCAGGTCCAAAACCTGTCCTCTTTCTCACTTAGATCTGTGCAGCTGTATAAACCATTCACTAGATTTTCAGCACACGTCTCGAGCGGAACAGCGACAAAGTGGCTGACCGCCCAGGTAGGTGTCCTCATGTACCAGGGCAATGTCTTGTATAGGTTTGTTTTGACAATCCCCGGGTAAGCATGGACGAAATGCCGTCTGTTTCCGTTCTTCGCGTCTTCCTGCTGTAGTGCTGCCCATTGCTGAATCATGGCATCGTTCATGGTAGTGCAGTGGTTCGCTGCATTTCTGGTGCTAAAGGTTGTCTTTAGATCCAAATCCTCCCAGTTAAGCTTTGACGGATCTCCGGCTAGCGAGTCCAGCACAAGGAGAATTTTGGCGTCGGCTTTTAGGACAGGACTCAGTTCTCGGATCAATAATTGCCTGCCGTAGTGATGGAGGGCCATCTTGCGATCAATTCCCTCGGGCGTTTCTGTCCGATCTGTTATCGTCATGATGCCCTGAGTCATAACTAGGAGGTCGATCTCGGGCTCTTTCGTCGACTTGTAAGCATCTGTGTATGTCTTGATGGCACGCATGGACGAAGCGTCGAGCTTTCGAAACTCAATGTTGGCATGTGGAATGTCCTTGGGCTTGTTGCGACCGCTGATGATGACCGTTGACGACCTCGCTTCTGAAGCGATACGGCAGGCGATTCCATAGCCAACACCGCTTGTGCCGCCAACGACTAGGGCTCTTGTGACTTTAGAGGCCATGGCTTTTATTGAAGGGTGGTTGGTGAATTGAATGTTAAGTGCAAGAATGTATTGTTGATGATATTTGCCAGACTTTGGGATTGTGTGGTCCTTATATACACATTGATTTGGTAGTTTTGCATCTTTATCTACGGACGATGTCGTCCAGCATGTGGCACTGGGAACACAACGGAGGAGACGAAGAGAATCGGCGTGCCCGTCGCTTCGTTGCTATTGGTGGTTGAACGACATAGCGAATCACAATCATGATTAATCCCTACAGAGTGGAGCCAGTATTGGCGCCATGCCTCTTTAGCGGTTAGTGAACAGGGCTGATTGCTAGCGTCATGCAGGATAAGTCGTTTGCATGCGGCCGTAGGATGGATTAAATCCGGACATGGTGGATTTTGAGCTAGATTCGAGCATATTGTATCGTTTGAGAGATATCGCTCTCTCAGGTATCTATTGAACCCTACAGATATCTTTATGGGATACATGAAATAGTACAGATCATGTGAGACGATGATTTTCAAGATAATTATTAGATTTCTTTACACTCAAGCACCTTCAACTGTGCAGGAGCCAGAGGTAGTGGTGCAGCTCCTCTTGCCTTTCGCCATCTATTCGTAGACTTGATCAAGCTGCCGCAACCCCGTAACAAGAACCACCACTTCTTAGCAAACTCATCACTCATTTCCCACCCATCTTCGGACCAAGGTTCTCCCCATAAAATAAAGCCCCGATCGGATATGTCGCTGTCGCCTTCGTACATGCCGCCAACAAAGTCGGCGCAGAGATCGTCCAGGTCTAGCCAATCTTGACTCTGTATGATGGTATCACGCATGGCTGGGTACGGAAGAACATCTATCCAGGCTTCATGTCGGACAGATAGTTGGAGCGGAGTGGGTAGCAGAGCAATAGGCGCCTTGGATATGCCTGCTGATATAATCTCGGCATCGAAGTTTTCTATGCCTGTAAAGGGGAGGCCTGAAAGCCTCATCAAGTTGCACATATTAGTCATGATGCCCCGTAGCACATTGTGCTGTATCAATACGAATAATTGATGATCGGCAGATAGCGAAAAACCGTCGGCAGATCGTGGAAATGCGATTTGGCCTTTGCGTAGCTTAGATAATTGTGCCCAGTAGGCAAGCGTGGCCTGTGGCTCGCCCAGAGGCTCTAATGCAGCCCAGAGAGCTTCTCGACCCTCCACGCTTCCAAAGTCCATCGGAACAAGCTGGTTCTCAAAATTACGGCAATAATCCTTGCGTATTAGTGAGTCCCCTCTCTCAAGGCAATCTGTTACAGATATTGGTAGTGCCTCCATGCCAAGATGAGCTGCTTCCTCGGGCAATGGCCCTGACTTGGCGGCGCGTAGCAGATCTCTCCGCCGTCCTATTCGTTTTTAGCTCGAGATAGACCCTTGTACAGATTCACGACGTACTCCAAGCTCTCTGATGCAAGCGGTTCTGTCTTCGCCTCCGCTCTGCTGGGTCGGCCTTCCCGGTCCAGTCGTCATCTTTCACGCGTGCCTGTAATTGGTTTAGTAATCTCGCTTGGGGGTGGGAGAGAGGGTCGACGTCACTTCTTGCAACTGTTTCCAATGCGGCTCAACTATCTGGCCGTGGCTGGCGGCTTTGACGGCCGAAAGTTGCACCGTTTTTGCAGGCGCCATAGCATTCGTGTTGCGGAAACGGGTCAAGGGGAATGGAGATGGTCAGGGGACGCAGCTCATGCAGGATAAGCAGGACACTGCAAAGGATTGCGCAAAAAAATGGTCCACAAAACATGACACTCCGCCCCTTGTCTACCGTTCCTCGACGGTGCTGACCGGATTTCTAGATCAGGCTAACCCTCAGCTCCACTGCTTATCCTGCATATGCGCTAGTCCTCTCACGACACAGTTGCGGGGATAACGGAAATGGCAGGGCTTTTTGTTATGACAGACTTCAATATGAAGTCGGTGGTTGAGATTGAACCGCAAGAAAGATAAATATGCATTCCCATCGCCTGTACAATGTCTATCCAACAATCTCATCAAGTCATTTCGCGCTCTTAAGTATCAAACAAATTTGGTGTTCTGAATACCCTTCTCAAAGCTCATTCTTGCCACCACCAACGAGAACAATCGCTCAAAGCAATTTGCAAGCCCAGTCGCCATTTAGTCTTCCTTGACCACCACCTTAAGCCCACAACATACCAAACTCCGTCTCAACAGCATGCCTAACATGGAGAACTTTGTCAACTTTAACCCCGAGGAAGACATTCCTTCGCTTGAAGGCAAAGTAATCTTTGTCACAGGTGGTATGTGGGCATTCGATTTATTCTCGCTAGGTTAGCAGCTAATGGACGATAGGAACCGCTGGTTTGGGCAAAGCCTCAGTACTGGCTCTTGCGAAACACAGCCCTGCCCACATCTACTTCAGCGGTCGAAATGCTGAAGCCGCAGCATCTCTCATCCGTGAGACTCAGCAAATCAGCCCTTCTGTAGGCGTGACATTCATTAAGATGGACATGACTTCACTATCGTCCGTGAAGAAAGCTTGTACCCAATTCGTTCATGATCGCCTCGACATCTTGATGTAAGAGAACTCCCTGACCCTACATTCACTCGAAACTTGACAATCTACATTTTTGAAAACGAAGCTGACAGTGTCAACTTCTAGGTGTAACGCCGGAGTCATGTTCATCCCGCCTGGCCTTAGTAAGGACGGTTACGAGAATCACTTTGCGATCAACCACTTGGCTCACGCCATGATTATCCAACAGCTGTTACCTGTCCTGTCTAAAACTGCTGAAATGCCAAATTCCGACGTGCGAGTGATTTCTCTCACATCGACCGCTTGGGCCGGCCACCCTCGAGGTGGCATTGCTTTTGGCACGTTGAAGACTACGCAAGAAGGATTCCTCGGGTGGAGCTTTCGATATGGGTAAGTTTGAACGATTACTGGTTCTCATGATTCTGGCTCCTGACGTAAGCTTTTAAAACAGGCAGAGCAAATTGGCAAACCTTCTGTACCCGATGGAGCTGGCCCGCCGATACCCCAAGATCAAGTTCGTCTCTGTGCATCCTGGAGCTACTAAGACAACTCTTGTCACTAGCATCTCCCTGTTCCAAAGAATTGTCACCTTCTTCTTCCTGCTATTAACTGGTACTACTATGGTGGAAGAGGAACAAGGCCGTCTAAGCCAGCTATGGGTAGCAGCAGGGGCAAAGAACGAAGAGTTGGTCAACGGTGGATACTATACACCTGTCGGTAGAATCAGCAATGACAGGCTTGATAAGACTGCAAAGAGTCAAAAGTTGGCAGAGGATTTGTGGAATTTCACTGAGGACGCCATGGCCCAGATCTGACGATGTTGAGACAGTCAATGAGCGAAGTTGCCGTTTTGGATGAAGTTGCTTCTTGTATTTTATTTTTTTTTCTTTTGTCGTAGATTTGTTTAGATGCCCAGGCTTTTCTTAAATACTATCATTTATTCATCGCATTGATTGGATCGATATTTTCTTGTCAGTTTATTTTCGTACATTATCCATGTTTTTAAAATGTGCGATGTTACTGATTGGACTTCAACAAAAGACTTTGAGCTACTCTATCAACCTCAAATATAATGGACGCCATTTGATCCTCGGTGAGTAAAGGATGAATGGAGCACATTCTGAGAACGACCTGCCCCCGTATTTCGGTTGTAAGTATTCCCGCCACATTCTCAGATACCAGGCGTTTTGAGATTGTAGAATTGAGAGAATCTAGCTCCCCAGCAGACTTTCCCCCAGGGGCGAACCGGAATGTCAAGATTCCCATAGACGCAGGGCTCGTAATTGTCCAATCTGGGAGTCTCTGCAGTTCGCTTTCCGCTCTCTCCGCCAAAATGAAACCATGGTCAATCATGTCTCCGATCTTTTCCACTCCAAGAGTCCTTAGTGTGAACCACAGCTTCATAGCACGAGCCGGTCTAGTGAGCTCCATTCCATGGCTCCAGAAATTTGGCACATCTACTCCCTCGGCAGCGTCGCGAAGATACTCGGCATCTGTACCAAAGCTTTCCAGCAGATGGTATTTTTCCTTAACAAGAACAAAGCCGCAGCCATATGTCTGAAAGAGCCACTTGTGTGCATCCCATGATATGCTGTCTGCGTGTTCAAGCCCGCTGACTACGCTGGTTCGGCTCTTTGAGAGCGATGCAGAAGCTCCGTAGGAGCCATCTACATGCATCCACACATTCTCTCGATTACAGACTTCGGTGAGTTCTGCAAATGGGTCGACACTACCTGTGTTGGTTGTACCGCACGTCGCAATGACAACGAACGGAACTAGTCCAGCCTCTCGATCGGCAGCGATGGCTTTTGCTAGTCCTGTAGAAGTCATCTGGAACTTTTTGTTTGTGGAGATGCATCGGATCTGCTCTCGAGAAAAACCGAGGATCCGCAGGGCTTTGGCGAGGGAGGAATGAGTTTGGTCGGAAACGTAAGCTACTCCGAGTGATACTTTGTCGCGGGGCAGTTTTTGATCACGGGCCATAACCATTGCAGTCAGGTTCGCCATTGAACCGCCAGAAACAAAAATACCACCCGAAGTGGTGGTGGAGAATCCCACACGGGAAGCTAGCCATTTCAGCAAAGTGCTTTCAACTACACCAGGACCCGACCCTTGGAGCTTGGATCCTGAAAACGGATTGAAGGCACTGTTCAGAGACTCCCCGAGCCAAGAGTAAGGAGACACTGGAGAAGTGATGAATGCAAAAGTGTGAGGATGGTTCATGCGCATTCGGTAGTCGTATATTTTACATGCCTCATTGATCACCTCCTCGACAGGATGTGCCTCCCCTGGGGTACTAATGGCGATGAGCGATGAGACATCTTCAGGCTGTGTTACTCTGACAATCGGGTCATTTGGTGATGCATTGAATGCTGCGGCGAAGTGCTCAGAAAGTGTTTGCATGGACGCCTGAATGTCACTAATGTCCTCACGGATGTGACGAGAATTATTTGACTCCATCTGTCCTCTGCCCGTTTATGTCGTCTAGGCTTAGCCCAACGTAAAGTATTGGTCTCTCTGTGCGGGGAATGGGATCAAAGTGGTGGGATGAGGGGTTTGGAGTTGTAATGAGAATCACACGTTCGGTGCCTTTTAAGTAGCTGCAAGACGAGATGGACGGACTAATAACATTCTGGCCCAGCTAGGTGGGTCAAGGCGAAGGCGGCAAAAACGGCGAAAACGGATTCATCCACTAAAAGAATCACGATAGCGGTGCAAGATGGTAAAATGCTCTAATAGCGAACTAATCTTACCCGTGACTCACGTATACACAGGAAAAATGTCATCGTGGCATCGTTGCAAGGCCTCACAAACAATGGATCGTAGTCGCTAATGCCGGGATCCGCGGACGCGCATCATGCATAGCGAAGAATGGACCCGCTCTCTTGTCATTCTTAAGGCGTGATTGACGCCCTGCTAATTGACTAGCTGCGTGAATTAGTAGTAGATCGTCAAATAAGGCGAAGACCAGATCAGTTCTGACCCACGCTTGACACGAAAATCGGCAAATGATGAGAGCCAAGTCAACCAAAAACTTTAAATACTGGGAATTGTGCGCTGAGGATCGGAAATATCGTACAGCCTAACAGCAATATGCTTCATGTCCCCATGAGACTTTCGGAGCTGTCCGCCCTGGTGTCGGCAAGTCCGATCATACTGCCCACGGCATAGCCAATGATGAGAGCGAATGGGTTGGAACTGTGAAGATCGGGCTACGAAATATTATTGCGTAAGAGAATTGTAGAGATTATAATGGATTAGGCATTTATACGGATGCTAAAGAATGAATGACTATATACAAAAAGTAATTCAGATGCAGATTGAAACGATCGCCATGCGCTTGGGCATGTCAAAAAATGATGCATGATTCGTTGTCGCTTGGTTGTGGCAAAGGGACCAGTCCAACATGATACGTAGTGTTACCATGATGAACGCCACGGCGAGATCGGGACGAAATCAGTTCAGCCCTGCGGCAATATTGGCGTATTTGGAGTTAGGGTAGGTAAGATAATTGTCCGTGGAATCCAGCGACCCAAGGGAAGTGTAACTGGTGCCGATAAGTGAGTCCGAGCCTGTCTTGTCTGCTGAGGCCTCCCAGAACATACTGCCTCCGAGGCTGAGTCCTTTGGCATAGGATACCTTCTTCTGGATCATATCGGGTGTGTCATAAGAAATTAGCTCCCTCGCGCTAGAGTCGTAGCTGTAGTAGCCTTGAGCAACGCTGTCATAAGAGACTGTGGCCCCAGACTTTGGGAGGGCCTTGTAATCCCAGACTCCATTCTCCCAGCTTCCAGATCCAACCCCGGAAAAGGTCTGACCCATTCCAGAGGTGCTTTCAAAAGAGCGACCGTAGATTGGCATTCCAAGGACAATCTTCGCAGCTGGGATGCCACCGTTGATGTAGGCCTTGACAGCTTGATCGGTGTTGAAAGGGGTGGAGTTGGGGTTACTAGAGTTGTTGTAGAGATTGGCGTTGTGACCCGAGTATGTGCTCCAGGAGCCAGCATAGTCGTATGCCATCAAGTTTATATAATCAACAACGGCTCCGATATCCTTTAGGTGGAGCTTGCCATAATTGTCAGGACCAGCCGGAGCGGCGATGGATAGCTGGAAATGGTGGCCGACTGCGTACTGTGCAGCATACGAATCCAGCTCAGTGCGGACTGCCTGGAGTAAAAGGACCATGTTGGACGCCTCGGTATCGTTTGCGGGATATTCCCAGTCAACATCGATTCCGTCGAAGCCCCAGTCCTTCATGAGTGTAACGGCAGACTTTGCAAACGTGGATCGCGTTGTCGTTGAGCTAGCAGCAGCAGGGAAGTTGGTTGACCAGGTCCAACCACCGATGGAGAGCATGACTTTGAGCTTGCGGTTAGCCTTCTTTAGAAGAAAGAGTTGCTTAACACAACCATAGGCATTAGTGCCTGGATCATTCCATGCTGCGAAAGCTTTGTTAACACACATCCTGAACACGTCATTTATGCGTATGAGATTGGCTTACAATCGCCATCATAATGCTTCTCTAGAT
Source organism: Calonectria hongkongensis (assembly GCA_017140755.1). Lineage (NCBI taxonomy): Eukaryota > Fungi > Ascomycota > Sordariomycetes > Hypocreales > Nectriaceae > Calonectria > Calonectria hongkongensis. The sequence continues at coordinate 1,405,607 of JAACJA010000009.1, forward strand.
CGGCGTAAGAGTCACCAGTGTAACTTGGATAACATTAGCGAGATGGTTTTGGCTAATAATCTTCGAGAAACAACACTTACACTGTGCCATCCGCCTGCAAATTCATGAAGGCATACAACACGTGCGACAGCTGCGAAGCTGGGAGGTTCTGAGGTTGATAGTTCCTTCCATAGATTCCCCTTGAATTTGTGAGACAAGATTATCATTTGGTGGTAAATGAAAAGAACGAACCAGTTTACAAAGTAAGCCGCATTTGCGTAGCCGGTTGCGTTGTTGGAAACATTATTTCCCTTTGAAACTATGGGGCTCGTCGGTTCAGGTGAGACTTCAAGTGAAGGAGCCATTGTTGATTAATGCGGGAGGAAGATGGGTCTCTGTAAGTGTCTAATAAGAAGTGGATGTGATCAAGATGTATCAAACGAATTGATTTGTGCGAGGTTGGTGCTCTATTTCTGAATTGAAAGTGGGTATCGACGAAGTCTAATTGTTGATGACATGTAAGATCAAAGGCGTGTTCCGGTACTTATACTTGCCTTGAAAAATCGGTTTGATACTTGAAGGAAGTGAATTGAAGTCGAATGATCAGTGGAGTTTGGATAAATCGAGTTATGATTGACATATCACATAGCGTCTGGGGATTGCAACGTTGCGCCCGTGTGCTCATTCACCTCTAAACAAACCCATAGAAGGAAACGCACAAGCAAATTGTGAGAACATGATCAATAATACTACAGCACCCCTTTGAAATTCTGGACAATATCAACGTAACGCTACCATCTTGGGCCCATCTTCAGGCCTTCATATGACTTTCAAACTGGCTCAAGGTAGTCAGGTAGGCCTTGGAGACGAAGACCAACCGGCTAAAGACCGTGTCCTCCGATATTAGAGCCGTACAAATGTTTCGGGAGAACGTAGAGTCATTTGCTTGAGGCACAAGCACGAGAACACTGACTACAGTGTGATATTAGCACAAGACTACTTATCGGAGGACCGCTCTCAACTGGGCCTCCGGGTGGCAACCCGCACGTCGAATTTAGAGCAAGGCGGAAGAATAACTTGCTTAAACCCGCATTTTACCATTGATGCTGTTCACAGGCTGATCTGGGTTGGCTAGTGGATCTTCTGGGTGCCTGCCGGAATAGGAAGTTGGATATCGACCGCCGCACAAGGATCAGAGTGCGGTTCGTGATCATGAATGGCCGCAAGACCGGCAACCGACTGACCACGGAATGCAACCATTATTTCTTGCTCTAAGGCCAAGGTTTGACGCGGAGGGGTGCAAGATTAAGCCTGTGGGACATGGTAACATTTAAGCATGCAAGGCCGATAACCTATGGGGCACAGGAGCTAGACCAAATAGCGGCCGGGCCATCGGGTAACCTCCGAGGCATGAGGCATGAGGGCTCCATCAGGTGGTAGTTGGCCACCCTCCGTCACTAGAAAACCGAGCAAATGAGGGCACTTGATCCCAGGGTTTTCTGCTAAAGCTCTAGTGTGTTGCCGAGTGAATTCATGCATGAGGCAAGCCATTCCAAGATTCGGCCCGTCCTTGACGGCAGTTTCACACGTGAGTATAGACGTTGGTTCCACGCACCGGGTCTTGCTCAACTTTTGGGTTCTGATGTACGGATGCAAGATTTTAAGATATAAAGGTATACTGGGAGTGTGTGCGCGGATTGATTCTCTTGATGTTCGGTCACGTGGGCGATGGCATGGGCTCAGGGCATCACGAGGGATGCTTTTTGGCGGTGAAATCTTGGGGGAAGACAGGTTCTGTGGAGAATACGACCAGCACAGACCAATTTTTGACGGCAAACAGTTTTTAACGCGTATAATGATGAATGCGCCAATACGATAAACTGGCGAAATACCAGCGTAGAACCTGGGTCCGCTACGGCGGCATTAAGGCCCAAGTCCGCACAGCACACGACACACAGACGAACCCACGCGGCGAAGGCGGGGCACGCAGACCAGGGCCAGCCAATCGCCAGAAAAACGCTTCGATCGGACACCGGCATAGCATGATGTTGAAATAATCCCAAGTAAACCTTGCAACTTTCTAAACCGGGCGAATTCTTGATTAGATTCATTTCATCCACTATTCTTGCGATGAGGCGCGAGGCCGACGTGGTGTGGTGCACGTGCAGCAGATCGAAATTGCGATGCTGGAATTCCCTTCACCACGAAAAAGAAAGGGCTAGAACAGCCGGCACAACGCAGGAACCGACATCTGCCTGATGATAGAATAAGTTTATAAAGCACATCCATTATTTCAGCCACGAAATGTCATGAAAGCGTACGCAATGGACAGCTCTCGGCCACAAATTTAGTGGCCCCACTCTCCGGTCTTCACCTCGGAGGCCGAAGCGCTTTCTATTGGCTGCGGCGAAAGAGGCGTCCGATCGAGATTTGTCAGAACCAAATGAGTCGCGCCAACCAAAGCCTCTTGAGTCGTGTTAACCTGGTATATTCACCTATGATTAGAAAGAAGAAAAATGTGTATATATATTTACCGTAGCTTTTCATTCTCCAGATGACTTGCAATCCTGCATTCACATCACTCGCAACATCTCACACTATTTACTCACTCTTCAACCTTCCTACACAACCCACTAATAATCCATTCCTCCAAACATCACAATGTCTCGTGCAATTCTCGTCACTGGCGCCACCGGCAAGCAAGGTGGCAGCGTCATCAAAGCCCTTCTCGCCAAAAACGCCGACTTCAAAATTCTGGCTGTGACTCGAGATGTCACATCTTCCTCAGCCACCAGGCTGGCGGCAAAGTCTGATAAGATAACTTTGGTGCAAGGGAACCTCGATGATACAGAGGCTGTCTTCAAGGCCGCCAAGCAGGCTACAGATTTGCCGATCTGGGGAGTTTTCAGCGTTCAGGTAGGTATCTTATTACATGCACACTCGAATTCTACTAACATCAGCTAGGCTCCTCCTATGAACAAGAATGGTAGCATGATTGAAGAAACTCAGGGTAAAGCCTTGGTGGACTCGGCTATCAAGCACGGCGTCAAGCACTTTGTCTACTCCTCCGTTGACCGCAACGGCGCCAAGTCCATCGACAACCCTACAAGCATTCCTCACTTCATCAGCAAGCATCACATCGAACACCATCTCCTCGAAAAGGCAAAGGACGTCATGTCTTGGACCATTCTCCGACCAGTCGCCTTCATGGAAAACTTTCAGCCAGGCTTTGTCGGCAAAATCTTTGCCACCTCCTGGCGGGGATACGTCAAGTCCCGCCCCTTGCAGCTCATCTCAACAGAAGACATTGGGGCCTTTGCCGCGCTCTCGTTCCTGCAGCCCAACGAATTCTCCGGCCAGTGCATCTCCCTGGCCGGCGACGAATTGACCTTTGAACAGTTGCAAAAGGTGTGGGAGAAAACCACAGGGGCTCCACTCCCGACCACTTTTTCCTTTTTCGCCTGGCTGGTCATGTTGCTGTCAGAGGAGATGAGAACCATGTTTGCCTTTTTTGAGAAGGAGGGCTATGGTGCGGATATCAAGTCTGTGAGGAAGCTGAACCCTGACACCAAAGACCTTGCCGCTTATCTCCAGGAGCATTACATGAAGAAATAAGGCGCTCACATAGTGTCACCGCTCATTCATTTTCTTTTCCCTTTGTCCGCTAAAAGATTCAAGCTCGTGAGGGAGACCTTTTGGTGTTTGTGATATAATAATAGAGTAATGTGTACAAATTTCATAATTAGAATACAAGTTACTGGTCCACATTTGCATACACGGAAACCTTGGCACATGTTGTGAACTTGCACGGCCGAACATCGGTCTGTCTGAGCCCATTCTTGCGTTTAGACGAAGCCACACGAATGGCCAGCTTCACCGTCAAGGAGTTCAAGTCAATTGCACACATCAAATTTCCAGCTGAACTTGAAAACTGACATATGCAGAATTCTCGCTAAATCCAACAGGTGATTTAATGGCTCGCAACTTGGGTCATGTGGTCAAGACAAACTAGCGCATTTACCTGCAATGCCATGTCTTGCTCACAATATGGCAAGCGGTTGGTTGGCCAGCCACAGTGTATCTATCCAATAGGAAGTGCATGTTCAGAAGAATAATATCGGCTTAATTATTCGACTCCGTGTCTCGCTCTGGCCGTTTGAAAAGGTGCATCTATCGTGTAGCTCAACTTGAACTGCTTCCAGAGTGATTATTCAGCCATTGTCACTCGATATTTAAGAACCCGAAGTTCCCGGTTGTATCGAGATGAGCATTCAAATCCAGCTTCAAGCGCATAGATAAGAAGCCGATTCCTCCTCCACCTACCATCCATATCGCAGGCTTGCTAATAGTCACAATGAAGGCAAGTTTTCTCACATTTACAGCACTGCTATCATGCCACTAACTACTTTCATAGGTCACCTCACTTTTTGTCTGTGTTGCTTCCCTCAGTGGCTTTGGCGTATTGTCCGCACCAGCGCCGGCGCCAAAGGCTGAAAATGTCGAGCGCACTTTGCAATTTCTTTGCCCGAGCGGCGTGCAAACATTTTGCGCGGCCTCCAATGTCCAATCGCACTGTGTCAACGGGACCTTTGTGTCCCGGGCACCAGACATTTGCCGTTATTGTTGGTGTCTTTAAGAGAGCGGAGTGGAAATGTCAAGTTGGCTTCGGGAGAATCGTGCCATTTTTACAAGGTGCTGGCGCCCTGTCACCGGTCAACGGTCAATATGTAGAGTGATCACGAATATTTCATGGCTTCTAGCGCATACTTGAGAAATTGACCCACACATTGTGATTCTCGTACTACCAACCCAGTGATGTCCCAAGAGAATTGCTCTTCTGTTTCCTATATTGACCGGAGGTGACATGATGGTAATAGAGTTTCAATCACGTAGCATGCAGTCAAGTGACTATGCAGGAAGGTTTCATAAGGCAAAGATGGTGGCTGACTGCATAAGAATGAGACAGATTAGGCAGTCAGCACCACGTGTATGGGTTCACATACAGGTCATCAACTTCAATGACCTGATGCATAGATACTTCAATCTTATGCTAATGCGTGCATGAGCCGAAATGTTTTACTTGCATTCAAAATTTGGATTTCGGCGGATGCCTTTGATAAGCCCGATCAAACCATATATTTATTGGATCACGGTGTCACAAAGTCCTCTCTGACATTAGTATTCAGTAAAATATCCTAATATTGACTGCTGGTAAAATGCAATGTCAAGATTGTATGTTCAGCTGAAAGCCCTAAAGGTAAATCCGGTAGCCCTTCTATGCGGGGTCAATAGTGCCGTGCCTATAAAGATGGGTAACATTCATCATAAATCCAACACCGGTATGTGATTATGTCACGAGCTGAGTCCTACTTGGAATAAACATATTCTGAAAAAAGCGTAATCCAGACCACCCGCGGACGTAAGCACGGAAGCTTTGCCAGTCTAAAAAGTGGTCTTTGCGGTCTTGGTCAGACAAGACGGTCCGAATGGTCACGACGATATCACGCATGCCTCAGACTATGGGGAACGAACTAACCGCCCAATCTCACTCAATGCAGTCTGAAACCCACCGAGAACTCTTTTGTTCCTCATCCGGCCGCGAGCGGAGTTGATCCCATTGCGATATTCGACGAGTTAGAATTTTGGCCCACTTCTGTTCTGGCCCTCCTACTCGGCGTTATCGCTTTCCGTGCAATAAACGAGTCGTGCTGCGCCGTAGTATGGTGAGGATGGGCATGGTGCCTCGACGCAAGGCTCGTATCGAACGCGCAATCACTACCCATTGAGGGTAATACCTTTGATCGCACATGACAAGCGGGTGAGATGCACGGTGAAAATCATAGCACTGTTACACAGTTAAGCTTATGCACCAGTCGTGTAGATTGACAAATGGGTCGCTCGTGCGCCGGATGAGCTCCGTTCGAATAACAAGCGTTTTCATATCGACGTGGGCGCCGCTCCGTAACAGCTTAATGCTCCAAAGTGAGACATGGCCCAACGTAGGCGGCCCCAGTGAAGGAAGTGGCCAATGCTCCATCGGGCCCTAAGCATCACGCTACCCAAAGGCTCGTGGTGTCCAAATATAGCGGGCTCGAGTGGTTGGCGAGAAGGCGGTCAAAGGGGGGACTTTGTGCCCCGGAGATTCCAAGACAGTGGCTGATGGGCGCTGCCGAGTCACCCGTTTGGAGCTGGGCGTTGGGCTTTTGGGCCATGATGTAACGTGCCAGTAAATTTACGCGGATTCGAGTGACAGCAGACAAGAGAGTGTCTCGCAGCACAAGCTTTCCATCATCTGACGTCGGCTTTCTTACCCCGCCACTCAGCTCTGGGCTAAATGGCTGTTGGCGTCATAGCGAGGCCAGTGCAGATCAGCGGGGACCTTTGGTGGTGCCGGTGCAGCAAGCTTCGCTCTGTGCGGGGTCGCGAGCAGACGAGGTAGGTCCGGAAGGCCGCAAGAGGGGAATGATCTCTGCCTGTTCACGGGTGCATGTTGCGAGGCTCGAAACCTGGCTGTCGTCATGTATGGCCCGTGTAGAGATGCAAGACGGTTGAGGGGCCGCTCACACTCGGAGACTTTGCGAGAAGGGATCGGCGGGCTGCGGTTCGTATCTGCCGCAGTGCTACCCTTCTGGACTGTCCTGTGGACTGCTCTCTGTCACAGTGGCCTTCCTTGCGGCCAGCCCAAGACGGCAGTGGCCCTAATCGAATGCGGCATGGCGCTGTGCTATTAATGATTAATGATGCAGAGGTCTGCACAGTAGACGGTACAGCCGCTGACAAGCCTCGATGGCATCTCGCTCGCTCGCCACCAACATGCACCAACGTGGAGAGCTGGGTCCTCATTCCAGAAGCCACATCCCAGTTTGTTGGATGAATCATGTCTCCAAAACAGACATGTCTTGTGTTGGCTCGTCAATCAAAACTGGGCCGCGCCAATCCTTCTGCAAGGATAACCCACGGCCAACAAAACAAAACACACTGCGATCGCTGCGTTGCCCGTCAGACCAGAGCTCTTCTTCCCACGCCACGGCCTTGCATCCATCGGCAGTTCCTTCGTGTTGGCCCACCCTCCTCATGACCACCCCGGTCTAAGCCCCCGCCGTTAGCCCCGACTTCCGGGGCCTCTAGCAGCGTGCAGCCCAGACGGAGCGCGGCAACGTCGGCGCCGGTCGACAAAAGCGCTGCCTCGTATTCCCCATTCCACCGACTAAAACACTGCCCAGGCCAGCACCACACTGTTGGATCGCCAACGGGAATGCCCGGATCTGCCTAAAACCTGGGCCGGCGAATGAGATCGTCCTTCTGGATAAACACCCGGTCGTTGTTGCATCGCGACCGCTCGGTATATAAAGCCGCCTCGCTCGCGCCAAGAGATATCCGATCCATCATCAACCAACCGCCTTCAATCCCATCTAAGACATCAACCTTCCTCACCACAACCACATCTTTTTCTTCACACCTACCCCAACAACACTCACAACACTCTTCAAAATGCGCTTCACTTCCATCCTCGCTTCTGCCACCGCTCTCGTTGCCGGCGCCCAGGCAGGTGGCCCCAGTGCCCGCAACGACCCTCACATCGCCGACTTCCGTCTCTGGGGTTCCAAGACCTGCAGCGGAACTCAGAACTTTGGTATCTGGACCATTCTTACGTCTGATACCAAGAAGTGCACCAGCCTGCGCGAGTTTGACCCTACCGGTCCCGCCATTGAGGCTATCAACCTGGCCGACATCTCCGGCGGATACAAGCGTAAGTTGCCTCTCCATTCCTCCATCGCGCCTAATCTAACACGCCTCTAGTCTACCTCTACACCGATGAGCACTGCAAGGAGGGACAGTCTCACGCTGAAGTCTCCAAGTGCGACCCCACCAACGCCAAGGCCGGGTGGAAGTCGTTCATCGTCAAGAAATAAGCCCAATTACACCAATAACTTAAGCATTATGAAAGTGACATGACATTCCTTTAAAATATGGGTTTTAATTAGCATTCGGAGTTATATTTTTATAATAAGTAATGAGGCTTATTTCTTGATATTTAGCGACCTATTTCACTCCTTATTATTAATGTCGAATATACCCTCCTTTAGTATTAGATACATATAGATACCCTCCTTAACAATACATATGACGTTGCTCAGATTTGGATTGCAACTATCAATTGATCATGTAACTGAATTGTGTCGCTCCTTCCCGGTCGGAAGCCAACGGCTTTTCCCGTTCAATGAAGTGAATGAAATGTGATAATAAGCTAGGTTTGAGATTCTGTGAATAAAAAGCTATACTAGCGCAGATTGAACTTGTTCCTTCGCGACTGTATCATGAATTCCACTCCTCTCGTAAACATGTTCAAACACAATATATTGAATTGGTTGGTTGATTGCGATAACGACAAACCCGAAAGGAAGCCACTCCACACCAATTGTGTCTAACACGTTTGTGCTTCGAGTAGGCACACACCACTTGAGCTCATTATTTGTTGTTTTAAGAAGACATAAACAAACAAAATTAACGTAGTCATAACATTACAGAGTATTAATTTTCAAATAAACATGAAATTAATTTAATTATATTGGATTCGGTCCCATCTTCACGGGCCCGAAATAAATAAGCGAGCGCTCCAGGTTAAGTTGCATCGAGATGCATTCTAGACGAGGCCTCGGGATTTTATCATCCCAAGCGTCTTCTGTCACGACATAAATCATCTTAGTTTGAAGTTGAGTGAACGCTGGTGATAAGATCCTGTCATATTGTTGTTTCAAATATGTTGTCGCATGCACAAACAAACAAACATTGCACTGGCGCAAGACGCAAGTGTGGAATCTACGGATGAAACGCGTTATCGATAAGGAGATAAGATAAGCACTGATCTGATATCACGCGAAACAGCATAGAGAGGGTTGAAACCAAAATGTCCGATTGTAATCATGGCCATATAGAGAAGAATTTATAATATTCAAAAAGTGTGAAAAAGTAGATCATGATTGTAAGTCATTAAGGTGGATGGAAAGCATCACTATTAGCTGTTAGAGCTAGATCACCATTATTACTGTCATTCAAGGTGATGTCGCGTTTTCCATTTCTGATGCGACTTTTTTGCTGCCATTATTTATTGGAAATGACATCGGCCGTGGAAAGGATACTTAGTAAGGTTCTTGAATGCGCTGCGCGTGGCGGCTCCCGCTTCACAAGGGTAGCAGAACAAGATCAATAAGAACCCTTTTAAACCAACAAAAGGGTCTGGTCTAGGCTGCAGGTCCTACCAAAATCGGAGTTGTCATAAACTTAGACTTTGCCACGTCCCTATTTAAAAGGCATGCTAAATCTCACTCCAGTCAAAGGAAACGGCGCCGACCTTCCAATACTCACCCCATCACCCATTCCACAAAAAGTTGGAGCAGAATTATCATGAGGCCTGTTAACTCTTCCACCCTTGCAGCGCGGGTCGCGAAAAAGAGCATTTTGATGCTGGATGTTATCGGATTCTATCTCAGCTACATCGAAGGTCTAGTTCCGGCCAACATCTCATCCAAACAAGGCAATAAGAAGCTGTCACTCGAAATCTGGCTACCAATATTGAACCTTGCGGTTGGACAGAAAAATCACACATATATTGGCTTGTCCAGCCTCGAACTCTTGAACAGAGCGAAGACGGGTCTGCTACCGTAATTTGCGCTCTGGTTCCAGAGTGGAACCGATCTTGCTTGCTCGAAGATCCCCACCAGGTAGCAGATTATGAATACTGCCTTGCAAGGCCACATGCTTGCGAACAGCGTCCCTTCCGCCTCCCCGAGGACAATGCATTCGTCTTCTCAATACCCTCAGCAGCTCTCGATAAGAAGATATTCTTCGAAAGACTTACGGTTCCGGATTTAATTTCTTGGGTCGACTGGGGCGAGTGTGATCTCTGCACTGGGGTTCGGGAATTCTGTGCTGGCTGCGGCATGGGCTGGACTGTGGCTGAGGAGTGCATTGGCGGAATGGTCGGCGGAGACTGTTCGATAAGAATTCCGTGTCCGGTCTGTCTGGGCCCCGACTTCGCCCAGGAGAGTGTATGGAGACAGCAAGAGCTCCATGAGGAACGTGATCCGTCCAAAGCGGAGGATGAACATAGGTACAACGAATTCGATGCGTGGATGGATGCGAGATTCGCTGAATTGGGGTACACGTAATGGTATAATGTGTGAAAGGGTGCGTGCAGAGAAGGCTTTAAGCAACAGGAAGATCGGTTCTAGAAACAGGAGAAAGGTGTTATTTGTGATTATACCATAACTCAAGGGTGCGGAAACAGTATCACTGGAGTCAGGTCATGAACACGCATTTCAGGTGCGAAGAATAAACATAGTGTTCTCTCTGATATTCACCATTTGGACCGGCAAGTCGGCGAAGATTGGCGCGACTGAAGCTAAATTTGGCCGTTCCCAAATGTTAAATCGTATCGCGTTTGGTATTCCATTTTTGCATCAATGGTGTCACGCTAGACGCCATTCTGGCGTATTTGGTTGGGCTCATAAATACCACTAAGGAAGGACACATTGCGCGTGATAAAAGTATTATGCAACACATTATACAGGATTGAGTGCTGTTTTTGGTTCCCTCGCCCTCATGAGCTGGATATGGGTATCTGGCACAATTGTAGAAATTCCTTCTTTAGATCCTCTTCCGCTTGTTAGGTCCATCTTCCAGAGTCTCCTGCTCGAAGAGATGCCTGGTCTGCCTCAACGAAACAGCATCCCAGCTATCATCTGATGTAGCCACCTCGCTCAAGAGTAGTTTTGCATAGGCTGCTGCCGTAGATGCCGCATATTCTTGCCATCTCTTGTTTTTGTGAGAGTCTGCATAATCACAAATGCCGCGGATGACAAGGCAAGGAAAGGTATTCATCACTCCAGCTGCTTCCATCTCGAAACAAAGTATGCCGTATTCCTTTGCCAATTCATCTCGGATATGGGCATCTTTTATTACCCTATTTCCAGACGCGATTAAACCATAGTAGATTTCTGGATGGTTGGAGGCTCGGCAACTTCTCTGTTGGATGTGGCTGTCCTGCTGACCGCAGTCGCCGTGCATACGGCACGCAGCACATGCATCCTTGAAAAGCTGGTCATTTTGCTGTCCAGGGTGTTCGTATTTCAATTTTAATGAATCAGGTACCCGTCTGACAATATCATCAATATATAGTTGGAGAGGATTAGAAGGAAGGTCCGGGTTTGACCTAAGCGAGCTAATCGCCGTCATTAGAGACCGAGGTGGCGGTTGAAGTGATCCAGTTAATTCAAAAGCACTATCCTCCACTTCTTTACCGCGATCGTATTGAAGCACGCCAGGAAACTTGGTCGTTGGAAGACTAACAACGACATCTCCAAGTCGGATATCGTTTTCTTTTGAAGGGACCCCACCACCAATCCCGACTAAAAGGCAGAACTTGATATTCGGGAAGCTCCTCTTCATATTTGATGCCGAGTCTGCTGCCGCATTGGTTCCATACTCTCCTGCTGGGAGACAAGCAGCAACGACTAAGTGTCCACTCATTCTGCCAAGGGCATAATTATTACTATCGCCCGGCAAACTTCCAGGGCTTCTATGCTTAGTATCAAAAAGCGCTCGCACAGCAAGGAGCTCTTTGGGTAGTGCGCAGAGGAAGCCGACAGTGTAATCCAATCGACTTGGTATTTTCGCATTCGCTGGAGTCGAAGAGTCCGACAAAGTGGCCTCTACCTCGAACTCACTAAATGATCTGACAAATCCTTCTGCGCTTGGTAGTGGACTCCGCGATCTTTTCCGGTGCTCGGGCTCAGATATTGTCCTTCCCAGTTCTCTTCTGCCCTCATTGGGTGCTTCTGTATGCCTTGGGAGGGACTGGGAGCATTGTAAATCATAAGGGATTGTCGGCCGAGGAGATAGACTGCAAGGCCGTCCGGAATCTGTTGCAGAAAGCGTAGCCGACTGCAAGGTCTCGCCTGTCTGTTGGTTCCATGTGTTTATTGTCTGATCCCAACTTGCGAAGTCCAAGTTCTGAGCGAACTTGTCAAGGTCGTCGATAGATATTGAACTGTACGCTTGCCGTAATTCCGTTTCCAGTGGTAAAACCACTTTCTGGTAGATTCTGGTTCTTAACGTCTGAATGTCTAACTTGTGACCTTCTTCGTCCTCCCAGATTGTGGGGTCTAGACAATGTTCCACAGCCAAGTAAAATTGGGAGTTGTCAGGGATTTCATTCCTGCATGCTAGAAATACGACATTTACATCCATGTACTTCGTGCCGCTGGATGATTCCGGGTTTGCATCTAAATGAACGTTGAACCTTTTTGCCAAGATGTCGAATGGGGTTACAAAATACACTTCCAATAACATGACCGCTAATGTGACAAGAGTTGGGCACTGATGTCTTAACAAATCATCAGGGTCGAGATCATCGGGGTCAAGATCATCGGGATCAAGGTCATCAGGATCAAAACCACCTGGATCCAAAGTGTTCGACGATGATATCCCAACTCTGGGATCTGATATTTGAGTTTGGATAAAGGGCCTTAGAGGTACTGCAGAGGAAGCAGTGCGGAAGAATAATACATTGGACGAGCCCCACGTTGGTTGTAGCCATGGGGTGTCACATAGATGGAAAACGGCAGAACTTAGGATTACCGCTAAAATAGCCCGCGTTCTCCCTGTAAATGAGGCTGTCTTATCTCTTAAGAACTGATCCAAAGAAACTGGACTTTTAGACTTGTCCACGACGGAGTTACTCCTCTCTGATCTGAGCTTGAAAAGTTGATCCCGTGTGACTTTGAGCTCCAGGCGGTATGATGCCATTGTACTGATTCTTGCAATCGGGTCGCAAAGCCTTTTGACTTTCATTACGTTAGTCTTAGAACCCCTCATCCTGGTCTGACATTGCTCTGGCTCGTCGTTGGTGAATTGGACAGCAGTCTTCTTCGCGGCGTTGATGTGGACCTCGTGCCAATCATGCTTCATTGAAAGAAACATGTCAAAATCGATATCATTACTCATGTCCAAATCGAATTCGTCCTTGGGCTTTCGGTATGTGCCTAGACAAAGCCTCGCACCAAAGTCGTGGGTCGGAGTGCATGGGCAATTTTTGCAGGCTACTAGAGCTTTAAAAATAGACTGCGCAGCGTTCCAAACAGCGTATGATGGCTCAGAAATCTTGATCGGACTAGCAAAATCCTCAGGAGCCCATTGGGAAGGATCTTCTGGATATCGAGTTCTCAGCGCATCCTCGCAGGTCGCCAGCGAGTTCACAAATCCCTCACGTTGTTTCGAGCTTGTTCCGAAATCTAAACAGGGTCGAAGAACCTCGATTTTTGCGTCGTTATCTTTTATCCTTCGAATATCTTCCTCCGCTTGGCTCAATTTGCGCAATCTGTCGCTCGGTGTGAGGTTGAAGAGTGGAAGTGCCAATATGGACTTGGTTGGGCGCGACAACTCCGCAACGAGTTGTTCATCCGTCACAGCCGCACCACTGCTACAGACCCGGCCAATGTGATCGCATATTATGGTACAATATGCCATGACGCTAGCGTAAAATATTTTTAGCTCATCGTCTTTCTCGCCAATCCACATTCCATTGGCGATTTGCTGTACTATTTTGTACGTAGCCCGCAACGAGGGCACCAGAGATGTGGGCATCATTATGGGAGAAGTCGAAGCCATGTACGTCGCTCAGGTTATTGAATTGCTTGCGCAATACATTTAGACTTCGCGGGCCATTTTTAAGGCCGAACCGTGGTATCTTCTCATCGCGTTCGAGATACAATGAGGTTGTCGTATGGTTATGAAAAGCTGCAATCGTGTGAAGCAACCCCTGTAGCTCTGCATTACTGCCTGACTTTTGAGGCTCTTACTCTACCCCACTTCGAAAGCCAGCTTTGTAATATTCTCGACCATCTAGTTAAAAAAGAGACTTCAGTTTACCAGCGATCTTTATGCGAACACTGAGCGATATGGCGACCACGGCTGTTGAGGGGCAACTGCAAGCACATCCCGCACCAACAATTGCCGAATGTGCTCGCTTATGCATGTAGTCATTTCAAAAATGTCTCGATAAAGCTGCTTTCCTTGATCATCGTGAATTATGCCGAGTGGAGGATCAACTTGCCAGGTTCACACTCTGGACTGCGAACATCCACGTCTTTAGTGCTGGTCGAGATTCTTTAGATCACCGTTTGCGAGAGGCCCCCGATGTTCAGAGTACGGTTATTGGTCTTTTACAGGTATTAAACTACAGAATACAAGGGTGTAGGTAATAAGTCTTAGGGGCTAAGCTCACAAAGCTTGAGATATTAATGACTGACTGCGTCCATCTCTAGGTGTGCATGTTCTCAATTCTGTAGAACTAACTGCACCCAATCTGCCGGGTGAAACTCCACCACAAGGGCTCGATCATGCTGTATCAGAGTTGCGAGACAAGATTACTCTGCTTCATAAAATCTCAAACACGATTCGCAGAGCAAGCAAGGATACCCAAAATCTAAAAGCGGCTAAGACATTTGAGATCAAAGACGATGAAGGAAACAACGTAGAGTCGTTTCTCCGAAGCTTGTTCGCCAGCCACATACGGGACCAATTTCCTGGAACCAGCGACATCATTCAACAACGCCTTGCTAATAGCATGTTGATTCGCCGGAAGAGAGTTCTCTATCAGAGGGTTCGCTACGGCAAGAACTCCATAAAACCCCAAGAATTACCATCCCAGCCTGCGATATCACGCCCCGATACCCAGCCCACGAAAACTGCACCGCAGCAATCCGTCAAGCGCCGGGTCGTTGCAAGAGTTTCTGAAGATGTTGCAAAATCAGTAACGCATACTGCAACAACTCTTTCACCCGAAAGGTTTCAAAAAGCTTCAAATCCCTCTGTGGTTTCGGTTTCGAGAACCGTCGCACTGAGTAGCCATCTTGAGCTCCGCTTCCCTCCGTCCCCTTGTAGTGGCCTTTTACGAAAGTATAGTGAACTAAAGAAGGAAAAGGAAGAGGAGCACAAACGCTTCTTAGCATCTATTCCTGGTTACACGAAGCAAGGTGAACCACCACCACAATACCAAGAGGCTATATCTACCAATGAAGAGAAACACAAAGCAGCACTAGGAAAGGATTGGAACGACCTCCTCGACTCGATCGGGGAAGTCATATGTCCATTTTGCTTGTACACTCTACCTATTAGAGATGCTGTCAATGAGAAAAAATGGAAGTAAGTTATAACATTGAATATTAAAATTTTGATCCTACAAGAACTGACCTTTCTAGGCTTCATGTGAAAAATGACCTCGACCCGTACATTTGCCTATTCGAGGAGTGTGATTCGCCTGATCAGCTGTACAATCACAGCAATATATGGCTCAATCATATGAGAGAGCACGCTTTGCGATGGCGATGTACATCAAAGTCGCATGCGGAATTCACTGGCACCACAAAAGACGAATATCTTGATCATATGAAAACTAGCCATCCTGGCAAGTTCACTGATGCCCAACTGACAGTTTTAGCCCAGCGAAATTCTCGGGCACTTGGGCCTTTATTCAAGTCATGTCCACTCTGTGGGATCGAGGAGGTGGAGAGCAGTATGGAGGACCATATTGTAGGGCACCTACGCTTTCTCGCTCTAAAATCGTTACCGAGTTACCAAGAGGATTTGAACGAGTCAGATAATGAGAATGATAACCAGGACAACAGTTCAGCCATTTCAAAACCACACAGCAGGAGCACGATCAAAAATGACACCGACAAAAACCTCCCATTGAAGTTTGCTGATCCACCACCGGATAACACATTACGCGACGACTCTGTTAAATTTATTGACGAAGATATATTTAACAACGTCCCCGAATGTGACATACGAAGTTTTGAATGGGGATTCATCCCTTACAACACAGATTCATCTGTAGATGATTCGGTCATCCAAGCTTTCATGCAAGGGTATGATTACAAGAAGCATTGGATTAGAATGGATCCAGATTGTGCTATATGCCGTGCTCCCGCAACCGAGGCATGCGACTGCGAGGCCAAAGGCTTAGAAGTAGCGGTTAATCAGGCGGAGAATAAAATGATGGGGGCCATTTACCGCGACATAAGAACATGGGTGCGAGCGCATTCGCAAGACTTTATCCTTGAGAATTTTCGCGCGGAGTTGGAGGAGGATATCAGAAGCCGTGACAACCTACACGAGCCTGGTATCATAAAAGAACAAAATGAAGACGTTTCAATGGATCCTGCAAACAAAAACACACTGTTACAACAGGAAGTCAATAAACTGTGGGAACAACAAGTACAGAATTATCCTCAAACATTAGAGTATTTCTTCAGCCTGGTTGAACTTAATCTACCAGCGGATGATGAACCGGCGGTCCGTGACCCGCCTCTATCTGCATTAGGGCCATACACGTTACAGAAAAGAAAAAGGAAAGTTGATGGTTTTGAGAGTGATAGGGATTCTTGATCTATCCAAGTTGGCGTATGATTAAGAAGAAAAAGTGTCAAGGGTCTTACGGCTTTTAATTTTAAAGCTCAATATTACGGAACGTAATTTATTTTAAATAAAACCACCAACTCCGCCCAAATAATTTCAAAGAGCTTTTTACCTGTGTTCACCATTAGTAATCGTGTCCAAAACCTTGCCATAAGTTTCTCATCTAGCTACATGGCATAACTTTAAGGTACCCTTAAATTTTAGTAAAAACTTTATCAATCAAAATGCATATAAGACGCTGCCCTAAGCAAGATGCATCCCGTCTGACAGAGCCCAAACATTATCTGAGATGCAGACCGGGCGCTCCGGTCATGTCTCTCCCAACGACTCATCTGCGCACAGATATAAGAACGACGTGTCAATCACAAATGACTTGGACTGAAACATTGTGAGCTCATGCATAATATTTGTACCACTTCTTACGTAAAATATGAGCAATACTACTTAACCTTGAATCTTCCACCTCTGCATTTTCAGCCGCTAATATCATTCACTTAGAAGCACCCTGCCTCACGAAACCAACTCAAAGCGTACTTATTCTCACAGGCTCATCATTTTAGATCTATAAATCTTGGTGCTGGAATTTGTTAGAATGCATACTTCTCTCGTCAGCTACTGTTAGAATGTGGCTGATTAACACGAAGACTCTGCGCCTAGAGGAATATTTCGGCGAATGTCCAGAATATGCCATCGCCTCTCATACTTGGGGACAAGACGAGGTTACGTTTTGGGATTGGCAGGAAAACTTTGATCTAGCACGAACGAAAGCAGGTTTTCAAAAGATCCGAAAGTTTTGCGATGAAGCTCAAAAAGACGGCTATACCTATCTCTGGTGTGATACGAATTGCATTGATAAGACTAGCTCCGCAGAGCTCAGCGAGGCCATCAATTCCATGTTTTCCTGGTATCAAAATTCAGCAATATGTTACGCATATCTCGAGGACGCGACTACGGATGCCGATGTATCCTCATCACGATGGTTTACCCGGGGGTGGACTTTGCAGGAGCTCCTTGCACCCCATCAGGTCATCTTTTATTCCCAAGACTGGTCTGTTATCGGTACCCGTTCGTCGCTCACTGATCAAATATCCACTATTACCGCAATAAAGCAGGAGTATCTGGAAGGCAAATTTGCATCAGCAAGCATTGGAGAACGGATGTCTTGGCTGTCCCGACGGGAAACGACAAGGGTTGAGGATATGGCTTATTGTATGCTCGGAATTTTCGACATCAATATGCCTCTCCTATATGGTGAAGGCACAAAGGCATTTTTGAGACTTCAGGAGGAAATTATCCGGGTCTCGACCGACCACACCATCTTCTGTTGGAACTGGAACTTCGATTGCGTGCCCGACGATTGGGCCAGTATGCTCTCTCCATCTCCCAAAGCCTTTCAAAATGCGGTCAAATACTCCCATCAACCCCGCTACAAAATCACGGATTCCGAGTCTTATGCCATCACTAATGCTGGCTTGTCGATCAAACTACCTGTCTTGACACCCATCATGATTTCTCACACCTGGAGGTTGGGCCTACTCAATGTGCACTGCAATGAAACAAACAGTCGAATTGCTTTGCTCTTGCGAAAAAGAGAGATGAGAGATCAATTCGTCAGAAGCAGCTTCCCGCCCTTCCCAATCTCAATCGGAACGGGTGGAAGTGATCTAACGAGAAGTATGATGATCGCTGGTGTCAGAGAGCGCGTGTCCCCGCCACTTTCTTTTGACCTCCAGTTCACCTATGGAGTTCTCACGATCATTGAGTACAACGGGTTGCCTTGGAATTGCACATTCACCTATCCTGAGTCCCAGCTCGCCACACTATCTCTTCAGCCGCTTGACCATGGATATTATGGTAGCATTCTGGGATTTCAGTGCTTCAAAGAACGAACAAATGAAAATGATATCTCACATATCGGCGGACTCATTCTATTTGGAGTCAAGACGGAAGGTTCAGAAGCTGTTTGGGGATGCCAAGTACTGAGATTGTGGGGTCCGACATCGGAAAGGTATACCCTGGCAGATGAGGTCAAGGATGGCAAAAGTCGGATGCGCCTTGATTCCAAAATTGTGGAATCTGTCTTTTCGCGCAATTCAACTGCCTTGTCACACTCAGCTCAATTTTCTGACTCAGAGTTATCGCTTTCTATCGTTCTGCCCAGCCCTCCTATGAGGGTTGCGGAAAACTCCTTGTTAGCAATAGCCAAAATGAAATTTGCAAACCCATATACTCTGAGGCGATCGAGCTCTAGCTGGATGCCAAGATGAGCTCAATCAGCTGAAGTACTGATCGGCCGATAGATAAAAGTAAATATGATATAAAATAAGTGGATCAAATTATTTTATGCACCTGCACAAAGGAACGATTTTGAACATTTTACTCAGCTATCCAGTGACGACGTGTCTCAAATTCCAATTCTGCACCCGTTTCGCATTTCATTCCATTGCCATAGTAGTGTTGGAATTCTCTTGGGTTTTATTTAAAACATCCAATCTAGTAAATAAGCAGAAAGCATGGCATGCTTATGATGTAACTGTCTATTGGTTATTCAGGGCCAGACACCAAAATGGTCATCTAATCGTCTCGGGACAATGGATCGGGGTACATACTAAATTTAAATACCAAACATGATTTTTCATCGAGGTTCCATTTTTTCAGCCAAGGGAAGCGCTTGTACGATTTCTGTCGCGCTCTGAGACACAAAGTGGTGCTAACTGAGTTTCACGGAGCGTTTCAACCGAGTAATGATTCATCCAACAACCAACACAATGAAGCCATGTTTCTATCATCGCCAAAAAACAATCAACACCCTGAAACTGTCGTTTGCATCTCGTCGTCGTTCTTTTCTCTTCCTATTATTCTTTGGAGAATTGTGAAGCCCAGAAGCCAATCCACCAGTGGGGAAGAGGCCATATTCTTGAAATGAGATGTCTTGGAAGCTAACCTCAAGTAGCGTCCCCCGTTAGAGCACCCATATGACTCATTAGATAATGGAGAAGCTGTCGTGCAGCCGTCTATTGCTGTTGGCGGCATTAACATCTCTCTCTGTGGCGCCCCCAACAAGTCCCGCACCTGATAACAGCCTGCAAGATTGGACCTACTGAGGCTGCTATACATCATCGGACATTTTCAGTGGTTTCACCTTTATTGGATCCTCTGATCAAATGACTCCCAAGCTTTGCAGTGACGGATGCCAAGGTAGCCAATACTTTGGGCTCTGTGATGAGTAAGTCCTCTTTAACAATCACATCCCGACTAATACTGACGAAGTGTCTAGCGGATGCTATTGCACCGGTGACTCCAATGCAATAAACTCCGCTTCCACTACCCAGCTGCCTGACAACAATTGCAATATCGAATGTTGTGGTGATGCTGCACTTGCGTATGGTGGTAGCGGGAGTTATTTTCGCATTAAACCTCGTCAAAGTCCGCTTACCGCGAACAGTCAACTCTCTGTTTATAAAAAGAAGGTCGCCATATCCTCAACGCCCATCACTCCTAGTGTGACACCGAACTCTACACCACCAAGCACTACACCATCAAGCACTACACCATCAAGCACTACACCATCATAGTACTGTACCATCAAGCACACCTAGTACTACGTCGTCAAGCACCACAGTTACTCTTTCGAACAGTAATGCGGGTACTATTATTTTAAGCACTCCCACCACGACCAGAAGTCGTTCACCCACTATCAGCACTACGAACAGTCCGAGCAGTTTAACTTCAAGTACTCTATCTGTATGTGTCACTCGACAACACCACTTCAAGGAAAGATGCTAATGAATGCGTAGAGCACCAAGAAAGGATCATTAAGTTCAACTACGATGAAGTCATCAGCAACAGCCCACGCTACCAATTTACCCACAATAGATCAATATAAGTTACTCGGATGTGCGAGATCTAAGGATCACTACCCAGGATTTAGAGACATCGGCAGGAATAATGAAATGACTCCTTCAATGTGTCGGTCGATGGCAATGGGCAAAAAGTACATCGGCGTGTACAATGAGTGAGTGATTCAAGTCCCCCCATTTCGACACAACGCCATCTGAAATCCCTCAAAGTACTTGTTATGCAGGAGATAACTTCAGAGAGACAATTCTTGTTGATACTCAAGATTGCAATACCCTATGCCCAGGAGATGAATCCTATTATTGCGGCGGCCTCGACGACTTGGAAGATTAGAATTTTCAGAAGTATCTATTATTTAATGAGCCATTAAATGTGTACATATGAGATTGTATCTTTTATGGTGTGATAAATCCTCTAGTCTTAACATAGGGAAAACGTGTGATGCGTATTTCTAATGAAGCGGTGTCTAAGCCTTAAAACAATTGTATTCCTGGCATCCTGTACAAATCCCATCCATCCTCGAACTCATAACCCATTGCTTCCCCTACTCGCTTTACGAGATGTTTACAGCCGCATTTAGCGGTGCATACCACATCGGTCGTTGTGGGGGTTGAAAGCGTCGTGGTGGATGCAGTCACGCCAGCCTTGGCACATGCAGTGAAGTATGCCTCTGGCGAGTCACAGTATGTAGCATATCCTGGCTTTGCACCTGGATATATTGTTGTGGCAGAAAGTTCCTCATCGGCAACCATTTTATTGGCTGGTTCTCTCGCAGTGGGCCATCCAGTCGCAATTCGGATAGCCAGCTTGGTGGTAGTGGTCGTCGTGGTTCTCAAGAAGTGTCAGATTTCATGGATAATCTTCTTTGATATACTTATTTCTTACACTGTGAATGGGCTGACAGTCACGACTGCCAATGCACCGCAATCTGCGAGACGACTGCTGAAGGGAGGTGACCCAAATATGGATTGGATTCCTCGTTCGCATGCATCTCTTGAGTGACATGCAGCGTCACGGCAGGCGACATCGATGGTTAAACCAAATTCGTAGAGGTTAGATAATGCAAACATCGTTGATGACTTCATAGTGCAAGTACACATAGGCGTTGTTTGTTGCGTTGTCGGAATTTGGCTGTGGGGAATGGACCAAGATTTGCAAGAGAAGTCCAGACTAGAATTTTGTTGCAACAAGATATTAATCTTGCGATTCTCCCCCAAATCTCGTTTGTGGCTGTTCTAGAATTGATCTGTGGTCCTAATTATCACGAGAATCGGGAAGGGTTCCGTGTTGTAAGAAAAAGGTGCCAAATCGTAGTCATAAAAGTTTAACTCGTAATTCTTCTCTTCATAAATCCATGATATAGTTCTTCTTTTTTTCCCCTTCAACATAAAAGAAATAAAAGCAGACTAAAAGAAGCAGCCAGGAACTTTGTCTCAGATCTCTCTGCGCAAAATTCCAGCCTGAAAATATCCCATTACAATCCTTCATTCCTGCTCTCAGCAATTCTATTAATCTCTGCAGTGGATATCTGACCCAAGCCCAAGCTTTAGGCGTCAGTATCAGTATCAAGGGACAAGGAAGGCTTCGGGTGGATCTAAACAAAAAAACCTATCAAATTAACACAAGTCTAATTTTTTTATACTCCTAATCAAAATTTCCCATTGTTCCTTTAGAACTCTTCTAACTATCAAGTCAAATTCTTTTTGTCATATGTAACCTGTGTTCCAAAGTTGCTGCTGTCTATTCGAACAAAGAAACCCTTCTAATCCAATTGTTAAACATCCTGTCGTTCTGTCATAATTGTTATTTGTCGAACTTTGGGTCGCTTAGTAATTATTTAACCCATTCTCTCGAAATCAAAACGCTTTAAACCCCCATTAATTGAAGCATCTTTCATGTATATGGGCTACTATCGAGGAAACCCTGTGTCCTTTTCTATTTCCCCATCAGCGTCCCACGAAGCGCCAGTCGGCAGTCGTATTTTCTGTCCTGTCAGGGCGTCAAATGAATAAATTACTAAAGGCGGCGTCTGGTGGGATAAAATTCTGAACTTGTTTGGATTTTTCAGGCGAGAAGAGAGCTTTGTTGCCTGTTCCTCCAGGTCTGCTTTCAATTCCGGAAGCATATATCCAGGATTTGATCCGCAGTGAGAAGAATATCGATATGTGGTGTAAAATGGCGAAGGCTCTATTATGCTTAGGTTGATGACGATGTCTTTTATCTCTAACTGGAAATCGCCGGGAGGTGGTTCCAGTAAGCACTTGCAAATGCTACCCATGCGACAGCGTAGACTTTGTAGTCTTGGGAGCAAAGCATTGATTGATTGACAAATATGAATATTTGAAGAATCAGCTTCCTGGAACAAAGAATTGGTGCCGGCGAGATCGATTTCCAATGTGGTCAAACTGCTCATAGCTAGAAGGCTTGCCAGCGGTCGCGCTCCAATGATTAAGTTTGCATTTGCTTCAAACTTCAGCGATTTCATTACAGAACTCTTCGAAAGCATTTCCCCTAGAGCCCTTAGGGATGTGTTCAATTGCTCGATAGATTCGACGTCACGCCGAGGATCTGGTGGCAGTCGCCAGTTGGGTTGACAGATCAATGACTGCGCCGTTCTCGAAAATAGCAGCTGGACACACTTGGTATTTATCCTAACAGAGTCTGCAACAATATTATTTTGTGGCGACGAGCTGATGAATTGTTGCAAAGATTCACTTGAGAAAAGAAGGTGCTGGAAGAGGATCGGCCTAGCGACGGAATACCACCGCCTCGAGATGAGGAGTCGTCCTACATCTTGACGAAAAAAATCAGGGCCGAGATAGCTAAGGCTCTGGAGCACCAGCTCCGTTGGAAGGTCGATCAGTAACATTGTCAAATGCGGTCATTGTCTTTCCAGGGATGAGATGGAACAGCTGTCATGATGAATGAGAAAAGTCGGCAGTGGGATGCCGAGATTCCATCCCAGCCTGATGGAACCAACAAAACTCAATCACACACTACGGATGTTCGGCAAAATCGCTTCGCGCCGAAGCGAATATATGCGCCCTCACTGATAACGTTGTCCGAATGCCCGTGGTGTGTCCTGATTAGTGGGCGCTGAGGCTGAAATCAAATCGACCCACCGGATTGCCAAGGATGTGCCTTGCTATCTCGTATCTTCATGCTTCAATGCTATCCGGGAACAGCGGAAATTATCCCGGACAAGGACACGCATTAGCTCACCTCGAAAAATTTCATCATGATTCGAAGTATTGACGCAACTACCGCCTTGTTTTTTCTTGGATTTGTTGATCGCAGCCAGCACATTAAATCAATGGCCTCACATCATTGGAACAATTAAAGTACTTCAAATCTGTTTATTTTGATAATGGTACGCTATGATTCCTTGATAATTTATTAAACTTGCCCGGGTAACAATAAATGAGAGCAGATATAGTCTTAGATTTAGGACTTCAAAAACAAGAGCAAATCTGACGTGACGATCAATGTATATATCAAGGGTATGGGAAAATTAAACAACCTAGCTAAGGAGCAGAGATAGAGGACATAAGGAGGTTCAAAATAAAAGTTGATTATTCAGAAATATCCGTCGGTTGTGTCCCAGATTGGCTAGGCAAGTTTCCAATTGCAAGACTACCCAGGCGTGTCATAATACGGAGCCATGTCTTCTATTTTTATTTTTAAACTATTTATGATCGTCTTTTTGGTACAAGCTGAAGCTTTGGAGCGTTTCTAAGCTACTTAGTGTATATTGTTAGCATAAGTCTCGTTCCGAGATGCCTTAGAGCTGCCAACGTAACGCGCGTCGGTCATTTTTGCATCAACAGCTTAAATATGTAACATACGATGAAAACCGATGAAAAATATGAAACACGAAGAGATTGGGATGATACGTAACCGTGCTGAAAAAGACGTTCGGCGCTCAAATCATGAGAAATGCGCTGTCGGGAAAGCATTGCCGAACTAGACGTGTATCAATACAAAACAAGGTTTATTAGCCCCAATCCACAATCACTCCTTTTTACGGCTTTTTATCCATCTGCCTGGATGAAAATTTAGAATGACCCACCCTTATTTAAACATTACCCAATCTCCGCTTAGTCACTGCTAGACTTGAGCATCCTTGTGCAAAGCACAGATACTGGAACGAGTGAGTCTCTGTGTCATCTTTGATAAAAACTTAAAAGTCAGTGATTGTCAATTTTTTCTTTCTTTTTCGTCTTTTTGAAAAAGAAAAGATAAAAAGAAAGAAAGAAATAGAACATTGTAATTTAAATACCCTCAACACAATTTGTCCACGCATCCCAGGACTTTGCTCAAGTCTTTTGGATTCCAGCCTCGAAGTTATAGATGTCCGCAAATCTTTGCTTAGGAATATCACAAGATGAAGGAGGGAAATGAATGTCATGGAAGAGCTTGATTTCTTCTATCTAACTGACCGTAGGTCAGGCTTTTATGGATGAATTCAGTAGTGACTGTTAGTGACTGTTATCTTCGGAATTGACTGTGCCGATGATGATACTGATCTCTGACTGTTAGGTCCGGCTTCTAGCTATCCAGCGTTTCGTGGCGTTGAGATGAAATATGATAGACCTAAAATGTGACAAGGAAGGTTAGTTCCCTTAATTTTATACATAGTTGGCCATGTTCCTCAACCACGAACTTCGGTTCGAGCCATACACCTACTGCATGGATCCACGACACCTCGTCGGCCACTTATACACATTGGCCAACAAATCAACCGCAGAGAGACCTGAGAAATCCGGTTTGAAGACCCCAAGCTTCTTCAAGAAGTTGGTCAATAGCTTGTTGTCTCTTTTTCCACATGTAACCCGTGTCAAAGTGGTAAAGAAGGCTGCGTTAAACAGGGGACAGTAGATAATCGATGTTGTTATTTGACCAGATGTCCACTTCTTTCTACCTTCAATGCCAACTGAATTTATTTAAACGCATCATCAGATCCCAAATTTGGACAATAGTTGTTTGAAATCAATGGAAAGTGTGCGCTAAAAATAATCACAATGATCCGAAAAAGAATGTCGGGTGAGACGCCGATCCTCTTTCTAAATCCCTTCGAGTAATATATTGACACTCCAAAAGTATTTCTCCTAAGTTTGGAAACTTCCTTTAGGAATCCTTATCTTGTTTATTTTGGACCTGCTTATCTTTTGTGCGGACCCTCGTTCTTCTCAAAGTTTCAAGTTCTTTCAAGCGATCTAGGGTATCTTGAAGCTGTTGTTCAAAATCAGGATCGTTGCATATCTCCGTCATTACTCTTTGCATTACCACAGAATCTGCTCGAACCATTGAATTTTCAGTAATAGCAAAAATGTTGGCATGGTCATGGTGCCTGATGAAGTCAGACCGATTCATGATTTGTCGCGCCTTGTGAAGTGGAATCTGAGGCAACGTCTGTGTCCCATCCTGTTTTTCCACCAAGGCTTTTGCTAAGAGCATGGCTGCTGCGCAACGCTCCTGGTCTGCTTTGGCACCATCATCCATATCTTTGCCCAAGATCCAGCACTGGTTTAGTAGCCAGCGTTTTTCGCGTTCGTAAATGGCATCGCAAGCCTCCATCATATCCTCGGCCTCCTTCACCTGGTTCAGAAATTGTAGACGGCCGCCGATCTTCCTGTAAACATCCTCCAAAACATCGGTTGGTACATTTTCACCGAATTTCTGCTCTCTACGCTTCCTAATAGAAGATATAACTGATTCCTTGGGGAAATCATGGACCGGTATCTCTCGCAAGCGAGTGGCTCCATGGATGAGACGTTCTGTGATCCAGTAGTCGTTGCTGCTGAGCACCACTGTCACAAGCTTCCTCGCAGCCCAAAGTTCTGCACGTTGCTGAATTAGTTGCAGTAAATCTTGACCCTCTTGATTGTCTCTCAGGCGATGAACTCCGTTTAGAATCAGGACGAAAGGTGTTTCAGATTGCTTCTTGTGTCGACGAGCAATCTCTTCCAGCTTGTCAAAGGCTCGTTCAACATCCAGAATTGGGGTAGATTCTCGAGGACCCTTGAAACTAAAAAGTCCACCAACGTAGTCCTCATGAAACTCATAGTTTAATTCTTGGCCCAGCCGCAAACGGAAGATTTCTGGGTCTCCGTGGGCCTCGAACATGGCCACGCCTTTTCCCTTTATTTTTAGCATTGAGCTAAGAATTATCGATAGCTTTCCATTCCCCTTCTCGCCACTGATAAGCCAATAACTACCTTGAGTTGTACCATCAATGATTCCATCCATCTGAGCTTGCATATGTCTGGGGATCCAGTTGGCTTCACTTTCTTCAACGTTGGGGCGGCTAAGTGCCTCCTCTTCGAGAGCAGCATGCCCAGACTCCAAAGCGTGTTTCATTTTTGTCAATATTCGATCTTCATAGTTCCGATGATAGATGTACCCGGCGATCCCAAGGATTACGATGGATCCAAGAGTTGCGGCACCTCCCTCCAACACTTTCGCCGGTGCGTCTCGCCAAGTCAAAGGTTCAACCCGCACCCAGCTGCGGCGACGGAAAGAAGCTCGAGAACTGTAATTTGAACGCGCCTTTGGAAAAAAAAAATTTTGCAGGTGATATTTAATCATGCGGGCCTGTGTTAAATTGTTAGCAAGGGCCCCTTTATGCACGTGCTCAGTCCGTGGGAATTTCTGACCACGCGCGTCGCCCCGACACGGGAGGTGGAAGTCATTTGTGCCAAAACGGCTTTCACCTTGGCTTTCGGGGACACAGAGTCTGAATGTGTGCAGATAAAGTGATTTTGTTGAAAATGCATGGGCACGCTGCGACTTTTTATCTGCAGTATGAGTGGAGCATTATGGCTGATCGTCGACCCCGATAAAGACATACTGTTTCACACCCGCAGCTTCAATCATTATATTAGACCGAGATAGTCCATACCTCAGATAGGCGGTGTAGTTCTTGGCGTTCATCTGGGTATTGCGACATCAGATTACATGTTGTCCTTTGCTCAACATCGACAATTGGCAAATCAGCTTTGAAAGTTTTACACCTCTTCGGCTGTGAATAGAACCATGTTACTGTTTCCTATACGCCAGATTACGAGCCAATGTCGGATGTAAAATTTTACAAATTTAACAATAAAAACTCATGCTCAATGGTTTTTAAAATAAATTTATAGATTATAATGAAATATTATACACAGAAGATGTAGTAGCAAGGCCTTCATCCGCCTCTATCTATAATACAACAGTGCTACATTATGAAATACGGGGCCGCCTCCGTCCTCTTTATTGAACAATTTCGTGTTCAAGAGCTTTCTTTTCCTCAAGCTGCATACGCTGCGAAATCGCATCGGACAACCAGTTTCATAGTCATTCCTGGGAACCGGGCGCTATCGGAGCAAGTGAAAGCAGCATCAGTCGAAGTCTTGCAGTCAACCTTGACACCTCCATCACACTCAATTTTTCCACCAGTATCACTGTGCGTGTATTCACAGCCCTGAAGGGTGTTGAACAGTTTGTTGCCGGCAAAGTCGGTGTCGGTAGGTGGCATGCCGGGGTTGTCGATGTCGGCATCGCTACCAGCACTAACGGTGACAAGCTGGACGCCGTTACACTCGTCCTGCACCTTGCTGTTTACGATGCCGTTCATCCAGTACCACAGTTTCGAAGGAAATTCACCGCCATGAGTAAACAAGATGTCGATGGCATTGTCTCCTTCCACGGTTGTTGGTACAGCGGCTGCAGTGGAAGTGGTCTTGGTGGTCTTGGCGGTTGTGCTGGCCTTAGTAACGGTGAACGTGGGGTTGGCAGGGTCGGCTACCTTTAGTTAGTATTTGCAACATTTCAACGAATTTCGAGGCATTAAAATTAGACTTACCAAAATCCGGGGGAGTGCCGGTTGGGGTAGGGTCACAGTAGTAGCCGGTACACAGGGTACCACACCCAGCCGTGCAAGTAGGCGAGGGAGAGCCAGTCGAGAAGGTGTACTCGCCGCCCAAGTTGCTGTCACCGCCTGGTGAGAGGTAAGACGGGCAACCATTAACGCTTTGTACCAAGCATGAGGTATCTTCGATTTGACCATTCCACACAAGAGCGTCGGGTGCTCCGTCCTCGGATGCGGCAGCAATTGAGGGATCATTGATGGTCAGGGGTCGGACCATCTTTCGGACCAGCTCAACAGCATTCTTGGGTTCCTGAAGAGCTGTCGCGTACTTGGTGGAGGGAAGACCTCGGAAGTATGCGACAAGACCAGCAACACCAGGAGCAGCTGTAAGATGCAGGGTTAGCTTTGATTCTGTGTCCTAAGAGTCACGCCACTTGTATTTTACTTACCAAACGAAGTTCCACTAGCAGGAGTGTATCCACCAGCTGAGTCGGGAGTAAGTCTGTAGTTGCCATCAGCCATTTGTACTTCAGTATCCAGAAGTTTTTGCATAACTTACACATTATGGCCCCAGCCATATATCAAAGCCGGCTGGTTGTTGGTGAAGAAGTTGGAAGTAGCAGCTCGCCTTGCGTTCTGGTCCACGGAACCGACCACCAGCATGTTGGACAGCTGGTTCGTGTGGGCGAACTTCTGAGGGTACCACTTCTCACTGCGCTCAGTCGGGTTGCGGCCATCGTTACCAGAGGCAGTGACGAGGACTGCTCCGAGGTCATTCTCGAGACTTGACAGGATGTTGGCTGGCGAGGGAAAAGGTTAGCCGAATGAAACAAGTTCTGAAGTTACTGGAACTCACCAAGTTGCTCAGCATATGGCTTGATGGGGTTCATGTAGTCGACCTTGATACCCCACGACATGTTGATGACGGCCTTCTTCTGGTAGTTGTTGTTCTTGATGTGATCCGCAATCAGAAGCAAGGCATGAAGGGATCTCTCCATCGCCTGGTCTCCCTTGAAGATACCAC
Organism: Calonectria hongkongensis; assembly: GCA_017140755.1. Lineage (NCBI taxonomy): Eukaryota > Fungi > Ascomycota > Sordariomycetes > Hypocreales > Nectriaceae > Calonectria > Calonectria hongkongensis. Next base: position 1,434,796 of record JAACJA010000009.1, read on the forward strand.
CCATAGACACAGGAATCACGGTGGCTGCTGGTGCAACTCCGAGATATTGACCAGCGGCAGCTGCAATTACAGCTGCACCGTGCCATGGGTCCCATGATGAAGTCGGTCCATAGCTTGGTACGTCGAGTGATCCTCCAAAGGTCATGGATTGGAATTCCTAGTGCATAAATGATTAGCAATCTTTTACAATATCTAAGACAAAGGTTCTTGGCTCGGAGATGAACTTACTGGGTGATTGTTGGTAGCAGGGAAACTGTCCTCGACAACGTAAATGACCTGGCCGGATCCAGCACTCGAGTCGTACCAGTAATTGTAGTAGGTGGTTCCACTGCTAGTGGCGACGTATTTGTTGTCATTCAGCCAGTCAACACCCGATGGTGTTCCGAGTTGGGACAATTGCCAAGGTGCCTGCTTGCTGGCTCTCTTTGACAAGAACTCAGCCGTCGCGTTGCGGACTTCCTCGTTGAGTTCTTGGTCCATTTCCTCCTTTCGCTTGATGGGGCCAAAGCCAGTGTAGGTAAGGCCGCCGGTGCTCAAGAAGTTTTGGTAGTCGTAGAGGTAACGCACTTGGCTCATGGCGGCCACATTGGCTTTCATAGAAAGAGGCATCTGGGTGATGACAAAGAACGAGGTGTAACCAAAGGCATCCGACTTGACCTGGAGGAAGTCAAAGTTGTTTGTGCCCTTGGATTGAGTGAGACGAGCCACGATCTTGTCGACATCTCCGTCAGTGTGCTTCATGGGGTAGAGAATATAATCAGACTCCTTTCCGGGGCAGCTCATATCATTGGCCCATGCAGCCGAGTTGTCTTGGTTGAAGATGGAATCGACGGCAGCTCGGGCTTCGATATCAGCCTCAGACTCAGACTCAGACTCTGGCTCAGAATCCGACTTGGGCTCCGGAGTTGGTGTGGCAAGTGCCTTGACAACAGCGTCAGCGGGTCCCAGTGTACGCTTCACCGCGCAAGACGAAACAGTTTCAGTGTAGTCCGTAACCTCACAACCGTAAACGAAAGCGGTGCGAGTGATCGTGGATTCAGTAGTGGTAATGGTCGTTCCGTCAGATACCGAAAGACCCTGAGAAACAGTCTCGAAATGCACTTCTTGAGAAATAGTGTTACAATCAGATGGCTTGTCAGGCGAGGTCATGACAGGGCTGGGTCCTGGAGGGATAGTAATGACGGGCCAAGGAGGCAAGTCTCCTCCAATCTTGATCTTCCAACCATCGCGCTGGATAATGTTAGGAGGTGGAGGTCCTGGTCCAATCTTGCCCTCGGGGATGGTAAACTTCCATTTGGTGACCTTGAACTCGGGGAAGTCGATGCAGAAGTTGAAGAACCAGAGACCGCTGCAGCCAACAACAATGATATTGTCGTCATCGTCGTCGTCGTCATCATCATCATCACTTTCAACGTTGGAAGGAGGGAAGTCAGTCCAAGTGGGAATAGGTGTGGTTGTTGTGGACGTGAAGTCGCTCTTGGGAGTAAAGGTAGTCGTCTTGGAGCTTGAGCCGGCACTGCCACTGACAGCTCCAGCCCACGCATCACAGCTTTCAGTCCAGCTATCAGGAGGTCCTTGGGTCATCTGGGGCCATGGTGGAAGTGTCAACGCACGCGTGGTGATGGATGTCTTTCCTGCTGTGGTGTAGGTGATGGTAACATCGACAGGGTCAAGAGCCAAACTTGTGCAAGCCACAAAGACAGCTCCATCGGTAACGGTAGTCGAAACTGGGACATTGGAGAAAGGAATTTCTCCAACAGTAACCGGCGGTACTGACACAGTGATGGTCGATGTGGTAGTGCCAATCTCGATAGATGTTGTGTATGCTGGGGGGTCGATGGTGCTGCTGCTACCCAGCGAGCTTGGAGGAAGCACGAGAATGCAAGGTGGGGTACAGTACGCCGTCTCCGTAGAGAAAATCCTATCACATAACATTAGTATACTCCATAAATCTGTCAGTGAATATGAGATGAACATACTGGGTGCCAATGTAAACCGGGTTGCCATCCGTGCCGCCACTGGTGTCAGTGGTATTCTGGACACACGAGTCGTCGGGACAGTAACCTCGGCTGCATGCAAAGTCACAGATGGCATCGTACACGCGAGGATCAAGTCCATCCTTTGCGTATCCGCCATTCTCGGTCTGGGCAGGAGCATCGTGCAGAGCTCCCGTCGAAGTGCAGGTGCAGCTATGGATCGGGCAGAAACCGTAGTTGCAGGCATAATCGCAGAGACCAGTCAATCCACCAGTACCTTCGCCGGACGTGCAGGCATCGGGGGTGAAGGGGGAAACACTAGGGACGACAGTTGCGTGCTCCGTAGTGTCGCAGTACTCGGAGGGGCAGTATCCCAGGTTGCAAGCAAATGTACAGAGACCAGAGTAACTAGCAGACATTCCTTCGGCGGGGTATCCGACAACTCCAGTGGAGTTAGGCTCTTCTCTCTGGGCACCCATGTTGGTGCAGAGACAGGCTCCTGTCGGACAATATCCGTACTGGCATGTAAACTCGCAAAGGCCGGCAAACTCAGGAGCTCCAGGAGCGGTTCCGTTGATGCACACCCATTTGGAGATATCCACCTCCTTGTCAACGGTAGAACCGGTCTGGCTTCCGACCCAAGCATTCCAATTCTGCTTTCCGTCTTGGCCATCCACATGGTCACAAGAGGAAGTGATCTCACGGCCAGTAAGGGTCATGGATCCCACCGTAATCACGACGGCTCCAAGGTTGCTGCCATACGCGACGCTTCCGTGGTACAGACCGCTGCCGTACTCGGGCTGGTTGGTCCATGTGGCACCAAGATCAACTCCACCAACGGTTACCTTGACTGACTGAGAGCTGGCAAGGAGTGCAGTGTAGAAGATCTTGTCCTCAACGATATCGTAGGGGTAGAATTCCTCTTGCAGCTGGCTGGCGGTGTTGCCCGTGGTCCAACCATCATCACATCCCGACTGCTTTGGTGTCACACGGTACCAACCAGTCAGGCCTTCCTGGGTAATAGTCGCTTTTCTGTTCTTGTACAAGTCGATGACGAAAGGGAGGAATTCACGCCAGCCGTCGTGAGGCATATCTTCGGCGTAGTTGAATGGCGCCTCGCCCACAGTAAAGGCTTGGTAATCGTCGCCGCTAACATAGAGAGGGCCAATGTGGTGGGACTCGCCAAAGTCGTTCCAGGAAATAATTTCGACGTATTCAGGGTTGATGAAAATGATTTCCTGCCATCGGTCATACCACAGACTGTCACCACGCCACATCCAGTTCTTATCGTATCCGGGAAGGTTAGTGTAGAACCAAGGACTAGCAGGCATCACTTTGCGCATCATGTTAGCTTTTGCATCTCAGTCCGGTGGTCGGCGTGGTGTTCACATACTGTACTTCAAATCCTTTCCCCAATCGCTTCCGTAAGTGTCCATAAACTCCAGGTAGGAAGCATCGACGTAGGTGTTCATGTCCATGTTACCCCACTAATGGATAAATATTAGCTTGTAAACTTCCAACGTGGGTATGCGTTGACCGGTCTCGTTACTTACAGGCCAGGCAGACCAGCTGAACAGACCGTCAACCACGCCCTCAGACTTTTCCAGGGCCTGTTTGGCGCCCAAAGAGGACCAATCGGGGATAAACAAGCAGTTGGTCTTTTGCTTAATGAGCGACCAATCGCCAGAATTGGCAGGGCCCTCAAATGTCGAAACAAGCGGCTGCCCGTCTTCCAGGTAGTATGAGCTGTAGGCAGAAAACTGAAGGATGTACTGCTGAACGTTGTTGGCGGACCATGCACCGCCGCCGGCGTAGTCGAAGGACAGGATCATCTTGAAGTCGCCCTTGTCCTCGGCGACCTGGAAAGCGGTGTTCAAGGCATCGTATGCCGAGGCATCATCAGCTCGAATGTTGAGCGCAAAACCGTCAATGTGTGCATTTTTGGCAAGATCGATATCAGTTCCCCACTTGGTTGAGTCCCAAGTTTTGGCATTTTCAACCTGTTGTGCTGTTAGTTGGTTGCGCGCCGAAATGCACGGTCAATCAATTAATTGGCTTACCATGAAATGGGCAAAGACGGCCGCGGCCTGGACGCGGGCACAGCCCAGCAGGACTATCAGAAACCCGATGGCCCACATGCTGGCTATTTTGCGTCGTTAAGGATAGAATATTAAAGAGAGACTGGGTTGAGGGGCCGCCAAAACCACTGGGCATGGCCGCATACTTAAATAGATGCCGCGATGGCCGCTCCCCACGATAGCTTCATTATGGCCCTGATGCGCACCCTGCCTTGGGCGGGACCCAGTCTGGATACAGATTGAAACTATCTCCAAAACAGCGATATACACGGTGGCTCGGATCAGTTGCCCTGAGGAAAGGGAATTAGACGGAATTCCATGCTCAGACTAGCGCGGGTTCACTTAACGTGTGAAACAAGGGCAGGCCACTATCAATTCACAGCGGAGTTCCGTCTCGGATTCCGTAGCCCGTGGTCTGTCCGCCAAAAGTGGCAGCCCATACAAAATTGGTCTGGTCACGGCCTATTCAAAGTGCCCATGTTAATTGTGGCCAATCAAGAGCGAGCTATGCGAGCGTTGAAGGTGGACACTCAAGTGTAATGTTGCCATTCTGCTGGGTCCAAGAGTGGAGATGGCTGGCCAGCGAGATAGCCTGTCATGGTACCAGAGGACGAACCCCTGAAAGATGTGACCTGGACGAAGAATCGAATCCTCCCCTAAGTTATAAATAAATTATTGATAAGCATTAGATAAAATGGATGAATGGGTCATCTTAGATATGCTTCTTTTCTTGTAATGTTCTCTATTTTATGGCGCTGTCAAATTGATTGATGTGTTGGGGCAGCTGAGTTTATAAATGGACTCTCTTTTCAGTGCAGCTTGTCATGGTAGGGTCATAGCAGAGCCCTGCATGATTCACACATTCAGGGCAAGAAAGGAAGAAGCACGGACTTGTACTTTTCCACGTATCGGCTGACTTGTTGCCGGTATATTGCCAGCCATCTCCACCCATAAATTTACGGTAAATACGAACATTGCCATGTGGACTCTGCAGGGCTTCTGAATAGAAATCTCACGGAGTGCCGGCCAAGACTCGGCTCTGCAGCCCTGAATTTGCGGGGCGCGACCGCGCTTGCGCTGTTCCCGTCCAAGTGCTTATGAGCGATTTGACAGGCAAGAAATTACGCCGAAACTGTCTGCACGAGTTTATCGAAGTTAAATCTTCAGTCAATTTGTAGAAGGCAGAAGATGGAAGATAGATAGAAGGCGACTGATGGCTGCTTGAATACATGCGCTGCCATGACTCGTTTCTCATCATTTATTGTTTACTCGCCCATGCTCAGCGGCTAATTTCACTGGCCAAAGCCCCTGTGGATACTGATTTTTTTTCTTCGGCTTGCCTCACTTTCAATTGCGGCTAGTGGGGCACATTCATGCAATTTAGGCGCAAAGTTGACTTTTCCAGACCTACCCAGTTCAGTTAGATGGAAATCCTTCCATCAAAACTTATCCATAGGGCCGGTTCATCCTCACCAGGCGCAAAGAACCGACGGTTCGACCCGAGAACCTGTCCATGGGTTCACCAATCCAACCTACATCCGACAGGGGTTCCTCCCAAAACAGGTTAGACTGTACTCATTCAAGTTTAGCCGGCACGCGACAATCACGGACCCACTCAATGCCATCACAAGATCAGGCACCACAAGCATCAGGTAAAGTAGCATTGTAAACCGGATTGTCGGCATCCGTCGGTGCTGCTTTGAGAGGGTTGCCGTGTAAAATAATCCTTCTCGGTTCCTACAAGGTCACTAGGCAAGCTCGCCTTCGATGGTGAATAAGAATTACAAATTGAAAAAGTAAACCAGTTGAACAATATTGCAAAGTTAGATCAAAGCGACTAACACTCGTACAAGACAAAAAAAATAGATAGACAAAAAAGAAAAGAAAAGCTCCAACTTACATAATAAACCAACTTAACCTTGCTTCCCGATGGAAATATTGGGATAGAACATATAGCATTAGGTCGTGATGTTATCCCAGATTTCCGGTTGTCTCGTCGTTCTCTAGGGTAGGTTGCTCCACGGTTTTACCGCCCACTTAGCCAAACATGGTTGATGTGCGGGTCTGGTCCCTTTCAACGTATGGTAGTGGCTGCTAAAATCAATCACTAAAGTCACTGAGTAAAACTTTATCAGAGCCAGTATCCATCAGTCTTTCGATTGGGTTGATATAATAAACTAAAGTACTAGAGAAAATCATGTACGGCTTTAACGAGCTCATCAAGTTTCATGAGGCATGGTATTCTAGACCTAGTTAGGTAGTCAAAGAATAAGCTGGCAATTTAGTGGCTGGTATGTCATGTGATAATTCCCATGTGGCTGTGTAAAGGGCTGTGGCCAGCCAGGCCTGCAATCGGATTGAATATCGCTTATTTTCCCCTCGTTTCATTTCAATCGACCGTGTGACTAGCAATGACTTGTGAAGGATACGGCAAAGTTGTTACCAACACCTTCTTGTGTCGTTAGAGTGTGCGACATAAAATGGAGAGTTAACTCTGGAGAATTGTTAGTTGAAGTCCTTGCAAGACAGATTTGAGTCTAATTTGAGTCCTGGAGAATTGCTCGTTCGAAAGATGACGACCCCGCATTTGAACCCCTTCGAAGAAGAAAAGTGCTCGAGAAAAGATGGCGAAATTTACGGCTCGGTGATCCACAAGCGACCGGCACCACACGACGGTTTCGACGGCGAGGATCATGCATCTAAACGTGAACGACCCCCCAGAGGGCTATCACACGAGGAATATACCGTTGCATGGATCTGTGCTCTCCATATAGAGCGGGCTGCGGCAGAGGCTATGTTAGATGACACTCATATGCCATTGACCGGCGGCTTGAATGACACCAACATCTATACCATGGGAAGCATTGGACCGCATAACATTGTCATTGCGTGTTTGCCGTCCGGACAATACGGTACGAATAATGCAGCCATAGTGGCCAAGGATATTGCCCGGAGCTTCCCTTCGATTGAGATTGGACTAATGGTAGGGATTGGTGGCGGTGTCCCCGGAAATACTGACATCAGACTTGGTGATGTCGTCGTCAGCAGCGAGGTAGTCCAGTATGATTTCGGGAAAACAGTGCAATCAGGGTTGTTTCAAAGAACGAGTAATATTGTAAGACCTCCGCAAATGATCATGAAGGCTGTCTCAAAATTGCAATCGTGTCATGAGAGACATCCAACGACAATCCCGAGCATTATTATGGAGATGTTGAAACGATACCCGCGCATGGAATCCTATGCCCATCCGACCACATTACAAGACCGATTGTTCCAGTCTATTTATGAACATGGGCAGCCAACCAATAACTGTGACAAATGTGACCAGGCTCAACTTGTTCATCGTACACCACGGCCCAGCACGGACCCCATGATCCATTACGGGATTATCGCGTCGGGCAATCAAGTAATAAAGCACAGTGGGACAAGAGACAAACTGGCAGCCAAGGAGAATGTAATATGCTTTGAGATGGAAGCAGCTGGCTTGATGGATCAATTTCCATGTCTGATCGTCAGAGGAATTTGTGACTACTCGGATTCTCATAAAAACAAGGAATGGCAAAAGTACGCATCTGCTACAGCTGCGGCATATGCGAAAGAGCTTTTATCTATCGTATCTACCGGCTAGGGAAAGCCCAGTAAGTACAGGAACATCGATATCCCGATTCTATTCTGATTTTTTCGTAGGCCAAAGTCAGCCCTCAGATGGACAATGTTCATTGTCCCAAGCCCAACGACAAGCTCTTTTGGATTCATTGAAGTTCGACCAGATTGATGCTCGGCGCCTTACTATAAAAAATGCCCATGCTCAGACTTGCAAATGGATATTACGCGAGGCAAAATACCTGGACTGGCAAAATCCGAGCAAGCTCAAGGATCATCGTGGTCTAATATGGTTAAAAGGAAAGCCTGGTGCTGGAAAGTCAACTTTAATGAAGTTCATTTTCCAACATTCTCAAAAGACTGCGAAAAAGGATAAAATTATCATCAATTTCTTCTTTAATGCTCGCGGAGAAGAATTAGAGAAGTCAACGATTGGAATGTATCGATCTCTGCTCCTACAATTGTTTGAGCACCTTCCAACTTTGGAGTCCGCTCTTGACAGGCTAAGATTGCCGAGCTGGAGTGTGGAGCATCCACCGCAGTGGACTATTGGGATCCTTGAGGAATTATTCGAACAAGTCATCGAAAGCCTGAATGGTGCATCAATTGTATGTTTCATCGACGCGCTAGATGAATGCGATCAACAACAAATTCGCGATATGCTGGATTTATTTGAGCGCATTTGCGAAATAGCGACACAAAGCCATGCGGAGTTCCATGTGTGTTTCTCTAGCAGGCACTATCCTCATATTACTATTGATTTCGGCATCAATCTTGTTCTTGAAGGTCAAGAAGGACACAGTGAGGATATAGCAAACTACATTCAAAGCAAGCTAAAAGTTGGGCGTGGTAAGCTCGCTGAGAAGATCCGCACTGAGCTTCAAGAAAAAGCGTCTGGAGTCTTTATGTGGGTTGTCTTGGTTGTAGAAATGCTAAACAAGGAGCATGATGGTGGGCGCATACATGCACTACGCCAGCGACTAAGAGAAATTCCTGGAGACTTGAATGAATTATTTCGGAACATATTAAGTCGCCACGATTGCAATAAAGAAGAGCTGCTTTTGTGTCTTCAATGGGTACTGTTTGCACGGGCACCGTTGAAACCAAAGGAACTTTACTTTGCAATTAGATCAGGGATTGATGATGGAATCTTTGAGGAGGAAGATCAAGAAGACATCGATCTTGATGATATGAAGAGATTCATACTGAGCTCTTCCAAAGGATTGGCTGAAGTTACAAAGTCCAAAGAGGCAACTGTTCAATTTATCCACGAGTCTGTCAGAGATTTCCTGCTGAAGAGTGGTGGCATTCAGAGCATTTGGCCCGGACTGAAGAATTTCGAAGGGCAAAGCCACGAAAGATTAAAGGAATGTTGCATGAAATATTATCGTGTCGGCGTACCTTGTTGGAATGCTGATGAGCGTTATACCCGGGAACAATCCTCTGCCATGTCCCAGTTCGCTGTTGGTTCCTTTCCGTTTTTGGAGTATGCTATGCGCAATTTGTTCTTTCATGCAGATAAAGCAGACGGTTGTGGTATTTCACAGCATGCTTTCTTTGATGGAACCTTTCAGCTCGATAAATGGATTATACTTCATAACACGGTAGAAAAGCACGACTCACGCCGCTACAGGTTAGATACGCGACTGCTTTACATCCTCGCAGAGGTTAATGCGCCCAATCTAATTAAAATCTACTCAAAGAAACTGAAATGCCTTGAGATAAAGAATGAGAGATATGGGTGCCCATTGTTGGCAGCGATAGTTGCCGAAAGCTATGAAGCGATATTGGAATTTCGCATGTCGTTAATGGGAAGTCGACCACAATCAGACAAAATATTAAGGCTCCATGAGAAGGACTGTCGAAACGAAAGCAAAAGAAAAAAGCTTAGTCGCGACTTTAACTTTCGTTCCTCTGAAAAGTCTTTGCTTTCCCATATGGCGGAATATGGCGACCCGGTCATTGTCGCCCTGCTTCTCGAGTTCGGCCATGAGGATTTGAAGTTGTGGAAGAACGGCTATCTAAGTCCTTTGCATTTGGCAATTATAGCAGGCCACCAAGAAATTGTGCACATACTACTTGATGAGGATATAGTAGATGTGAATTTGGCTGGCAAAAATGGCAGGACGCCGCTTGTCGTAGCGATTATAAGTGGCCACAAAAACATTGTGCATCTGCTCGTTAACGATGAGAGATTGGATGTAAATTTGGTTGGAATGAACGAGAGAACTCCACTGATTGAGGCCATTATAGCAGACCAGCAAGAAATTGTACAGATACTACTTGATGACAAGAGGGTAGATGTGAATTTGGCTGGCAAAGACAACAGAACTCCACTTTTCGAGGCTATTAGCGAAGGCCATCAGGAAATTGTGCAGATATTGCTCAAAGACCGAAGGGTAAACGTGGATTTAGCTGATAAAGACGGGATAACGCCCTTGTCTTGGGCACTTATTCGACGTGACGAAAGAATTTCCCGGATACTTTTCGATCTGGTAAACAGTAATGTGGGGCTTTCAAAGATCGTCAAACTATCTGCCAATGAAAGCGGAATGGATTTTACGATAATATGTGACGGCAAAAAGAATGCGCTCCATTATTCTGTAGAGGTTGGCAACCCTCTGGCCGCCAAATTGTTTTTGGAGACTGGTTGGTTTGATCTCAATTTCATTGACGGCAGGGGAAAGGCGATTCTCCATTATTTTGCCTGCACCGACTCACTCGGCCTCTTTATGATAATGAAGATGGTTTTGAGCATTGATCAAATTGTTCTTAATGCTGTGGATAATGATGGCAAGACACCATTACATCATGCTGCTGCTAATTCTTGTCCTTTTGCCTATGAGATTGTCAAGGTGCTCTTAGAATCGGGCAAAGTGGATGTACGCTTGAGAGATAAAGAAGGAAAGACTGCTCTCCATTATGCTGCTGCGGGAGCCAATTTCAAAAGGTTGCAGCTTCTTTTGGAGGCTGGCGAATCTGACATTAACGTGATAGATTTTCACGGAAAGAGCCCTCTGCACTATGCAGTCCAAAGGCAGGACCAGAGATGCGTAGAGCTGCTTCTGGGTACCGGTAGGGTCGACCGTCGTTGGTTGGACAAAAATGGAACTGCTCCACGAATGCTAGTTTGTGATCGGCTGTGTGAGGAATGGTTTGATGAGGTCCTGGGCGGTAAATATCATATTGAGTATGGCTTTCATTGAACTAAGATATTAGGGGCGCAAGAAGCATAGTGACACATGAACCTTATCTATACTGAATTTGCATTCTTCGCCGGCGCAGTGGATAGTGTTCAGCAGGTAGATACACCGCCGACGATCGGTGCTTTAATGACTGCATGATGTTTGTGCGTTTCGGCGAGTACATGAAGCTAGAATCTATGGGCGATTATGCATTTCCAGATAGGGTGGTCATATAGATCAGCATTACATGTACCTAAGAAATTACTTTGCCTCCTATAGCCTTGACAATGAAATTTGCAATTGAAGAGGAGTGTCTGAATTTATGGAACACCACTATGCTCATCTCTCCTCTTACTAGTCATATCAACTCTGCAGGCAAGGATTTGTCGTAAAAAGCTGGTTTGCAAGTCCATACCTGGTCCTTGAGTTTCTGTGCCTTGCGCCACATATCTTTGAGGCCAGTATTCATAAGTCCTGCATAATGAAACCAAGAGAATAAAACTGTAATGTCCACCTTGACACGTCCTTGGTATCCGTCCTCGTCAGAGTGGTCATGGCTTTTGGCAAACATAGCTTTACAATCGCAAGCATCAATGGACAAAGGGATACTGGAATCCCCGTCGCTCAAGGAATTTGAGGACAGCCAGTTGGTGTCGTATGCCCAAACGAAGACCGTGGGTAGGGTTCTGGTTCTTGTATCATCATACTCGAATACAAATCCACTCGGAGATATCTCGACTTGCGGAGGCTCTAACTTGAACGTATCAAGTTCCTTAGGAACGCAATCATCTGTAAGCACGAGAAATGTGTTATGTAGAATACGCTTATGTTGAAGCTTCTCAGATATTATTTTAAAGTGTCTACACAGGTTAGATATGACCATTTTAGAGATCCTTCGGGCATCTTACTTTCGGTAGGCTGATGGATTTGCCTCGGATGGGAAGCCGTGAGCTGGGCAAGGCGGGAGCCATTCCAAGTGCATATAAGGACAGAGAACTCCTCCTCCGAGAACTGTGGTGGAAGCATGGCGGTGGCATTTAATATCATCTACCGAAAATCCTTTATTGAAGATGGTTAACCAACGCTCTCTTGCCACTAATGGCCGTTGCTCGATCTCCTTAGACTGGTAAATTGCAAAGCCGTACTTTTGTTGAGCCTCCTTGATATCACTGACCCAGAAGGGCGTTTTGGATTTGATTCGGTTCCAAACTTGAAGAATTGTTAGTTCTTCCCCGCTCTCCACCACAGATTCGTATTCGTGAAGCATGCGTTGCGCCCAGTGTCGCGTGGTCTGCTCGTTGGGACCTCGACACATCTCTCGAACTTTTGCTAACGGCCCACTTCACTTTCCAGGCGAAGATGTTCTTGATACATGGCGTCAATATCTGCATTGGCATCACCGCTCGTGTGTTCGGGGATTCTCCAATCGCAGAGAGTAAACTTGCAGAGTTCTGGGGACTGGTGTACCAAATCCTGGAGAGCGATGGAATAAGTACTTCTCTGGAACTTGGGGAAATCACCCATAGTTTCCTCGTATCCAGCGAGAGAGCGTAGAAATGCAGTGGTATCAGGTGGGTAGACGGGCTGTCCAAGAATTGCAGCACGCCACTCAAAACGGGGAACCGAGCCCTTGGATAAACATTCCGCAATGATGTCTCGGCCTTGTATCGCCTCCATTCTTCGCCTCATGAAAGGTTCTCGTTTTTCCAACTCAATGTCGGCAGCTAGTTCTTCGGGAGTCATCTCAGCTCTGCGAAGCTGGCGCTCCCGACACATCTCCCGTGCTTGACGCTGGTTCTTGGCACGTTCTTGTTGGCATCGCTCTCTAGTACGCGCCATGGCGGCTTGGAATTGGTTCAGCTCTGACATTGTGATCTGAGCATGCTTTGGTTGAAAGAAGTCTAAGGTAAGTTGCAAATGCCGTGAAACTGGATAGAAGTAGGCTGTGAGGTAAAAGCTGTTGGCTGTTGGTCGTCGGTCGCGAATACGTCAGCCACTCAGTGGGTCACGACGAAGGCTAAAACACGCTAATTAGTCAAGTTTCAAGCTGGCTCGGTGAACGTCTTGGGAACTCCAGCAGTCGATGGTCTTTCTGGGTGGCTTGATAAAATTCCATTTGTGGGTTTTTAGTTATTGCATTACTTTATCCTCAACAAGTATCTCAAAATAACAACGATAATAATTGCCATTAGCCCTCTAAGAGGATATGTGCAAAGGTGCAAAGGAAATCAGTAAAATAAGCCTTGAATTGAGAAAGACACATTTAGCACTGCATAATTTAGGATAAATGGAGGAAGCCTGCTGCTTCCAATCTCCTACTAAAGGGGCCTCCTAAATTAACTACTCTAGGGTGAGTCAACCATCTTTTTTATTCGTCGACCAAACCCACCATCAAATCCAAACCGAACTTCTTAGAGGTGGGGATAGAAAAGTAGTACATTGCATGAGAAAGCTCATGATGGGAGATTTTGGGCTTCGATTTGGACAACCAGAGGGTCGTTGGTTGTTATTTATGGGAACATCATACCATTTCTGGCTTAGCGCCATGCGGACCTCGAAGACATTACGATCGATGACAAAACCCTGTCTCGCATCCACTAAGCTTCAACCTTGAGATCATTTTATAATTAAGAAGATATTGATAATAATTTTGTTCAAATGAATTTAGGGGATCTTACAAAGGACGGTTTCTGTGCTCCGCGCCATGAGCATTTTGCCAGCCTTAATCCCGCAACCCATGCGAAATCAGACCACTTTTCAACTCGGATGGATGAGGAGAACAGCAGTGAGCTGAGCGACAGCGACAAAAGTGCGGATCGGCGTGAGGCTAAGCGAATAAAATTCGGAAAGATGCCTACCAAGCGTGGTGAAAACCTCGCTCCTCAGAATAGAGGACCGAGGCCAGCCGGCGTCGCTTTGCCCGATAGCTTGACTCCCACTCAAATCCCTCAGCAACCTACGGGCCAGAGCCAAATTTACGACGAGAACCGCTCGTTGCAGTCGCCAGGAAAACCTGGACATGAAACCCCAGGAACCGAGCTCTCTCCATTTCCTAGGCTCAATACTACATACCAGGATGAAGCCATGTTCGATCGCAACTATTCTGGCGAAGGCGATTGGGGATTTCTTTCAAAAAAGACGACTCAAATTCCCTTCGCCGTAGACTCTGATGACCTGTCACGCACTATCGGTAGTGGGCGGGCATCAAGCGTTTCATCATATGGCAGCGCTGACAGCGGTGTGTCGTATCCACCACGGGAACAGAAGAAAGAGAAGAAAGTGGTTCGGATGAAGTATAGTGAGTTCAAGGCTCAAGCAAATAACGGTGCACATGAAGATCGTGTCCCGGAGGCAATCAGCCAAATCAAGAGGAGATACAGAACCACTCTCAACGACCGGATTCAATCCCTTCGGAACGCGGTCCCTGAGGATATTTTCTACCCTAATGATAGTGAAGAAGACTTGCAAGATGAAGCTGATCGCCGCAAAAGAAAAGTGGGAAAGGCCAAGGTGATGGAGAAGGCTGTTGAATACATCAAGGCGCTTGAGAGGGAGCAAAATAAGCTGCAATCTGAGAACGTGGAGCTACAGGCAAGGTTGGGACAGCTTGAACCCAGCAACAAGATCATGACATAATTTATTGTATCAAGCAAGGCAAATTGATGCGAGATTGCAATAAGATTACAAGGAATAAAACCGCAAATTCTATTAATGCTAGCAGCCCGCGAGTTGCGTTGATCGTGAGAGACATGCGATTTGCTTGATGAAGCCATGCCACTCGTCAACAAGCACAAATGATCCAGCTACTCACCTCCTGCGTCATAAACCATGCAAGCTCGAAGACGCGGCATGCGCATGACATAAAGGGGTCCGGTCCAGTGCAAGCTCACCAAGGTGTGTACCGTGCACCTAGATCCTTCGGCATTTTTCGAGTCGCGGGTTGTGTCAAGGATCCGCTGGCATGTCAACTTTTTACGAGCATGCTCGGGTACTCCTGGGCTTGGCGATTACGGGGGAAAGTCTGTTAAATAATGTTTTTTTCTTCTTCTTCGTCGCAGCCCTGGCGCTATGATCTACACGTGCCTCACGTCACGCCCGCGATCCGCGGTCAGCTCGTGCTAGCGCATCCTTTTGCGGGTTAGCACACCGCCAATCGTGCGGTCCTGCGCTGCTTAGCTCCCCTGATGTTTGCGCACGGTGTTTATTAGAAACGGGGGAAGTCCGATCGTGCGCTAGATTTGAAACAACCAGCCGTCTTTAGCAAGTTCAGGTTGACAGTTTCACCAGTCTTGTCCGTTTCAAGGCGGATTGCGTTGAAACCCCATGCAATTTTACTTAGCCAGGAAGGAAATGATGGGCACCCCATGGGCGTTTTTGACGCTGGTTAAAGCCAGGGTCCTGCCCAAATTGACCTTTCCCTTGCCCATCGATTTTCCTCACTTCAGCCCCAAGTCCAGGTCCGCCAGTTGTAAACCATGATACAGCTTCCCAACGGGAATATTGCTTTTGGCCAGAATGCCAACTGCACGCTCACCATTTGCCCGTTGGAAACCAGCATCCTTCGATACAGACCGAACCCGACAGCTAGCGGCGTCTTCATCGTAGCCTTCGCCACTTTCGCCGTTCTTCATGCCATTCAGGGAGTTCAGACTCATGCCTGGGGATTCATGGCCAGCATGATTGCTGGCTGCGTTGTGGAGATTATCGGATATGCTGGCCGCATCATGATCTACCTTAATCCGTTCGATTTCGTTGGTTTTCTGATTCAAATTGGTTCGTCTGGCCGACAACTCCATGCACCCCCCTTCCTGTGCAGAAATACTGACCGATTTATAGTGTGTATCACTGTCGCACCGGTCTTCTTTTGTTCCGCAATATATGTTATCCTTTCTCAAATGTGAGTGGCGTTGCATTTTCCAGATTGCGAGATTCGCAACAGCTAACCGGCACCCAGCATCTACTCTGTGGATCGATCGGTATCTCGGATGCAACCGCACCTTTTCTATTGGATATTCATACCGTGCGATCTAATATCTCTCGTTTTGCAAGCTGTTGGCGGTGCGCTATCTTGTGTCGCTAAAACAAAAGACGATATCCAAGTTGGAGTGAACATCTCTCTGGCTGGTCTAATCTTTCAAGTCGTCACTCTGACCGTGTTTTGTGTGTTATTTGCCGACTATCTATTAATATGTTGGAATTCGGCTGTCCGATATAAACTGCGACCTCTAAAAACCTTCTTGGGTTTTCTATTTGCATCAGTCATTCTTATCCTCGTACGTTGCGCTTACCGTATCGTCGAGCTTAACGGCGGCTATTTCAGCCATCTTTTCAGAGATGAGACATTGTTTATGGCTCTTGAGTCTGCGTAAGTATTCTTTATACAAAAGCGACGTCGTGGAAATATGCTAACAAACGCGCAGTGTTATGTGCGTGGCCACCATATGCCTGAATCTTGGACACCCAGGAGAGTGGCTGGATTACCACAACCCATACTCCAAGCACTCGGAATTTGAGCTTGGATCTATTAGTGCGATCGGACTTCGTGAACAAAGAGTAAAAACGTTGTCCTTCATGTCGATGCGAAGACTTACGATGATGAACATGAACTAATTATGAGCACGATTTAACCGCGTGCGATCCCGAAACTCTATTGTCTTTTGGGTCATAATTTCGGGTTAGAATTAATTAAAATAAATTTATGAATGAAAAAGAATGTTCTTATATCTCATTACTTATTTAGTATCCTGAATGTCTCATTGAATGGCGTAAGATTTTCCCGAGGCTTGCATATGCGGAGCACTTGGAATTGGGTCCTACCGAAACCTTCCGTTTGGAACCCTTCATGTGATACCATCTCATGGTCTTCGTATTAGTATGTGATCATTTTGTTTTCGAGTTGTTCAACATTCCAAAATGAGACCCACTTTTGACGGTGTGAATAATTCCATGACAGCTTCTACCTAATACCAACCTTTAAGACGCGGTACACGAGAGGTGTTTCGAACCAGGGCCCGAAGAACACTCAGTAGTACGTTTTGAATATTATTTTCATTCCAGGCACCAGGATCCTTAACAGAAGTGACATAAAAACCGTAACCTTCCTTTTCTGCCGGAGATCTGGAATTTTCGATTGAGTAGCTAGATGGAGCCATCAAGAGATCTTTTTTGGTGATGGCGATTGTGGTTGGTGGTTTCTTGGTTGCGTCCAATACGTTATGTTTGCTCTCAATCTTAATTTGCAGCTTTTGTATTACTCTCGAATCAGAAGACAATGCTGAGCAAGTAATAATAAACCCATCAGCTTCCGAAATGGCCTCACCAATTAAATGGTCATAACAATCCAATCCTGCCGTGTCCACGATCTCGAGAGAGTATTGACGTCCGTAGAGAGTGCGTGTAATGCTGTGCCTGTCTTCAATGGTTGAAATTGATGATAGGTCGTATCCATATCCGCAGATCTTTAGGATTGGTTAGCAATCATATCATTGATTTTGTCTTTTAGTGCGCATAACACACCCTGTTAACTAACGACGACTTTCCAGAAAGCGGCTCTCCCAAAACTCCAATTACAAACTTCGTTTTGTACCTCAAATGTGTGGAATCAACTAGGGAACCCTTTTCTATCCACCGATACCAGCTATTGTTGGGAATGTCTGAAAGCTTCAGTGGTAATTCAATAAATGAAATAACGGACACATCATTCAAGCTTAGCCCGGAAAACATTGACCAAGCCCTACTCTGCAGTCTAGAACTGGTTATGGAACGGTCTGTTGGATGGCGCTGGGATCTTTTGTATACCCAAGTGGAATCTAGAGCGATGGAAAATGATCTTCGTGGGGGCGAGCTCAGAGTTGAAGAGAAAAGTGAAGGCGGAGTGAATGCTTTAGTCTTCGGAGGAATCGATGAATGTGTCTCCGGAGAGCTTGGCGACTCTCAAAACGGATCCTCGGATAAGACTTCGGAATTTGTACTGTTACTAATATCTCGATGATGCGTGGGGTTAGACAGAAGAGCAGCTTGCGCGCTTCGGGCTGTCAGTGGGGATGTAGGGAATTGGATTGAAGAAGCATCATCATGAAATCTTACAGACCCTGCAATCGTCTGTATATCGTCTCCAATCTGGTTCATGAGGACTCGCATCTTTTGGTTCTCGTCCACCAACCTATCCATTTGTTCTTTCAAGGCTTGGTTTGACATTTGCGCCTCAAAGTCCGATTCACTACACATCCATGCTGTTGCTCCTCCATCAGGCGCTGGTTCTGATGTAACACTTGGTCTCGAGGCAATCCTATCCAATGCCCTGCCAATTTTGCATCCTTCGTGAGTTGGCATGGATGACTCGTCGTGCATTGAATCATGCTGGGATGAAATTTGTATTTCGGGTCCGGATCGGATCGATGGTGAAAAAGGTTTCATCGTGTTTGTATCTTCAAGGTTGTGTGGATGTTCAATATAGCCAGAGAGAGAAGGTTCTGGCTCCTTGATATCTCGGCTCGGATTAGTTTGTATCGGTGTTGTTAACATTAGAATTAATTGGTTAAAAGATATCGTGGGAAATTGAAAGAGAGGTGCCTTGACGAAAGCACACAACGACAGATATCCGTAGGAATGGCAATGGCGTGGGCGGGCAATCTATTACCTATATGGATCTATGTAGGGGATACCGATTACGCCGAGGTTTAGCGCCTCAATTTGCAGATTGGTTAGCAAGAGACATGGCATGAACTCCGGGTCATTCATAACTCCACATCACTCCGAGGAAGGGGGGTGAAAATGTAAAATAACATGGGACTATCTTGTTCTGGCGAAATATCCATTATTGGTAAGCAACCAACGCCAAGTCGGACAAACATTAGCCAAGCGACTAAGTTTGCCTTGGCATTATTGCCTAGCGGCGACTTGAAGAAGTGTGAAATCGAAGTCTCGGCTACACATGTCCCTATGGCTCGCCTCCTCCGGTTATTCAGGTCAAAGTGGACGTCTACAAACACAAGAATATCTTGTTATACTCCTACTGTCCAGGAGTGCGACCGAAGCATCAGGAAGAGGACAAATTGGAGCATTGTTTCCTCATAAATTCAATTGTCAACGCTATGTAGGACCAAGGTGTCCCTGGGGCGACCAATTCAATTGGTATTAAATCTTTTGTTAGCTCTCTCTTCATTAATTCGCCATGATTAGAAAGACAATCAATGATCTCACCATTGGGCATAACACCACCATACTCTCATCTAGCCACACGCTTTAATATCGCTACTACCCTTGAGGTTCTGTGGTGTATAAGCCCAGAGCGACGTGGGCCTGTCTGGGATTCGACAGTGGCATGGTGGTCCCATGCTAGCTGATTAGTATTCAACTTGTTTTCGCATTAAATTGCCATACGAGTTAAATCAAGTAAAAATCTCGCGCAGCGCACGGTCCCGCCCTTCACCTCCACCTCAACTTGTCATCGTTTGTCTTCGCTCTGCGCCTGTCGCCCACGCCCTCCGCTTGTCATTCTCCAAATCATGACCTTGGTTGTTGCTCCAATCAACTCGCTCCTTTGTACATGGCGGGATTTTTTCATCGGCACTACTGCGGGGCACCATGGTAGATCTAAGGGTGTCGTGGAAACTAATCGGCATATTGACATTTATGAGTTTGAGCGGCTGTCTTGGTGTCATGATTTGGTCTTGATGTTCATGCTATGTTTACCACCTGAATGTGTTGGTTTCCAGCGACTTTGTGCTCAGTATTTTCAGGAATCTCCCATATGTAAAATACTGTTTGTTATCTACATGACCTTAAATGCACACTTGAAAACCCATATGTCTTTAGCGAGAGTCTCATAATCACCATGATTTAGATAAAATGCCACAAAAGCTCACCACGAAGATGACGACTTCATGAAACGGTTTTTTTTCTGGTGTCTATATAGGCCAGGTTCCACACTTACCCGTCCCACTCTGTCCAGCTGGGATTCAAAATTGTTTCCAAGGACGATAAATAATCGGTATCACTCCGCACCTGTGAGATTGAGCAGCATCAAGATCTCTTTAGTATTCATCGACGCTCACCGACTTCATTTGACACTATGAATCCTACCGAGAGGAAAGTTAGATATGAACTTTTCAAGTTCATATTAGAGGAATGTCGACCTCCCACCATTCAAGATCTTGTTAAATCTACGGATCTAGACGAACCCGCCATACGTCAAAGCCTTCAAGGGCTCCAAGATGGCCATCACCTTATCCTATATAAGGAGGACGTTCCATCTCTCACTCCTATCGCCATGGCTCACCCTTTTTCTCATTTGTACGTACTCTAAAAGCCCCCATCGTCATATCTAACCTATCCATAGGCCTACGGCATACACAGTTGTAAGTATCAGTGCTCTTTTATCGGATTACGATAAAAGAATGTAAGAAAGCTTATTAACCTCCATCATAAAGACCGAAGGAAATAGGTCTTGGTGGGCGAATTGCGCCTGGTGTGCGTTTGGCCTTGCTGCTATGCTGTCACCTGCTGATGTTACGATAAGAAGCCTGACAGCTTGCAATGGGGAATGCGTTGTCAAGATAGCTGGTGGAAACATTAAAAACAAGGAATCTCTGCACAATCACCATGTAGTTTTCAGCACACCGCCCAGCAAGTGGTGGAATGATGTTCGATTTGCATGCACCACAATCCAGCTCTGCAATTCCAAGGAGGAAGCTGAAAACTGGCATCAAAAGCACGGGTTCTACAAAGGGGAGGTAGTGGGTCTAGATGTGATCTGGAAGCTATCTAAGGTGCCATCTCATCCTTTTACACGGAAAGAAGCAATTACTGACACCTAAACAAGGCCTGGTATCACGATAAGCATTTGTACGATTAGAATCGGATGTCTACTGGGGAGAAAGACAAGCTTTTCCTGGAAATTGTGCTGACCTCGACCTATTGGTTCACTTAGATCACTACTTTGACAAATTTACTCATGTGTACTATCCCTTTGTCGTCTCACAACTTTCAATCGTACATCAAAGGCATTCAGCCAAGCAGATAATGGCAACCTTTACATAAGTACCGGTGATTTAGAGGTTGGCGCTAACGTAAGAAGACCAGGAGTCGAAGGTTTGATATCAATTACATTCCACTTAACAAATTGATCTAGAGACGTACCCTATTGAGTCTAAGGCAAGCATATAGTTCCCTCAGCAACCAGAGTCGCTGGCCCTGAGAGGAACATAGTTGACACAGCATTGCCAGAGTTATTTAGAAGTACATCAACAATGATGTTGCTGTCACGACCTATTTCGCTTCCTTGATTCAAATAAAAACGGTAATCTCCATTTGCTTCCCCATCTTAAAGGGCAAGATATGCGGCCAGAGCACAACAGGCGCTTCCCGTAGCTGGATCCTCCAGATCAATTGTAATCATGCGTACGCGGAGTTTCAAAGTCTTCTAGCTTCCCACGGTAGAACTTTCTTGCCGGCGGAAATACATCGTTCCAGTGTGCGATGGAGCCCAGCCATCGTCCAACTCTGTGACTTGGCTTGGCCCAGCAGTGACATGAGCGAAAATATCCTCTTGATCCGAAAGATCGACAAGAGTGTAGGTTACTATCACACTATGGTCAAATGGTCATTTTGAGGGAATGAAAGAGCCTTGAATTTTAGGAATAACTAGCAGTTGACTATGTGTTTTATAGCTAACCCGAGCCCCAGTCGGTTGTGGGGCTGTGCCCACTTGTTGAGGCCTTTGAGGCTGCTGAGGCTAACTATTGCTAGTCTCTATATACCCTCTATTTAATAGCCTGGTATTATTAGCTTGTTAAATATTATAAATAGCTTTATTTTTATTATTTGATTTTTAAATAAAGGAAATATTATAATAGGATTATTTGTAGGAATAATATTTTAATTAAAAAATTTATTTTAAGTATTTAATATATAAGAGATAATATTATTTATTTTATAAGTAATTTAATAATTATAATTTAAGTTAATAAATTTATTTTTTAATTTTTAAGTATTTATTTTTTAAATTTCTTTTTATTAATTTTATTTAATATTTTTATTATAATATAAATTTTATTTTTTTTATTTTTATATATATATTAAGTATTTATATATATTTATTAATATTATAAATTAGCCTTTTAAAATATATAATTAAAAATATAATATAATTAAGCTTTTTACTTTTTATTTAATATAAATTTTTCTTTTAAATATATTAAGGTATTTTTAAGTAAATATTCTTATATTTTCTTTTAGTATTTTTTATAATTAATTATATATTTATTATATCTTTAATTTAGTATTTATATACTTATAGTAATTAATTTTAATTTCTTTACTTTTAATATATTAAATAAGTCTTTTAATATTTAATCTTTTATCTTTAGCTTTTTAAAAATATCTTTTAATTTACTTTATAAAAATTGCTTTTATTTAGTTATTATTAATAAGGATTTATTTAAGAATTATTATTTAATAAATAAATATTTTAAATATTATTTTATTTATTATATTAATAATTATTATTATAATTTTTAATAAGTATTTATTAATTAATTTAAAGTTTTATTATTAATTTATAAGTAATTATAAAGTTCTTATACCTTTAATTTATTATTTTATTTTTATTTTTAATAATAAAAAATATTAAGTAAATAAATATTATTTAATTTAATTAAAGCTCTTAATTAATTATTAAGTAAATAATTATTTATATAAAGTATAGCTTATATTTATTTATAAATATATTAAAAGAGACTTTAAAGCTCTTTAAGTAAGGTATTAATAAGGTAATTATTTAAAACTTTAATAAAGAAAATATTTAAAGTATTATTAATAATTTAAAAAAATATTAAGCTTATATTTATATTTTATTAAATTAATTTATAAATATTATTATTATTTAAATATATAATTATAATATATTTTAATATATAATTTAATAATAATAATTATTTTTTAAATATTATTTAAAAATAAGCTAAAATAGCCTTAATTAATTAAATTATTTTCTTTACTTTTTAATATATTAATTTACTTTAAGTAAGTAAGATCTATTATATTAAATAATATTTAAAATTACTTAAAATATTATTTTAATAGTATTTTAATAAGCTTATTAATAGGTATTTATTTAGTTTTTAAATAGATTATCTTAAAAAAGCCTTTTTTATACTTTTAATATAATTATATATTTATAATATTAATATAATATAATTATATATAAATTTAATTATCCTTTTTAATTATAAGTTAAATAGTCTATAAATTATTATATTATATCTTTTATTTAACTTTTAAATTAAAGTATATTTTATTAAAAAGGTACTTTAAGTTAATTAACTCCTTTATTATATATTCTAAAGTAAATAGTTTTATTTTTATTATTAATATAATTATAATAGTTTATTAGATAGCCTTTTATATAATTAGTCTATTAAAAAGGCTAATTATATAACTTTATAATAATCTTTATATTTTTAGGTTATTAATAAAAGAGGTATTATTAGTAATTACTATAGCTTATAATTTACTACTTTATTTATATTAAATTATAAAATCTTAAGTTATATAAAGGTATTAAATAGTTTAGTTTATAGCCTTTTAGTATATATTATTTAGATTAATAAGAAATTAAAATAATAATAAGGCTATATATATAAGGTCTAGCCTAATTATAATTATTATATATAGTAAGAAACTAACCTTTTTCTAATAGGTCTTTATTTTAAGTATAATTATCTAATTTTCTTATTTAAATAGCTTATTAACTAAAATAAGAATAATTAAATATATATTTATAGTATTTAATTTAAATTTTATTACTATCTTCTTAATATATAAGTTATAAGATAAATATATTTTATATTTAATATACTCTTTAATTATTTTTATTTTTAAAAATTATTATATATTACTTTTATTTAAGATTTTATATATTTCTTTAATATTTATAATAATTTATAAAGTAATTAATATATTATTTTTATAATATAATATTAAGATATTATTTATAAAGAATATAATAAATATATTTTAAGTAAAAATATAAAATAAATAAGGCTTTTTTAAGCTTAATTCTATTTTTAATTACTTAAAGATTAATATAAACTTATTAAATTATAGTTAAGGTAAATCTCTAAGATTATATAATATTTTATTTAACTTAATATATATATTTTATTATTTAAAGCCTTTTAATATTTTATAAATTATTAATATTTCTTTATTATTATATTTAGTATTTATAAATATATTAATAATATTAAATTACTTAATCTTAAGATTAAATTATATTATTAAAGCTATAATTATATAAAATAATTATATTATAAATATTATTATATATATATTTTTAATTATAAAGCTTTCCTATAGATTACCTTAAATATATAGTCTTATCTTTTCTTATTTAAAATATTTATTTTAATTAAATTTATATATAAATATTTATTTTAATAATAATAATTTAAACTTAGCTTTTTCTTATTTAATTTCTCTTTAAGTTCCTTTTTCTATTAATATTTTAATCTTTTTATATATTACTTTTATAAATAGCTTATATAATAAGTATTTTTTTATCTCTTTTTAATTTTATAAGGGCTTAAAAAGATTATCTTAATATATATTTAGATAGCTTAATACTATATTAATATAAATAGCTTTCTTTTAATTTATTACTTTTATAAAAATTATAAATATAATTAAAATACTTTTTAAATTTTTATAATTTATTTTATAATAATTAATTATAAAGAAATTTAATATTATATTTTTATTATATTTTTATTATATTAAAGTCTTTTAATTTTTATTAACTTTACTTTCTTATATAATAGACCTTTAAGTTCTTATATTTATAAGTATTTATTTAAATTAAATATATTACCTTTAGCCTTTATTACTTTATATTAAAGAACTTAACTTTAATTTCTAGCTAGATTATATACTAATATTAATAATTATTATAAGCTCTTATAACTTTAAGGGTAGTATAGTTATTTTCTCTTTTACTTCTTTACTTATAAATTAAAGCTTTTTTTACTTTAGTTTTTTTATTTTTATTTTTATTTTTTTTAATATATATATCTTTAAGTTAGTAAATAATTTTATTAATAATTAATCTATTATACTTATTTTTAATAATTAATTAGATTATTATATTTAATTAATATTTTATTAAGCTTATATTATACTTTTAATATATATATTTTCTAATTTTAAAGTTATTTTTAATATTTAAATTTTAAATAATATTTAATTTAATATATATTTAATATTATTATTTATATTATATTTTATTATTTTTCTAATTATAAGTATTTCTACCTTTAAATTTAAATTTACTAATTATAAACCTTAAAGTTTATTATTATATATTATTTTTTTATTAAGATTTTCTTTAAATTAAAATATTTAATCTTTTAATTATATATTTATTTACTTTATTATATACTTTTTATTTAATTTATAATTAATATTTTTATTAAATAGTATATTTTAAATAATAATAATCTTTTTAAGGTAAGATATTTAAATATAATATATATTAATAATTATATATTTAATTAAATACCCTATATAATTTTTAAAGCTAACTTTTATTTTTCTCTTGTCTTTACTTAATACCTTACTCTTAACCAAAGAGTAAATATAATAATTATATATATATATATTATTTTAATTAAATCTTAAATTAATTATATATTTCTTTATTAGTAAAGGAGTATACTTTTTAAATTATATATTTAATTTCTTAAAAGGAAATAATTAATTTCTTCTTTTTAAAGGTAATATATTAAGTAAATATACTATAATTCTTATACTTTCTAGCTATAGCTTTTATAATAGATTTATTTTATTAAGTATAGTATTTAATTTATTTATTATTTTTTAATTTGTATATTTAATAGAACTATTTAATTTATAGATTTCTAATAATATAAGCTTTAATTTTATATCTTTATTATATATTTAAATTTTATATTTAGTAAAGCCTTTAATATTAATAATAATTATTTTATTATCTTATCTAATTATATATATTAAAAGGCTAAATTATCTCTTTACTTAACTTTTAAACTAAAATAATTTATTAAATATAATTATTTCTTACTTATTTTATAATAACTATATATATATTATTTTATTATATTTATTTTTAATTACTAAAAGCTATTTTAATTTATTATATTCCTTAAAATAGTCTTATAAATCCTAATATATATACTAAAATAATCTAAATAAGCAATATTTTAATAGCCTATATAATATAACTTACCTTATATATATTATAATATAAGTCTTATAATCTATCCTTACAATTCCTTTAATTTATATATTATAACCTCTCCTTATAAGCTTTTATAATATATTCTAATTTAGATATTTTACTTATTTATATTACAATTTCTTTATATTTATTCTTAGCCTTAAAGGATCCTTTAATAGCTAATAGTAATAAATAGAGCTTTATTAGATTAATTTAAATATAGTTATAATTAGTTAAAGGCTTATTTAATTAATTAAAATAGTATTATTAAGTATAGATTATTTTAATATATAGAAAGAAAGTAAAATATATTATAGTATAATTATATTAAATATCTTTTTATATATAAATAAATAGAAATTATTATTTATATCTTTTATATATATAGAATAATTAAAGCTATAATATTAGATTTTAATATCTTTTATTTTTACTTTTAAAATAATATTAATATAAAAATCTTTTATTATTATTATATTTTTAAGCTTTAAATAAATTATATAAATATTAATTATATTTTTAAATAGATTTTTAAATATTTATTTACTTTTTTTAATAATTAAAAATTATATTAATTTTATTTTTATATATTTTTTATTAATTAATATAAAGAAATTAAAAATTAATAGTTTCTTTATATTAATTAAATAAATAATATTATAATTATTTAATAAAATACTTTTATAAAGTAAATAAATTATTATTTCTAATATAATAAAGATTATAAGAGTTTAATTTATTTTATAAATAAATATTAAATTAAAAATTATATAAATAATAAAGATTAAAATAAAGCCCTAATTCTTATTAATTATAATTATTATAATAATAATCTATTTTTTCTTTATTATTTTTTTATATACTTTATTTTATTTAAAGTCTTATAATTATATATATATTTAAATATAATTATTATTAATTAAAGGCTTTTAAAGTTTATAATTTAAATCTCTTATAAATATATATTAAAGAAATATATATTTAATTATAATAAATAAATAAAACTTTCTATTATAAAAGCACTTTAAAGCTTTATTAAATAATATTTACTATATATTAAAGTAATTTGTAAATATTATATATATACTTATCTATTTTCCTAATATACTATATAAAATAATAATTAAAAAAAGATTTTTATAATACTTTAATAAATTAATAGCTTTACTTTTAACTTTCTTTTTTACTAATATTTTTAAATAATAACTTATCTATAAAAATTAAATTAAATATCTATTACTTTAAGAAAATTATATATTACTATATTATCTTTAATTTTTATAATATTATATATATATTCTTATATTTAAATTAAACTCCAAAATATATATTATACTTTAGATTTTATATTAATATACTTAATATCTTTAAAATATAATATATAATACCTTTAAATTTTATTAATAATATTATTTTAATCTAAAATAAACTTAATCTTAAAAGCTCTTATAAATTAATAAATAATATAATTAATATACTTTTTAATAACTTAATTAATAACTTTTTAATATATAATTACTTTAATAATCTTTATAATTTAAGCCTTAAAAATTACCTTATTTTTAATATATTCTTTATAATTATAAAACTTAAACTTTATTAATCTAAGCTTTATAATAAATCTTATAATTATATCTATATTTAGCAATATATATAGAATAATATTTTCCTTCTTCCACTACTCTATTAAATCTATCTTTATTTATTTAAAGCTTTTAAATTCTAAAGTAATATTTATATTACCTTCTACTTTAAAAGCCTTAAAATTAACTTAAGCCTATAGCCCTAAATATTAAATATAATCTCTTAAAGTGTTATAACCCATATCAGAACATTAGCAGTCAAACCCAGCAGAAAGAATAAGACCTACCTATCCTAGACTATAATCACTATATATACATGATTACTAGTGTAATCAGAACATGATTACTATAATCATTACTATAATTACCTATATAATTACCATACTTCTTAGTAATTATATATTAGCTTAAAAAGTATATAGATAGATCAAGACTGACCATAAGAAATAGAACTAATCAGCTTTTAATACAACTTAGTTACCTTAAATATCTTTAACTATTACTAAATATAATACCCTTTGTAAATACCCTTATACTTACTTAATTACCAATATATACCTAACTATACTATTAACAATAAATCCTATACTTTAATTAGTTTAATATAATTAGAACTAACTAGCCTATTATATATTAAAAGCTCTTATTTAGTTGGTTACTTATATTGATAATTAAGTAATATTAATTATATCTAAAGCTATATCTTTTATATAGAGATCTTAGAACCAAACCCCTAAGACTCTCCCTAATATAAATATAGATAGAAATATTAAAATAGAAGAATCTTTAGAAGAAGAAAAAGAGAAAGATGATTTAAAGGGAAAGATTAAATAGTTAAAGAAAGATAATTGGTATATTTAAAGAGCTATTAATTATCTTATTGCTAACTTTAATATAGCTATAGGCTAAAAGAATAATAAAATTAGTAACTTTTAAAATATTATTAATAATCTTAGCAATAAATAATTTAAATAAAATACCTAATATAAATAATACCTTAAAGAAATAAATAACTTTTTAATTACTAAAAAAAATTACAAAGAAATCCTCAAACCAAAGAAACCCCTAATATAGGACAGTAGCTTAACCACCCTTTAAAAATAATTAACCCAAATAAAGAGCTACTATACCTTCTACCTAAGTACCTTTAAGCAAGAATGGCTTAAAGTACAATATACTATAAGGAAGCTAGAAGGAAAAGCATTCCAAATTATATAATTATATCTTAAGGAATTTATAGAAAATATTATTATAAAATAATTTATTAAAATTAATAAAGTATTTAATAGCTTTAATAATTTTAAAAAAGAATTAATTAATTACTTTAGTATAGCTAATAAATAATAATAAGCCTTACAAAAACTTAAGGAATTTAAGCAAATTAAAGCCTATAATACTTACTTATTTAACTTCTAATACTATATTACTAAACTTAATTAGAATAATAAAACCTTAATTAATAAATTCTACTAAGGACTAAAAGATAATATTAAAGATAAAATTAACTAATAAATAGAACTCCCCAAAGAATTCAAAGCTTATACAGCATACACAATTAAAATCAATAACCACTAATTTAAAAGAAGACTAAAAAAGAGATTAAGTAAGAAGTATATTTCTAATACCTTTATAAAAATTGATAATACTTTAATATCTTATAGAACTACCCTAAGAGCAATAGAACTCAAAACTACCCAATAATAACAACTAGATCTATCTAAGGTCACCTACTATAACTATAGTAAAAAAGGGCATAAGAGCTTCAAATATAATAAGCTAAAAACAAAGAATAAGTTTAAACCTATATTAAAAGCATAGAAAACCCTAGAAATAACAAACAATACCTCAACCACAACAAGAAGAAACAAAACACCTAAGGACTAGACCCTAGTACTAGAAGGAAATACACCTCAACAAAAAAAGATCACCCTTAAAATAGTCCAAAATACACCCCTTATAGACCAACAAAAAATTAATAAGTATATTTAATAATATTAAAATACAAGATAAAAAGGAATCCTATATTTACAATCAGATAACTATAAATAAGCCCTTAAAATAGATATTCCTATAACCATTTTTAATATTAATATTAATCCTAATATAAATATCTTGAAATGGTAGGATATAATAGAAAGTAATAAGAAAGATTACTATTACTAAAAGAAATAAAGTATTATATTTAATCAACTATTAAGGGAATATAATAGTATAGAACCTGATATTTACCTTATAGCAAAACTTAAAGCAACCACAAAAAACAAACCTACACCCATCCAATTCAAAGACCAAGATAACCCAAGATTGAACCTTCTAAAATATATACACGAACACCCACTATATAGACATAAAGGAGTCCACAAAACCCTTAAACAAGTCAAGCAGACATTTTCCTTTAGCAAAATAAAACAAAAAATCACCAACCTTATAAAAAAATGCAACCTCTACCAGAAAACAAGATCCCTATAATACAAACCTTATAAAGAACTACAACCACTACCAATAGTAGAATGACTATAGGACTCAATTACAATAGACTTTATTACAAAACTACCTCTCTTAATAGACCTAGCTATAGGAGTCTACTATAATAATATTCTAGTTATTATTAATTGTTTTATAAAAATAGTATATTATATTTCTTACTAAGAAGCAACTTTAGCTAAGAAACTTATATATATCTTTTATCAATATATTATAATAGTATATAGATTGCCTAGTAAAATTATAATTAATAGAGGATTTACATTTACCTTAAAATTTTAATAAAGCCTTATAGTATTAATAAAGCTAAACTATAAACTTACTACTATATTTAGACCTTTAATTAATAAATAAATTAAATAATAAAATTAAGAAATTAAAATATATTTATAATATTATATTAATTATAAATAAATAAATTAAATAGAAAAATTATCTATTATAATACTTATATATAATATCTTAGTTTACTTAATAATTAAGAAGACCCTTATATTTATTAATTTTAATTTTAATTTAAATATCTTCTAACCACCTTAAATAAGTATTCTTAATAAAAAAATACTAATAAAAGATAATAAATTACAAAAACTATATAAAAATCTAAAAACCAAGCTAGAATTTATAAGACTAGTAATAAAAAGATACTATAATCTTAAAAGGCTAAAGGGACTATTCTTCTTAAAGGGAGATATAGTCTACTTAATAATAAAAAACCTTACTATAAACTAATAAAATAAAAAATTAGACTTTAAATATATTAGACCTTATAAAATTATTAAAAAAATCTTAAAAAATAATTATAAATTTGAATTATTGGATACTATACTAATCTATCTAATCTTTTATATTTCCTTACTAGAACTAATAGAAAATATAATTAAAATTAATATAAAATTAAAAATCAAATTAAAAGTAATTCCTATAAAAAAAGAATATATAATAGAAAAAATACTAGAATAAAGAGAAAGTAATAAATGTTTTTTAGTAAAATAGAAAGAATATACTAAAAGTAAAAATATATAAGAACCTCCTATATACCTTATATATTGTTTAAAGATACTGGAAGTATTTCTCTAAAAGAAATAGAAGAAAAATCCATAGTATTCCAATTAATAGTATCTAAAGCCCCTAAAGCCTATATATTAATTATTACCTCCAATTCTACCCAATCTATATTATCCAAATTATCTATAAATAATAAACTATAACAAACCATTTCCTTACTATAAGACTTTAATAAATATTTCTATTTTTATAAATATATTAAATAAGTAAGGACTTTATTAAGCTTTATTTAAATAGCTAATATTTCCTCCTTAGCCTTCTCCTTTACCTTATCTAGATAATTGGATTCCTTACTTAATTTAGTTATTATTATACTTATTAATTATAAATAATATTATAAAAATCAAAAATCCCTTATAAAAATCTATTACTATACCCAATATATTATAAGAATAATCCTAATATATATATTCCCTATAATAAGAAGACTAAGCCACTATCTAATAATAAAAACCTTTAAAGGAATAGAAAGAGTAAAGCATAATATTATAATTAAATAAAATAATATCTTTAGCAAGACAAATGTAATAATAAGTAGATTTGCTAGATATACTATTAGCACTAGAAAAAAGATAATTACAAGTCTAAGTTTAACCTACCTCAATAAAAATAATACTAAGATTACATATATAATCTTAGGGATAAGAACTAATAAAGGGGAGATATTATATTATAATCTATATTAAAATATTAGTAATTAAACCTAGTAAAAAGAATAAGACCTATTTACCCTAGACTATAATTACTATATATATATAATTACTAATATAATCAAAATATAATTACTATAATCACTACCATAATTACCTATATAATTACTATACTTCTTAATAATTATATATTAATTTAAAAAGTATATAAATAGATTAAAACTAACCATAAGAAATAGAACTAATTAGCTTTCAATATAACTTAATTACCTTAAATATCTTTAACTATTACCAAATATAATATTCCTTATAAATACCCTTATACTTGCTTAATTACCAATACATACCTAATCATACTGCTAATAATAAACCCTATGCTCTGATTGGTTTAATACAGTTGGAACCGACCGGCCTGTTACATAAAGCAAATACCCACTCAATCTACTACTCCTATAAGCTCAACTAGATAATAATTAATAGCC
The DNA here is from genome assembly GCA_017140755.1 of Calonectria hongkongensis. Classification (NCBI taxonomy): domain Eukaryota; kingdom Fungi; phylum Ascomycota; class Sordariomycetes; order Hypocreales; family Nectriaceae; genus Calonectria; species Calonectria hongkongensis. Next base: position 1,467,158 of record JAACJA010000009.1, read on the forward strand.
TTAAAGAGCTTATAATACTAATAATAATCATTTTTAGGCTATTATAAGTAGTAACTTGTATGTCTTTTACTTAGGTTGGTTAGAATAAGTATTGGTTAGGTTGAAGTATATGATAGTGGAAGTTACTAGTAAATATAGCTACTTGGGCTTATAACTATTATATTATGGTTAAATAGTTATTTTGAGGGAATGAAAGAGCCTTGAATTTTAGAAATAACTAGTAGTTGACTATGTGTTTTATAGCTAACCCAAGCCCCAGTCGGTTGTGAGGCTGCGCCCACTCGTTGAGGCCTTTGAGGCCGCTGAGGCCAACCATCGCCAGTTGTAACGGGCCGGTCGGTTCCAACTATATTAAACCAATCAAAGCGTAGGGTTTATTATTAGCAATATGGTCAAGTGTATATTAGTAATTAAGTAAGTATAAGGGTATTTATAAAGGGTATTATATTTAATAATAATTAAAGATATTTAAAGTAATTAAATTATATTAAAAGCTAATTAAGATTATTTCTTATAGTAAGTTATAATCTATTTATATACTTTTATATTTAAGGTTTTATTATTATAATAGTTAAATAGAATTAATTTAACTTTATTTATTATAGTCTTTAATTAGGTTAAATAGAATATATTTAATTCTATTCTTATTAATTGATTATATAGGTCTAGGGTAGCTTTTAGTTAATTAATTAGGATTCTACTTAGGATTATTACCTTTAGGTGCTTGGATTATAATATAATATTCTCTCTCTATTAGTCTTATCCTAAGGCTAGGTAAATAGACTGATTTCCTTACTTATAATTACTATATATTCTTTCTCTTTTTATTTTTTATTTATTTTAAATACTAATAGAATATTAGATTATATTACTAAGGTTATACCTTATTCTAAAGTAATTAAAGCTTATTAAAAAGATATTACTAAATTAATTAATAAATTTGGTTTTAAGATGCCTTATTATTTAGCTTATTTTTATATTAGATAGCTTTCTTATATAATAATTAAAAAAAAGAACTATTATAAATTTTATATAAAGAAGAAATATTCTAATTATAATTTTAAAGGTATTTCTACTTAAATATATAAATATACTTTCTTTTTCTTTATTTTACTTTTTAATATTTATTTTATTTAATTAAGTAAGTTTCTTAAGAGAAAGATTAGATTAATATAAAGAAGAAGAAGGCTAAGATAGATTTAATAAATACTTTAGTATAATTATAATAATTATATACTTAAGAGTACTATTTATATAAAAAGGTAAAAAAGATAATTTCTTAAGATTATAAGGATTTAAATAAATTAGAAAAAAGGGAATAGATAGAGATATTAGTATTATTAAAGGTATAATTATTTAAGGATTATAGGGTTATTAATTAAAGTAATTTACTTAAGTTTTTTTATATTAATTTTAAAGAAATGTTTTTAATAGTTTTAAGTAATATATAAAATATATAAAGGGTTTTTATAAATTTTTACTTTTATTATATTCTTTTTATTTTATTAGAAAGTATTTATTATTTTTTTTTCTTTTTAATATTTTTTTTATTATATATTTCTTTTTTATAAAAATTATTTCTAATTTAATTTTTAATTTTATATTAATTTTAATTATATCTTTTATTAGTTTAAGTAAGAAAATATAAAAGATTAGATAAACTAATATAGTATTTAATAATTTAAATTTATAATTATTTTTTAAGATTTTTTTAATAATTTTATAAGATTTAATATATTTAAAGTTTAATTTTTTATTTTATTAATTTATAATAAGATTTTTTATTACTAAATAAATTATATTTTTCTTTAAAAAGAATAATCTCTTTAATCTTTTAAGATTATAATATCTTTTTATTACTAATCTTATAAATTCTAGCTTAGTTTTTAAATTTTTATATAATTTTTATAATTTATTATCTTTTATTAGTACTTTTTTATTAAGAATATTTATTTAAAATAATTAAAAGATATTTAAATTAAAATTAAAATTAATAAATATAAAAGTCTTTTTAATTATTAAGTAAATTAAGATATTATATATAAGTATTATAATAGATAACTTTTCTATTTAATTTATTTATTTATAATTAATATAATATTATAAGTATATTTTAATTTTTTAATTTTATTATTTAATCTATTTATTAATTAAAGGTCTAAATATAATAGTAAGTTTATAATTTAATTCTATTAATACTATAAGACTTTATTAAAATTTTAAAATAAATATTAATCCTCTATTTATTAGGATTTTATTAGGCAATTTATATATTATTATAATATATTAAAAAAAAATATATATAAGTTTCTTAGCTAAAGGTACTTTTTAATAAGAAATATAATATATTATTTTTATAAAATAATTAATAATAATTAGAATATTATTATAATAAATTCTTATAATTAGATTTATTAAGAGAGATAGTTTTATAATAAAGTTTATTATAATTAAGTCTTATAGTTATTTTACTATTAGTAATAGTTATAGTTCTTTATAAGATTTATATTATAAGGATTTTATTTTTTAATAAAGATTATATTTCTTTATAAAATTAATAATTTTTTATTTTATTTTATTAAAAGAAAATATTTACTTAATTTATTTAAGGGTTTTATAAATTTCTTTATATTTATATAGTAAGTATTTATATATATATTTTAGGAGGTTTTTTTATTTTTCTAGTACTTATAATTTATTAATTTTCTTATTATTTAATAAGATATTATTATATTTCTTAATTTCTTTTAATAAGAATATTTCTTATTTTATAAGATAGGTAGTAAATTTTAATTAAATATATTTTTTAAATAATTTTATATATATAATAATAATAAATTTCTTTATTTTAATAATTATTCTATTAATTAAGGCTTATTTTAGGTATTTTTTATTATTATAAATAAATAATTATTTTATTACTTTTATTTTTTTTATATTATAATTTAAGTAATAATTAATTATATTAATATATTTATTTTCTATTTCTTTAATATAGATAATTTAATAATTAAATTTAAAAAGATATTTAATATATTAAAATTATCTTTTATTAAGTTATTATATTATTATAAAGTAAGAGATATTTTTATAATCTATATATATTATAATTTTATAATTATTCTTTAGAAAATAATATTTAAATTTTTTAAAAGTATTAATAATTATAAGGAATTCTTTATTATAAATAGAATAATTTAATTTTAATCTATATAATTTATATAAATAAAATATAATAGAATATAAAATACCTTTCTTATCTTATTATTTTATTTAAGCTCCTAATATATAATCTAAGAAATCTATCTCTAATTTAACCAATTTATTTAAATTAAATATAATTAAAATAGATTCTTTTATAATAATATTATAAAGAATTTTAAAGGCTTTTTAGGTTTTTTTATTTTATTTAAATATTTCTTTCTTTTTTATTAAGATTATAAGTAGTATTATTATTTTATTAAATTCTTTAATAAATTATTAATAATAGTTTATAAATCTAAGGAATTCTTAGATTTCTTTTATATTCTTAAGGATCTTTTATTTTTATATTATAATAACTTTTTTAAAATTTATATAAATTTAATTAAAGGTAATAATATACCTTAGAAATTCTATTTTATTAATATAAAATTTTTTTTTTTTTAGATTTAATTAATAATTTAATATTTTATAAGACTTTTAAGACTTTATAAATATATTTTATATATTCTTTTTTATTTTTAAAAAAAATTAGAATATTATTTAAATAATATATAATAAAGATATCTAAATACTTATAAAGTATATTATTTATTATATATTAAAATATTACTAATATATTTATAAGTTTAAAAGATATAATAAGATATTTAAATAATTTAAATTTTATTTAAAAAGTGGTTTTCTATTTATATCTTTTTTTAATATATATAAGATTATAAGCTCCTTTAAAATTAAAAGTAGTAAATATTATAACTTTATATAATCTATTTTTTATTTTATTAATTAAAAATAATAGGATTTAATTTTTAATAATAATATTATTAAGCTATTAGTAGTTTATAATAAGTTATAGTTTCTTATTTTTCTTAGATATAAATATAATAAAGTATCTAGCTTTAAAGTTTAAAATATAAATATATTCTTTTTATAGTATATCTTTAATATATTCCTTTAAAGTATTAAATTTAATTTAATTAAAATTATAAATAAAATAAAATTAAGTATTTAATCTATCTTTAAAGATAATTTTATAATTTTATTAATTAAACTTAAATAATTCTATTTTTAATTTTTTAATAAAAAATTATTTATATATCCTATATTAAAATAATATATTTCTTAATTAATTATTTATTTCTTTCTTTATTTCTTTAAGGCTATTATTAATTTATTAAAATTATATTTTAAATAAGAAAATAATTTATTATCTTTATTATTTTTATTTATTTTTATATTTATATTTTATTTTTTTAAATAATAAGATTATTTTCTTACTTAAATCTTTTACTTAACTAAAGCTAAAAGAATAAAATCTCTTATAATATTTAAAAATATTACTAATTATATTATACTTCTCTAATATTTATACCTAGCCAATATACTAATAGATATTTAAATTATAATAATATAATTATAAATATCTTAAAATAATTTTATTATCTTTAATATTTATAATATTAAAAATAATTCCTTAATTCTTTTCTTTAATAAATACTTTAAAATAATTAATTTCTCTTTATATAATTCTATTATTATAATTAAATATTATACCTTTAATATTTATAATATTATAAAGCTTTAATTTTATTTATTATAATAGCTAAAGTTTATTAATTATTTAAAAATAAATATAGTTTCTTTTAGTTTTACTATTTACTATAATATTATACCATTTTCTACTAATTTTTATATATATCTTTAGTTTATATTAAGATTATCTTATAATAATAATATATAAAGCCTTAGTAGGGAGTTCTTTTAGTAATTTTATAGGTTAATTACTTTATTACTCCTATTGCTCTTTTATAAAAGGTGTTTTCCTTTTAAAAGTTCTTTAAGATTATATTAGTCCTATATCTTTAAGGTAGTATATTTATTATATTTAGGGTCTAGGTATTAGTTTTATAAAAGGTCTTTGTAATTTAAGAGGTCTTTTTTATATTTTATATAAATTATAGAGTTATTAGGTCCTTATTAGCTTATAAATATTTATTTATTATAAGGTCTATTTAATATTTATTTAATAAACTTATCTACTAGTTTAATAGGGAAATACTTATTATTTTACTTTTTCTTTAGGTATATAAGGTATATATCTTAGTAATAGTAAAATTATATAATCTTAGTATATTATTTATTTAAAGGGTCTAATTTTAAATTATCTTGGTTTTTAAATTAAATAGGTATAGGTTTATTTTTTATAGTTATTTTAGATTTTATTATAAAGTAAATATTAAGTTTTATATTATTATATTCTTTTAATAATTAGTTAAATATAGTATTTTACTTTTTCTAATAATAATATTCTTTTTTATTATATTTTATTATATTTTATTATTTTAGGATATTTATTTTAGGATTAATATTAATATTAAAAATAATTATAAAGATATTTATTTTAAAAGCTTATTTATAATTATCTAATTATAGGTATAGGATTCCTTTTTATTTTATATTTTAGTATTATTAGATATACTTATTAATCTTTTATTAATTTATAAAAGATATATTTAAGATTATAATAAAAGTAATCTCTTTTTATTAAGATATATTTTCTTTTAATATTAAGATCTAATCCTTAAATATTTTATTTTTTTTAATTATAATTAGAATATAATTTATTATTTTTAAGGTTTTTTATACTTTTAATATAAATTTAAACTTATTTTTTATTTTTAATTTATTATATTTAAAGCTTTTATATTCCTTTTTATTATAATTATAATAAATAACCTTAAATAGATCTAATTATTATTATTAAGTAATTCTAAATTCTATTACTCCTAAGGTAATCCTATAGAATATTAAAATATTATTAATTTTTATAAAGATATTAAAAATATACTTCTTACTTAATTTCTTTTCTAATCTCCTTTTAAATTAGTAATTATTAATTTTAATTATATAAGCTATATAAGCTTTAAATTCCTTAAAAAGTTCTATTTATTAGCTAATCTTATCTTTAATATTATCTTTTTATCTTTAATAGAATTTATTAATTAAGGTTTTATTATTCTAATTAAATTTAATAATATAATATTAAAAGTTAAATAAGTAAATATTATAGGCTTTAATTTATTTAAGCTTTTTAAGTTTTTATAAGGCTTATTATTATTTATTAATTATATTAAAGTAATTAATTAATTCTTTTTTAAAATTCTTAAAATTATTAAATACTTTATTAATCTTAATAAATTACTTTATAATAATATTTTTTATAAATTCCTTAAAGTATAATTATATAATTTAAAATACTTTTTCTTTTAATTTTCCTATAATATATTATACTTTAAATTATTTTTACTTAAAGATATTTAAATAGAAGATATAGTAGCTCTTTATCTAAGTTAATTATTCTTAAAGGGTATTTAAATTGCTATTTTATATTAGAAGTTCTTTTAATTTAAGGATTTCTTTATAATCCTTTTTTATAATTATAAAATTATTTATTTTATTAAAATATTATCTATATTAAGTACTTTATTTAAATTATTTATTACTAAGATTACTAATAATATTTTAAAGATTATTAATTTTATTATTTTTCTAGCCTATAACTATATTAAAGTTAATAATAAAATAATTAATAACTCTTTAAATATATTAATTATCTTTTTTTAATTATTTAATCTTTCCCTTTATATTATCTTTCTCTTCTTTTTCTAAGAATTCTTCCATTTTAATATTTCTATTAATATTTATATTAAAGAAAATCTTAGAGATTTAATTCTAAGATCCTTAGACAAAGAATATAACTTTAAATATAATTAATATTACTTAATTATCAATATAAATAACTAACTAAACAAAAGCTTTCAATATATAACAAGCCAATTAATTCTAATTATATTAAACCAATCAAAATATAAGATTTATTATTAGCAATATAATCAAATATATATCAATAATTAAGCAAATATAAGAATATTTACAAGAGATATTATATCTAATAATAATTAAAGATATTTAAAGTAATCAAGTTATATTAAAAGCTAATTAGAACCATTCCTTATAATAAGTCATAATCTATCTATATACTTCTATATCTAAGATTCTATTATTATAATAGTTAAATAGAATCAATTTGACTTTATTCATTACAGTCTTCGGTCAAGTCAAACAAGGCATATTCGACTCTATTCTCATTGGTTGGTTATATGGGTCTAGGGTAGCTTTTGGTTGATTGGTCAGGATTCTACCCAGGATTACCACCTTTAGGTGCCTGGGTCATAACACTCAGCGAGAACGATTTGGTTTTTTGCGTTGTAGCGGAGAAGGACCGGACCAGCCTTTGCTAAGACAGAAAGGGTCTCAGGAACAGGGTCTGGTATCACCACACCCGGCAGTAATTTCTGAAACAATGCATATCCTGGCCCGATTACGGGATGTCCAGAAAAGTCCAAATCACCGACCGGCGTAAAGATGTCGATGCTGAATTTTCCCATGACATCTTGACGCAGAAATACGGTTTCTGAATAATTGAATTCTTTGGCGATCTTTAGCATCTGGTCGTGGGGGAGTGCTTCGCCGTCAACTTTCATTATCGCTAAAGGATTCCCCTTGAACCTGAAAAGGATAAGTTAGATTAATGTAAAATTTCAATAAAAAGCCATTTGTGGCAGTAGAATGTGCCTACCTTTCTGAAGTAAAAGCATCTAGGGTAACTATAGTAAAGTGTTAGGTATATCAGAGTAAAATGAGGTGCAAAATATTACCGTAGGAAGCTTTTCTGATGGACATTTTAACTAATTCTTGTCGGATCAAGGGGTACTGAATGGCTGATAGCAATGGCACCTAGATTGACACGCTTTATCTACTGCCATGTATATATACACCGAAAAATGTGGCATCCTAGAGCCAGAAGGAAATCTGGTTTATGGTGACTCAGTCTAGTCATGGAACGGTGCAGTGCCCCGCAAATCAAGATTCAACCTTTTTACATTCTGCCGGCACCATCGGTGTAATCGGAGTAGAGCAAATCGCTTACAGCACAGCAACATGATTGAAAGATGAGCAGCAACAATGAATTACTAAAATCGTGCTCAAGTTCGCGCTATCAGTGTGTGGATAGACTTGTGGAGCTGGTGCCATAGAAAGTATGATTTCTCAAGCTAATTTCTTCGCCAAGAGCTTCTGGTCGGAGCGAAAAAGGAAGCATTGTCCCGAAAAATCTGGATAAACACGGCTCCACGCGGCCTAATATAAAACAGCCAATTTCATGTTTTCGTATCTCGGCTACTTGAAAATATCCATACGCATGTTCGTTCGCAAGCAACCAAGTGTGTGCTGCTGTGATAAAAGCAATATAGGCAATTGGTTAGTTGAGTTGATAATGGAGATTAAGAGAAGTACTTGTTGCATAGGGTGTGTGAAGATGCATTGCAGCTGTATTTCGATGGCGGCAAACAAGCTTGCTCAAAACGCACGCTGCTGAGCTCTTTGCATTTATCAACTTCAATTCGGCTTCTTGAGCTGTACTATCGGCTACATATGTGCTCTAGTTGAGAAAAAGGTTTTCTCCAGGCATGGTATCCCCGCTCCAAATTGCTTACTACATCACATGTCAGTGATTAGACCATGACGTAAAGCGTGAGTCACTTAACCGCCTTTTTTGGAACTCACCGAGATAAAATCTTGACGGGTATAAAATCTTGAACACATCCAATGTAAGACCTTAAATCACTGGAATTTTCATTTCAAGATGAGACCTTTGTCAGAGTTCAAGATCGATGAGTGGAGTAAGCGACCATGTGATTCCCCCATGCAAAAGAAGCCGAGATGCTAATGCACAATGAGCAGTTCGAACCTACGGGGTGTGTTGGCAATAACCTTTTTAAAAAGAAAGAAAAAGTGTTGACTTTAGTATTCCAGCCACGTTCCAAGTTTGAGCTTCATGGTGAGAAGACCAAGGACTTGAAATTAATTCTGCATCAAGGCTGACATTAAAAGGATCCTACGCATCGGCTCTCTCTCTCAATGAATTGAAGAAGCTCTCAACAAATCCGGACCTTGAGATCTTTGATAAGAACCTCGAGCTTAGCTATGGCGCATTTGAAGGTTCGCTCAAACTGCGCGAGGGGATCGCAGCGCTACACTCATCTGATGACATCAAGATCAACCCTGACGATGTCATCATCACGCCAGGCTCCATCATGGCCAACTACCTTCTATTAGGTATCATTTGCGGCCCAGGGGATCATCTCATTTGTCAATATCCGACCTACGGGCAGCTATATCTTGTTCCTCAAGCCAATGGTGTTGACGTCACTTTGTGGAAGATGGACGAGGACAATGGATGGATGCCCAGTCTTGATGAACTTCGCGTGCTCATCAAACCTAACACCAAGGCCATTATCCTTAAGTATGATGCTGCCTCTATCGACGATAGCATATATTTCGTGCATCGGAGGCTGACGTTTCTTTTAGTACGCCTAATAACCCAACCGGTGTCGTCCTGGAAAAAGACTTCCTGCTCAAAGTCATCGAGATTGCCCAGAAGCACGACATTCTAGTTTTTAGCGATGAGGTTTTTAGCCCACTTTTCTTCACTAATCCTAAACCTCCTTCCATCATCACTCTCGGGTACAATAAAACTGTTGCTACTGGTTCCCTATCTAAAGCATTTGCCATTCCCGGCATTCGACTGGGCTGGATCATAACGCAGAATACTGATATTATACGCCGGGTCCGAATAAAACGCGATTTTACGACGATAGCCGTGTCCCGGCTCGATGACAGCGTGGCGTCATTCGTGCTGGACAAGGCCGTAATGCCGCAAGTAATGGAAAGAAACCTTGGGTTATGCCTCGAGAGCGTGTCGGTGTTAGAAGATTTCGTCAAGAGAAACGGAAATTTGGTTCGTTGGGTGAAGCCCAAAGGCTCAGGAATGGCCTTCGTCAAAATTCTTGATCAGCAAGGGAAGCCGGTCAACGATGCCAAATTTTGTGAAAAGCTGGCCAATGAGGAAAGCATTTCTTTTGTCCCTGGAGGGCACTGCTTTGGTGAGGGAAATGAAGATGATTTTAAAGGCTATATGAGAGTTACTTTGGGAAATCCAAGCCAACTTCGAGAGAGCTTGCCATTGCTAGAGAGCTTTATCCAGCGACAATAGTTTTATCTGAAGCTTCTGTGGGCAGTCTTATTAATTGAATAGCAAGTGTTTGATAACATAATTGCCAGATTTTCGGTGAAGAGGCTGTGATATTGAAGCCTGAATGGTGTTCAGCTTGGTTGCTCATGAGAATTCAGATGTTGAATGGTCCATCCGTACGTGGGCTAGCGAAGAGTCGTTCTGGGGATGCATGTCTCCACCACCAAACACAATTACATACTTCTCGGTAAAACCGTTGAGCATCTCGCCCGACAATCAATCCGCCGAGTGGGCCGAGATCGGGACTAGATAGAGGCTAAACCCTCAGCTAATCGGAAGCACGGAATCTCGAAACACGAACGCTTATTATGGGGCGGTCGTCATGTCATATGCGGGGAAGAAGGGATTGATTAAGTCGTTACCGCGGGATACGGTCCTAAGACCAGAGTGCCTCCTACATCCCATTACAGGAAAAAATCGTACCATCACAAAATCATGCCTCCAGCTTTGAGACCGACCAAATTCAAGTTTGCTTTTCCGGCTAACCCGCAAAGCCAGCCGTTGTATTTTGACCATGCCCTTCCCGAAATGTTCCTCGATGCAGCTTACTCAGAGGAGAACCCCGCCGAGGCTGAGAAAATTGGTCGGCTCTTTTCATCATCCATTCAATCAATTGCGAATCAGCATGAGAAGGCCCTTCTAGAGCGCTGCGGTTCTGAATGCGTCACTTGCAAAAAGACCAGTCGCACCATTGTTCCGGTCCCAACCGACATATCTAACGGTGCTGAGAGCAGCTCTGTCCACATCTCTGCATATCCTCTCTGCGGTTCCGAGACATGCAAGCGTCGTGCACATTCAAAAATCGTCAATGAAGAGTTCAAGGACGTCATTGACCCTAAAGGAACAGGTGCTTCACAAGATACCTTGCCATGTAAGGTGTGTGGTTCAACAGCAGATACAAAGAGATGTGCAAGGTGTAAAGAGGTAGCATACTGTGGAAGGGAACACCAAAAAAAGGATTGGAAAACTCACAAAAATACCTGTGTTGAAAAGAAGGGTTCTGAGGACACACAGGCCGAAGTCGTAGCAAGTTCTCACGGAACCGTGCCGATTGAACGGGGCAGCGCAGATGAGGATGGAGGTGCTGACGTGTCATTCACCTCAAGCGGGGTATTCAACATGGCAGGGCCTGGCGAACCGCCCAAGTATGCAGAGCTGAGCAAGGGGCAAGTGTTGGCGCATCTTACGAGTGATGTTGATTGATTGCAGTAGAGACAGCTGCGACGAATTCGAGCAAACTCATATCAATATCACCAAAGACATTTCTTCGTACTCTGAGAAGTCAATTTCGTACTCAGCTTGTGGCAAATTCTTTGTCTAGCCTAATTCACGGCTCATAGAAAGCAACAGTCCTTTGGAAACTCAGTTGTGGAAGGAACATGCATGCAAGACATTCCATAATTTATAATGCCATCATTTCTATCTGTCGGATGCAATGGTGGTAGTAGAACAAACAGTCTAAGAGTACTAGATATAGAGAAGGTGTCTAAAGGGCCATTCTATGTCACTATGCATGACCATCCCTCTGAAGGATAATATAATTCAACAGATCACTTAGGCCACCACTATGTCAAGATATACACTCAAATAAATGTTCGCTGTTCGAATCATTTCTGAGGGCGAGACGCAACATACTCAAACGCTGACATGTTGGGCTCGCAGTATGAACCGACCTCTGGCAGTTTACCGTCCACAAAGTACTCCTTAACGACATTGTTGGTGCAGTTTGAGGGATGGGCAATGAACCCGTGCTGTTATTCTGTTGGTCAATGTCCACGGCTAGTTTAGATTATTTTTTGTTTCGAGGCACTTACACCGACACCTCCATGTATCAAAACTCGGCTCTTTCTGAACCTGGCGGAAGCATCCCATGCATCCTCAAGTGGCGACACAGCGTCATATTTGCCGTTGACGAAGAGAACCGGGAAGCTCGTCTTTACATTGTGCATCTTGTTAGAATCAATCTTCTCTGCGGAATCAAATTTCCATCGAACACAGTTGAGTCGAGCACTGATGCCGCCATCGGCAAAGGCTCCTTGGGCGAGATGCAGTTGAGTAAGGGAGTACAGGTCATCAACTGACTCAGCCCGAAATGTTGAATCGACGCACTTGATACCAGCGTTTGCATGCGTCGCCTTGTCCCAGTGCTTTGTGCCTGTGACGAAAAGAGATGCCAACGCCTCTTCCCAGTTGCCCTCCAGTGCAGATTTGATGATAGCCGCCAATGATTTGTACTGTGTAGGCCCATACAAGTTCTCTGCCAGCTGCAACTTCAGATACTGGATAAGAGATGATCCTCCGTCTGTGAAAATGTCTTCAGGAAGGCCCTCAGGCAAGGCAGTCGTATTCGTCCATTCAACAATCAGGTTTTCGAGAGCATCGTCAAGGTCTTCGGCTGTGGTGCTTGAACCAGCGTAGTTTGCCAGCACGCAAGCATCAGGGCCGGCTGCAACGCACTCGGAAAAGAATTTCCTCAAGGCACTCTCCTGGTCCCGTGAGGAGCTGCTCCATGCAGTAGAGACATAAGTCTCTACTGACATGGTGCTGTCAATCAGGGCTCGATCAATTCGGTCCGGGAACATGGATACAGCCACTTGTCCCAAAATGGTTCCATACGAAGTGCCCCAGTACCTTAGTTTTCCATCCTCGCCTAGGGCATTGACGATAGAGATCATGTCGCGAGCCACGTAAGGCGTACCGATATACGTACCGTATTCCTTCTGACTCTTGTAGCACTGGTCGGCAAGGGATCCCCAAGGCTTCCAAGAGCTTTCGACTAGAGGCCATGGATCTGTCTGTGAAAATATTTCGATGCCTCGGCGAGATGGGGTCGTCACATTAGACTCGCTAGAGGTGTCGCATATAAAAGGAATAGTTCGGCCAGTACCACTAAATAACTTAGCTTCGAGAATCTAGGAATTTGAAATACTTTACATACCGTGGGTCAAACCCAATGATACTGAATTGGCCACCCAGGATGCTGAAAAGAAAGGCTTTAGCATAATTTTTGAATCAAATACATCAAGCACTGCTTACTCTCTAAGTTGAGTACCGAATTGAGCTATGGCCTCAACACCCGAACCGCCAGGGCCGCCTGGGTTGTAAAGGACGCTACCCTTGAATGGCTTTTTGTTTGCGTTTGTTCGGATCAGCTGAAGCTCGATAGTTTTGCTGGATTTGTTGTTGGAATAGTCCAGCGGGACATCGAGTGTTGCACAGTCCATTTTTTCCGTCATGTTATCTAAGATATTCTTCCCCAAATCCAGGTCGCAAGGAGCCCATTTCAAGGAAGAGGACCGCATTGATATTAAGGAGGCCGCATCATCCCGTGGCGTCGCTAAGGCATTAGCTGAGCCAAAGAGGAATGGAACGACCGTCGCAAGAGCCGCTTTCATGTTGAATTGCTGGAGTGTTGTAGATCGCTTGAGATTGTGTGTCTAATTACTTTCACTCACTTACTAGAGCGAGGCTCTTATATACACAAAATACAGTCGACCCTCACGTCCTCCTCTTCCAACACTGCCCAGTTTGCTGATCTTCAGCTTTGCCCGACAACACCTGAAGGTGCAGCACCTTTGTCCGAAATACAGTGGATGAGGCAGCGCAGCTTAGCCTTAGGCTAAGATCACGTTGTGTCAATCTTATTGGATGGCAATCCCGTTGGTGAGTCTTGGCACCAAGACCCGCGCGGCGTCTTGCCATTCTGGGTGCTAAGCAGCCATGGATGTAATCTCACAAAAACAAAGTAGACAATAAGCTTATACGTCATGGTTATGTCGATCCCGTTTCGCTATTGGACAGGGCCTCTCGATCGGAATTCCAGTGGCAATATCAACGGCATTCAGCTTCAGCTCTGGTTGAATCCCGTGTCGGCCGATAACCACCCCCCAGGGCATTCATTATGTTGATCTATTCTTGAAATAATTGGAGGCTCCCAACTTTTGTACGTGTTGGACCTCAAGAAAAGAGCTCAGACCCGCCGCATTGAATTCACTGGATGCATGGTATTAACTACGACAGTATAAGCATTAGCTAACACGCAGTTAAACCTGTCACGGGCCGTGCCAGCATCTCTATCATTCGTAGAACCCGATTGAGGGCCAAATTCTTGCTCGGGGTATACTTGTGCCCTTCATAATTATTCACTACTCAATCGGCATCGGCAATGGTCCTGGTTTCATTGTCTGGATGAATACCAAGATTGGCCAGTGTCCAAACACTACCACTCTGTGCACATCAAGCCTGCTTACCCAATGCTAGTAATCTGATCTGCATGACCGCCTTTAAAAATATCCACCAGTAGGATCTTGTCTAGCGTTCAGGTAAGCGTTGTCAGAGAATTCATTTTGTCCGTCTGAAAAAGAACACCCCGGCAACGCCGGACCAAGGCACCTGTGCAAGGCGTTGCTGTTTCATCTCACTGCGATCTGCAAATGGCCGCAAGTACCTTCCCAACCCTTCTTATGAGGATTAATCACACATTTAGATCGGTATTCTAGAAATTTCGCTAGATCATCGTTGCCAGGATAAACAATGCATGGATACGAATTGTGCCCCATAATGTGCATTGCATTCTGTTGAGATGGCGGGGCCCAATATTCTCTGCCAGGCTTCCAAGCTAAACGCTGACGAGTAACTTAACTGATGCACGGGAAGAGCTACTGTATCATAAATTCCAGAAAGATTTATATATTATGTATTATAGGTCGCAACAGTCAGTTGTCTTGAGGCCTGACAATGTCAGCAAATTGTGGGCCATGAACCAAGTCGCTCCAGTCAAGTCACCCATATTTGCGAACTTGCTGCGATTAGCTAGCGAAGCGCAAAAATGAACTAAACTTAAGTGCTTTTCTCATTATTAGAGCTTTTCATTCGGGCGGTGAGACACATGAACAAGAAAATGGCGCAGAGAGAAGCTCAGGTACGGTACACATTGCTGCCTGATACTCGTATATTATTGCTGAGTGACTTGGAAACATTGACGTCACCAGGTAAATCATAACACGCATAATCAGTACATCTGGTTGCCTTATATGCTATTACGATTAAAGCAAAATCGGCGCGTGAGTGCCTGCAAACTTGCACGCAATGAATCAGCATTCATTTGATCTCCGCGCCAATTTGGCTCCGCTGCCCTCTCGAACATGAAGGAACACAGGCCATATTTCTATCGCTCAGGATGTTCTTTTAAGACTTGGAATAACTATTTGCCGGGCTAAAAATGGGTTCGTGAAGGCTTTTTCTCATCCATGACAGGAACCGTTGGGGTCGAACCCAAGGTTTATTTCCCATACCTGGGAAATCTCTATTCATAAACCTGTATATTTTTATCATCTTAGTAAGGTTGCAGTCCGCGTTCCAAAGTGTGGCTGGATGCTCGCGACCAATAACCGAGATGGGGTCAATTCTGTTGCACTTTACCTAAACCATCATTAATTTTCACCTTGCCGTGATAAAAGAACTAGTTATGATTATGTTCTATTCAGCTCAATTGCACTAGTGGACTCCATAATCATTCGGAGGAATGTTTCGCCGCCATAGAAAGCTATTCGCTGGTTAGTCTTGGTGGAGACATGGAGCTCCTTAGCCCCTCATCGTCATCATCAATCTGTCAATATCTTCTTCACTCTTATCTCATATTATTTCTCTACACTATCAATTTCTCTCTTGCCATCATGGTTTTCACTTTGTATGACGCCACTATTGTCGAGGCCAGGATTGTCCTCACGGCCCTAGACAACATCATCACCAAAGCAGAGGAGCATCCCAACTCGGCCAACCTTCTCCAGGCGAAGCTGTACGATGACATGAAACCCTTGACTTTCCAAATTCACGCAGCGACAAGATTTTCTGAGCTGGTCGTTGCCAGGCTTTCTGGTCGGGATGCCATTCAGTACCAAGACGACCTCACTTCATATGCGGAGATGCACGCGCGCATTGCCACGGTTCAGGAGGCTCTTGCGAAGGCTGACAAGGACACTGTCAACAAGCATGGAGAGGAGGTCGCGCCGACAGACTTGCCATCTGCAGGTACCATGGATATTACTGGAAAGGCGTTTGCTATGGGAGCAGCTATCCCCAACATCAACTTCCACCTCACGACTGCCTACGCTATCCTGAGAAAGGAGGGAGTGCCATTGGGCAAGAGGGATTATGCTATGCCGTTTGCTATGGAGCACATTCTGAAGCCTCAGTAGACACCAACATGCTCTATAAACCTGCAGGTTTGAGGCTCAGCACAAATATTGAAATTCTATTCGCAAATTGATATCTCGCATTCCTCATTTCGCTACTTCCAGTGCATCTAGTTTTAACATATCGAGCTAATTCCTCTAGGACACCATGCTTTTTGTTATATGATGTGGCCGATAAGATCTGCAATCGCATGATTACCGCGTCGAAGGGCCTCAAAAAGCGGCGAAAGTCCAAGCCGGTCCCGGGTCTTAGTGTCGATTCCCGGAACTGCTATCAGAACCTTAACGGCATACACCCGCCCATACTCTATGGCTCGCGACAGTGCAGTGCGTCCAGATTTGTCCTGCTTGTTCACATCGACATTTCCAGCAGCCAAGAGTCGGCTCAAGAGGCCCACATGTTGAAGCTGAGCAGCCCACATCAGAGGTGTCTCGTTCGTGTGATTCGAAATGTTGACATCGACACCTGGCACCGCTAGTAGAAGGTCCATGATAGCTTCATGCCCATTGATTGCGGCCCAAAGCAAAGGTGAATATCCCGCATTGTCTTGTGTGTTCACATCGATTCCTGGTTTCGATAGTAGATATTTAACAATGCCCTCGTGCCTGTGGATAGCGGCTTGCAATAAAGGCGTGCTCCCTTGTCTGTCTCTTATGTTGACATCAACATCCTTTGTTTCTATCAACATCTTGATAATATCTTCGTGTCCTTGCGTCACAGCACGGATAATCAGTGGCCGACCAAAATGATCAAGTAAGTTGTCATCAAATTCTCCACAGTTGATTAAAAGTCTGGTTAGTGGGGTGAAGCTTTGTTGCACAGACCATTGCAGAGGGTCTAAATCATCTAGGGCAACAAATTGTTTGTTGTATGGAAGGTTGATGTGGATATCGGTGTCCTCTGGAACCGACATTGGTGGCTTTAGCAGCTCTCTGACCGTTGCTCTGTGGCCATTGGCGAGGGCTGCAAAAAGAGGATACTTGTGTCGCTCCCCTTTGAAATTGAACCTTGGATCAGAGTCAAGGACAGTCCTAACCAGCTGGGAATAGTTCCGCTCAGCCAAAATATAGATAATGCTTGCTTCCAAAGTATAGTGGCTGCTCTCATACTGCTCAAGCAAATTATGTGATTTGATCCATGTTCGAAGGTCAAAGTCTGCCACAAACTCTGCTTGTGGTATACTGCGAGCAGCAGCGTCGGCATGATAAAACACATTCTCGCATGCATATTTTATGAATGGAAACTCTTCCAAGGCCTCTTCGCGTATCCATGATGCTGTATAGCTCTCAACCTCTGCTCCCTCCGATGGAAGGAATTTGGTGTTTGAGATTTGAACATCCATATATCTAGAGCAACATTCCTTGAGGCTGTTGTGGGCATGGCTTCGGAAGTCTGTAATTTCTGGCCATAGCAAGTCAGATCCCCCTCGGCTGATGAGGAAATCTCGTATTGACTCATGCACCAGGATGACTTTCTGGCTTGGACTAACTTTGGCGAGACCATGAGATGTTTCAGAAACGAACTTTTGAAGGTAGTCTGCAGTATAGTGCTGAGGGTCCCAAGCTAAAGGAGTTTGCGGAGTTTTCAGGCCTGACGTAATGGCAAGGTAGAACTCATTTACATGGAGCAGTCTTTTTGTATAGAGCAACCACTGCATGCAAAGAAGAAACCTATCTGCGCTGTTGTTGTGTCGTTTTAGAGTGTGTTTGAGCAGTTCGGGTAGCTCAGAGGGAAACTCTTTCAACTTTAGCTCAACAGCTGCAATATTCCATCTTCTAAATTCTTCATTGAGGATTGGAATTACGAGAGCAGTCCAAAGAATAACACCAGCTGACTTTTCCTGGATTCGTGTTTGAATTCGCCCAACGTCTAGTCCGATTCCGATCCTCAGTTTCTGCTGGATATATCGCTCAATCTCATTGATCTGGGTTTCCTGCCCTTCGTCCTCAATATGCGTCCACTTTCGTCGCTTAGAGGCATCTGCATCTGGTGCCTCACCGTCTTTTTCGGGGCTCCGCAACCTCTTTCTGTAGGGTAAGGAGAGAGCGTTGGTGGCCATTTGGGAAACTGGAGAGAATGATAAAAAATATCTCAAAAATTAAGTGAATTAAAGAAAAACTATTGCTCGATCGATCGAGAGAGAAAAATCTGAGTCAAAGTCACGAGGTGGTAGCTGTCCATGGCACACCGTTGGGATAGCCACAAAATTCCCAAGCCCAACCTTGAACCCCGCATTCATGACGACCCAGTTTCTAGCCTGGAAATTTAGGCCACACCTTCAGCAAACCTCATTATGAGTTGTAGTTAGATACTGAATTACGATCTATGTCATAGATAACCTCCTTCGCCTCGAAATTTAACTAAAGAGCTACCTCCAATAGTCACATTAGAGAAAGTTGGTTCCAGAGAGTCATGAAGAAAGTGACAACTTCTTCACGATTGCCTCTCCCAACTTATCAATGCGATCCAAGCATTCAATGTCATACTTTTGGCAAACAATTTGCACATTTCCTCTCTTCCAGTATCCTTCGGGACACACGGCGATAACCTTTCCCGGAGATTTTGCAGAGAGTCCAAACTCGAGTAGACTGATGGCTGCCTGCGTGGCGGGGTGGAAATAAACAACCACGAGATCGGCTTTTTCTTGCTTATCCAGCTCCCACATAACCTGTTCGCGGTATGGTGCGAAACTCACGTCCTCACGCCAGGTGCTGTCCCAGTCGGGGCGATATGGGTTGTAAAATGTGATGGGGAATTTGGAAAGCGAGGAAGCAAGTGTTTCGCGCCAGTCGCTAGAATCGACTTTGCTAGTGGTGCCTGCAAGAAACACCGACTTTACTCCGCGGCTAGGCTCCTCTGAAGGCGCGTAGATGACACGGCTCGGCTGATTAGAAGACATATTGGGATATATACGGCGAAAAATAGGGATGCGTTGCTTAATAACAGCTCGGAATGCTAGAGAGTGCATTTCATGTCAGGGAGAAACACGTAATTTACGAGTGGGGATTGGTCTTTGGACTTTGGGCGGGGTAAAGGTGAGGCGGCTCGCAGTCACTCACAATGGGGTTGTGCATTATTTATTGAACCAACGTGGCATCTTGTTGTTCCAGGTTCAATAATCACCAAGAATAATAACTAGCTCAGAATCATGTTTATCAAAACATTCTTCCTTAAACTACTTGGCTAATGCCATTTGTGGCCCCTCCATTGAAGAATAATCGTTGGCACTATGGAAATTCCAATAATCATGGCTGCCGAAATTGACGAACTCTTTCCAATTCCCACTTCCTGAATCATTTCGGGAAACCTGTTGATGTGCAATCATTAGCGTTTTGTCCAATCTTGCCCATCGTCGCACTTCCTCGGAATCCAGTTGAAATAGAGTAGTAAGAACTTACCAGAATGGCCCAATAAATCCCCAGATCTGACGCACAAATGAAATAAAAACCCCGATTGCTGCAGCATCTCCAGGATAGCAGTCAACAGTGTATGCTATTAAAACTGTCGTTACCACTTGGTTACCCGCAGCGGCAATTCCTGCTCCAATGAGGGGAGTAATATTCCATGTCGCTACCTTGTCTAACTGCACCAAAAAGACCGTAATCCCACAGATTGTGAGCAAGTATCCGATATGACTGAGCCAGAGACGGAATTCGGCGCGAGCAATACCCCCACGCTTTTCTTGTAGCCACATCCACTTGTCGGACATGATGCCGCCGATTTGCTCGCCTATGACGGTACCTACAAGTAATGCAATGTTCTGAAGCCCTACCTGTTGAGTGTTGAAGCCAAATTTCTCGGGAAAGATTTGGGGAATCTCAATAGCAATCATGACGCTGGCCCAGAGAAATATCATCGCATATGAGGCTGTAGGTATGACGACAGACGGCCGCATTGCTAGCTTGAGTGGGTGCACGAAGTCATTTAATGTAAGGGGTGTCGGATCGATACGGCGAAAGTCGAGAAGTTGTCGTATTCCTGATAATCTTTGTTCTTGTCCCGCTTGTCGAGGAATGTATCGCGTTTCGGGACCAAGGAAGAAGTACAAAACGAATTGAACAGCATTAGTCTAAAGGGCTTATTAGGGTTGTTCGCTTGCTTTTGGTCTGTCTTTCTGACGTACAATTGCAAGAGCCCAATAAATCCATCGATAACCAACTCTTAGCGCAACAAAGCCAAATATCAACGGCGCGATAGGAACACCAAGTGTCACCATGGATGTCCAAATACCCAAATGTCGTGCTATTTCGTGTTTAAAGAAACACTCTTGCACGACTGCGCTACCTAAAGATGCCGCAGGGCTGATGAAGAATCCAGTTATAGCCCGGCAAAGACCCATGGTGCCATAGGATGGACTCCATGCGCTTCCTAGATTTCCCGCAAGACTGCAGATTAATGACAGGAGAAATATAGGTCGGCGGCCATATACCTGCGAGAGAGGCCTCCAGAACAAGGGAGCTGCTCCCAAAATGGCGATCACGAGTGAGGTCAAATAAGTGGCTCGGTGGATGCTGACGTTCAAATCTGCAGCAATGTCGACAAAGGCAGACTGGATTGCAGCCGCAGTAAAGGTCGCCATAAAAGAGTGAAATGAAACAAGAATCAAATTGATCATTTTCTTATCGGATTTTAGTACCGAAATAGCAAAAGGAATATAGGAAAATAGAATCTTTGCGCACGTACCTTTCGATATGGCCAATTCAGTGGATCATTATCGTCCATTTGCGGAAGAGGATCCAGCTCTGCTGTGCCATGGCGCTCAATCAAATATTGACGATGCGCTTCTTCAATCTCACTAACATTCTCCTTGCCGCCATGAAAAGCTCAATGTCAGTCAAAGAACTATCGATTTGCAGAAGACTCACTTGGTGGTCAATGTTGCCCTTCTCCGGCTCGGACATGGCGACTAGGGACATGCAGCCTAGATAATCTCTTAGCGGCAGATTTACTTTTATTTTAGAGTTCACGATCTGAATCTTTGATCAATACTGCTATAAAATCGAGGAGGACTCGCCGGTTAAAATGAATCAAGTCGCAAGCCAATGCGCTAGCTTTGTTGCCCAATAGGAATTCAGCTAGCCGCTACCAGCCCATGAGGCCTGGTTCGGAAATCCAGATCTCCGAAAGTAGAATAACAAGTCATTAGGGTGAGAATATAGTAGACCCGTCTGCCACCCCCGCACTTTACGCTTACAGGGCTTGGGTGAACTGGCAGCTCTCTGCCGCAATTTATTGGTTGACATCTATCTCGGGTTAAGCTCTCCTATCCTCCATGGGGTTAATCTTGCAGTTTCCGGGGAAATCTTGCAGTATCTGGGGAATCCTTGCATTTTCCGGGAACCTCCAGGGCGGAATATCGGATGGACTACTAGGCACAGCAATTAAACTAATGCAGTCTGGCTAGCATCACTAAAGTTTCACTCCACTTGATCATGGGCAACTGCAATATTTGACCCTCTGTGGTGGCAAATAATCCCATTTTAACGCCCACGGTGAGGGGGTTTAAAATGCGGAGAAAATAAAAGAGAATAGGAAGAATGGAAATCACTCTATGCTAAAGAAGATATGTGATCTTCAAAAAAAAAAAAAAAAAAAAAAAAAAGAACTACTGATGTCACACACCGTAGATAGCTTCAATAGCCTAGCCTGACCAACGCGGTGATGAGACCATCTAACCGCTATTGGGTTTGCCACGGCCGACCTCAAAGACATCAGACTGAAATAAGGTTCATCGGACCGAAATAGAGTCAACGGACCGCACAACAGCTAGACTAGCAACAAGCAGCTATAAGAGACCTAGATAGACCCTTTAATTGAGAGGACAAGAGCTTCTACATGCATCTGGAATCATAGCCATCTATTGATAACTGATTGATGAATTGGGTAGCCTATCGCGACTGGCGCCTACAACCGGATAAAGCCGACCCGAAAATTGAAATACAGTCTAAACATAACTGAGGTCTTCATAGCCAAATCTGCGGTAACAATAAAAGACCATTCATTAAAGGCAATTATGAACCCCGATACACTAAATTTCCGCAGACACTGCCTTCAGAATCTACCGAATAAGATAGTTGTACATACGGACTACTTCTACTTGCATCTAAATCGGTTGGTGGTTGATGTTTTAGGTACATAAAGCTACCTCAACCTGACCAGCCTAACTAACGTGATAGGATGTCGAGGCTTGTACATAGCGATAAAGTGCAGTAATAAAAAGCAATAAAAAGCCAATACATTTGCGATATTGATTGGCTAGGCATTCAAGTCACCTGCTCTGCTGCGCCACACCCCTACAGCAATAAAATTCAACCCCGTACCCTTTTCTTGCTAATTCTCTTCTACTTTTAAAGTTTTGCAACTCGTGAAACTCGAGGCATTTCTCGACCATCACCATGGATCCACTTGGGTTTTTAGCCAGTACGTTTACTATCGCAGCATTATTTAAGCATGCCTTTGAAATTTTGGATTTCATTCATCTCTACCAAAGTCAAGACGTGGACTTGAACAAACTCCAGCTCCAGTTCAGGCTCGAGAAATGTCGACTTTACAACTGGGGCATGGAAATGGGCTTGGTAAACACGTCAAAACGAAATCTTTTGGATGAATGGCATTCCAAAGATCTTGTCATAGATTGCTTGAAAGAAATCGCGTGCTTGCTGTCTAATGCCGAGAGAATCCACGAAAAATACGGATGTGTTCAGGAGAAATCGCCACTGGCAATCCTCATTGAACAAAAACCTCATTATTCAAACCGACTCGCTGCAGTATTCGATGACTTCAAGATACAGACCTCAAAGTTTGAGAATGGCCAAGTAGCAGCGCTAAGGAAGTCTAGATGGGTTATTCGAGACAGGAAGAAATTTATCCTTTTAATCAATGAAGTCCGCGGTCTTATTGATAGCCTCCAGAATATCACGGACGACCTCTCTAGCAATGCAAGGTTAGAAGAGTTGTTACGTACCCGAATCGATGGCATTCTGGATACTGAGGTGTTGTTGATGATCGCTTCGGTTTGGAAAGAGCACCACCCTCACATTGCCTCTGCGGCATCTACAAGAGCGGAGTCTCTCTCCATGAGCTCTGGGCAGAAGCGAGAGATATCAGAATGGCAGTCTCTGGTTCATAACGATAATTCTGATGAAATAGTTGCTGGAAACCTGGAGGATCTTACAATCACAGAGCTGAAGCATTCAGTGATACAATCGAGGCAAGAAATTGCAGCTCTTCGAAAAGAGATAGAGGCGAATGCCAAAAACATTCATCTATTAAACAGACTTTCGACCGATCAAGGATTCATTGTGGAGAAAGGCATGATGCAGACAAAGGGGATGCATATAATCACTTTGTCTACATTGCTATTTTTCCCAGGTACATTTGTTGTTGTAAGTACTAAAGTGGTATCGAGCAACCACGCTTCCTCATAACTAACATCGTGTCAGTCCGTTATTCAGAGCGGTATTCTTCCTGATAGTAATAACTTTTCCTTCAATCACAAGGCATTCATATTATTTCTTTCCATCTGCATACCATTAACAGTTTTGACCTTTTTCGCATGGATCGTTGTTGCATTTTGGTACTCTAAGAGACATAGATATTACAAGGAAAGAGAAATGGATTGGGATAAAGAAAAATAGCACATCACACGTAAGTCTTGGATTGTTAACAGAGATAAAAATTCACTACATCATTGACTTGAACACTTCATAAAAGGTGCCCCCAATCCAATATGAATCAATACCTTCAACCCCATACTCGCAATTTGGCATTTTTTCGTGGCAGTATTTTTGGCCTGATTGTCCTTAGTTTTATTTCAACTTCTAATATGACTATGCGTATCCTAACTTTGATACCGCTATCGCCTATCACGCATGTTTTGTGCATCAAAACACAATGGCAGCCCAGGTCTTTGCAGCAAGTCGAGCGGCCAGCATTGTTGAGTTGTCAAAGTGAAGGCTTGAATAATCACAGGGCGAATGGTTTAGTGGTATAATACTCCCTTAGCATAATTCGTTCGAATAATCTGGGAGTGGTCCAGGGTTCGATTCCCTGTTCGTCCATCGAAGGTGGTTTGAATCCACCAGTTATCCATTTTTTTGGCGGATTAATTGTTCGACTTAGCCCAATTCGGATATGGCTTCTCTTACCCAAGACTATGGGGATCCTTTTTGCAGGGCCTGACAAAGTCAAGAAAAGAGGGTCATTTGAGACCAAAAATACAGGGGCGGGATATCTTACAATGTAAACATACAGGCGGTGACAGATTTTTATCGTTTTCTTTTTTACAATGATTGTTGTGCTTGCCTGAGTAGTGGAGGCACAGCTGTCTCTTTTGGGGTACATCTGCACTGACATGATTATGGGGATGAATGACTATGGTCAAGCTGTATTTGGCACCATTGTGAATTTCAACTTCTAGGAAACCAGCAAGGCTGCAAGTCGCTAAATTCTCTCTGCTTCTAATTGAATGATGCCCCGTATTTGTTTAGCGCCCATTTTGTCACCACGTCCCCCTGCTCCTCAACGTTGTCCTTGCAAGCTTTGAGCCAATCCCAAAGCTGCTTAATGTCGCCAAATGTATCTAACCATAGCTGAAATTGCCAACCTGAAAGTGACGGTATTAGTTTTTCACTGTGTGTGAAAGTCGTCACCAGCTGGACTGTTTTGTCATAGTAATTAACCAGAGTTGCAAGTTCATCCTTGGTGAGGTGGAATCCTTTCCGTCGCATGACCGGGATTCTTTTTGACACTTCAGTTATCTCAGCTTCATGTTCCGCCCATGTGGCGGGTTTTGCAGTCCACACATCCTTTAGTCTGTCAAAGCCATACAGAAGCATTTGTGTCTGCCCCGTGAGGTCGCGCTCAATCACAGCGTTTATCCAGCGAAGCAGATTTTTGGAAAACTCTTGGTGACCATGTGCCTTCGCGAAGCATTTGTTGCAGCACAGATCGTCCACAAGTGAGTCAGTGATGGGTCTATCATCCCATGTGATATGTTGCTCATGAGTGGCCGGTCGCCATTTGCTATACATGCCGCCAACGCGAAACTCTCGTGCTTCCTGCCATTTACAACACTTAGGGCAGCGTACCATGTACGTTGTCCAATACTCGCCACTGGTACGCTCAGAATAGTGTCGGAATATGACAGGTTCGCATGGTGGGCGCTTGAGGCCTACAACCTCTGATAAGCCCGGAAAATACCGGTTCATATTGCATCCAAAAAGACGCATTCGACTGATGACAATGGGGACGCGGGCCGTGCCTAATCTTTTCGACCCTCCCAAACGGAATGCTTCAGGCTTGAGCTGGCCTAGCTGATATCGACATTCAGTGCACTTGCGAAGTCGACGGCCATAACCGCAGTACTGTTGTTCGTACAGGAGCGCAAACCGATCCAGATTATTTTCTCTTGGGAACGACTTCAATCGTTGAAGCTCTGCGCGGGTCATACCTGGCAATTCTTCTATACTTTCCATGTCCAGGGGAGACAAAAACTCGTCAGACCAACCAGAATCATATGTAATGGCGATGTGATAGAGTCGACGGTGGGATACCGGGATACCATATCTGCTGACGGCAGGCTGATGACGTCTGCCCCAGTGCTTCCTTGAAACAAAAGGCTCCCAGCTGGTTACCAGGTCGGCAGCAGGCCAGTCCGGCGCAGGCTTTCGATATGCAAGCCCCATGATGGAGTGGTTGTCAAAGCGGTGATGAGGCAGGAGACGCAAGCATTCAGTGCAAGCCCATCGCATACCTTGCCATGATTCGTCCGACGTTTCCGGGAGCAGTGTGTTAGTTTTAGAAGTGTAGACAAGAGGGGTTCCGCCATATTGGATAAGGCTTTCAATAGCCAACAGACGTTCTGCAAAGTGTTTTTTGCTTGGCTGAATGGTATGGCGAAAATGCGAGTTGGTCTGACTGAGCGAGATCAAGCCGATGGGGTCGACATAGCGGATAATCGCGTTTTCAATTTCGGCAGGTAGGTTGCCGAGACCCTTTTTTTCTTCCATCTTCAAGGTGATTATTTCAACGTCTGAGATATCGATCCGAGATATTTAACGTTCAACTTAACAGAGTCATTCAAGATGCTCGGCATCTAGAACAACAAAGTGCCTTTTTGGGCTGACAGTCTGACAATGCGGGGCAAGAGCACGGACAACACATGGAGCACCGCCACTTGACACCGCCACGCCAGGAGAACCAAGAAAAAAAGAAAAGAAAAGAAAAGAAAAAAAAAGCCAAAACGTTCATTGCACGCGAAATTTGCAAAAAGGAAATCTAGTGGAATTAAACCACCTTCGATGGACGAACAGGGAATCGAACCCTGGACCACTCCCATTCGGGATCTGTCGGACAGAACATGCTAAGGGAGTATTATACCACTAAACCATTCGCCCGATTTGATTGGCGGAGGGAGCGAAAGCCCAGGCCAAATCGTGCGCAGGATGTGAGGGCGTCCGGCTGGCTTGCATCATGACAACGGCAGCGTGGTTTGGGCACCTTAGTTTTGTGCTATTTATTTTACAGCCCTATAATCCTCCTTGTGAGACACGAATGTGGCTCCCTGCTAAAGGGGTTGGTGCCCATCATGTGATCAACTACTGAGGTTGGGCCCTGACTCTAGGCTTGACCGCTAAGAGTACATGAGGTGATGGCGGAGCTAGCTAGGAAATCCAGGAATTCCATGGCTCCCATGCTTGCTTTTTTTGTACATCAGTTGCTGGTAGTTTCTCTACCACTTGTTGATCTTGCTGCCATCTCCATAGTACGTTTAGATTTCTTCAGAATATTCGGCGGCAGATGTAGCTTGTCACATCTTCGCTACCCACGAAATCCGGAGCTCCCGTTTCCATTCTAGAGGTCAATACTCGCCTCGCGGGTTCTAAATCCAGACAGCTCTCAGCCGCAGTTTGTGGAAATACGCTACTCTCACAGTGACGCTACCTGGTACACAGACCCACAGCCAGCTCCCCCTTGCCCAAATCCAGAACCGCTTAGCCAAGCCTCAGCTGCATCTAGATAGAGCCCGCTATATGACGTGGCTGAAAATAACCGGGTTGTTTCTTCCTAGCCTTTGGGCTAATGAAGAATAATTTATAGTTACAGTTGGCAGTTCATTCTGGGTCAAGGGAGTAATTCCCGTTATATTTCAATCCCATCTCCTGCATCCAGCTTTTGCGCTGCTGGGTTGCAAATCAGAGCTGCCATCTATCACTTACATCATGCGACCTCTTTCTACTTCCCTGGGCCTACTTGCTTTGATCTCAGTTGCCTACGGTCGCCAGTGCAAGCCGGCGACCAAAAGCACTGGCCTCGCAACTATTGCGACAATCTCAAGTGGCAGCGCTGTCACTTCTTCCGTCACTGATAGCACCACCGAGAGCCTCGTCGATACTGCCATCACCACTACCGCGGCAGTAGAGTCTACATCTGGGACTACGATCATCACAGAGTCTGCTTCTGAGGCTGTGACGCCCACTACAACGGAGCCTACATCTGAGATTGACACCACAAGTGTCGAGACAACAGAATCTATATCTGAGAGTACAGCAACGGGCTCTGCATCTGATACTGCCATCATAACAGATTCCGCACCCGAGAGCACTTCCATCACCCCCACCACAACAGAATTTACTTCCGAGACTGCCCCCGTTATCGCAACAACAGAGCCTGCATCTGAGATAACTCCAGACCCCTCAACTCCAACCAACGAACAAACCTCTTCCTCGCCAACAGAAAGTTCAAGTGTTCGCCTTTTTACGCTCACCGGGACCAACTCGGCAAACCCGAATGTTAATGGGAAACAACTGCAAGTCAAATCCGATTTCAACAGAGTGGCATTCAATCCTCCAGGAGATGGCTGGTCGGTCCACCCTTTCTACATTGACCCCCAAACCACTTATTTGATGTCAAATAACCTATATGTTGTTTATGTTGGTGGCATCGTCACCACAGTGACTACTCCAGGATCATATCCAGTTCTTGTTTGCTATGCTGGTCCGGCGGGTTCTTTGATATCATGCACTCTCTCTCCGAACATCGACACCAGAGTTACAGCATTTGCCGTACCAAATGCTCAAGGAGTAGAGGCGAGTGTGCTCATGGTGCCTCCAGGCGTACTGACGTCATTCGGTTTAATTATAGGGGATATCTAGAGCTTAACAACTACCCATGCTTCTCGCACCCCTGCTCTGTATCAATCAACAAAAGTTAGTGGTTGGCGCATGATAGCTGAATTTCACTGAATCAATTAAGAGCATGTTTGATATTTCGTTGATATTAATGAGTAGGATGAAAATAATATTGAGTAATTATACCATGTAAACCAAAGTCGAAATTTTGTGTCTTGTTACAATTAAATGCCATCATTTAACAATGGAATCATCGAAGTCGCCTGATAATTAGACGAACTAAACTTAGATGCTGCATCCTACCCTATACAGTCCGTCGCTCGCTCTCGCTAAAAAAAAAATCATGAAGTGCTCATAATTTGCATCTTAATCTCATGTTCCTTCGTAAGGAGATGCCACGGAAGTCAAGCTCAATAATCTAGCGCTAAGACAAATGGATTGACGATCGCACATTTCAACAATGCCGAGCCAGAGTGTGATCGGCCCCACTGTCTAGGCCTAGTGAGTGGAAATTAGAGAGTAGCACAACATCAAAGCGTGATTGGTTTAGTGGTAAAATTCTCCGTTGCCATTCGAGCAGCGTCGGGGAGCCCTGGGTTCGATTCCCAGATCACGCAGTGTTCATGTTCTTTTTGCTCTTTTTTGTGATTTGAAAGTGTCATCAGGGAGAGAATTGAAGTATTGGTGGGATTAGATAGATTCGTCTTGTGCCGGGAAGCCTAAACCTCTAACGAGGTGGATTGTTCCCATACCTCTTCATTAACCATCAAGGTGGCTTTATCTCCCAGCAAATCCTGAAATGGCCAGCCACACATTCATAAATGGAATAAGCCGGGCCAGTTGTTTTGTTCACTGTATTGCCTGTCGCGTAGCAGTGGCCATTAGGGTCGTTCTCTTTAGACCATAAATAACTTCTCACTCTATGTTGTTCAATTCAGTTATGATAGTCTACCATTGAATGAAGCACCCTCAACAACTTGTTTAGGTGTCGAAATGGCGCTCTATGTTTTCTTAATCCTCATGTTTGGCGCTTTTGTAGCAGCGAAAACAACCACCCTTGACATACTCTTCCCGGTTGAGGGCATAAAAACCGTTTATGGTTCGGTTGTGGACGTCAAGTCGGAAACCACTACCTATGCTGTGCATTGCGGAAACGACGTGGAAAATGTTCAGTGCAAAATTCTTGGAACTCAAACGGTCGTCGAGGGACCTTCAGCTTTGTCGATTCAATATTATTTTACTGGGGGCGCCGCGGTTGGGTATTTGTGAGTTTTATTTCGCAGACACTTTGAGCTTGTGTGTTGCTAACCACCACGGGTAAATCTAGCTTTGAGGATCTTGCATGTAACCTAGATTACAAAAAGATGTCAGCTACTTGCGATATAGACATCGCATCGGTGAATGGCAATGGCAGCACCGTCACAACCTCATATGATGCAACCAAGATTGACATTTCTACTCGCATGGTACCTGCCATAATTACCCAGAGTGCTGACCTAATTGCTGTCTCAACAATTTCTCACTCTGTCACGTTAAGAATGACAACTAGCCCCTATGCAACTCAAACCGGTTCTATGACATCCTCTGTATCCGAAACTTCAATCCCGTCATCTGCTCCATCTAATACAAGTGGTGCTGAGCATATGACTGTTTGCAGTTCCCTTTTGGTTGGCTTTGCGATGGCTCTTGGTGTTGCGCTTATACTCTCTTAATATCTCGCATCAAAGTTACTGGGGGTTTTAGATTCCTTCCTAAGATTTTGAGAGAGTTCAAAGCCTAAATTGGAGCATTTTGCTGGGCTGTTCCATCAGAGCATGGATGTAACATTTTTTTGCTAAGTGCTATTTGTAGTATCACCCTCAAGACATTGTGATCCTGAATGTGATTTATTCCTCACGCCAAATGTGCTATTGTTCATAAAATAATGCAATGCACTTTAACTATGATATTATGTTCAGTGCAAGATTATTACGTGCTGTGACTTAAGAGTAGTTGAAGATGGGATTTCAGGTAGCGCTTTTGGCGCCCTGAACGCTAAAGATAAGGGCCCGCTTTGGGAGGCCTCAGAACTGAATCATGAAGACTTGAGAGACATGAAAAGAAAAAAATCGCATGGATTTGGCAACCCGTCCGCCGCGGTCGGTTTACCAATTGCAGATTGGACAACCTTTTACCAGGGACACGTCCAGAGGCGCTTTGGGGTTAGTAGTAGTGGCTCAGCCAATCGCACAGCCCATGTGAGTGAGTCGCGTGAGCTTTATCAATGCGGGCTCGCTGCATCAGGATTAAGCGGTTAGATCTGATGTCGGGCTGCTGAAACTATTTGTTCGGCAAGCTCCCAATTGGTTCATGGGTTTACCAAAGAAGCGCGTGACCCAAAGCGCGAACGATAATGTTCTAGACCCATCAAAAATCAATATTCTATCATCTACCCCTCAATTCCAAACCAATAGGAGATTGAAACGTATCAAATGCGGCAGGTATCTAGTTTATAGACTGGATAGATGTACGGTGCGTTTATACGGCTAGTTTGACTTCAATTATTATTAGTACCAGAATCATCATATATTTAAAGGGCCGTATTTCCAAGCATCCCCCAACCTTGTTCATCTCATACATCATCTTAATCTTATCGATTTGATAACTGCTAAGACTGATTCCTTCTTTAATATTCTAATATATCGATTTGAACTACAGTAAGCTCTCAAATGTCTTCACATGGCAGTATCAACGCTAACTTCAACGCTAGATTTTCCAACATGAAGTACATCACTGGTGACAAGGGAGGTGGTTCTAGTGGCGATGAGGCTTGAAGTGAATTAGCTGTACTTATTTGAACCTTAAACAGCTTCGGATAAAGGGCGAGTGTCTTTGGTGGAGGATAATCATTGTTTGAGCCTGGTCAATGTTTAGCACTCGAAGTCAAGCACTAGCTAGCCAGAGTTCCAATCAATGGTCTTGCGATTTTGTTTCTTCATTGGCATATATCATGATGACATGTTTTATTTACAGTAGCTTCTAGTTCTGGGTGACGTAGTTTCTGAATTGACATTTCTTGAGCCTCACAACCTTTCCAGAGAGGCGCTTTTTAATCTGAAAAACCCGTTTACAGTAGTCCAGACTGGACTCTTTCCAATCACGCTGGTCAGTGACTTCCAACTTGAACCTTGTCGCCATTTTACCGCTCCAGGGTCTAACAGGAAGATTTCCCCAGAAGACTTCATTTGTTAACCTTTTCTGATCACAAAATTGGCCAACAAGGAGCCATGCTGTGACCTCTGGATATGAGAGACTTGCGAGGATTGCACTCCTATACGTTCCACTCTTTTCGTGGTATGCTAATTTCGCCCCTCTTCTGACCAGCAATTTAACGACATCAGTCTTTCCGAACGCAGCGGCAAACATAAGCGGTGTGCCAAAAGGTAAGTCTTCACGCTCAATATTGGCTTGGAGGTCAAGTAGCAAGGTGGCAATCTCAACTAAACCACGATAAGCTGATGTACAGAGTGGACTTAGGCCGTCATGAGGCGCCAGATTAATGAATGCTTGGAGTGTTTGTTTTTGCAAATACTTGGAGATTCGTTTTATGAGAAAAACATCATCCATCTCGTCATAGAAGTCGAATGGATTAGCTGGTGCAGGAGTCAATAGTGGCAACCACCCTGAATGGGTAATGTAACCGAGTAGATCGGGGTTTCGTAGAGCTTTGTGCACCCCAGAAATACCATTATTGTCGCTGTGAAATGGACTTACCCCACGAGAAATGAGGTATTTGAATATATTCCTGTTCGTCTCATGCTGGGTTGAAATGGATACCAAGTTCTCTCCGGTGGGGGAAATATAATCCAGAGCAGCCGCGTTGTGTGAGTCTAAAAGCTTGACAATTTGGAAATAACCCTTTTTCACTGCTCTCGCCATTGCACTATAACCTTCAAAGTCGGTTGATGTTAGCACAGCACCATGAGCTAAGAGCTCTTGCACGCTCTCGACTTCATTTTCTCGGCATGCTATTATTAACGGGGTCTCTTGGAGATAGTTCCTTGTGTTCAAGTCACATCCGTTTTCAATCAGCATCTGCAATTTATCTATGTTGCCCCAGTAGGCTGCGCGGTGCAATGGAGCTTCCCAGGAAATATCGTCGGAGGCATCCATTGAATTTATCAATAGAGACATCACTGTCCTATTTATGTTCAATTGAGGTGTATTGGATAAATATGGTTTCAACATGTCTCTAATGATCTCGTTAGACATTACTTTTCAAGTTATAAATGATGTAACGCTTACCGATAGCACATTATATTGTCCTGTATGTGTTTGAGTATCGCTTTCAAGGACTCTTCAGTTCCATCCTCGACTGCACTAAATATAGGACTGGGATAGTCAGGGTACCAACAAACTCCATGTGCAAGAGCTGCAGAGAGAACCTTCGTTAAGCATTGGCTTGAGACAGTAGAAGCCGCGGTGTATTGGAGCAAGTTAGAATACTCGCTGTGATGACAGGAAACACCTTCTGAGAAAGCATGCTCTTTGAGTAGCCATTCAATTATATCTTCCTTGCAGTTGCGTATGGCTGCAAACAATGGAGTACACTTCCGGCAACTTGGAAGAGGTTGGTGGATCGAGCACCCATGAGAGACGAGATTTATGCACATTGGCAAATCCCCATTGACAATCGCATTCTCAAATAACATCTCTCGCAAAAGCTTGTTCTCTAGTGATTTTTGTACCGTTCCAAAATCAACTTTGAAGCTTTTGATTACCTCATCTGTGCACGCATATGGGAGAGGGGACCCAGCTTCCAATAAATATTGGAATACCTCCATCTGACCCTCTATCATAGCGCAAGTGATAGGAAGTTTCTTGTCCATTGTCATCATGTCGACCTTCGCTCCACGATTGACAAGTATTTTACAAGTCGAGAGTTTGCCTCCCACAGAAGCAAAATGAAGCGGGGTTTCACAATTTTTGGTGACCACATTAATATTTTTGAATAACTTCTCATCGAGAAAATATTCAACCATATCATCTTTCCCATTAAAGGCTGCTACATGCAGTAGGCTTACTCCATCGTGGCCTTTGACGTGATCCCAAATGGGATTTGACCTGTACTTGATGTCCCAATTCGGCGTAACAGAAATCGTTTCTTTCAGATACTTAAAAAACTCCAGATTGTGGTCTCTAGCCACATAATGGACAGTAGCGAAGCCGGTTTCATCTTTGAAAAAAGGATTGGCGCCCATGGTGAGAAGCCATTCCACGATGCCCCACTCCCGCCTTTTTGCAGCAAGAAGAATACTAGAAACGGGTGTGTTGTTAGGCCTCAATTTAATTCCCATATCTAACAGGACTTGGGCTTTTAATTTCTTGTCTGGAGCGGACCCGTTGACTACATGGTCAATGAGGTTATAACCTGGTTTTTGTGATCGACTTAAACTTTCGAGGTCTACAGCAGCAGATAAAACGACTTCAAAAGTTAAAAAGTCTGCTTCCAGACATGCTGTCTCGAGAATAGACAGAGATGATTTCGCACGTATGGACTCGCGTTGATGAATGTCAATGCCGTGCTCAAGCAGTCCCTTGGTTAGATTCACACTCTTATTAGCTACAGCTCTGCGCAGTAATTCATAACCAAGATCAATATGTCTCAAACTAGACGTTCGGACCGAAAATTTCATGGTGCTCTCAAGCAGGGATAAAATGGTGAATGAGCATAGGCTGTGGTATTTTGGTCGATCAACAAGGGCCCCAAGGAGTAGAAGAATACCTGCCTGATTTCGCATTTTTTCATAGGATTGTATAATCCCACGCTGAAAGAGGTTCTGCAAGGCCGAAGTACAAATTTCATCGCATTGAAGTTGCGGGGCAGGAGGATGCCCCGGAACCGGGCGAGGAATGTAGCCCTCACAAGAACAAATATTAGACCTTCTAATAACATTGCAGATTATTTCCCACGAGTGGAATTTCGTAGATGGGTCAAATGCTTTATGAAAGTTAAAGTTTTCTGGGTTCAGTATGCTCAATGTTTCATGTGCCGATGGAGTTGTCTGCTTGGGGAGTGGTTTGGGGAGTGGTTTGGGGTCTGGCTTGGGGCGAAGGTCAAGATATCGCTCAAAGAGTTTTTCGAAAGGTGATACACAATTGTTGTCTAGAAGGAACGGATCGTATTGGGATGAGAGGTAGCTCACGAACTCTTTTGAGCATGAGGCCGTAAGATTATGAACTGGTGTCGAACCGTCGATAGCCTCAGCTTCAAGCTCAACTCCTTTGGTAAGCAACGCATCGAATAGTACTTCGGAGCTGGCTTTGGCCGTGGCGTGTAGAAGCAATTCGTTTGATTGGAAGAACTTTGTATCAGCAGGACAATGCTGCAACAACAGAAGCGATGCGTCAATATGACCTGATGCAATAGCCGATGACAAAGGTGTCATTCCAGCATTGGACTGGGTTGACAAACTTTGCAACACATTTAGATCCGTATTCAAAAGCATACTTAGGGAACTCGTGTTTCCTATGGAGGCAGAGATGTGCCACGCTGTTTCGCCCTTGTTGTCTCGATGGTGAGCATTCGCTCCTCTGGCTAGTAAAAGTCGGATGACCTGGACGTCACCCGACATACAAGCAACGTGAAAACAGTGCTGGATTTCCGATTCCACCACATTATAAAATGACCCTGCGTCTAAAATTATATCCATGATTCTTTCACTCTGAGCCGAGTTACACTTTGCCGCGAATCTGAGCAACGGACGAAAGCGAGCTTTCCATCTCATCATGTTTCCGCGCGTGCGCATGCTCTCAATCAAGATAGCAAGGTCTTCGATCAAGCCCTCCTTGATCGCGATTTTGATACCCTCAACAAGATCGTCGTCGCTCAAATCAGTGTAGGTGGTATTGATCGGACATTTAGGTACTGATAAGGACCTTTTTTTTATGACAAGCAACGCATAGGGTGCTATTTGTCTCCACTGTAGAGTAGCATCTGGGCTCATGGACGTCTCCAGAATAGCCTCCAAGAATTCATCGCAAAAAATTGCAGGACTATCTTTAATGTATAAAGCCAATGACTCTTTGAAATCATCTAAAACTGCTGTTGATGGGCGAGCGAGAGCTAATAATCCTCGACTCATTGGGGTTCGCATAGCCATATTGAGAACACTTCGCCCAGTAAATGAGTTTCCATAGAAGTAGTTGATTGATTGAAACGGAATAGAAGTATCCGCACCATTATCCAATAGCAATTTCAATATCTCGATAAAGTTGGCATTGCCATAGGTTGGTGTTGGGGCGTAAAGGATATGCACGACTAAGTGTAGTGGAAATCCCAAAGGACCCATCAAATTGATGTCCACACCCTGTTGTATCAGAAACTCACAAACCTTTAGTAAGCCAAGAGTTACCGCCATATGGAGTGGAGCTGTTGCATGGTCCAGAACCGCACGCAAGTGAGTGCCAAACTTTGCATCCGTGATATTTATATCAAGGTGTGCGGGTTCCTGTTCACTTCTGGCATAGCGTCGCTCAGGACGTATTAGTGATTCCAGACACCAAGCCATGAAGTATTCTGATTTTTTGGGATCAAACAGTCGTGTGCACAAAGATAGGATGGGACCTTCTCCGAATACTGTTTCCCAAATCTTGGAAAGGGACTGAGGAACGTACCCTCGATCAAAGAGTCTGCTTGCGAAGAGATAGAAGGGATGGGACTTGTTTCGAGCTTTCCTTTCAGAATTTTCTTTGCTCACAAGTGTCGTAATTCTCCGACCAAAACAGGGAAACATCAAGAAATTTAAGGCCGTTTGTGATAGAGAGCGAAAGGCTTCGATTTCTGAATATCGAAATTCGCCTACAGAATCGGCGCTTCGCAAATATTCCATAACTGTAAAGTGGGAGAGTTCGAAGTACTTATTATCCACCGATTTACGAAGAAGGCAGCCGCATTGATAAGACACCTCAGTATCATCTATAAAGCTGTCCTCGTCAATTTCGTCGACCCCATCCTCAATGGAGATTGCTTCACATAACTCGTCGATCGTTATCCAGTGGTGGCCAAGGCTGATCCAATGAAGAGCTTTCTTAATAAGCACTTGGGTTTTGGGAGGGCATTCCCTAATTCTGGAAAGGACACGATCATATGTTCCAAATAAGGTTGGTGGCAATTCTTTTAAAGCTTGCCGTCTGGCTTTGTTGTTGGGTAGGCTGCTTATATGATCAATTTGACAAGCCACCCAGCGAAACCTATTGAGGGCAGGTTGAATTAGTCAAAAGGTAAAAATATAATACGCGCATCATTATACTCACATCCCGCGAGCACCTTGTACAAGTGTGCGAAAGATCTCTTCATGGAAGTCTGGGTTTTTAATTTCCAGGTCCTTCAGTCGTTTCCTCTGGCTAATTTGAGCTAGAGTGTAGACCTCCAAATCATGCGTATGAGCTTCAATCTCAATATGATCATATTCATCTTGCAACTCGTCTCGGATGTCTTCCTCTTTACGACTAAAAAATGCAGCACTGACGGTACGCGAACTGCTCACCACCGAGTTCAAGTTTTGTGTCATGCTCAACATATTGTTGCCACACTCATCTAAACCATCAACGATAAGATATACTTTATCGAAAAAGGAGATCATGGTTTTGATGAGCTTGAGTAAGTCCTCTCGCCTTGGTTGCTGTTTAAGTCCATTTTCTGGGTTTAACTGTTTAAAATATGCCTCAAGTAGATTAAAAGCATCCTTCTTCTGCTGGCTGAGTTGAACAGCAATGGCTGACAGAATGTTTTCGGGTTCATGAGTTTTCGCATCTTTGTAATCGCAAAAGACATAACATAGGGCTGTACAATCATTGATTTCTTGCAGCATGGTTTCGATAACTGCTCCGCAGAGAACAGTCTTTCCACCTCCTACAGAAAGAGCCAAGTTAGAACTGGAGTCACCCGCATATATATTTGGAAAAAGTATACCAGGTATTCCGCTTAGCCAGAGTTTCGCATTTGGTAATTATCACACTATGGTCAAATGGTCATTTTGAGGGAATGAAAGAGCCTTGAATTTTAGGAATAACTAGCAGTTGACTATGTGTTTTATAGCTAACCCGAGCCCCAGTCGGTTGTGGGGCTGCGCCCACTCGTTGAGGCCTTTGAGGCCGCTGAGGCCAACCATCGCCAGTCTCCACAGTAATTCCTTCCAAAGAAGGAACCTGGGATGGCTCTCAGTAAGCCATAGCCCTGTCATAGGATGGCGGAGTTCGAGACTCATTTGGAGATTGTCATGTGGGTTTATGTGCAAGAAGAAATCGAGAACATCCTTGCGTACTTGGGTTAAATGTAGTAGATTATCAGCATCAATCTTGCGTTTAACGGTCTGATGCAACTGTTCCTCTTTGGCCAAGCACTTCAGTAAAGTGTTCATACTATCAGCTGAAAGTGCAAGTTGAAGTGTTGAAAAATGATTGCTTAGCTCCGTCATCAATTCATTGCTTTCTGCTAGTGTAAAAGGCCACTTTAAGCGCCTTGATATAATGTTAAGAGGTTTTCCGCTCGCAAAATCACCTTCTGTCTTTTGTAGTTTCCTCTGGATTGTAAGCAAGGTGTGACGACAGGAGTTGAGATGCTGCGCCTTTAAGGCACACCTAGAATTGCCTTCATCCAAAGACGATGCAAGTAATTTAAGATTCTCGAGAATTCCAGCTAGGTTTCTCGTCTGAGTAGCGAGATCCTGAACTTTTGATGTGGCATCTTTGGCATCCTTTGTGAACTTGGTAATGAGTTTGAAAACGGCGCCCGAGAGTTGCACGATGTCGGCAATGCTAGCGACAATAGAGAGAGGATCACCCATTTTAATTTGATACTGTGGATAGTTTCAAATGTCGGAGAGGGGGTTGAGTGCTCATGCGTCGCGTGTTAAGATGGATAACGGGATCAAAATCCAAGCTAGCTCAGGCAGAAGTGAGGCAAATTGTGCGGCTGAAGTTGCATTTTGCCTTGCTTACTGGCATGCAGTGAGTTGTCAGCAACGAACTTTACTGGGATGCTAACCCCAAGGCGACCCAAATCATGCATGTAATCAGTCGAAGCGGATCCAATAGAAATGATTTAAATTGAGCAACGCATATTTTGCCTAATAGGATGCCTACAAGCGGCAGGCCGTGCTACAGCCTGCATATGCCAGGCAGAAAGCAGCAAGCCCTACCATTTATCAAATCTAAAAAGTTACTTATCTAAAATGATGATGCTTTCCCAGATAACTGACCCATGGCTGTCATCTAGGGAGACTCACATTAATGGAAATGAACCAAGAACGACGAGGAAATAAATCATGCAACGAACTTACGAGACAAATAATACATCACCAAGATGGTATAATCTATCCTATTTATGTTTATTCTACTCCTGAATTTGAAATTTGACTCAGAAGTTTGCTCACTATTGGCCGGTTGTTGTTCCTGGCCTTTTAGGTAGACGCAACCATCCTCGAGCATCATTCGCTCCTCTCTCGCGCAACAGTTTGACAACAGATTCATCTTCCTTTTTCAGAGCCCATGCAAGTGGTGTCATTCTCTTAACAGAATCCTTTGCTTCTAAATCAGCCCCATGGTCAAGCAGTATCTTGGCAACACCAGCATGTCCTTCCTTCGCTGCTACCATAAGAGGCGTCATATGCTTGAATTTAGTTTTCGTTTCAACAATAGCGCCTTCTTCAATTAGGAATCGAACAATATCTTCATGGCCATTCCTTGCAGCCCAAAGAAGCGGGGTGGCGCCGTAACTGTCACACTTTGCTTCCATATTCGCTTTCTTCTCTGGGACTTCAAGTAGCAGCCTTACAACAGCTTCGTGGCCATTCATTGCAGCCCATAGAAGTGCAGTTGCACCATGACCGTCACATTTCGCTTCAATTTTAGCTCTCTTTGGGAGCTCTAGCAAGAGCTTGACCACGGCTTCGTGACCATTTTTTGCAGCATGGAGAAGTGGTGTCAACCCATTTGTCCCATCTATCCCTCTTGATCTAGTTTCTATATCCGCACCCTTTTCGATTAGCATCCACACAATTGCAGTGTGGCCATTATCGGCAGCCGATAGAAGCGCGTTAGTTTCAAAAAACCGAGTTCTTGCTTCAACGTCTGCTTTGTGCTCCAGTAGCAGCCGCATAACAGCCTCGTGACCCTTTTCGGCCGCCGCAATCAGTGGGGTGTGACCTCTATATGAGATGTCGCTGGCGTATTTCATTTTTGCCTTCGCATCGGCACCACTCTGAAGTAAAAGTTTTACTGCTTCGCTGTGGCCGTTCATAGAGGCGATAAGGAGTGGCGTTTCTCCCCAGTATTTCGAGTCTGCATGTTTCTGTCCAAACTCCAACTTTGCGCCTTTCTCAATAAGAAGTTGCACCATTCCTGTGTTTCCACTTTTGGCAGCCACAAAGAGAAGAGTTTGCAAGTCATTGCCTTGGTCGACTTCAAAATTGGCATCAGCGCCATTTTCAAGCAATAGCCGAGACATGCGCTGATGCCCATTCAAGACGGCCCATCCATGCGAGACTGTTGCATCAGCGGAATGGATATATCTTGGCTTTCCGTCGTGCATCACTGCTCTTTCAACAAGCAGACGCACAATGGCTCCCTGACTATTCTTAGCAGCAGTAACAATTGGAGTCTCGCCCTCATCAATAATCTTGTTCTTTTGCCTTTTCTTTTGTTGTACCGGCTCTTCAACAATAGCTTTTTTGTCGCGCAAAACTTGTAAAATAGTCTCTTGCTCACTTATTGCAGCAGTTGACAACGGTGTACCTTGATAGGTCCCACCCAATTTAATTTTCGCACCTTGTTCAACCAGGAGACGTACTGTCGCTTCGTGCCCATTCTGTGCGGCTAGGAGAAGCGGTGTCCAACAGAATCGACTTTTATCAAGATTTCCGTCGATTTTCGCTCCATTCTGAAGCAACGCTCCAACTACAGCTTCATGACCTAGCATTGCGGCGAGTGTGAGCGGAGTCCAAGAGTAACTGCCTTCGTCGTAATTCCCATCAACTTTGGCACCATTCTCCAGCAATAGTTCGGCAACTCTGCCATGGCCCTCCATGACAGCATTCATGAGCGGTGTCATATTGTCCTCAAGAGATCCCACCCAGTTAGCCCTTGCTCCATGTTTCAGGAGCACTCTGACAACGCCTTCGTGTCCGTTCCTGGCAGCTTCACAAAGCGGCGTGTTGTGATGCCTATTGACAGCATCGCATGAAGCACCACCATCAAGTAAAAGTTGCACTGTGGTTTCGTCACCGCTTAGTGCAGCATGATGAAGCAATGTTCCTCCAGCAGTATCACTTCCTTTAATGTTAGCATCCCCCTGAAGCAACAGCCTCGACACTGTCTCATGTCCTTTTACATGCTGAGGAACCATCTGACTGGTCCCGTAATGTGCTGCGGAAGCCACCGTTGCCTGCTCGGCGGCTTCCAATTTGGCGCCACTCTTTAAGAACTTGAGAACTTGATCTCGGGTTTCGATCGGATGTATATTTGCATGGCTTGCCCAATAATTTGCTGCATAATCGTAGAGTGGGAACGAACGCAGGCGATTTTCAAACTCTTCATTTGTCTTGCAACACCCAGTTTTAAACGAATCAAAAGACAGATAGGTCAAACAAGCTCTTGCGATTTCGAGATGGGCTTTGGAGAACCATTGCTCTTGCATCTGGTGAAAGTATTCTTTTGCTGTTGGGTGGACTAGGCGAATAATGCCACTTTCCTGGTCAACAGTAACTAACCCTGCGCAAACCGAAACTAGTGACGCGACCGATGGGATATTATCCTCATCAAGCTCGGTCTGGGCGTCTTCGAGTGCAAGAACATGCTGCAGCTCAGTAGCCTTTAGCGGCCTTTTTGTAAAGGTGTTCCATAAAATAACTTTCTTTGCTAGCCTTCTGTGGCTCGAAACCTGTTCTCGGATCTGATTCATTGCGGTTGTATATGCATGCTCGTAGGGGTCTGACGTGGTAGCTAGATCATTTAAAGCAGATCGAATTTCTTTT
Organism: Calonectria hongkongensis; assembly: GCA_017140755.1. Taxonomy (NCBI): domain Eukaryota; kingdom Fungi; phylum Ascomycota; class Sordariomycetes; order Hypocreales; family Nectriaceae; genus Calonectria; species Calonectria hongkongensis. Next base: position 1,508,851 of record JAACJA010000009.1, read on the forward strand.
ATCGTCATCTTTGACTTTAATGAGTCTAAGTATAGCTGAGCAAGTAGAAATCTGTTATCATTAGCGTCAATCAATTATGGTTGGCTGCCGATTACGCACACTCCATCTACAGCTTCGATAATTTTCAGTCGAATCTCTTCTTGTAGATCAAAGTTAGACTCAACGAAAGAAGGAAGCTTGTCCATATGGTTGTTGAGATACAGTCCGATGTCTTCTTGAGTAGCGCGAATCTCCATTTCGATGGCGTTTGAAAATTGCTCTGGAATTTTAGGCATAAATCTCGAGGCAATGAGGGTGCTAACGGGAGCGTTTTGCTGAAGATGGGCGATTTCTGCAAGCATGTCGTGCCAATGGCCATCAACAAACAGGCATTCATCCGGGGCATCAATGATGATGGTGACTTTGCTATTGAGAAGTGCGACCTCTAATAGAGCTTTTGATATGTCTCTTCTAGATGGCCTTGTCTTCTTCGCTTCGTGATAGAGATATAATTCTCTGACGCACTCTGGGATATGAGTTGTATCGTGAATGAGCTGCTTTAAAAGGCTTGCTAACAGCTCATCTATTTTCTGTTCCTCTGTAGATCGGACGTTGCCATAGATGTAGGCGACAGCAACGGTCGCATCACCTTCATATCTACTGCAAATGTCATTAATGACCATAGATGTAAGTGTAGTCTTCCCAGATCCGGGGAGCCCATAGCAGAATAAAGTTTGTTTTTGCTCCCCTTGCCAGGTTTCGTATTCTGTGGAGTTTAAAAACCACACGCCAGTCCCTTGCTGATGTCTGTCATGGTAATCGCGCTGCTGGCTCCTATAATCCAACGGTGTTAGCCATTTCAACAACTCCGAGTCGTCGTATTCGGCCATTTTTGAATGACCATTTGTCGTCGGTGGCTGATTCTAGAGGCTACGCGCGTTTTTCTTTTCGGCGCGCCACCGTGTTGTAGCTAGTTGCCTGACTCGTGCGGCTGAGACTGGATATGGAAATGCTAACCAATTATTTGGCGACATGTGGGGTGCTTTCTCCATCAAAGTGGGCACGTCTTTGCTCTTCAGATTTTCGATTGTTGGATAAATACCCCGGTTTATTAGGAGCGTGGACCTTGCAAGGCTTGATCCTAGTTTTCTACACAAGCGAGGGATAGCAATCCCGAGGACATAACGTGATACTAATAAACTACACAATTACTCATTTTGAGCAGATTTATATATAGTATTCTGCGAATCAAACAATCCGGCTGATTTTTTGTATCTCCTTCAAAAACGATCGGGCCGCCTTTGTACTCACTCAATTTATCCCACACCAAGAAATCAGGGTTGCCAATAGTCAACTAAATACCGGTGCTAGCAGCAGATCCAACTATTATGGCAAAGATTGGAGCCTTCGATAAAGTTAAGCAGCCTGGATTGGCCAAGTAGAAGCTCCGGCTGTTCTGAGATTATGCCCGTCCCTCATTGGGGTAAGTGATTTGTCAAGTTGAAATGCAAAACTTTTGGCGTTGACTTTGGAGTAGTCACTGCCCAACCCTATATCACCTAGGAGATACTCGGGAGAAGAAATCGCCGCCGGTCTCGACGTCGCGTAAAACGGGGCTAAGGCTGAATAACAACCTGAACCTGTAGCTTACACGACGAAACTGTACTAAGCGGTTAGACATAACCAGGTAGGGCTGTATTGTGGTTCTTTATACAACCCAATATCAAATACAAATTGCGATGGTTTTGGCCGACACTATTCTCCAGAATGGGCGAACATGTGCAGAAATTACACCATTGCGCTGACCTATCAAGATTGTGATAATATAAAAATGGGCAACAAATCTGACACACAAGGTTCAAAAGTCATTGTTAGCCACCACACTACGGTGGAGCCGAGATATCTGGTACGTGGGCAAAAAGCCTGATCTTGTCCCGGCGTGGGGCGGAATGCCATGGCTTCCGAATCCGAGCTCTATTCCGTTGGCGGCTCCCCAGACACAACCCTCTTTCTCTTTTGATATGTCCGTGAAATCAATCATCGCCGCGATACATGATATGGAGACTATCAAAACGCCACGTCCTATTTCCTCACCGCGAAAGCGGAGCGCGTCGAGGAGCGACTCCAACACTCCACAGCGCGGAAAACGCGGCAAGTATTCATCGGCGGCATGGTAGGCGAGCGGGGTGCGACTCCACACTCATGCGTGACCGGGATTGCTAAATATTTTGGGTGCGCAGTGTCGAGTGTAAGAGGCGAAAGCTCAAGTGCATTCAGGCTGGGAAAGTCGACTGCGAGCGATGCATCGCTGATGGGACGACATGTGTCTTTGTACCAAATCCGACCCGGAGAGTGAAGGACAATTATGATGAGTATGTCACCCACTAAATGCCCTTCCTGGTGTCCGAATATTATTCAGTTTTATGCTTACCCATCATGCCTACGTGCCGCAGTTCCAACTTGCAGAATCTCAGTGATGAAATGTCCGAGCTGCGAAACCAGGTGGAAGACTTGGCAGGCATCGTGACCGATCTCAAGGATGAATTACGCGAATCACAGCGCCGGCTATGTCAATCCCAGGAACCTGTAGCCACTCAACCCCCCGCCAGCACTCATCGTGACCATGTCCCGAAGCAACCCCAATTCGTCGGGCCTACTCGGTCAGCCTTCGGTATCATGATCGGGGAGCGTTATTTAAACCTCATGGGCATACCAGAATCCGTATCATTACCCCCAAGTGGCGTTCAGACTCCCGCTGGCTCTACTAATATAGCCACGGAATCGAATTACTGGGACCACTGTACTGCTAATGAAGTTACGAAACTCCTTGTCGTCTTCCAAGAGGAGATCCAGCCCGCCTATCCACTGATAGAGGTCAGCGATTATTCTCTACGCTCGCAGGAAATTATCGACACAATCCGAAATGGCAGCCCTTCCGGCACTTCTATTTCAAAAGGAAATTGCGTTTCTTTGGATAGAAACGACATCGATATTGCAAAGGTTACCGTTGCCATAGGCATTGCAATTGAGATGCATGGTATAAACGACTTGAGCACCGCCATCGTCGAGGCAGTCGAGCGGGATGTATCAAGGCTTCTAAAGCCCAAAGTGAACCTCAAAGAAATTCAGCTCCTCGCCATGCTGGTAAGAAGCAATCACCCACACTCGCAGTCCTAGTGTCTGTTTTTCCTGACTAGGTCAGAGTATCTACTATTTCCATTGCGGCGAAGAGCTGCTAGCGTGGCGTACCATTGGGCTTGCGGCACGAGAGGCTTTAGAGATGGGTCTGCACCGCAAAAAAAGCCTTTTCGATAACTTTAAAGATCCAGACTTGCGTCGTGTTGCTATTCGTGTCTTTTGGTGCATATACATACTTGACCGTCGCTGGAGCTTTGGTACCAGCCTGTCCTTTGCCCTTGTGGATAAGGACATAGATTCCGAACTCCCTGAGCCGGTAGGTTTCTCTCGCTCTCCACTATGCCAAATCAAGAGGTGAATTAGCTGCTGACATGATATTTCCGATCAGGATTCTGATTTCCAATTTCTCAAGTGCATGGTTGGCTATGGTCGGCTATCTTCGAAACTTTGGGATGCCATTCCGATTTTTGGTTCAGCATCGCATAGTATCCCAGACCATACCGTCTTATCTTTGGATGCCTGCACAAAACACTGGCTGGGATCTATCCCATCGTATCTCCGATTGCGCCACCCTAGTTCTGGACTCGCACCAGGATGTCAGCCGCGATCACTGCAACAGCTTCGTGCATTGCTGCACCTCCGTGGGAACTATATCCGAATACTTATATATCGTCACTACTTAATGAGCCCGTATAGTATCTCGGAGAACCTTAAGAGCGCTCGATTGGCAGTCGATATTGCACAAGACACCATACGGGTTCTTCTGGACCTCCACAGGACGTCGGACATCTACTCGCGACAGGAGAACGTGTTTAACTATTTTCTATTTAGCGCAATAGCTATCATTTTCCTCGCTGTCTGCCATGCACCGGTTACCTTTGCTGTGCCGTGTCGAGCAAACTTTCTCGAAGGCGTGGAATTGGTGAGAGGCCTTTCAGAGCGACAAAGCATGGCTAGCTGCAGGCTATGGAAGGTCATTCGTGGCCTAATACCGAGGATGAGAAGCCTCAGCCTCCGACATGTAAAACGAGAACAACTCGATGGTCAATCACCAATGGCAAGCCAGGGTTCTGAAGCCTACGCTGGTATCGATCGTTCTAACTCTGGCGTTACTGATAGTGTGAGAACCAATTGGCGTACTTTGGAATCTGCATTCGAAAGTAGTGGATATACTCTAGGCGAGATGACACCCTCCAACTCAGACCCTCCCAACTCCATCTCAAATATGATTCAGGCGAGAGACAGCCTGCTGAGCCTTTTTGACGCCTTTGAACAAGGGCAACACATGCCGCAGCCAATGGGCCAATACGGAGGGTCAGATGAGTTCAGCGAGATAATGTGGGCATTCCAAGATTTGATATAACTTCAGACTCGCCCTCTTCTATTATTGCTATGGGCAGATGTTCTTCGGTTGAAATAATGAGTTGAGTTGGGTCATCGCCATCTCGATAGCTAGAGCTCATTGGTTGGATTTCTAGGCAGGAGAATATTAGTAGCACACGTGTACAGCAACCTTAAGCCAATTTCAATCACCAACCACACCCTCCAAGAGTATATTGATTCCTTCCCTTGATTGAGGCACCTATCAAGCGCGTACGAAATTTATATCTTCAAAGGTTATTCGGCTGGTAGCCATGTAGCGCATTCTCCATCATTCAATAAGTAAGTTAAATGAAAAATACTCTCGTGAAAAATAAACACTGAGCAAAAACTGGTCGCGTTCAACCTCTTCATGCGCAACTACTCAGATCCCCCGTACAAATGCCAATCAGACTTGGCTTACGACATATTTCTGTATCAATTAGGTAGCTAGACTTATTTAGCATTGCCGATGGATGTTCTAGACCACCGGACTGACAGTCGGTGCAAGGATAGTCGGTGTGTAATGGGCAGACTCTCCAGCGCTAGTGAAGACGGGTCTTGGACGGATTTGTGACTATTAACTGCAAGGCGCTAATCCAACAGCCGGTGGAATTGGAACTATGGCTCCACGCCGCTCTACAAAAGTGGTGAATCATGGTCTCGACCGTTCTAAACCGACCCAATCATCCAATCATCACGAGTATAACACGATTGGCGATAATGTAGCATCAGTGACAGATGTCATTTGTTCAAGGCATTGGACGGGAACTGAGTATTGCTTGACAGCCATCTCGCTCAAGCAGTGCTGAAGTGACTCGAATTCCTAGAGTATTTTGTCAGCATGCACCTCAAGCAGAGTAATCTCACGGCTATGCCCCATCCATATTTGCCAAAAGAAAAAAATAAAAAAGAAATGAAGAAGGGGTAGGGAAAAGAGAGAAATAAACATAAGAATAAGATGAAGGTTTATCTAATATTTTACCCATTAATCGTGCCGTATGATACGTTCTCTGCATTGAGGTAAATGCCTTTACCACTGCTGGAGGTTTGTACATGGTGCCAGGAGCTGAAAAAAACGAGGCTGATCTATTGAACGCCTTGTGACATTTAGCCTCAATTACCGAAATCGCAAATCTCACACAGGTTAGTGTTTGGACAAAAGCGCACTAAGAGCATCCGACATCCGAACTCTTGTGGATCAACCACGTCTAGGTAATGTAGGAAAACGTTTATTTATCTATCGTCGCTCAAAGCATGAAAGCAAGCTTTTGCATTGTGCAGCATTCCATCCCCCAAAAATGAAGATTTACAACGTAGTTGGAGCCTTAGGGCTGCTTGTTACACCTGCAGTCGCAGCAATATGCAGCGCCAACAAATGTTTCAATTCTGTACGACCTTCAATGTCCCCCACTTGCGATTTTATCGCAATCTAACTTTTGACACAGCTTAACTCTTCCGCAGGCCGCAAAAGCTGCAGCGCCTTCCTAGAGAAGACGGTTACTCCTTGCCCAACGTGAGTTCTCAGCCTTACCTTATCAGCCGGATCTGGACTAAACAGCAGCGTGTTTCAGTACTGTGCGCCACACAAAAACTGTCACAGTAACCAAACCAACAACAAAAACCACTTCCAAGACCGTCATCGACAACAAGACTCAAACCATCGTCGACCTGGTAACATCAACGACTACGGTTGTTGATGTTGTGAGCGTTTATGTACCCTCCGAAGTTCTGATTCCTTCGACCGTCATTGTCCCGGTAACAATCACTGCTGCTGCTGTGCAGGAGAAGCGACAGGCAGCGTCCGCCTGTGTTGCGAAGACCAAGTCGTCTTCCACGTTTCCCGGCAAAAATACAGCATGTTCGGGCAAGGCGCAGTTCTCTTCGGCCTGCTCATGCCTCAGCGTGACACCTAAAACAACCACAGCTAAACGGTCTACTGTGACTACCACCATTACGACGACAGCTACTCAGGTACCTACTGTGATCGTCACCAAAATCCGAACATCTACATCTATTTTCAAGACCAGCAAAACCAGCGTTGTTCCCGTTACTCTCAAAGCCACCACTACGGTAGCCATTCCATCCCTGTACACAGATGTCACAGTGGTCTCGGTCTCAAGCACAACCACAGTTCCCGCACCAGCTTGCACCACATTTGCCTTGGCGGTATACCGCGCTGATGGAAGTAAAAACTGGCTTTACGCCATGAATGGGGACTTTGATCTCTTGCTTTCCCCATACGACGACCTTTACACCCCGTTTTGGCTCAAGGACGGCACACTATACACAGTAAGGAAGGACGGCACAGTGACAACGGCTTGGGTTATCAGGGCTCAAAGAATTAGCAACATTTACATGGGAACTGGAAATGCTGACCAGAATCAACTCACTTGCCAACTGACAAGTGATGACACATTCCCACTGCAATGCCAGTCCCTATCTTCAGATGACAAGACTAAGTTTCAGATGTGCGGAGATGGCATGTACGAGTATCTTAACTTGGGTCCAAGTGGGCTGGTCCATGATGGGTGTTACGAGATATTCCGCATGGGTGTTGTACCTAAATGTTAGGACTAGATTATCAATTAAACACTTGGAGGGCCTTTCACTCCGGAATTTTTGGGGCGTTGCTCCAGTGTTGCAGAAAAACTTCATCCTCCTTCTTCATCCCACAACCCTTCGCTCCACATGTCTCTTGCTCCAATCACAATTTGTATGCTGTGATAAGGCCAAGTGATACAGCTTGGATTGGAATAATGCCCGCTCAAACCCTAGCGTTTGTATCGACTGCCTGAAAGACTTGATGCAATCGATGCTGTCGCCTCAGCCTTCAGGTCAGAATACTTTTCTATGACTACCATTGGCCATGATATTTCCACGACCGATCCTGATATATTCATCTAACAGATTGAAGATCGCACGTGCAGGCATTACTGACATCTCGTGGATGTGTACCAGCGGAGGCGCACGGCTTCCCAGGTCGAAGCGTCTCCATTAGATAAGCTCAGCTTTGAGCTGTCCCCAAACAAACGATTAGAATTGTACTTAGAATATATTAAGCCGAGAAAACTTTTCCATAATCAATCCCGCAATTCGGATAGCCCCGGTACTTGAGATCTTTGATCCGAGTCTTGGCGATACGACGGGCCCAGCATCCCTGCTTGGTGACATGCATTGATCAGATGACAGGACGTTGAGCAGAACTAAAATGGTCAAAGCGCAGGGCAGAGGCCCGTTATGCGTCCACAGCTGGCATGTGCCATCCCATAACATCCATGCGCTGTTTGGGCGGAGATCCCCGTTGCTCCTCGACGTGCCAGGTTCGGTTTCCAGGTACAGGCAGATCCAATGCAACGTTGGACACTTTCTCCACGGCCAGCTGAATCCTACGGCCGCAGCCGTTTTCTACGCATCAAAATTTGCTGTGCCAGCCAACGAGGCCGAAAAGAAGCAAGGTTTTATTGCCCTAAAACATGCCACTGTGTTTGGCATGCAGGGTCCAATAGCATTTGCGAGAATGCCGATAACCATAAAAGTAAGCTGTAATGGTGCTATATTGCGGTGATTACTGCGGGTGGCATGGAAAGTTTCTCGTATCCTTTCAGAAGCTCTAGTCGACCAGTCTAGATTCTTGATCCGAGCGCGAGCTACTCGACCTGAATTACGAGGGGAGGCATCCATGCCCCACTGCAAGGATCACTTTGAGATCTTGTGCCCTCCAGATTTTTCCCTCTTCACCCAATGCTCAAGACTGGACGAATGTTTTGGGCCTCCCCTCGGTGTGAATTGCACTTGGGCCATCGTGAAAAGAGTGCCAAAGAGTAGCGCCCATATTCAAGGATTTCTTCTAGAAGGGCCCGAGCCATGTTTTGCGCACGGGGAATTTCCGACAATCGGCCATTTCGACCTCGTATCCCGGACGAGGCTAAAATTGTCCCAAATACGGCGGCAATGATCCGTATGGTGGCTTGACGTGGGTGGAGTGGATGTTTACAATGTTGCACAATGGATTTAAAAGATGCTTGGCCTGCATGCTTCATTGTTGTTTGGATCAGACACACTTACAACCAATCCAACTTACCATTAATAATATCACCACGTTCGATAATACCGACAACATGGGCTTGGCTACTCACGAGGAACTTCACGGTGTGATCACCCCAGAATATCAGCATGCGTGAGTTCATTTCCCCTTTTCTTCCACATTTGGTGTGAAATCATGCTAATATTACTCCCTCATCTAGCCCGTCGCGGTGGCTTGCGCTTGATACCAACCGGCACGACGCCACGCATATTTTTGACAACTTTCGCCGCGACCAAGAATCCTGCCACGCTTCCAGTCTACCCCTCAATGGCAGGGCTGAAGACAGCAAAGAGGTTAGTTCAATTAATATCTCCCTTCCGCGATAATTGAAAACTAATTGGTCGCCTCCAGTTCATTGAAACCCCCATCCACCATACCGCGACACACAACCAATCGAGATATGACTTGGAGTCTGGTCTAAGACGGGACAGAAATGCTTTCCCATTCGTCTTATGCGGCATTCTGAGCCTTCTGATCATTGCGCTCTCGATACGATTTGTTATGCTCAACCTTAGCGGGTGCGCCACCCACATGCCATCAAAAACCACGGCAACAGCCATTTTCTTTGCGTCTTAAATTAATACCGATATATAATGTATAATGTGTAATGTTTATAGAATAGATAGACCAAAAGTTATTGAGTCCAGAGACGGACCATGTTGAATTTCATTCCAGCAGCACGATGCGGTGATTTGCAGCTACCTCAGACCGGCCTACCATTAGGGGCCTTGGCTCCAATGGCGCCAACGCAAAATTACCATAGATTTTTCATTTAGCCAGCTGCAGCCAGACTTAATTATATAAACGCTTCTAAGCACGACTATGGAGTTGAAATAACTTTGCCTTGCTTATACGCAACACATTCTTCATCGGTTGCTGAGTGATTACGCGCTCAGAAGTTGGTTGCTCAATTGGAGCTGGCCTGAATCTCGGAATTGGCGGTAAGCTAGCGTGTTCACGGTGTGCGTGAAACGAAACGTGGACCGCTTTTTTCGGTACCTAAAACGGCCATCTTGAAATCCTCGGCTGATGATCACTGGGGAAATTCTTGGTATGTATTATTCCCCATACTCCACGTATTTCGAAGCTTGTGGTTACTGCTAATGAGAAGAATCCTCCAACGACGCGATGCGCGGTGGCTCTCACGCGTCACGCTAAGAGGCTAGTCCCTCTGGCCCCTATACTTGTCTCTCACACATGAAGATAGCGCGCAGTCAAACAGGCAGCATTCTTCTGCTTCAACCCGAGACTTCTGAGCCCAGTTGATCAAAATCCGTCAAAACACACACGTGACATGCACCTTAAAAAATTGTGCCCCTATACCTCATTTTCGACACAATAACATTCAACTACGCCAAAAAAAAAAATCAACTTTATCAGAAAATGCTGATAAGATAAATTGCATCTAAACTATATTGACTATTTATTTATTATTCATAGATTAGTTGAGGGACACCTTGTAAGAAGTAGTCGTGAGGGGACAAACTTTCAGGGATTGTGCTGAACTGAGATAATGGAGTCGATTTGCGAAGGCCCATCAAGAATGGGGCAAGTGGACCTCATCATAACGTGACTTAGCGGTCGCGCCCTCGCGTCCTCCTCTTGTCTGTTGGTTGAGGGTGGCTGAACGTGACCTATTTCCCAACAGAATTGCTAGCATTTCCATCGGGGTCGTCAACGATGGCTTCTTTGCCGAGTGAAGGAGAGCTGCAACTGAGAAACAGGCAGAGGGCCATATCGAACGATGCCTCTCCAGAGCACAGCAGGTCTCAATCGGATCCACTCGCCCAGGATTCCCTGCCCTCAGCAAACTTTGCGACAACCCGGTCAACAGGGGGTACTGGGAGCAATGCCCACAGGTTTCCTGTCGGCACACCGGTTTCTTCAATAACAACTGAGGGTTTCAAGACTCGTTTGATGCAATCAAAAGCTGTGACATGGTTCAAAAATGCTTGCACCCCACCGTGTCTTCTCAAGACTGGGATCACAATTCTGATGATGGCCGTGGCCCTCAAAGTATACCATAATGGATATTCACGATACGCTCGAGCACATAAAGAAGCATGTCGGCAGCACCTGGTAAGCCTTATACCGTTAAAAACGCTAAACAATAGCAATTTGCAAAACCTACCAATCCATGCTATTACAAGCAAGTACTAACTGTCGATCTCTAGAACAATATGTATCTTCAAAATACTGACATCTGCATGATGATGAAGAAGGGCTTTTCAAACCTTGGTTTGAATGACACCTTATCCCCTCTGGATACTGCAAGAAGGCAGAGCCAAGTAGGACATATGAGCTTCGCGTTCTCGCTCCAGAGCCAACGACGGATGGTAAACGTGCCCATCGTCTTGATCACTGACATCGCATCAATATATCTCTACATTGACTCGTTAGCCAATGGCAGCCGTCCTCTTAAACATCTGCTTTTTTTCTTAGCTATAACATACGTGCATGCCGCGTGGATGCTTAGGAGTCGTCACGAAAGCTGGGTGCCTGTTTGGGGGTGGCTCTTCGACGCCATGAGTTCAGAATTGAGTCATTGGTTCTACGAAGCCGTCATAAATGGGTTTAAACAGAACCTTTTATTCCAATTTACGGGATATTGCTTGTGTGAGCTTTTTCTAGTATTCTACCGTCTCTGGCTACGAATTTTCCTAGTCAAGAACAGTGATAGCAAGACTGCTAAGAAAGCAACGGTACCCTCAAACACAAATAGGACGAAAAAGACAATCGGGTACCGCTTTATTACAGCTTTGGCCATAACCTCCATGGCGAATTCATTTTTAACCGACATCCACTGGCATCCAAACCCTCAAAAGTCGGCCGTAAGCTATGTCTCATTCAACGAAAAACTTGAAACTGCTGCCCAGGCATTAAGAACCCGCCCGTCCTTTATTTTGGATAATATTCGAACAATGGGACTCGAATTGTGGAGTACAGATGATCGCAGACGCGCGGAGGAGCTATTTCGATAAAGTCTTGTGGGGTATGAAATGCTGCTCGGAAGCGAGCATCCAAATACTCTAAGAGTTATATACGAGCTTGCATTGGCTGTGCAGCAGCGAAGAAAACATGAGGAAGCGGAGAAGCTTTTCCGACGAGCATTGCAAGGCTTCAGACTACAGCTTGGAGACGAGGATTCTAAAGTCATTGAAGTAATGGCCAAACTGACCGATTCGTTGCACAAGCAAGGAAAATTAGTAGAGGCGATTGATTTACGCTACAAGGCTCTTAAATGGGAACAAGAGCACCTGGGCAGCGACTCTGCAGAGGCACTTGTCAGCATGGATAATATTGGGCTGGCTTTGAGCAGCCTGAAACAGTATTCGGAGGCGGAATCATACCATCGCCAAGCCTTGGAACAGCGGAGGAGGACTATGGGAGACACCCATCCTCATACGCTGGCGAGTCTAGACAAGTTGGGGGCTATTCTGATGGAAACTAACCAATATGCACAAGCAGAGGAGGTGTTCCAAGAAGTTCTCGTTCATCGAAGACGAGTGCTAGAGAGAGATCATGTTAGCACCTTGGAAACTGCCCACATGTTGGGTGTTATCAAGGCGAGGCTGGGGAGATGCAAAGAAGCAGAACGCCTATTTTGGCAAGCATTGCGAGGGAGAGTCAAGCGGTTGGGGCGTTCGAACCATCAGACAATATCCACCTTGGAACATCTGGAATTCATTTTGAAAAAGCAAGGGAAGGATACAGATTTATCGCGGGTAATTCGATCAATCGAGAAACGCCACAATGAAAAAAGCCATTAACTCTTTCGGGAGGCTCAACCTAATACAACTTTTCATCCATAGGGCTCCGTTGTAGCCGTCCCAGTCCAGGTGGCCGCGATGTAATTGCCGCGAAATGATGCGCGTTGACCAAAACTAGCAAGAATCCAATCCACCAGCAATATGGGTCCTCGGACAACAAAGACCCGCCGGTTAGAACCCCAGTTTCATTCTTTCTTCTTCCATGACTGGCCGGACTCTCCGGAATTGCATATTGGTTCTGGTTGGTGAATTGCATTGTCCCTTTTAGCGGCAAATTACAATCCCCGAAAAGCCGACGAAATTGCACCGTTACGTAAGCGCGGTGATCGCGGCTTTGGGCTGCCGACTTCGGATCGCGCCCGCGTTACGAGTGAGTGTAGTAATATCTGACGGCCTAAGGCGAGTTATCTCAGTTGCGTTACATCGGGTGAAAGATGCATACGCAAGAGACGCCCAAATAACGCGTGAAGGGTTGAATGAGGCGATTCTCCTGGTGTGGGCGGGCGCGATCGCTCAGCCAGGTGGCAGGACGACGAGGCCGTACCAATTCATATCATTCATAGCATAAATAAAGAGAAAACGTGGTCAACATTGGGGCTCTCAGTCCATAACTTGAACAGGTCTATCGAGCCCTCTTATCTGCTGTTGGTAACTGGCTGTGTGTGCCTTCTCCATAATTGGCTTCCGCTATGACTTGTCGATCCCGGTGATCGTGACGAGTAACTCGGATAGCATCGGTACCGGCCGCGGCAAAGCCATTAGCGGCTAGTTAGATGGTCTCATCACCAAAAACCGTTATTTTTAGGTGAATTTCGGTTCAAGCCAGGCTGAGACAGACCGGGTCGATCAAGCTGTTCCCGGGTAGGTTGAGCCACTATTTGAAGGATCGACATTATGCCAAAATATATCCATCATTGACTCTAATACATTAAATGAATTGATAAACGTATCCATATTAATTAAAGTTTTACTCCGTCAAATTTCTCTTCACGACTATTCCGATAGTGAACTGATTCGTAGTCACACCACCTAAAATATTGCCAAATTCAACAATATATTTGCTAGATTAGAACTACACCACGTGCGATTGCGTTTCTATAACCAGCAAGCGTCTTTTCTTTTTTATTCTGGTTCAAGAGAAAAAGAAAAAAAAAAAACGAAACGATAAGCCATAGTGGCTTTTTGCACTGGCAGGGCCCGATAACGGTGTTCATTTATTTCCCAGCTGACTGGACAATGGCACTGCCGGTGTCGGTTCAATTGTTACAAACTGATCCTTCACTTCAGATTGTACACTCTCGGTTGAGAACATCAACTTTCTTTTTGCAGCCCTTCCTTTCTGTCTCCTCTGAATATTGAGTGAATTTCTGAATGGAGGACTCTTTAACAGCAACAATTCTTTGCCTGTTTTTTTTTTACGAGAATAAGCAGCTCATTAATAAGTTATTTTATTTTTATTTGGTATATCTCTATCTAATGTCAAATAAATCATCGTAATCCTCGCTATCCAGCAAAATTTGATGCAGTCGTGAAAGTCAGATAATCATATTCAAGATGGCTCCCTTCGCCAAATGGATGCATTTCCCACTATATGTGCAAACGCCAAGTACATACCCCCTTATCCCCTCTCAATGGAGGACCACGAGTGTCTCACGGGAGGCTCGGTTTCGGCGTCATTCGTAGGAGTGTTGCTCACTGGAGAACCAGCCGTTATGTGCGTCTCACTTCCATTATCATGCGTCACCGAGGTAGCCACAACTTTGCCGTCCAGCTCAATCGAGTCTTGTTCCCACGCGTTGGATCCTCCTGCACCTCGCGCTCGGTTTCTGTCGGGAAGGTCTGCGTATTGGTTTCGTCTCGAGATCGTGATAATCGATGAAAGATTCGATTCCTTCGTCTTCTTCGAATTCTTTGTGCCGCCGATGGAGCCGAAAATGTTTGGAAGCTTCTTGGCGAGGTAAACTCGGATCGAAGGAGCGCACACGACGGCCACGCTGATGTTGACCTCGAGCGAAGTCCAGAGGACAGCATCGACGTAGTCCCAAGTGGGGTTGAGACTCTTTGCGAATTGAACCAGTGACTTCAAGCGGATACAGCTGGTGATTACAATGAAGATACCCAGGCTGAACATTAGTAGCGTCAGGATCTTCTTCCTCATGTGCATCTGAAGTGTTGAAATGACGGGGAGAGGAAGAATGAGAATAATCAGGTCCTGGACGATTCCGCTTGCCGCCGCAGCATAACTCAGTGCATTTACATCTATGCATTTGTGGTTTCCAGGATAATCTCCTTTCCTATCATGATTGTTAGTATAGGTATTGTTGGGGGTGCATATACTTTTCGGTTTCGGGTGTAGAATGCTATCCAACACCGAGCGTGGGAAGGTAAACTCACCATCCAGCCCAATTATAATCGATCTGTTAAAGAATTAGCAATGTTCATGGAAGGAAGTCTCAATATCTCATTGTCCGTGGATTACAGGACTAGGACAAAGCTCGGAATGCTGCTAACTTACAGGTAAACACTGGAATAATGTCATGGCAATGACTATAGTGGCTGATGTGATAACAAACGCCATCGTAACCCAGCACCATATTCTGAGCTGTTGAAAGACTTTCCTATAAATGGCCGTGGTTAGTAATGTCACATTGTTGCGTCGTATAGTAAACCAGGCTGTGTGTGCGTTTTGGAGCACTAGACAAGGTATACCGTACGACTCCCGATGATGCTCACATGATGAAGAACAGGATGCTGATGCGCAACAGAGCCAATGTTAAAGTATATAACAGCTCATCAACGAAGAAAAGCTACATCCAGTTGTCAGCACCAAACTTGCAGCTGTGTCAGCTAGTGTATCCTCACCTTCAAAGCAAGAGTAATTGTCTCGACTTTGAGATCCCAAATGTTGTAGCCAATCGCGATGATACGGACTATTGAGAAATGTGGTCAGTAAAGAAACAGGAAGAGGTAGAATAGGGCTTCATTACTAATGACTCCTAGAATGGTGAAAGGTAACCTGCTTCGTGTTAGTGTTTGTTTCAGGGCAATTAATTCAGAGGATGCGGGTCGAAAACTAGGCAGAACTTTACCAAGTTTTTGGGAGACATACCAGACAATGAATGTTGCAACCATAACCCAGTCGTCAACCTCCATCTTCTTGGTCATCTTGTATCGAAACCATATTCGGCAGATGAAGAAGATTGGACCCAGAATATCGAGCAAACCCATTCCAATCCAATCGTAAACACGTCGGTGTTGAAGTTCCAAACCACATGCTTTCTCATTGATTTTGGCCAGGTCTTTCTTGCATTAGTCTTTTTGAAGGTGACTTGTAAAAGTTCAATCACATACCTAATCGCTCCAACACCGTGCATTTTGTCGACATGCAAGCATCGGTAGTTTCGAGCAGTGTCTTGCTGCTGCAGATGCACGAGCTGTTGGTGAATGTCTGACATTCTGAAGCCGGAATCGTTTTGGCAAGGCAGTTCAGCCCACATTGCGAGATTTGGGTGGCATACTCGAGCAAGTCCGCAGCGCAGATAGAAAACAGAAGAGACGTTACCAGCAAGCTGAGCCCAGAGACCTTCATGGTGAACAGAGTTGTCGCGAAACCGAGGCCCGAGGGAGAAAATGCGACGAACAAGGTTCTAAATGAATCGTGGCCCGTGAATTGATGCGAGGGACAGAATATTTCCCGAACCTTGTCGCGTGGAGCAGAGGCTACGCACAGAAGGGCTGAGGCGGCTACCATGACCCGTTTCTACACGCTATGACAGGGGTAAAACGACAGCGCAGGACTAGTCATGCGGTGGCGCCCGGCTCGAAACACCGATTGATGACGGCGCCGGACTATCACGTGTGACTAAACTGGCTTGGAATACTAAGCCCTACGTCCGTGGTCCGCAAGTTGGAGCCCCTGGGCCTGCGCTGGCTGAGCGAAAGCGGCCTGCTCGCCGGTCTGGAGCCCTGATCGTCCACAGATTTATACCCCATGAGGCTAGTTTGACAGATTGCGGGCTGTCTCCCTTGCATCCGGCTCGATCGCCGTATATTTTCCAGCATAAATTAACCCGATTTTTCGCGTGTGGAGAAAGGCAACCATTGATTATCTGCAGGCATGTGGTGTTGTGGATATTTGGTGGGATGACAGGCCTGTCCAGACCAACATGGCGATCCGGATCCATCCAGCTGATGCCGAATTCCGTGTAAGAATGGCTTTTTCCAAAGGCAAAGACAATTCTCAACACACTCTCCAACAAGGTTTGAGGGAAAAAAGTCAATTAAAGAGGTCGAAAACGTTCAACCTTAACGTTAGATCTGTATTCAATTTCCTCCGGCGCAAGGGATCCCAACTGCCGACCCGCCATTGTTCTGATGTAGAAATGATCATCATCGTGCTGCCTCAGTGATCGAGTCCGACCAAGGCTGCACTAAGCTCTTTGAATCTTTAGCAAAGATAGGCTGGATGAAGAATCATGTTAGTTGTGCGCTTTGACAAGCCAGGCCCTGTCATTTGATAGGACTATTAGGTCATTGGCGTTGTGGAGAATGATCGACCGCCGCCGCCCGCCAGCCTCTCACACGAGGTTGGCCGCAAAAATGCGGGATGGCTGCGACAATCTAGTCTAGAACACGAGATTTCAACTTTTTCTTGGATTTCGACTGACTAGAACTACAGCCACCCAATTATCAAGCCTTCCCTTACTCAAGACTAAGAAAGATGAAAAAAAAAAATCATTTTCATGTCTTCTACGTATATCGGCCAAGATATTCATCATTAAAGGCCCACACTAACAGCTTTCTCTTACACCGTGGCTGTTCTGCATGATAAGTAGCAGACGGCCAGGGCTTTGCAATCTCGGTCTCATTTTGCTACAGGCACAATCCCTTCATCTCTATGCCATTCCCCGCAAGCCAAATCTCCATAATCTATGGGCGCCAGCCCGTGCGCGCACTGACTCAAGACATGGTTTATAGCGCGGCCCTAGTGAGAGCTACCTGAAAGGTGTCATGACATGACACGACAGGAGGTACGTACCTGACAGAGAGGGTCTTCATTGTCCGTGAAGCGTTGCTTAAAAATTCCTCGTTGGGCTAAGTTTCGCTCCTCGTTCCCCCGTTCATGCGTTGGAGATCATCCGCTCTCGATCATCCCACTTCAAGACACCAAGATCGGCCGCTAGGCGGACTACCTTGCCTTGAATGACCCTGCATTCATTTGAAAGCCCGACTCGCTGACTGGCTTATACCCGGTGCTATTTTCTTTTGGGAGGCTTGAGCAAAGTCTGTGTGTAGTTCTTGAGGTTCTGGTTCAATTTTAATAGGGTAGCGCCAGCCACTGGCCGTGTAAATCTTTCTCTCCCCACCCCCATACACTCCTTTGTTGCTTCTTCTCTCTTTGAACTTCGCGAAAACCTTCAGTCGTTCAAACAAGACAATGAAGGCATTCAGTTCTTTCGGCCTTTGCGCCACCCTTCTCTTGGCTCCTTTTTCGACTCTGGTTCATTCTTTCCCAACGGCCGACAACTGGGCTAAAATTGCGAGATCGTCCGAATACACGCTTGAGGACTTGGCCAAGGTGGTGCATAGCACCAAGGAGAAGCGTCTCTTGTTTGATCCCTTGACAACACCCATCTCGGGTGAGTAGGCCCTTTCTAATCGGACCTCATAGAACCAACAAGCTCACTAAGATTCGAGTCACTGGCGCCAACGCTTTCCAACCGCCCAATTTCAGCAAGGGAGATCAGAGAGGATCTTGCCCGGGACTCAACGCTCTTGCCAACCACGGATACTTGTCTCGCAATGGCGCCGTTAATGTACCGATAACCCTAGTCATTGACCTTTGCGCATTGATACTGACTGTTTGAAGCTACTTGATGCCGTTGTTGCTGTCAACCAAGGTGATACTGAGACATCAATACGTATCTA
Source organism: Calonectria hongkongensis (assembly GCA_017140755.1). NCBI lineage: Eukaryota > Fungi > Ascomycota > Sordariomycetes > Hypocreales > Nectriaceae > Calonectria > Calonectria hongkongensis. Next base: position 1,527,112 of record JAACJA010000009.1, read on the forward strand.
ATACGCCGAGACTAATTTATAATGTGTAGTATACGGAATGGGTGTTGATCTGACAGCCCTTCTCAGTGTCCTGTCAACTGTTGAAGTCGGAAACCCCGTTTCTTTGAACCCTGGATTCTCGATTGGTGGGCCAAGTCCCTATGTTCAGAACCTCGTCAGCCTCCTTGGTGTGGTCGCTACACCTCAAGGTGTTGATGCTACCCACAACCTGATTGAGTCTGATGGCTCAAGCACTCGTGATGACCTTTACGTTACCGGAGACCCCACGACCATGAACATGACGAAGTTTTTGGAAGTCTACAACGCTATCCCAGTCAACGGTGCCATGACAATGAATGACATCGCTGCTCGTTCTGCCAAGCGATTTGATGAGAGTGTCAGTTCTCAACCCTTTTTGAAGTCTTTGACGTGACTATAAGCTAACCAACACGAAAGATCGCAACCAATCCTTATTTCTATTACGGCCCTTACAGTGGTATTTTCGCCCGCAGTGGAGGTTATCTATTTTTGGGACGAATGCTTAGCAACCATTCGGTCGACTACCCCCGCGGTGGCAATCTGAGTGAGTGTTTCACGGTTTAAAAAATCTCTCAATATTTGCTGACTCTTAGTTTAGCCAGAGATGTCTACGCCAGCTTCTTGGGAGTCTCCAAGGATAGCTCAGGCAACCTCGTTTACAACAAAGGCTGGGAGCGAATTCCCAGCAACTGGTACCGAATTGCTGTCGATTACGGTATTCCCGATGTCATCGTTGATCTTGCCGACTGGATCAGCCAGTATCCTAAGCTGGGCAGCGTTGGAGGAAACGTGGGAGCCGTGAACACCTTTGCCGCTGTCGACCTGGGCAACGTCACAGGCGGTGTCCTCAACTCGGCCAATCTACTCCAGGGCAACAACCTCATTTGCTTCGCCCTCCAGGCACTGCAGATGGGTGTGGCAGACCAACTGGCGACTGTCTATGCGACGCTGGGCGGACTCCTTGGAATTGTCAACCCTATTACTGGCCCCATCACTAATCTCTCTTGTCCCATTTTCACTAAGCTGCAGTACGGTGGTACCAACCTGCTGGACGGTTTAAAGAACAAATATCCCGGAGCCAAGAAGATGGGTAGGGCCCTCTAAATTCGGGGATTGAAACAAACCCGAAGCCCGAAGATACCGTAGTTGAGAAACATCCTGTATACTTAATTTCTTGTGGATGGATTGCTGCTATTCAGGTTCTACCAAATTAGTAGCAAATATTTGTACATATTATTACTTTCTCCTTGAAGTCAATTGGATATCCCTTCAACCATCAACAATCCCAAATACGGATCCGCTGCACGACATTGGATTAATTGTATCATCAAAATTTAAGGTTTTATTCTCCATGTGTCCACATTGTTGCGATGATCGCGGAGTCAACCAACAGGGTCGTTTCCAACAACACACTAGTTGATGGTTGGACCGACGATCCTCCCAACGGTCATGGGATATAACCTGCGGTGAGATAACTACTTAGATGACATTATTCCCTGATTTATCATGTCTCCCGGGGACGATCATCCCGCAGGGTGATTAAACTTAGGGTATGTATGTAGTCTTGACACACGGCATACGGCTAGTGCAGTACCCGTTGGACCGTGTCCTCACGGTAGTTGCATCATAACGCGCTTTCCAGTTTCGGGACATTACGAGATGTGGAGTTTTATCTTGGATAGGCACGTGTTATTACTGACTCAAGACGTAAATCCACATCTTATTGAGTTGATCCTTGATCAAACACTGTGGCCACAAATTTCCGTTCAGGTCATTTACCCAAACTCTATAACCCCAGCACCTGCATTTTAGAGGCTCGGCAGGCTTGGACACATGTCTGATTCTCCAATAGAACTACGGAAGCCGTGTCCAAGTCTTCGAACAAGGGTCTGATCCTTTCGAATAGCCACGGAAGGCACGGAAGCCGCGGGTTCCCCGGGAGCTCTTGGTTTCGTATTTCAAGGGTTTATTGAGGCCTCTTAGAACTACCGTTTCAGGTTAGCGGAGATAAAGCTCCTCAACGATCCGCCTCCGCTATGACCTGCCGATCTCACTGTTCTTGTCGATCACATTGATCACAACTCGGCCCCGACGGCGTTAGGGCTGGCCGCGGCAAACCGGCAGAGGTTAGTTGGTCTCATTACTCGAATCGGTGCTATTTTTATGTGAATTTGAGTAGGTTGAGGTAGGGCAGATTGATGGGCTACCGGGTAGGCTGAAGTACACTAAGGATAAGGATATCCGTTCCACTCAATATCCGACGTGTAAATGTTCTCGTTGACTTTACATTTCCCAGTTCATTAACTCTTTCGTACTTGCTTACTCTTGTTTGATGGCCGCAGATGATGTGTTTGGGGCATTTCAACTGGCAATTTCGTCCGCCGGATCGCTCCAGCCCTCTCTTTGATCTTTGACGACTCTAACGAAAAGAATGTCAAGTATCACCGCCACAAGAGCAATGCCAGCCCCAAAATAAAGCGCGGCCCTAAATCCAAGAACTTGATCTACCCTATATTTGTTCACTTGCGTTTCAATCGTGCCTGCAAATCCAAGGCCAAGGCTGTTACCATACAGGTTCAAGATGCCAATCAGGGAGGCGGCAACCCCTTGCTGATTTCTCTTGACGCTGTTGCTGGCCACAATCTGGGCTGCAACGTAAACAAAATCCGGACAGAAGCCCATAAAGATGGTGGCTGGGAACACTTGTGCCCAATAAACCTGCTTGACTGGCATTGTGGCCAGAAGCAAGTTGGAAATTAATATGGTGGCGGAACCAATGGCCAGGATCCACTGGGCTGCAAGACGAGGGATCAACCATGCTGCGATGAATGTGCCGGCGGTTGCGACAATTCCGAATGGAGTCCATTGGACCCCAAATTCAAGAATCGATTTTCCACGCAAAAGCTGTAACCAGGCTACCATGTACCACAGGAAGATGCCATTCGACATGAAACTGAACAAGACCACGAATATGACTGCTGTAAACGATGGTGCTGTCCAAATTCCTAGTGGTATAATTGGTGTTTTTGTGGATTTGTACTCCCAAGCGGCAAACATGGTGAGGAGTAAAACTGACGCACAAAGAAGTGCGATCAGAAACGGTGCATCCCATCCGCTCGCGGGAGCCTGGCTAGTCATTGTGAGCATTTTCTATCGCGTAAATCTATGGAAATAACTTACTTCCAGGCAATGTTAAAAGTGATTAGGCCACCTGTGCCAAGAGCTGCACCAACCCAATCAATGTGTCCATTTTTGTCGACAGGGAAGTCATTAGGAATAAGAAGGGCTAGTGTTCCAAAGACAATGGTGCCCAGGATTGCCCTTTCGAGGTCAGTTCTCAGCTTTTCATATTTTGGTGTTGCCAAGACTCACAAGCTAAAGAATATCCATTTCCAGCTCGCATATTGGATAAACACTCCTGCCCATATGGCACCAAGATAGCTACCAATAGGTGCCGAAGCTCCGAAAAATCCAAGAGTGATGTTCCGCAGTCTTCCTGGAGGTATGGTTGTGCTTATCAAAGCCACGGCATTGGGCATAATTAACGCGCCACCGATGCCGGACAGAGCGCGAGCCAGATTAAAAGTGACGAAAGTTGTACAAAATCCGTTGGCGACTGAACAGATAACAAACCAAGCAGCGCCGGCTATCAAAACGTGTCGATGACCGTACACGGTGCCCAAGCGGCCACTGATTAGAACAAACGTCCCTTGTGTCAACCTAACAAGGCACGGGTGGTGAACAAAGCGATTCTAGCATGTCAAAATTTGGAGATCATACGGGTAAGAAGCAGCAGCCCAATTAGCCTTGTCCGGGCCCACCGCGGCGCCTAGAGCCTTGCTAATCTCGAGACCGGCTGCGAGGCCAACCATGTTCGATATCATCTACTAATCGTCAGCACGGTTAAGCGAGAACAAGACTGAGGAGTCATTTACCTGAACCATGTTACTGGAAACAATAAAAATGATGATGGCCTGCCTGCGTGCCTTTGTAATCACGGTAGTTGGCAGAGCTTCAAACGTCTGCTGAGGCTGGTCGGGTATGGGTTCGACTTGAACTCCATGGTCAAGGTTGATTCCAGATTTGTCTGCAGCCGATTCTGCCATTTGAGGCCGCGCGATTTGACTAAACAGTGAAAAGGGTTTAAGATCCAGCAATCGCTGCCAAAATAAAGCATAAAATAAAAAGAAAATTCTCATGGCAGCCCAAGCCTTATTATAGCCAGCCGGAATATGCTTCGTAATCGCGCATCTACTGGCTGAGGCTGCAAGCCTCGACGGCCACGCGGCCCGATACTCCGGACTTCGCTTGAGATAACACAGTTCAGTAAGAAAGATATATGGTACTGAATGAAAGGGAGCCGATATTTTACCGCTCATTTGCCGGCTAAGTGGGACACCATTCTGGGGCGCGTTCAGAACATTCGCGTCGTACTTCATCCGACTTCGGTAATCGGTGCGCCCTATGGTAGTAAATCGACACTCAACACTTTATTTACATAATCTGTATTTGGGAATTCGGGAATAAAGTTTCATTTGCATCCTATCTCCGAATCGATGACTTACCCCTGTATATAAGGGGGATTTGGGCATCATTATACCTGTTGAAAGGCATCCACCACTTGTTGCTCTAGCCGCGGCGCACTGCAGTCATCATTTCTTGAGGCTGCTGAAAAAATCCTGTACATCCTTGACCCAAGACTCTGGTCGATTTTCAGCAGGGAAATGACCACCGCTATCACGGCGCTTGAAGAAGATCAAGTTGACCCATCGCTCAATCCACGATCGCGGCTTTGGACTATATTAGCATGTTGGGATTAAAATCACCTCGAATCACTTACAGGCATTTGCATATTTGCCAAATCCTTAAACGGCCCACCTGCATTGGAAGATTCACTGACACCAGTTGGGATGGTAGTTTTGGGGAAGTCCATTGCCTCGGTCTGTGATGCAGAGTTAGTTGCGTTATCCCAAAACCTGAGTGTACTCAGGCGCCCGACTTACATTAAAAAAGTGACGGTATGGTCGCAGGTTTCCATAGGTCCCCTGGATCCACAGCATTAAGGTCTTAGTGATGATTTCGTCATAACTTTGTTTCCTTCCATCGCTGGTAGCATGCATAAGATGCCAGATATATCCAGCAAATCCAGTTGGACTATCTGTCATGGCTTGGGCAATTGCGAGAGGGTTCTGAGACTGAATAGATGAATACCCGCTATGGCCATCGAACCAGGCATTGTAGGTATTGATATATGTCGTTTCATCCGCAGTAGTCTCGTTCTGGTCAAAACGCTCAAGGTCAGTTGTATTGGGCGCTTGAATCCAGAAATCGGTCATGTGGCCGATGAGGCTGTCGGGTACGGCGTAGGCCATCCACCTTCCAGCCCACCAACCCAGATCAGTGGTGACGATTCCATATTTGTCATATCCGAGGGCATGCATAAGATTGTCGAAAGCGTAACCCATTTGAAGTGGCGTGAGACCAGAGTAAGCAGGTGCGGGGCTAAAGCCAGAGCCGGGCATATCGGGAGCAACAATGTGGAAGTGCTGATCGCTAGATTTTTTGGGAGCGACAAGCGGTTTAATGACCTCCGACCACTCCAGATGTGTCGAGGGCCAGCCATGAAGTAGAAGAAGGGGAATGGCATCTTCGTTGGAAGAAGTCTCGTGCACAAAGTGAAAGTCTACCGAATGATTGTATTCTGGGCCACCAGGAACAGTCAAGGCGTAATGACTGAAGTTTGTGTTTATTTCGTCCTGGATTTTGAACCAGTCGTAGTTTTTAGCCCAGTGTGCTGCGAGAGCTGTCATTTCGGCGCGGGGTGGCCCCTCAAGCCAGTCTTTGTTGGTGTCATCTTTTAAATCCACCGAAGGCCGATAGAGCCGGGCTTTGGCGACAGCCTCATCAATTAGGTCTTGGCTGACAGAGATATTAAAGGCTGTCGGTTGATGAGAGTTGAAGGGAAACTCGAAATCCAGTGCAGCGACAGTTGCAAGTGGTACTGCGACCCATAAATTAAAGTGGGAGAACTTCATGTTTTGCGTAAGAGATGAGCGACACTTGTAGAACTTGATGAGCTGGTCATGATTATCCGCTGATCTGAACTTGCGTTAAGTACTTTTTCAACATAACGGAAAACTCTCTGATAATGCTGTTTATGGATAGTCTGACAAATCTGCCATTTAGCCATGGAAATCTCTATTATTAATGTCAGCGAAATGACGCTCTCTTTCTGTATTTCACCAGTATCTGAATCCCGCCGTCTTGGAGGGGAGCCAATGAGAAATGCTTCGGGTGGGGTATGGCAACTATGAGCGAGCCTATCAATGGCGCTAATATCAATCTGACTGTAGATCCCCGTTACATCCGGCGAGCCCATTAAGACATCGCTGAGTGGTATTCTCCAAAGAAACGCGGTAAAATTAACATGGGAGGTTGCAGATGGGATTCAAGTGGTTCTTGCTTAATAGGTCTCTTACGTGGACCTAAATTGATGGCGGCAGTGGAGAAGGGAAATGACCATCTGGCGGGACACCTGAATTCCACCAACCTACGAAGGAGTCATTTTACTATTGGCCCGACTGTCGTACTTTGATGATTCGCTAACACCATGGCCAAGTGGCTAATTGTATATCGAGAGCGGGGTCTTGATCTTCGTATCGCTACCCTATATGCTCAACACGACAGGTGCCAACCAATTCAAATCTAGAAAAATTAAGTTCTTCGTTAATTCGACTGGATGGATGCTGTGAATTCTTTCTTATATATATATATAGCGGTGCAGATGCAAATTTGTACGAGAAAAGCAGCCTGGTTCGATGATGTCTGATCGAAGAGCGTCCATTTCCGACGGCTTGGTCACATGACTAACTCAACGCTGCAAAAGAAGAAAATAAGCTTAAAGGCGAGCTCTATTGCGAGCCGCTAGTTTACTAAACATCTAACAAGAGCAATGGACAAAGAAGTCTGGTAACAAGTCCTCTGTTCGATCACACCCAAGTAAGACACGCCGACATCGGCCGGCCTATTGTCCACCATGAATGCTGAAATTACGTTGCACAATTATGCATTATCCTTCATCCGATCAATTTTTGACACTTTCTTCCAGATTCACATGATACTTGCGTTTGGCTCTGTTTACAATGATGGGTCGATGGTTTGGAGAGAACAGCCATATGATCGGATTCCTCATAGCTTTTCGAAGTGTCTACGCGGATCTTGACGATGTGTTGATACAGAAGCAACACGGCCGTCTAGTGGGGCTATCAAATGTTCATGCAGTATGTACACACCGTGTCAGGCCGTGATTTGCTTGCCGGCTTGACTAAAAAAAGCCACCACCATTTCTAGGACTCAATCGGCGCCCAACCTTAGGCGAGGCGATACCAGACGTCGCTATTTGCTTATCTTGGACCTCAGATTCATGTGAATATGCACGGCTGGTCTTCATGTTCTGGGGAAGTTTAAACCATGCTAGACGCGCTATTGGCTTTTTCGGGAACCCTATTTTATATAAATACTACTCACCGTCCAACAAACTGTTTCTGTTCAGCAGCTCGTAGCTGACATCAGCAGCCAAATGGTGCAGTGCCTGGAAAGGGATTAGTGGGTGGCAGTCAAGGCAGGATTCCGCTAATCCAACTGAGTTTTAGCGCTAGCCACGACACAGCTAGCGCTTATCCAAAGCAAACATGCTCGCCCTGATGATCATGTCCATACTCATAAAATCGTTTGCACAAGATGCAGTTATGTTGGTGTGCTATTGGCGACGGCTCATTCCGAGATCGTGGCACTGTGAATAAAATATGGTTTAACGGCTTGCGCCAGAGCGAGTGGACGCAAAGTGCATTCACACAGTAGGTTGAATGGTCATATTCGTCGGGAATCATTGGGCACAGAAATCCACCGTCACGCATTTTCCTACTGGTGCCATGTTCCCCGTGCCAAGTCTTCCGGGCTGATCCCTCCACTAATAAGGCGTCCCAGACGCAAACCCGTCCTGCGCCAAGGCATAATTCAGCAAAAAAACGAAAGAAGTGAATAATCTAGACCCCAAGCAAGCAGCCAGCTCTAAGCCACAGACCACCAGACAAGGGCTATCAGCCACCTCGGGACACATGTCTACGACAGGCCTTCCTCGGGGGTGGGCGACAATGAATCATCATTGGCACTTCGGTTCAGCACTTACCGCCACTGCCCTCCTCCCCATAAACTTTTTCTAAGCTTAATATAGGCTGCAGAGCTGGGGCCGCAGCCAAACGCCATGTCTTCCACTAGTGGTCCCTTCATCCAGCCTTGTGGAGGCCTGGATCATTCCGCCAAGCTCAGGTCGCGACCATGCATTGATTACGTGTGCCACTTGAGACAGAGGATTGCTTGGCTTTGCATGCGATCGACCCCTTTGAGTACAGGGCCCCAACATGGCGAGAGTTTGGCGTGAAGAAGAAAAAACATCTTGTTCAAAGTGCGCATCCTGTCGCTTGTCTCTCCGTACACCCGTCACAAACATTTTTGCACTTCAAGCTGCTCAGTTCCACCAAAGTGCGAATATGCACCGCATGACAGGAGGTCTTTTTGGTCCATTCAAATAGAGAAATGCATTAGGTCGCCCAGGGCATTCTTCGAAGCAAGAATTAAGCATTTTCAGAGCCACAGCACTCGATGAGTACAAAGGGGACGAGATATCTACCACCCACACAAGCCATATTCATCTGTCGCCAAGATCAAAATGGGTGGTGGTGAATTAAGGATGGCTGGCGCAAGGGAATCCTTGGGGTCTTGACTACTGTGCCATCAGCCGGGGCTCAGACAGAGTGGCTGCCTTGGCAATGCATCCACGACGCATCTCGCCCTCAGCTCGCCAACGCCAGCAGCATGCGTGTCCCTGAGGCCCATCTACAATTGGCTCGACCTTTTTAATTTACACAGCGAGAGGTCAAGTGGCGCCGCCCTGCAAAGTCGGATGAAGCAGTCTGGACTTGCCGGTGTGTCCAGTCAGGCTGTGAGGGGTTCACTCAAAATGTTTGGCCCCCCCAGGAAGTGACGCTCCTCTTCCACAGCGTTTGCTCACAGTCTGACCAAGACACGGAATCCAGAATCTGCCAGAGTATTCCGTCACGAGTATGTCGGTCGCGAATCGCATGCAGCGTTGGCTCGGCTGCCCACGGCAAACGATGCTCGCACTGTTATTATTGCTCGCGCCTGGTCAGGTTACCGCCGCCAACGATCTTAATAAGAACTTTTGCCGCAGATTCCAACACCAGTCGACTGTCATCGATGACAAGTTGTACATTGATGGTGGATGGGTCAACTATGAGGACTTCGAGACTACAGGGACAAACTACTCTAGTAAGTTCATCCATTATAAAGTCCTCAGCACACTGATTAACGCAACGATTTAGACAGTGCACTGGGATATCATGACCTCAATCACTTGGTGGAGAGAAATAGCGAGCCCTGGCCTGAACTCAAGATTGGACTGAACAAGAATGAGAGGTAATTAATATCTCAACATCTTGGATTCGACATTAACCTGACGCCTTCATAGTGTTCCAACGGTCTCTGGCGGTATTCTATGGCCCGATGCCGTAAACAAGCGATTCTACCTCTACGGCGGCGAGTGGAACGACGGATACCCGACCCAAAACTACCGCCTCAAGGGCTACGACATCATAAATGACCAGTGGGATGACTTTGGGGAGCCTGACCTGAGCTCTGTGCCCAACATTACCGCTTATGGCGCCGGCGTTGGTGTTTCTGAGATGGGTATCGGCTATTACTATGGAGGATGGATCAGCGACAAGTCAACGAACAAGGGCCCCAAAGAACCCGTGATGAGTTCTGAGTTCTACTCTTATGACTACGACGAGGGCAAGTTTGATTCGCTGCCCGCCATCCCCAACTACCCGAGGAGAGCTGAAGGCGGAATGGTATGGATCCCACGCGGCGATGCTCAGGGATTGCTGGTCTACCTCGGCGGCATCTTGGACGCAGATGACAACGGCACGGTGGCTGCCCAGCCCCTGAATGAGATTTACGTCTTTGACGCCCAAGCCAAAGAATGGTACATGCAGAAGACAACCGGATTGACTCCCCAAAACAGACGGCAGTTCTGTATGGACGTCGCCTGGGCACCTGACAACTCCAGCTTCAACATGTAAGTCTTCAACACGCGAATCACCAGGCCAAGCGGCAATGCTAAACACAACAACAGTTACCTCTGGGGAGGCGCGGCTGTGCACCCCCCAGATACGGACGCCGACTATTATGGCGATATTTACGTCTTGTCCCTGCCCTCATTTACCTGGATCAAGATCTTCCCCGATCCCAAGAACACAAACGCGACGAACCCAGACCCTGCCAAGTACGGCGCATCATGCAACATGGTCAAGGGCATGTCGCAGCTGATGGTGATTGGCGGCACCAAAGATGACGAAACTTGTGATGGCGCCGAGGCTGCCTGGGCCATGCACAACCTTTGGACTGGCACGCTCAACAACGACGGTAACAACGAGACCTACTGGGCGCTGTTCGACCCCAACGTCACCACCAACGTTGTCCCCTCGGACGTTTACGATGTCATCGGTGGCGATAAGAACGGCAGCGCTGAAGTCGACAGGCCCAAGAACGGCTTCAACACGACTAAGTCGGGACTCGGGGCCCTGATGACACGGAGGCCCAACATTGATCAACGCACACCGACCCGCGACATCCCCGGTGCGACCGAGTCGTCGACCTCAGATTCTGGAGACGGGCCGAAGCTCGGGACTGGGGCTATTGTCGGCATCGTCATTGGCGGCGTCGTGGCGTTAGCCATCATCTTGTTCTTGTGGTACCGCTTCGGCAAATCCGTGCTCAAGCGTCGTGAGGAGCGACGCCAAACGGAAGTGACACAGCAGGTGCAACAAATACAAGCCCAGCAGGCTCAACAGGCCCAGCAGGCCCAGCATAGTCCACAGGTCCAGAATGCCCACTATTCCTACTTTGGAGGCAGCACTGTGGGCGCCCAGAGCGTCGTCACCCCGCAATCGCCTGTCGCGCATCATTGGGATGCGGCTAGTACCCCTGGAAGCCCTGATTTACGTCCCCCAATGGAGCCAATGGAACTGCCTGCTGACCACGGAAGCATTCCTGCGGATAGGAAGCCCCCTGCATATTAAAGCTGTCCCTGGATTGTTAGTCCCTAGAAGCGCGTGTTATAATCTTTTCAGCATTGCTCTCCAATTTCTAGGGTAGTGTTTTGTTTTTAGAGCGACATTATTCGTCTGCACGGCTAAAATATAGCTTTAATTCTTTAATTGAGTATTTGACATTGGAATTATCTTTAAATGATTAATTGATCTTGGTGCTATTGCGTGAGCATGACTTATGACTACCATTACATATGACGGTGTGCATTGACCAAATATGTGTCTTAAAAGTCTAGATGACGATAAGTTACGATGAAAAGTCTATTATGTAGTATTTTTTCGAGGTTTCTGTTACATTAGGAGAAGGAATGGACGAAGCAGATTCCTAGGCTAAGTGGATGGGCCTGTATATAGACTTGAAATTCCTGTGGTATTATTGCCCCGTCACCAGCGGTTAACTTTGAAACCTCAAGGCAATAGAGAGTGAAAACCTTGATAAAATAATAATAAAAAGCCACATTCCTGACCAGCCAAGAATCCAACAACCCATGCCCAATCACACACCCGCGCATGTACACACACTAGTCAAGATGGCTCCTATCAAACACTCCGTTTTATATGAGGATGACAACCCTCCAGGCTCCGAATTCTCAGCTCGATATATTAATTCAAAGACTCAACCTAACAACATCCAACTCGATGAGATGAAAGCCGCAATATCGCACAAAAGCCTATTTATTCTTGGTTTGCCCAGCCCTTACCATCGGGAGATTGGGTTAACATATAGCAATCGTTGAGACACCACCTCACACAAAGACCTACCTCATAGTCGATGATACCCTCTAAAAAGAAGTTTTTTTTTTGATGACCTAATCAGAACGAGCCGTTTAGAAAACAGTCGCATGCAAGGCCACTAGTGGTTCAGCCCCATGTTTTGTCCTTGTGTTGTGCTAAAATTGCTGTGCACGAGAAAATGTCAGACGCCACTGACTGCAAACATGTCTAGTGGAGCTCTGATACGTACATCGTATGACCGTGGCATATTGTGATTTGCTTGGTACAAAAGCCACACTCTGGGACTTGCCCAAGACCAGCAACCAGCCAAGACCTCGTCACGTACTGATTTTCAATAATTCGGCCAGATGCACGTGCGATATCAATCTTGTTGTTGAGATTGGCTCGTATTACTTTGAAGGACTCTGATCTTAGTGATTAATAGTCTCATGGTTCAACACACCTGTGGGAAGTCCTGCAGCTGACATCAGCAGCCAAATAGCCCAGCATCTGAGCGGAGGCAGTTTCAATCAGGCTGGATTCCACTGATCCAACCAACCGTAGGTATAGTGCCAGCCACTTCCCATCTAGTGCTTATGCAAAGCAAACATCCTTTCAAAGCCCTCATCGTTCTCGGTGATTAGTCTGGATCAGATCTGCCGTGGCTTGCACAAAAGTCAGGCTGTGGTGCTTTTTGGCACAGCGAATCTCAGCTCAGGCCGTAGCTATCACCATGCTGTGACTGGATCCGATTTTATGAAAAATAGCTGGTCGTCGTTGCCGAGAAAATAGGCGGACGCACAAAGCCCCAGTGTTGCATTTTGCATTACCACATTGTTCACTGTGCGATGGAGGGTGGCAATTGGCACTAGGTAATACACCTACAAACACCCAGGTTCGTTCCTAGGTCAAATCTTCCTATAGGCATGACGAAAACACGTCCTCAAATCATAAAAGAGCCGAAGGAGCATGTGGCGTTCGTAGATGGCCCCAAACAGCGAACTGCAGGACAAGGATACTTAGTACGCCCAGACATATTGCCTCTGGCAGACAGAGCGAGAGAACCATACTGATACAGAAGTTTAAACATTGAATCATTTATAAGCTTACATACTAGGGGAGGGGCAGAGCTGGAGCAGCGCCATATCCCTCATTCTCCCCGCAAGTGGCCTCTCATCTGACCCAGCCTTGTGGAGGCCCAAATCATCCGACTTGATCCTAGGCGATGCATGAATTATGTGTGCCACGCAGAGCAGGGTGTGATTGGTCGTGATGCAGCCTAGGGTGGAAATCCCAAGGTCCAGGGTCTGGAGCAAGAACGAAGGACCGTCCTATTCAGAATACAAACCTAGGTGCTTTTTCTTTTGGGTTACACCAAGTGTAAAAGCTTGTGTAATGGCATCCAATACAATATGCTATGCACATACTGCATGGCTCGGGGAGGCTTTTTAGGGCCAAAGTACTTAATGAAATCTATTTAAAGGTGGCTAAAGCATCTACAGTCGAGATATTTACACCCCAGCCGCAAAATTCGTGGTGGCGATGGATGGTGGCTGGCACAAGGAAATCAATTATTGGGGCTCGGACAGCGTGGCTGCATCGGCAATGCATACACGACGCACCTTACCCTCAGCTCTCCAGGGCCGACAGCAGGTTGTCTCTGGGCCTCACATATCATTGGCTCAACATGTGCAATTGACACCATGATCAGCAAAGTGGCGTCGTCGTGCACCATCATGGACCGGCGTGTCCAGTCAGGCTGTGAGGGATTTCTTCAAAAAGCTGGCCCTTCCCCCAGTGCAGTTGTGACTGCAGCATCGCTCGTTGTCAACCCTTTTTCACGACCGACATTAACAAGGCGGGTAGCTCTCGAACGGAACATTTAGCCAGAATCATGCTGGCGGTAATAAGCTCTCAGCACTGGCTGGGCAGCCAGAAACAAGCACTGCTTGCGCTCTTATTGTTTGCTTTTAACTGGTTTGCTGTTGCCAAGGATCCCAAGAATGACTTTTGCCGAAGATGGTCACATCAGTCGACTGTGATTGACAATAAGTTATATATTGATGGTGGATATGTCAGCTATGAAGACTCCAAAGATAAAAACGGAAGAGGTGTCGACAGTAGGTTTCGATCCATTCGAATGCGGCTAGCACAAAGAGACCATACAAGGCTGACCAATCTCAACCTAGATACTTGGTTGGGATATCTTGACCTCGACAAGGTTGTTACCAACAAAGATAACCAGCTCTGGCCAGATTTCAATATCGATTTGGATAAGAATTCCAGGTGTGTTAGGCTCCAGGCCCCAGTTTGCATGCTGCTATGCTAACCTTAGGCTTTGTAGCGTCCCGACCGTGGCAGGCGGTGTTTTATGGCCTGATTCTGTCAACAAGAGATTCTACCTCTACGGTGGCAACTGGACGACAGGATACCCGGACTCCAACACCTTCCCGAGCTATGATATCTTAAACAACCGATGGGAAGAGAATTGGAACCCCGGTTACAGTCCCATGCCAAACATTTCTGCCCTTGGTGCCGGCGTCGGCGTATCAGAGACAGGCAAGGGATATTACCTTGGAGGGTGGTTCAGCAACAAGTCAATGAGCGAAGGTCCCAAGAACCGAACGATGATCTCCGACTTTTACATATACGACTATGACTCGAATACATTCAACTGTCCAGGCGGTCCTGACAATCTTCCGAGAGCTGAGGGCGGGATGGTATGGATTGAAGCCGGCGACAGCCCAGGCATGTTGATATACATGGGAGGTATCGTCGGCGGGGAAGACGATGACACATCTCCCCAGCCATTAGACGAGATTTACATCTTTGATACCCACCTGGAGAAGTGGTACGTACAAAAAACAGCAGGCATAAGGCCCCCGAATAGGCGGCAGTTTTGTCTGGACGTTGCCTGGGCACCCGACAAATCGAGCTACAATATGTACGTATTCAGCATGATACTCGAATGGTGCAAATGTTAAACAAGCCAAACAGCTATCTTTGGGGAGGCCTGGCCGTTTCCCCCCCTGAATCAGAATACGACTCGTACAGTGATGTGTACATCTTGACTATGCCCTCGTTCAACTGGATCAAGATTAGCCCCCCGGATTCTCCAGGCAACAAGACGGGCCCGAACGGTCGCTACGGCTCCTCGTGCAATATGGTCAAGGACATGACCCAGTTCTTCATCATCGGCGGCAAGTACACTAATGACACCAACACTAAATGCGACGCCCAATCCACGTGGGGGGTGCACGACCTTTGGACCGGCACGGCAAACAACACGGGCGATGCTGAAGGCTACTGGGCCGCTTACCAGAAGGACGTCGATCAAAACGTCGTTCCCGCCGCTGTTTACAACATCATTGGCGGAGACAAGAACGGCGGGGCGACGCTTAAAAAGCCCAAGGGCGGCTACAGTGCTGACAACGCCGACCTGTCCATCCTATTCGGCCGCCCATGGTCAACGCAAGATCGCAAGCCGAGCCGCAAGGTCTCCAGCGGGTCGAAGCTGGGCACCGGAGCCATTGCTGGCATTGCGGTTGGCGGCGCCGTGGCCCTGGCCATTATCGCGTATGCTTGGTATCGTTTCGGCAAGGGCGTGCTCCGGCGCCGTGAGGAGAAGCGCGAGTTGCAAGTTACGCAGCAGGCTCAACAGATGCAGCAGGCCCAGCAGCAAGGACAGCAGCATTCACCGCAGTCACCGCAATCGCAGCATGTGCAACAGGCCCATTACTCATTTTATGGTGGCAGCACTGTGGGCTCCCAGAGCATTGCTAGCCCGCAATCTCCCGTGGCACAACACTGGGAAATGGCAGGAACTCCAGAGATGCCTGATTCGCACCACCAGATGGCGCCCTCAGAGCTGCCTGCTGACTATAGTGGCAATGTCATGGACAAGAAGCCCCCGCCGTATTAGGATCGCCCTGCTCGAAATGCCTCCCTGCTAAGTACCAGAAGCACGCGTTTTATCTTCTTTAAAATTCTGTTGTCTGTCTTTAGGAACCATTTGTTCATAAACACGGTGTCAATATGACTGCGTGTTTTTTTTCTGATAAAAAAAGCTTATGTCTTTACTTGGAATCTCGCAACTTGTTTTGTATGTCTCAAAGTGATTTAGTTGTCATAATCCTACTGCACTATAATTCCATGAAAACGAGCTAAGCTGTCTATGAGACAGCAATGCGAGAAGTCGCTAAACACTGCCTCCACAGACTTAGATAGCTACAAGCCCCCCCCCACAAGCTCCAACTTGAATACAAAAGGATTTTCCTAAGCTGGCAGACATTCCAGAAGGCGGCTCTTTTCCCTTTGCAAGGCTGATTCAAGCGAGGTGAAAGGTATGCCAAACTTGTCCTGGACCTGCTTGGCATCTGCCGCAATTGGTCCAAAATCTTTTCCACTTGCGAATACATGGAACCGTGGACCCAGTGTTTTGGCAGTGACTTGTTCGTATTCCTCTGGCTTGTAGCTCCTCATCTTGAATTCCCTGCCGCTGACCTTGACAATGATGTCGTGGGCTTCTTGAATGGTCAAGTTTTCATTACCAAGCTCAATCTCCTGGCCACCAAACTTGGCTGGATCCTGCAGGGCCGCAGAAGCATATTTTCCAACGTCGCTCGCATCCGTATACATCATCCTGGCCTCTTCGCTGTATGCGTGCACCATTTCTCCCTTTGTGGGAAGATCCGGAAAGTTTCCCAGGACATGGGGCAACATGAAGTCTATGTGAATGAATGCGGGCCTGAGAATGGTATAAGCCTGAAACCCAGCCCCACGCACAATTTCTTCGACATCATGCTTTGACGTGTAGTAGCCGCGCAAGCCAGATTCATCGATCAGCGGGATATCCCATTCTGCCTTGTTGCCCGCAAGGAAACTCGTGGCTGCAACAGCGACCTCGATGCCTGCTGCCTTGCATGCCTTGACGATGGTCTTGGCCTGCTGCGATTCTAATCCCGGGATAGGAAAGGTGTTTAGGAAAACACCCTTGCATCCCTGAGCTGCTTGAAATATTTCGTCGTAGTTTGTGCTGTCGCCCTTGAAGACGGTGACGCCTGGGCTGTTCAAGATCGGGGGAATCTTGTCAGGATTGCGCACAACTGCATGGATCTTGGCACCAGCTTCCAAAAGATGGGTAATGGTCCATTGGCTTTGCTGGCCAGTTGCTTGAGTGATGAGGTATGTAGCCATGATGAAATTGAGCTAAGTGACAAGTGGTGGGTGGTCAACAGATTGTTTGAATGAAGTTTTCAATATTATCTGCTTTTCAAACTAGATGACACGGCGTACCATTCATACTTATAGAAGAAATCTTTGAGTTCCATGCTAATTAATTTCTATAGCAATCTACCGATCAACCATTTCCACCGAGTCCGAGTATACTGTCCACTTGCTGCGGGCTTGGCGGTTTCTGTTCATCCGCGTATGTACAGGGTAAAGGCGGGGCGGACGGATGACAAATGGACAAGCCAGCTCCTTCAAGGACTAGGCCAATCAAGACGGTCTAGCGCCTCCACAACGAGTACGTTAACCAACCAGAAGCATGATGCTGACGGCATGAGCGCTCGCTCAAAGTTGCACCTGGTGGGCCTTGGATCGTGGATCAGGGGTCTGCGACTCGCACCAGAGATTATTAAAGCGTCCGGCTCCATCGTGAGCAACTTTGAGCGAACCGTGTCGATGACGCTTCTGCTGCATCCTACTTAGTTTCAAGTCTGGAACCAGCATCGGAGATAACATTTTCACCGATACAATGAAGACCACAAATGGTTGCTGGACGTGTCGAGGTACCTACGTCATTTCACACTTCCCTCAATCGTTGCCCACTAACAATTGCCAGCGCGCAAGATCCGATGCGATGGAGCGTTGCCCACATGTCAGAAATGTGCTACAGCACAGCGCAAATGCAATGGTTATGGTCTGCGTTTGTCATGGCCAAAAGAAAACGACAAGAAGCGGGCCATTACGGGCACATTGCCGCCAAACGCGATCCATGAGCGCCGCAATTCTAACATCTTCTTCATCAACACAAGTTGCTGGGATGTTGAGTTCCATCAGCACCTCGGCCTCAGAAGCACCCTGAAATATCGCCGTCTAGGCCATTTTGCCTCAACACTGCCAAACCAACTTCAACCCAAGATGATGAATATGGACCTAGTGCATTACTGTGGGTTCTGGCATTCTACCGTTGACACCACCACCACCGCTAACTCACAAATCCGGCCTAGTTTATGAAGTTGCCCACATTTCGTTGGTTACTTTCAGTTCAATCACATCAAATATTAGAGATTCTCTTCTGCGAATGGCCCTCACGCCTGACAGTGTGGCAGGGCAGGCTCTCATGTACGCCCTGCTCGCTGTCTCATCTCTGCACCGCAGTGGCCTCCATCGCGAGACTATGCAATTTAAGGTATCAGCGCTTCGTGCGTTGTCTGCTTCTACACAAGGAGGAACTCTCAGCTTGGCCGAAGCTGCACAACACGTCGCCACATCCATGCTTCTTGGCGCGTTTGAGGTGAGTTATGCTATATGTACATCAAGGCTCTGAATCGCGATTGACCTCTTTTCTCGGAATTACAGATCTTGTTACCATCCGAAGGTTCAGGCGAGTGGCTTTGGTACATTTGGGGAGCCATGGATGTCGTCAAATGGACTGGTCTTGACCATCAACCCCATTACAGTGACATTGGCGACCTTCTCGACTGGGTTTGCTATCACGACGCGCTGTCTCGATTTGCCATGCACCATTGGCGCCACAAGTCAGTGGCTGGCGTTCCAAATGGCAAGAATTTGGACACCCGAGGTATCCGGTATCCGCCTTTATCAAAAGATAGACCTGTAAGTTCCCATGAAATCCTGACGTTGATAACCCATGACCCGCTGATTCTCTCGCGTAGGTGTCCCGTTCGCCTAACCCGACCCACACCATAATCAATTTACTCTCCGAGACTTGCGACACGTTGCTCGATCCCTGGGATCCGAGGAGCCAAGACGAAGAGTATAAGAATCGCTTGAAAGCCCTCGAAGAAAGCATCAAAAGCGTCTCTACAACATCGGCTGCAACTCAAGAGGACCCTGACCTACCGACGTCGGAGAAGGTCTATCAGATGGCCACGCTGGTATATCTGGTCCGTGCTTCGCAGAGTCCTGGGGAACCACCGGCGAATCTGGACTCATGGGTAGACTATGCATTTTCCGTGCCCGTTCAAGCCCCTTCCTGCGACCACTTCTTCCCCTTGTTCATCCTGGCTTGCGAGGCACGGACCGACGAGCAAAGAAGGGCCATCCTGGATCTGCTGGACAGATCGGAAAGTGACGCTCGTGCGCGCAGCTTGAGCGGGTTGAAGGCCGAGATCCAGTCCGTCTGGGTGCAGCAGGACCTATATGCCGACAGCGAAAGGTTAATCAACTACCGTGGTGTGATGAACAGCGTAATCAGTTCCAACAGGACATTGCCTTCCTATGTCTAGCCTCGAAATGGGGTTCTCCTTATTCCCGAGGCCAGGATACAACATGATCCCCGCCTGATGTGGACCTGTTCGTTGCGTAAGCCAACCAGACCTGCGTCTTCAATGGCCCTGGTCCAGCCGGCTCTGCTCCCTATTGGCCTGTATGCGGCGCGGAACCGGGCCTGCTGGACGAGATACAGGCGATTCTTGCAGCCAACTGCCCCGTCTGGCGTCGCATTACGGCCAGGGCCCAGCATGGTCTTATGACAGGTTGGCCGAGTCGGGGAAGTAAGGCCACGATGAATAAATACGCGAGGCTGCGTTAATTTTTAGTCCCCGCACATATTTTTTCCCTTTTGCTTTTTTTTAAGGTTTCGCATACTCCAACGGTTCGTTGCAACCATGTGTGAAGACGATCCGCACAACGCCCTAGCGGGCAATCCTTTGCAGGTGGATGTAAGTGTGGCTTAACATGATGCATGTAAATGTCTCAATCCGTTAACATGGCTGTTTTTAGGATGATGTTCGGGATACCGATTCCGCCTTGGATGGCTCGTTAGTTATGACTCGTATTATTTCCATTGCTGTTTCCTAATGGCGTTCCCAGGACCGGATCAGCTAGCTATCTATCATCTCTGGCTTCTAGTATTGTAGACTACAAGTATGTCGTGAAACCTCTAATCAAGCTACCTAGATCTATTTCTGACATGGTGTTACTTGCGTTTAATTAGATACGAGGTGAGCACGCGAGAAGCATATCCATCAATGCACTCAGACTAATCTTGTAGAATGGTCGTCGTTACCATGCGTTCCGTGAAGGCACGTATTTAGTGGTAAGAATCCAACCTCTCTCTTTGGTAGACTTCGGAGAGGTCTAATTCACTATTCTGATAGCCCAACGATGAGGAGGAGCAAGATCGAATGGATTTGGTACATCATCTGTATGGTCTATTGCTGGGCGGCAAGCTTCACCTTGCTCCCATTGCTGAAAAGCCACAGCGTGTTCTTGATCTTGGCACAGGTAAGCAAACCAACGGAGTCAGCTATGTTATTTATACTAATATTCGATCACAGGAACCGGCATCTGGGCGATGGATTTCGCAGAGTGAGACACAAATTCAATCCATCTCTACCTTCCAGACCTAACACTGCACCTTTAGCATGTACCCATCAGCAGAAGTTATTGGAACCGATCTGAGCCCAATTCAACCTAAATGGTATATCTGACGACCTCGTGGATTTTTTATCAGACGTTAATGCATGTCTTTGCAGGACTCCGCCTAATTGCACCTTTGAAGTGGACGATTTTGAGGCTCCATGGCTATACCAGAGGCCATTTGACTTTATCCACATTCGAGAACTGGAGGGATGTATAGCCGACGACGACAAGCTGTTCGAAAAAGCATTCACGCATCTGTCTCCTGGAGGTTATATCGAAATCCAGGCTACTCACCCTCGCTTTCTCTCTGATGACGACACTGCGAAAAATGCAGTAGATGCCCAGAAATGGCTAGATGCTCTGGTTGATGGCGCAAAGAAATTCGGCAAGCCCATGGATATTGTTGCTTCTTGGAAGGAGAAGTTGGAAAAAGCTGGCTTCGAGGATGTCCAGCAAGAAATCCGCAAGGTTAGTTACCCCCCCGCAAACTACCATTTAACTAGACGCTCACCATCTCGACGCAGGTACCTATTGGCTCGTGGGCCAAGGATAAAAAGCTCAAGGAAATGGGCAGACTTCAGGCTGTGCAGCAGGTGCAAGCAGTGGAGTCTTACACGCCCGCTGTCTTTGGACGAGTTCTCGGCTGGAGCGATGATGAAATCCAAGTCTTCATGGCCAAGATCCGAAAGGACTTGAGAAATCCTGAGATTCATCTTTACATCCCAGTTCATATTATCTGGGGAAAGAAGCCTCAAGACCCTGCCTTGTAATAATGGATATAAAATCACTGGCACAGGCCTATAAGTGAAATAAGAACGCTGTAGATTACAATCCTCGTTCGTATTACGTGTTATAATGTAAGGTTTTGTTGTCGCCAAAGTGAAAGGCTCCGATATGTGGAAATGTGAACCGATAAGTTTTCTATTCTGTTCAAGAATTTGGGCACTTCATTGCACCAAGATGACTTTATAACACAAGCCAAGATGCATTTTCATATTCCCATTCGCTTCAGCAAAACGTTACATCTTCAACCTTGAACTGGCCACTTTCGATTCCAGCTAGCACTTCACCATTCATAAAATCTTGCAGGTAGCCTTCCCCCAAGACTTGAAAATTATCGCCATGGCGTCTGACAATCAGTGGGTTCTTGCACCCGAAAACGATGCAGAACAAATCACCTGGCCGTACGCGTTTGTCGCCGTTTTGGGTGGCATCGTCTGGACCCTCTAGTGCCCAACCGAATCTCCCACCACTGGTTGTCACAAACTTCCTCCCGATGGCTATGCATCTGAAGTTCCAATATTCCCAGAAAATTGAATTTTCATTTGCATCAACGGGGATATTGTCAGTGAAAATATCGCCGATTCGACCAATATCGCTACCGAGGTCAATGTCATCATTTGCAGCCCTCCAATTCTCCCAATCCCTGTATCGCACTTCCTGCATCGAAAATCTTGTCCACCCCCTTTCATTGAATGTTTCTATAGCCGTTGAAAATGATGCTGGAAGATTAAATATGAGCGGATTGCATGGTTCTGATTCCGTTCCCGAGTCTTTGTCCCCTCTATTCCAGTCCCATTTACCCACGAGTGCACGGTACAGAGCGAGTTTGGTCAGCTCTGGTGTTTCGTAGGCGGATTCGAAGGGCTTAGCTTTATCAAATTCCCGCGTACCGCTGCTGGACTGCCATCTTGGCGCAGAAATACTATCAATCAAGACGGCACTTACAGTCAGTCGAGATTTATCTGGGGAGAAGTGATAAGATGCATGACGTGCTGCATCGGCTGAGCAGCTGGGATATCGGTCACGAGTATGAAGGGTGTAAGTCCAGTCTGGTGCCCAAGAGGG
This sequence comes from Calonectria hongkongensis, assembly GCA_017140755.1. NCBI lineage: Eukaryota > Fungi > Ascomycota > Sordariomycetes > Hypocreales > Nectriaceae > Calonectria > Calonectria hongkongensis. The sequence goes on from JAACJA010000009.1 coordinate 1,549,494, forward strand.
GGTGCCATTCATGTTCCACGGGTTTCCGTCACCGATTAGCCGAATGCTATTATAATGGCTGATGTACAGCCAGGCAACGTGTGAGAAGAGCCTCGATGGTTTCTGGTCGTAGTCAATGATGATTCTGTCTTTGACTGCTGGATCCATGAAGGCAAGAAGTCCATAGACTTTATCTAAGGCTAACTTGCATTCAGATGCACAAGCTATATCTATAAGATGATCATAGGACTGAATATTGTCGTTCGAGATTCCATTTTTCAACCTAGCAATATCCTTCTCAATGTAATGTAGTATTTGGGTATCCCAAACACCGGAGGCTTCAACGCCGTTGACGATACGATCATGTTTCAGGCATTGGTCTTTGACGTACCAGTGAGCACGATGGATTGAGTATATAGCGCGTTGAAATTCATTCCAAATTATGATTTCGTCTCCCACGAATATGGGCATATTTTGGGGAGCCAACGCAATTTCTTGCACGATCCAAAGACGAGTCCAAAAGGGTCGCTGTAGCAACTTTTGCAAAGCAAGCCACATTCCAGGAGCCCCGAGATACTCTGGATCGCTTCTGAAATGGGTAGCCAACTGATCCGATTTGCCATCCATTTGGTATTTTGCGAGGCCTTTTAGTAGCCTAATTGCCAAGATGCTCTCATCTGCCAGCCCCCCAAGGAAACTGATGGTTGTCCATGATTCCTCAAAAATGCGACGCATATTTCTCACTTGTACACGTTTTTCACCCCCATCTTCTTGATTAATACATATTGCATCAACCCACAAGCTGAAATTCTCGGTGAAATAGCGGCGACGTCTAAAGGTGCGGAGTGCTTCGGCGAGGTTGCTTGTGATCTCAAAGTCGATACTATTTAGAAAGACGACCTCTTTCTTTCTTTCATCACCCCAAGTGTAAGACAACGTAGCAAAATCACCCCATTTAAATCGATGAAATCGAGGATCTAGAATCATAAGAGGAAGTTGCTCGGGTGTAGCAGGCTCCTGCAGGTTGTTACGCCACCATTCTGCCGCCCGCTGCCTAGGTCTGCTAGCGGCAGTTGCCGATAAGAAGGATTCATAGCCTGCGCTGAAGTCTCGCAAAGATACCGTTCGTGTGGAAAGCTCTAACCTGTCTTCCTCAGAGCTTTTGGGCGACAAAGTAATCAAGCGGATTTCATTTTCATCCAAGGGGAGTCCTATATAGGCCATGGTAGTGTATTAAATACAGATGATGGTAATAACGAGGTAGTTGTGCTGGGAAAATCAGCTCTGAATAATTTTAGAGTGAGGAATTATTCCTGAATTCAAATAACAGATGAAGATTATTTTTGAACCCAATGTGATTCAAGCCCGACCCCGCATCAGGCAACAATCTCGTCCTTTAAATCACACCATTTGAGATATCCATGCTGCCAATAAGAATTGTTGTCCATGACCTAAGATACCACGTTCATTCCAATATGATTGGGTACCAGTAATTTGGCCCTGCAACTTCTGATGGCGTCCTAGTATATCCGTTTTGCCTAAAATACTATGCCGCTGATTGGGGACATGTGAGGTAACCCGATCGGAATGAGCCCTTGCAATGGCATCGAGAGAGTTGTAAATCTTAACGCTAACAGGTCACTGTACATGGGCAATTAGTGACAAATTATATTTGATATTTCAATGATAGAGTAAAAACGTTGGGTCTATGCAGAGTCTTACAGAGGTGCCCATAGAAGTCACCAAATCCAGGCGAGGTTCAGATTTGATCTATTTGAAGATAGTAGGAGAACTGGCGTGGACATATATTCAATGACTAATGATTTTGCCATCGCAAGAGAGAATATGACCAGAGCTGCCATTGAATTCCAACTTTTCTTCTCTGCCTACGAAATTCAACCTCATAATATTGTACTGGAATCTTCTCGCGCATTGCATAAAAACAGAGACGGACATGCTGCCTTGGTATTTCGGATTGCCTTCTACGTAAGAGACAATGGAAGCTGGAGAATATTCTTGGATAAGATGCCGTGCGTGGCGAAACAAACCCACATCTGATTTGAGTTATTCCCGATCTAGCGCTAGATCACGGTCGAGACTCATTCCTCCATCGCACCACAATAGCCAAATAGCCGCTAAAAGAAAGGAGATGTACGCCCCTTTCCTTTTTCAAGCATGGAATTCTAGCTTAATATTGAGCAAACCGGTAGTCTAATTGAGTCTAAGAAGCGTTATGATGCGCATCTGACTCGCCTAACGCAGACAAGTATGAGCCCCGAGGTCACCAAAATCAATGTCATTTATCACTGCACTACCAGTTGCGCCCGAATAGAGAATTATCTATTTAGAGAGGGAATGTCATTTCTTTTTTGAGGACATACCTTTTTACTGTTTCATGATCCAAACTGCGCTGCTGTAGATAGGGTGCAATTCAGCTACACTCCTGTCGCTGCTGAAAATTTTAGATCGCTTGGAAATTAGCAAAAGCAATTAGTGACTGACAGTACCGAAGCTCCGGTTCACGATAGCGCCGCTGCGAGATGGACTATTGGCTGTAGCGTTGGACTAAGCCAAAACGTCCCTATTTAGCTTTCGAGGTCACTCCTTAATGATTGGAGTCATCGAAATAAATACCGTGGGGCTGGGATACCGTGGGGCTGGGATACCGTGGAATAAACCTTCTATTTTCGTTCTGTATTCTTTTTGTGAATCGATCCTTGTTCCATATCTTCTGATCGGCTAGGACAAGATGAAAATTCCAACCTTGACAGCGTTGGCTACGCTCGTTGCAGTATCATCTGCAGCCCCTGGCTCATATTATCCCGATGACAAGTGTTTAAAAGCTGTAAATATTATTCGAAAAGTGGGCGCTTTGGGAAGTATGCTGACTGATAGCTATAGGTTCAATCAAAATGTCCGGATGGTATTTCAAGTGCGAGGAAGGATTGCGCGGTTTGTCCTAGCATTCCCCATCCATACAACGGATTAATAAAGCTGATGCTTCTGTATGATAGTCGTTTCTTAGGATGACAGTGACCCCTTGCGCGATGTGAGTTGCCATTTAGAGAGCAAGTGAATATCATCCTAATAAGCCACAGAACCGAGACCAGCACTTGTACCAGCACAAAGTCTGCAAAAGCAATAACCACGACTTCGTGCGTGACTGTTACAAAGCCTAATAAATCTGGCAATGATATTACAGTCGAGGTTTCGCACTTTTTGACCAAGTTCCCCACGGTCACAAAGACTCATACCACCGAAATCACCGAGGTAGTTGAGACAGATACTGTAACATCAACTGACTCTGTCACCGTATGTTTCTCACATTAAAACCCCATTTTCACACACAAAGCTGATTGAACTAGGAAACAATCACATCGACATCTTCCACCACTGTCGATACGACCACTGTCCAACCTTCCGAAAGCGCCATCGTCAAGGAGAGAGGATACGAAGATCAATGCCAGCCTGGGGCAGTTAAACCCAACCATATTCCAGGATATGCATCTGTGTGTGGGGGCATTGCCTATGCTTCAGCGTGCAAGCAGCTTGAGGTTCGCCCTGTAGTGACTACTTTGCCAGTGTCCACTATCAAGAAGTAAGCATTTCATGTCCGCCGACTGGCATAAAATTCATGCTAACGTCCAACTTTTGTCAGGCGCATCACGAGGACTATCACCGTAACGCCAACCAGCACAGTCCGGGTTACCAAGACGATCACCCCCAATCTAATTCGACACACACATACCGTCGATACTACCCAAACCAAGCTCATCTGGCAGACCTCAGTGGTTTATGTAACTTCCACAAAGAGCTCTACGAGCACAGTCACAAAGCCCACAACGGTTACTATTGCGACGACTACAACAACCACAACAGCTTCCGTTACTGCAACAGTCACTGCCACACCAAGTTGCTTGTTCCAAGAAAACTATTATAATAGTTACTTAACCACGATACTCATGAATCCTTCCGATCCTACGTCCGACGTCAGCTTGTCAGCTACGACAAAATTATCATCAGCTTTGGTTTTCACTATTGAACCTGGGACCAACTATCTCAAACAAGGAAATAAATACGTCGCAGTCCCAAAGTCGGATCAAATGAATGCTTACCTAAAGGATACACTGCCCGATGACTACGAATATCTTCAATGCAGCTTGGACCAAAATAAAATGCTAAACTGCTTGCCAACTTCAGCAAACAAAACTTCATTTGGTCTTTTTCTCAGTGTGGTGTGGGGTAACCCTGACAACAATTATTGGCAGCAGGATGGCGTCTTAGGGGTTATGTTTCAGTGTGTAGATCCTACACAGCAGACTGGACCAGTAGATCCATAAGACATGGATAACATTGAATTTTCCAGGCCGTATGGATGAATTTTAATAGACACAAGGGTCAAGGGGGTCGGAAGAAGGGCCTTATTTTATGAATCTAGTTTTAATTCAATGCAGCCTGTTATTTCTACTCAATCCTCTTCCAAGAAACCGTCCCACCTATAAAGTGAAGAAAACAAACTATACTGCTAGCCCTATACATTGCATCAAATCACAAATTCATTTCCTGAAGCTCCATGTAGTTTCATTCCATCATATTCCCCGAGAAACTTTCTGGGGCAAATTTCCTGGGTTTTGAATCGTAACATTCTTTGCATATACCTGTGCTTCGATTCCAAAAACCCAAATCTTTGCAATGTCTCGGGAGTTAGTAATGTCCACGAGGGGATTGGAGTTGAGCATGACCAAATCAGCCCGCTTGCCCAATGCTACAGAGCCTCTGTCGTGCAGACGATGCCACTTTGCAGCCTCTCGGGTCGCAGCATTAATTGCCTCGACAGGCGACATTCCCACATGGTTGACGAGATTCTCCAGTTCAAAATGCAAAGTGATTCCGAATGGAACGCTGACAGTTGTGCCATTCTGGACCATTGAGCCGACCGAGTCTGTGCCAGCCACAAGGGGTACGCCTGCCTTGTAGAGCAACTGGACATTCGTCTCTGCGTGATCAAGAGTGCGGTTGCTACCAGGCTGGACGTCGAAGTATTTTTGGAGAGGTGGACTCCGGTAGGCATACTCAAAGACATTGAGGGTTGGCGTGACGAACTGGCCTTGATCAAGGATCTTTTGGATTGTGGCAAAGTCCAGGATCCCATCATCCGGAACATGCTGGATTCCATCCGTTATACTGGCAACTGCTTGATGGTATGCCCCAACTTCTGAAGCATGCGTCATTGTCTGCTTGTGGTATCGAGAATGGGCAATGTTGACCATCTGTACTTGTTGCTCTGTGGAAGGACCATTGACTTCGGCGGTAATTTTCAGATAGTTGCTATCGTTGCGGAACTGCCACTCGGTCCACTCATCAATATCCGAGTTGGGATAAATGAGCGTGTTCTTGGGGCGCATGGGGGCGCTTCGCTCATGCGCGCTGCCATTTCCTACGGCGGATTGCCCGGCATAGAAGAATGAGGCCAAGCCTGGCTGGTCTGCCATGATCTTGCACTGTGTAAAGTTCTGACAATTCATGTGCATGGCCGTGGTGCAACCATAAGACGTAAAATCTTCAAGGGCCTGGACGTCCGTGAGGTGAAGATGGTTGTCGATCAATCCGGGAATGAGGAACTTGCCAGCTCCGTTCACGGTCGTGTGTGCGCTAGCGCACTGGGTCTCATCGAGAATATACCCATTGTCCAGGCAAATTGTTTTCAATGCGTCAAAAGTCTTGCCATTGAAAACATTGACATCTTTAATCACAGTCCGAACGGGTTTCGTTGCGGTTGATCGCCTTGCATTATGCATGACGGCAGGTGGTTCAGCAGAGCTATGCAAAGGACAAGCTGCCACGGTTGCAAACAGCTCTAGGGCTGCAAAGGTAAGATATACAGTCTTGTGCATCTTATTGAGCTTTCCAAGAGAAATCAAGATTTTATTGTGTGTAATTGTTCAACTTTGTTCTGTGGTTGACATCACCGACCAACTTTACCTCCCTACTTATACAACTTTACGGTTTCGCGGGATGCTCCAGTTTGCTTACATTACGTTAATGAGTAGCTGCTCAAACAAGATAGAATATCTGAATAGATTACCGCAACTTTGATTCATCGAGATCAACTTACGCGGCCCGTTGATCGATCCTGGGGCGCAGTTCAATCCCCCGCCACGCATTTGGCGCTAGGCATGGCGCTATCACGGCCTGCTGTACAAATCCTGTCGCAAAATGCGAGCGTCTTGGTCCCGAGAGCGGCCGTGCGTAGTTTTGTGCCAATCAGGTCGCAGCTTGTGGAAACCACTTGTCACCGGACTTAAATGCATCGGCAAGAATAGAGACCGATGGCCGATTCGAGCATGTCGGTGATGGAAACCCTTTTGCTCCGTGAGGCCGGCAATATGAATATTTCACCTAAGAGTCAGAGGCTGATGATGAAGCTTACGACTTAAATAGAAGATGGTATTGGAGCGAGGGTACAGTGGGGCGCGACCTAAGGGAAACAGCCTCCACTTCAAACGATGAGATTGCAAAAGTCCCTCTGTGGTTTAAACTGCCACCGACACTCCTACCCTGCAACCGATAAATCGGATAATAAGCTACGTATGTAAATCATGAAAATATTAATAAACCAGAGTCTTCTTCATGCAAAACTTGACTATGGATTTAAAAGTAGAAGTAACCTACCATCCAGGTGATACAAGCTTACCCTGCAGCATTACCAACTGGATTAAAAAAGAATGTGTGTTGAAATAGGACAGGACATCATCGTGTCAAAAATATAAAACTCGCCTGATTGTATAATTGCAAGCCCAAAAAAAAAGTAATGAATATATCAGGTAAGGCGCCCTGAGTTGTGTTGATCTCGCCGCACACATTCTATGTCTACCCAAAATGGGAACAAGGCCTTTAAATCCATGCTACATAATATGCATAATAGTTTGTGCTATGTTAATTTTACTATGCACATTGCAGCGCAATGTTGTCGCCTTTCCAGATCTAGAACACATAGCGCAGCCACATGATCCAAGAAGCCCTCGCCACACCGCAACTATTTTCTCAGCTCTCCACCCCCTGCGCTGGTCAGGTCCGTGTCTCCTGGCTTTTTAGGTGCCCGATGTTCCGAAGCGCCCAGCTAGCGAGACTTGGCACGGTGCTGATTGGGCGGTTTCCGGCTGGGTAATATAAAAAGTTCTTTTTCTGGACTAGCGCGGGATCGCTTGACTTGAGATTCCAGGTCTGCAGTTAAGCATGTTTTTTCTTGTGTTCTTTGAGAGGACTGGACTGTTATTGCCCACTTGGAAGACTGTTGCCATGACCATTGCCGGCTAGATTCATATGAACCATCCAATCGGCATGAAGCAAGCGCAGAGGTGGATGCTGAGGCTGACCTTTGGTCTGAAGCCTGACTGTTGGTGGCAACTCCAAAGAAACTATTGATCTTGGCATTTGGCATGCACTAAGCAGTCAGTTAAGTCAACTGGTGAATAAAAAGCGTCATCAAACGCTTCCCTTATATTAAAACTATTTCTGCAATAAATCACCATTCACTTCGCCCACGGTTCTTCTTTGTTCGTGCTTATTGTAACCGCCCAGCATGAGGTTGAGACACTTCCTTCTAAATGCAGGGCTTGTGTTCAGCATCGCCGCCGCTGAGACACCAGTGTGTGGCATTGACGCCCATATTGTGAGTGAACAGTGCGTGTGCTACAATGATGCCTTCATCATGGACCCAATCACACTAGAGTGTGATTGTCCAGTTGGCCAGAGATGGAACTCGTTTACCTCCACGTGCGACTCGATTTGCGGACCGGATACTACATACGATCCCGTTGCGAGTACCTGTACCTGCGATGTAAAGCGTGCGATATTTAACCCCAAGATCAAGGCATGCGCTTGCCTCCCTGGCGCGGCTACCTACAACAACGAATGTATACCCTGTGGCCAGGGGGCTCGGGTTCAGAGCGATCAATGTGTTTGCACGGACGCAGGCAAGGTCTTCGATCCTGAGAACCAGACTTGTGCATGCCCTGATGGTCAAGAATTTATCGACAACGAGTGCACCACGACCTGCGGTACCGGTTCTGAAATGAAGGACGGCGAGTGTGTGTGCAACCACGAGGGGGAGGAATACAACAGGCTATCGAAGACTTGCGCTTGCCCCGACGGTGAGAGCTTGATTGGCAACAGTTGCGACACATGCGGCGAGGGTTCTTCTTATGCTGAAGCCTCCAATAGCTGCGTATGCGACAAGGCTGGCATGATTTATGACCCTAATTCCAAAACCTGTGCTTGTCCTGCCGGCCAAGCCCTTCTGGGAAACAAGTGCGGTTCTTGTCCAGAAAAGACACACCTCGATGCTGGCGCATGTGTGTGCAACGCTCAAGGCCAGGTCTTTATCCCCAAAGATCTGGCTTGCTTCTGTCCTAATGGCCAAACCTTGATTGACAACAAGTGTACTCCTATTACTCAATGTGGCAAGGATGCTGCGTTCAACTCCGACAAAGGGTCTTGTGTTTGCAATATCCCGGATCAGATCTATGACACCAAATCCAACCGCTGCTACTGCCCAGCTGGTCAAACTCTGAATAAGAACAAGTGCGAAGACATCTGCGGCAAGGATTCTATTTTCAAGGGCGATACTTGTGTGTGCAACAAGGATCAGATCTACGACGCCAGGTCCAAGACCTGTTCTTGTCGCGTGAGCCAGACACTGAACAAGTCTGGAAAGTGTGAAGATATTTGTGGTAGCGATTCCACTTATAACGCCAAGTCGAAGACCTGTTTTTGCAATAAAGGTGGCATGGTATACGACGCCAAGACCAAGAAGTGCGATTGCCCCAGTGGCCAGACTTATACCTCTGGCAAGTGTATTGTTGCCTGCGGCGGGGACGCTACGTACATTGGTTCCGCTTGCGTTTGCAAAAACAAGGACCAGTTATATAACCCCAAGTCTAAGGCTTGCTCTTGCCCCACTGGAATGAGCCTGGTCTACGGCAAGTGTGCTTATAACTGCGGCCAGGGCTCTACCTATGACGCCAAATCTAAGTCTTGTGTCTGCAAGAACAAGGGCATGGTATATAGCACATCCTCTCGAACATGTACCTGTCCCAAGGGCAAGGTCTGGATCAGCGGCAAGTGCTGTGACGACTGCGGCAAGGATGCTGCCTATAAAGGTTTATCTTGTGTCTGCAATCAGCCTGGCCTGACATATGACTCGAAGTCTAAGACTTGCGCGTGCCCCAAGGGAAGCACCTATAATAACAAGTCTAAGACTTGTGTGAAGTCTAGTCACTACTAACTTCGTGGTCGAGTTTAATGATCACTACTGATAGAGAAGTTACGTTCTTCAATTGCCCCCTGTAACTAGATCTGGTAATCTGTACATTAATGATTGCATTGATCAAGACGATAATAGTTGTAAAAAGAGATGTTTGGCGCCTATGTTTGTTGTCGTGTTACAGATACAAGCTTCTTGCTTTTATTAATGATTATTGGATTTCACTGGGATGATGTCCTCCATTGAAACCGCTCCGGAAGGCAGCATCATTCTTCTACATACCTGTGCACACAACCCAACAGAGAAGCAGTTTCTCAAGTCATGAAGGAAAGGGGGCTTTTCCCCTTCTTTGACTGTGCATACCAAGGTTTTGCGACAGGAGATGTTAACAAAGACAACTTTCCCATTCGACTTTTTGTGGAACAAGGCTTTGACCTTCTTATTGCTCAATCGTTTGCTAAAAACCTGGGATTGTATGGCCAACGCATTGGCGCTTTCCACTTTGTTTCATCTCCTGGACCTTCAGCTAAAGATCTAGTGAAGCGCGTTGCTTCACAAGTCTCAATCTTTCAACGATCTGAAGTTTCTAGTCCACCGATTTACGGTCCCAAGATTGCATCTATTATTCTCAATGACCCAAAGCTGACTTCTGAATGGATAGAAAACCCCCGAGAGATGTCTGGTCTGATTATGGACATGAGGACTAGTCTAAAGGAAGAACTTGATCGTCTCCAAACTCCAGGCTCATGGGACCATATCACGAACCAGATTGGAATGTTTACATTTACTGGTTTGAATGTAGCCCAAGTCAAGGAGCTAAGGACAAAGTGGCACGTCTACATGGCGGAAAATGGAAGAAACAGCATGGCGGGTTTAAATACCGGAAATGTAAAATGCTTTGCGGCAGGCATCGATGATGTGGTAAGGCGATTAAGTTAGAAATGATGTAAGAGTACTTATTGACTTTATTGGCAACATATAGTAAAAAAAGGATTATTATCTACTTAGATAGAGAACTGTTTACTTTATGTCTATTACGACATTTTATTTCATTGTTTCATAATTATCATTACTTGGCCCAGTTCCTGAGCACGAACCATACACGATACAAAAACCCTTACACTCCTCGTTTATGATGGCATAATTAAAGCGGTGACGGCACAGCTACGCACCGACCTCTGACTAGAAAACCAACCGTCCAAAACCAAAAGGATGCGTCATTCATGCGAGACACAATCCCAACCAATAATGAATTCAACACAAATTCCGCTCGTTAATTCCCCACGATCAGCTAGATAAAAAATGACCTCACATCATCGAGACCGGTGGTGGCTTCAACCTTGTGGAGTCACTAACTCAGTACTAGCGACCGCAAACGGGCTAATGGTGCTAAACTGAGAAGTGGCGCGCAAAATTAATGCCTGGTAGCCGGTCTCGAATAGATTCTAGGTCGGGAATGGACTGATGTTCCGTAAATAATGAGCTGTGGTGGTGTCACCGCCAGACAGTCCTTGACCCGGCAGCCTGGCACGGGTTGGTTGAGTCGGCACGTACATATATCTCCATTATTCACCATAACACGATCACTTTTTTTTTCTCCAACCTACCGCTACAGCAGCCATTGGCATCTTACTTTTCACCATGAGGTCATTTGTTGTCACAGCTCTTTTGCTGCTAGCCCCGTCAGCTCTTGCTGTCCCAAACCCTTACGCGATTTGCAACCATGACCGATGTCTTAACTCTGTATGACCCATATACCAATGGCCGGTCTTCATACTAACAAGTATTTTAGCTCGGTTCTCCCAAGGCCCGCAACGATTGCCAAGCTTTCCTGCAGAAAACAGTTACCCCCTGTGCAGCCACCATCTTCAAAACAACGACCAAGACTATCACCAAGTCGTAAACAACAACTGTGCTGAAAACGGCACTCGCTGTCCCGACTAAGACTGTTGTTACGTCAATAACATCAATTGACACAATTTTTGATGTTGCTACTGTCCAAGTCCCCTCAGAGGTCCTGATGACCTCGACCGTTGTCATTCCGGCCACAGTCACCAGCCAAGTACCATGCAAAAGAATGGCGAAAGCAACCGTTTGCAGCGCAAAGACCGGATCTGCGACTGCGCTGCCCTCTTGCGCCTCTTCTTGCTCAGGTGGCAAGGCACAATTCTCTTCAGCCTGCTCATGCCTTGGTGTTGTGCCCAAAACAATCACTCTTAAGCAATCCACTTCCGTTTCCACCGTCACCAAGACTGTGACTAAAGTTCCAGTTGCTAGTGTTACCAAAGTCGGAACAGTTACTTCTGTTTTCACGGATATCAAATCAACAATCATTCCACAGACGGTAACGATCACTTCATCGACCAAATCAATTCCGTCTTTGTACACCAGCGTGGAGCTGGTCTCAGTTACCAGCACAACTACTGTTGGGCCGCCCTGCAATACATATACCCCTGAGATGTCTAACAGCCGCTTCTTCGGACCCGTGGACCAGTATGATGATGTTGAAATCATTACTAATTCTCAATACGCGTTGAAGTTTGAGCTACAAGGTACTACATTGTCTCAAGTTGGTAGCGGTTATACGCTGTATTATGACGATTCCATCCAAGGTAGCCCGGTTCAACTGTTAAACGCTCCTGGGTCATCCAGCATGCATCCACTGAGCTGCCAGATTATAACTACTGGGCCTCAACCTTTGCTAAAATGTCAGAACCAGGCCGGAGTGTACCGCTTCCAGGCTTGCGAGACCGATCCATCAACTGTGGTCTTGCTATTGTATGATAACGACGACCTTGCTGGTGGATGTGACTGGTTAGGAGATGTGACTTTGGTGCCAAGCTGTTAATACCACAATGTTTACCAAGATACAAGGTGGCAATCGTGAGACCGAGTGGTTAGTTTTGAAATTTTACACAACCGATTTAATTCTTGGATGGACTCGTTCACAGTACAATGTGTATAGCGGTCTTAGAGCTAGCGGCTGGTCAAGAATAAGAGAAGGATTTGGATTATAGGAATGAAGCAAATACTTCTTCTCTTCTTTTCGCTGATTTCTTCATTACCAAAGCTTAATATATGTGAGAAATCGCCTCCATGGACTCATTGCATAATAAGTATCGAGTTGAGTTAGGTCTTCCGCATTTAGCTGACAGCGGCCAGTTTGAAGATCCACTGTTTTCAGCTCTCTCCAAGGTCTACGTCTGGCCAACTTGTAGATAGCCGTAAATACAACTATGATGATAAGACCAATGAGATATTGGAAAAAGTTTGTTGCGCTAAAGCCCGAGACATTCTGTAAAAACGTCAGACGACTAGAACTTCAAACACCATGGTTCAATGACCAACCACAGGATCAACGCCAGCAGCAACGCAGCAGACAAACAGCATAACCGATACAATCATGGTGAATGTAGGCGCAAAAGGCCACCAGATAGACTTTCAAGCATATTGTTGAGAAAACAATTCGTCATTTGGAACTTTGATGGCTTGTCGAAATCGAAAGTTGGTCAAGGAAATGATGAACCAAACGGCAAAGAAAGACACGCTGGTGATGGAAAGCAGCCAGTTAAACCCGACTTGACCTCCTGAGCTAAGGTTAACATAGGTTAAAAATACTGCTACAACGATAGTCATTATGAGAGACCATCGCGGTCGGCCTTTGTCATCTACTTGGGCAAAGGTTTCAGGAATAAGCCTCTGGTGAGCCGTTGTCCGCAGAATTCTGGAAGCAACATAAATGGATTCTGAGGCGATTGCAAGCAGACCACAAATCATACCAGCATTTAGCAGATCGGGTAAACCTTTGATACCTGCATCCTGGAGCGCAATGACGAATAGTGAGGCTGCGATCTCGCTGCTCCCTAGCAGTCGAGTATCATTTGGTGGAACAAGGATCGTTATAAAGACGATGCTGATCATGTAGATGAAGTTGACTCGAAAAAGGACCAGCTTGGTAGCGTGGGCCATTGAAAAGCGTGGGTTCTGAGCCTCTCCGCCGATGATTCCAACTAAGCTGTAATTAGCAGTGCTCTTTGAGTACATGAAGTGATCATAAACTAAAAACCTGATCACTGACAGCCCAGAGTGCTAGCAATACTGCGTTTGCAAATCCCTAATGCTCTTAGCACCGTCTAATTCACACCCGACATTAAAGGACTTACCGCGAATCCATTTTTAAACGCGGCAAGCTCAGTCCAAGTTTCACCGTGGTGAACTTTCCCAATTGGACCAGCGCCTAATGTGATGGCTAGCGAAACGAAGATTATGAGCAGAAACATGAAGATCTTGATCAATAATGTCACATATCCGAGCCAGGCGAACCATTTGTTTGGCAGGATAAATATGGCAATGCATGCAACGAGGAAAATGGTGAATTTGAAAATGCAAGTATCAAAACACCCAAGGAACAAGCTAAATCTTACGAGATGCTGCTTCGGGAAAGCCCCCATGGGTCCATAGCTGCAGTAGAACGTGAAGGAAAGTAGCTTCGGCCCCAATAACGGCTGTCCAACCTGTTACTGTATGAGTGTTTGTTATTGATTTTTGTGAACAACGGACGAACCAAGCCATTCGGCGAATCCGACACCAAATGCTAATGCAGGGTCGACCCAACGATCCGCATAATCAAAAAAGTTTCCGGACACGGGGAATGCGATTGTCATTTCAGAAAGTGGTCGAAGGACGGTCCAAACAGTGGCACAAAGAATTCCATATGCAATGACCATGGTGCCGGGCCTACCGTTAGCAAGGGCCTTTCCAGTCGTGATGAATAGGCCGCTCCCAATGTTCGATCCGAGAGAAATCACCTGTATCGGGAGCTGTTAATATCTACAAATGGCACCGTGGCTGGGACCAGAGTCTGGAGCCGTGCACATGAGCGGCTCAAATTCGAACCATTTTAGTTACTCAACCAGAATCTTACCCCGCATGGACTGTCCATTTGCAGTGGGGCAAATTGGCTCTAGTGCCCTAGGAGATAGAGTTCACAGGAGATACGATGAGGGGACGTGAGCAGGTGATTGTGATGAAACTGTGGCGTTGAGCACGTTAAGCAAATATTTTCTAGGAATCACATAGCCTGAACTTTTAGTATACAGATAATGGCACATTCCACCATCTTGTTATTTAGTCATTTCCAGCACTACTGTGTTGACACAAAGCCGAGATAAGTGATGAGGCGTGCCATTTTGACAGGGTGTGAGAATGCAACATTTTTTCATCTCATTGAGTTTTATTTCATTGGTGGTTGTATTCAGCGTTTGAATCGCTATGCAGAAGGAGATCAATTCAAAACCTTACCCCACCAATGCTTCGTTCATAAATAAGGTATTACACCAACCGGCAAGACTCATAACTGCTCAGAATTGTTGTGGGGGCTAATTTGACAACACCCGCCCAGGGGGTTTAGATAGCTAATGGAAGGAAACAATTTGGCGAAAAGGGGAAATTTGTATCCACATCAAGGGATGAACAGGGCGCATGGCAAGGCAAAAAAAAAAAAAAAAAAAGGCCGTAGCCACCCTATATCTGCATGGACGCAAATGACTCAGATCCTCAGTCATCCCAGAACTTTCTATAGTTAATGAAAAGGGTTTCATGTTGCATTGTGTATGGCCAACAAAAAAATAACTAAAAATAAAAAGGACGAGACTAATGATGTAATCTAATATCAAAGAGTGGGTTTCACTCCAAGGAACATAAGATTCTCCCACCTCCCCAGGTCATCTCTTTACGGTGTCAGGAGCTGGTCGGGTGGTCCCAGTGATAATGCTACATGAAGCGTGTTGGCTTTGCTTACAGCGCAATGCCAAGGGACCCAACAATGCCAAAAGTATCCAAATTCAGTCTCAGCGCAACAATCTTACCATTCTGCCATCGTGCGATTGTGTAGTGCAGCAGATCGAAGCGTTCGCCAGTAGCCGCAATCGGTTCCGAGGACAAGTAGGCCGGGAGAATGAGGGGTCCTTTGTGCGTGCCGCTGAGCATGGCCACGGTGGCGGTCCAATCTCCCTGAGCAATGATTTGACGGTAAGGTTTGTTTTCAATCTTGAGGTCGGGGAAGGCAGTTTTGAAGTTCTTGAGCCACTTGATGTACTGATCAACCGACTGGGGTTGATCAGTGAGACCATACACAAGCGCGTCTGGCGACAATAACAAGTCGTTTGCGGTGAACTTGCCGGCATTGTACGCGTCATCGGCCTTTGAAACCCTTTCCTTGTTTTGGGGAGCGTTGTTGACGGACAAGTTGGTCGAAAGCGGTGTCCCCAAGTTCAACTCCATGTCAGGGAGGTTGTCAGCTGGCCTATCTGGTAGAACACCAAAGTCACGGTACATTTTTGGTGCATCGGTCCAAAGGTACTCTTCCATCATCCACCCTCCATTCCAACGCGCAATTGTCATCATGTCAATGGTCGTCTTCTTGTTTGTGGGCGGCAAATATGTTCCATTGAGACTGGGAAGAGGCCCGTCATTGGTGCCTGTCAGCTGAGCCATGGCAACCGTCCAATCGCCCTCCCCAAAGATCACCCTGTAATCATGATTGTGGGGCGCAATGTCGGAATAGACCGAAAAAGTGATGCGCATATCTTCATAATGCTGTGTACGGTTCATGACTACTCCTCCGGTGTAGTACATGATTGAATCGGGGTGATGATTGAACCGGCCCAGATCTCTGGCATTGAAGGCATCATCAGTTACTTGCATCTGGCGTTTGTTTTGATCAACTGTCCAGTGGGTAACATTGTTAGTCTCAGCTGGAGTTTGAGGCAATTCTATGAACCTGATTAGCGAGTTACCAAGAATTTCACAAAGCATTACACATACGACGCTTGGCGTGTGAGTTGCTTTCAAAGTTGCGGCGAATTTGAGCCATTGAAGGTGGCAGAACAGGTCCACAACTCAACGCACTAGGTATCAAAACCAAGAAATGGGTAGCGGTAGAAAGCTTCATCTTGTCAACGATAGTAAATTGGGATCAAATTTAAAAGGTGCTTGGAGTTGCTGTCTTTGGATGAAGACGTTGTAGGCCCACTACTTGAATATTATATATTTACTTCATTTTGGTGAGTATCAACATCTCTATATTGAGGCAACTTCCTCTACGCAGCCATCGTCGTTTCGCTTCTTCGGCCTACCTCGCGTAGCGAGCTACGAATTTCTTCAAGTGTGAAATTTGTCAGCCATCCTTAGCGGTCAATACGCGCGCGGCTTGAGGGCAGTGCGCAGATCACAGAACAAGCTAAGCCCACAGATTTGCACTTAGCAGATGGCAACGACCCCACTTGGTGACTTCCACCAGCCACAAAGAGTGACGACTTAGACAATTTTTTCCTGATTCCGCCTGAGAGCGCGACTATTGCCAAATTAGAATAGCGAGGCAGGGATGAAGAAGGTAATGCAAAGTGCAGGATGTGAGTAAAAATACACATGAAAGAATGAGAGGAATGAATGGTCATTATCCATATTGAGAAGTTCTTCGTATTTCGGCACAAGACATATATTCTCTTGTCCTGCTACTAAATCGTTGGATTGGTTGAAAAAAAAACAATTAAAGGCTGACAACCCACCAAATAATTAGCTGGATCATCATTTTTGGTACAAAGGGTAATGCCGCGCGCATGTGACACGTACGTTGTCCTAGCGCGGCGCTGGTACTTGTGGAGGACTTTTGCAACTTTGCTAGATTTCACATAGAGACTAACAAAATTGGGTTGTAGACAAGATATCATTTATGCGTAAGAAAAGTATACAAAGCAATATTGTAGCATCAGGTAGGTTGACTGTGAGTAGTATGGGAGAGGTTTACATCCCGTATAGACATCAGGGTCTGCTCATGGCCTCCTGCATTAAAATAATACGGGGGCTCCGTTTATGCAAACATCGAATTTAGACGGCAGGCCGAATATTATTACGTTTACTCTTAGGATTAACTCATGGCGTAATAAAAATGAAATACTGGTTATGCTGAATTGTCTAAAATCTTCCAGCCTTTAGACCAGGATCCGACCATCTTAGTCACATAATCACCTTCAGTCAGCCTTACCGTATCCGCACTGCCCATAACAGGCGCGTCCTTCAAAGTCCTGTTTGTTTCGAACGTGAGGCCTTTTACCTCTTCATCATGCTGCTTTTTGTTGCTTCCGGATGGGCTCGATTTGTCTCCATACTTGCTTTCCCAGTAACCAATTAATTTGACACTGGGATTCTTCTCCGGGTCTTGGTTGCTTTGTTTCAGGCGCTGCAACCACTCCGACGGCTCGACAACTTCAAAATCTAGCAAATGACCCGTTTTCCGCAACGCAGGTAGGAGATCTTTGGTCCAGTGGAACTTGTGGGGGTTCATGATATGGTATACCAAATCAGCTTCTGGCGCATCTTGCCCTTCAGAAGGTGGGGATTGGGACAACGCCAGTGCTAGCACGGTTTCCGCACATAGATCCACAGGCAACCAACTAATCTGCTCGTCTAGAGCCGGCAGACTTCCGGTGCTGGAGGTGGACGCGCTGCGCACACCATCAAAGCTACAGCTTCGGTGTCATTCCACAGTCCCTTTTGGCGATCGGCAGGAATCTGCCCAATTCGGAGTACCCGCGCGTGCATTTTCCCCGCCGTACTCTTGAAGGCATTGCGTGTGATGTGTTCACTGACCAATTTACTACGGCCGTATCCCATCCTCTGTGCGTGGCTTAGATCCTCAATGATAGATTCTCCGATGCGGGCGGGTCGTGGCGTGCCACCGGCGGCGGAAATTGAACTGCAAAAGAAGAATTTGGCCGGCGAAGCTAACTGCACAGAGAGGCATAAATTGATTAGGTGGCGCACCCCGGAAATATGGGTTTGCTCAAAAGCGTGCGTAGAGATGTTGAAGTTGACAGCCCAGGCGGAATGAATGACATGAGTAAGTCGTGAGCGTAGGGCTGTCAAATCTGACGTCGCAAGGCCAAGGTCAGCGCGGCTGAAGTCAGAGGGGAGAGCTACTAATTTGGACAGCTCATCATCCGTCGGCATTATCTGCCGAGAGGCAAATTGCAAGAGGACTCGACTTCGTGCGTTGGCGGCGTCGGTTGTACGGACCAAAGTCCACACCTGGGAGACACCAGGGCGGCTGAGTAGCTGCGCTGCAATGTACGCTCCAAGACTACCGGTGGAGCCAGTCACAAGCTATATGGGATTAAGATGGTTAAACATAGTCCTGAAGTAATGAAAAAGGTGAGGCATAAAGAAATGCACTTACTACGACGTTGCTTGTTGGACTCGGCTTGCCTGCACCGTCGTGCTTCTCAAAAACGGAATACTGTTCAATCAATTCTCGCATATATGCCGTCTGATTATCGTCTCCTTCATCTTCACCGGTGCGCAGACCATATAAATGCCGCGCCAATGCCGCAACAGTACCCTTCTCAAATACCACGTTGCCGCTCAACTTGTTTTTGCCGTCGCCAAGATCGATCTCTTTTTTGATGATGCTGTATAGTCGCGTCGTCTGTAAACTGTCAACCCCTGCTGAAAAGATGTCTGCATCCACTGAAGGTAGTTTAATGTTGAGCTTCCGCTCAAATGAGTCCAATAGAAACGTCTCAAGCTCGGACACGGACAGCTGTAAAGATACACCCGCCTCAGCGCCAGCTTCAAAAGCAGCATATGCTTCTTCCATTTCCTTGCCAAAGACTTGGTACATCTGGGCCCGGATAAAGGTTGCCTTGTCGGTAGCTGGGTACTTTACATCGGCTGCCATGGGAATAATCAATTCCTCAGTGATGTGCGAGAATGTTTCGGCAGTGGCATTGGCAGCATCGACGGATGGACGGATGGCTTTCAGACACTCGTCATCCGACATATGCGCAGAATATTCGTTGCGAAAGACGATTAGACCGGGTACGTTTTTGCCATAGCCGAAAACTATAGCTTCCCTGACCAAAGGGTCTTGGCGGATCCGCCCTTCAATTGGCAGAGGGAGGACCTTCTCGCCGTTTACAAGTGTCAAGCGGTCATTATAACGACCGAGATATTTATAGTAGTTTGATTTGGCCTTGTCTGGATGACGAGCGAAGAGATCCCTAGTGCGGAATGAGTTTGGTGGGTTGTCAGAATTAGACACGCCCTTGGAGGGCAGGCCATCGAGGCCAACGACTTCGAAGACCCCAGGCGAAACTTCGTCCATAAGAACATGTTGGGCAACAGGGTCTCTTAGACGGTTCCAGTTCCACTCTTTATCTTCTACAGGACGAACCGTGTTAAAGATTCAGCCAGTCTCGGTGCTAGAAATGAATGAGCGTTAGCATTTATTGAACAAGATACAACAAAAGGGAAAAGGGAGGTCGCATATGTTCCATAGCTTCCAGCTAGATAAACCCCCCTCGCAACAAGTTTATCTCCAAGATCCTCGGGACATGGACTGCCCGCGAACATGGCGATTTAATTTTGAGCATGATTTGTATCCCTTCGTCAGTTTCTGTAAGCAGCTTCAGTACATAAGGTACTGCTGACAACATTTCGGGTTTGCGACTTTCAGGGCATCAATCATGTTCTGTCGCGTCACTGGAAAGGCAAAGTTTCCGAGGAACATAGGCTTTTTGAAGTAAAAACATCGATAAGCTTCCATAAGAGCGTGACTATGGAATGACGGCGAAGTTGGCAAGCAATTGCAAATGCGTCAGTTTGATTGGTTTAGGAAACTCGGTACTTACAGACGAATGGATTATCCATGCGATTTTGTTGCCTTCTTTCGCAATGTCGTATCCTTTACGTTGAAGAGGCAAAGGTTCGAGACGTGTCTATAATCTTCACGGGAAATGAGCGGGAATTGTTGACAGGTCCGAGATTTTTCAATCTCATCCATGATGGATTTGAAGGCTGGTGTGGTGACCATTTGGTGACACTCAGCCAGCTTTAGTAGTTGGACATGAGCTGCAGCAGAGAGTCTAGTGGAAAGAAACAAGATCGCGTATCCCAAGCGTGATAGAGCAAATATAGAGACCATGACATCGAGGTTGGAATGTGCCAATAGGCCAATTACCGGCGCCTCCGGCAATCCAGCATCCTGAAAATTAATTTAGTATAACCTATCACAAGCACGACGATGGAATCGATAAGCATACGACAGGAGCGACGCCAAGTTCGATATATCTTGCGACAGCGGCATCGGTAAATCTATCCAGGTCTCTGGCTGTGTATTCTTCAGAATCATCCACTCTACAAACTGGATAGGCCAAGAGGACAGGAGTCGCGACATCTGCGGCGTGCATTTTGATGATGCCATCTAGAGTCCCGAATCTTTTAAATCCATGCTCAGCCTCTTGAGCATGTCTATCAAAGACATGTTGCAGCGGTGTCTTTTCAATACTAACTGCCGGAATTGTCATTGTCGAAGACATGTTTAGTCGGATATCATAAAATAATGTGCTATAGTAGTTGATGAATGGTGGGATGGTTGTTTGTAATCTTTGTGTGTGAAACTAATCACACTAAGATCGTAATATATAGCCATTCACAACAAGGCCGCTTGAATTATGTCGTGATGTTATGACCCCAATGACGGAACGATCCCGGCAGGGCCATCATTGTCCCGTACTCCACTGAGGGCGGCAAACCGATACGCCCATGAGATTTTGCATTAGCGCCGAGTATCCATCAGAAACTTCAAAAGGGATGGCGGGCCAATGATTGCCCGACAAATTACTCTAGCACATTATTTTAATATTTCCAAAGCTAAAAAGATTGATTATGCAAAAGGAATTAAATTTTAAGCAGAATAGAAACGTATTGGTGGTATTTGTGTTAAAAGACAGACGAATATATGCAGGCACGCTTCATGTCCGTTTAGTGAACCTATGTATTAGCAAGTATCGAATAAGGTATTTGTAAATGCATTTGATAATTAATGTGAATTAGGTCATTTCTATCATGTGTAGTATTGTCAAATTACTATACATTATTCTAATACGACAAGGAACGTCGGGATCAAGCCATAAACCCAAAGAAGACCAGAAACTTTGCTACGGACCATCATTATGCCGGCTCTAACTTGACTTCTGAATCGTCCATATGAAAATATGCCTGGAGAATAGTGCATCTGCACTTTCGTTTCCCCGCATTCAAAAAATCCGGGGATGCGGGGCCCTTCGATTTGTTGATCCAGCCGTCTTTGAGTATTAGGTCCAATCGTAAACCGATCTTGCTATTTAAGCACATAATCAGGTTAAGGACTCTCACCAAGCCTGTGTTATACTCATACCCTTTTTCCACGTCTCATTTAATTCGAAATACGGCTTATTTTCTGCGTCACAGGAGCTCTGCAAAATGTCTGCATCAAACTTGCCTCTGCCTGTGGACAAGAGAGATATGGACAAAGTGGATCTTGACTGCCATGTGGAGCATGTTGACCATGGTACCGAGGCCTGTCCCACTAATGCAATGCCTGGTTCGCTTCGCGGTTTATCTACGGAGGAAATAAACGATCTTGCGAGAAAGGCAGCCGTCAAAATGGATCTCATCATAATGCGATGCTTTATGCTTATGTATATTCTCAATTATCTAGATCGCAACAACATCGCCATTGCAAAATTAGCCAACATAACAGAAGATCTGAATTTGTCCGCCACCGAATATCAAACCTCAGTTTCCATCCTCTTTGCAGGCTACAGTATGAAGCAGTAGTCCGAGAACAAAATACAGGTCCACTGATACTCTAAAAATAGTTCTTTTTCAAATTCCTTCAAATATGGCCATGGCCCTTTGGGGTGTCGTTTCAGCAGCGTCATGTGCAGTCAATAGCTTCGGTTCCCTCGTCGTCACACGCTTCCTCGTTGGAATTGCTGAGACCGTATTCTTCCCTGGCGCTTTATACTATCTCTCCATCTTCTACAACCATGAGCAGTACGCTTTTCGGACGGCGCTGTTGTATTCGGGTTCGCAACTTGGAAATGCTTTTGGCTGTCTTTTAGGAATTGC
This sequence comes from Calonectria hongkongensis, assembly GCA_017140755.1. Classification (NCBI taxonomy): domain Eukaryota; kingdom Fungi; phylum Ascomycota; class Sordariomycetes; order Hypocreales; family Nectriaceae; genus Calonectria; species Calonectria hongkongensis. Next base: position 1,571,689 of record JAACJA010000009.1, read on the forward strand.
TATTCTTGAACTGGATGGTGTTCACGGTCTTGAAGGCTGGAGATGGGTGAGTCATCCTGTCGAGTATGGTGCCCAACTCAACGACTAATGTAATAAACCTAGCTGTTTATTGTGGAGGGAGTGGTGACAGTCGGATTGGCCTTGATCATAGCATTGATCTTACCTCACACACCCGCCACCTTTCGTGCCCTAACACCATCCGAGCGTGACGCAGTCATCTGGAACTTCCAGAAGGACCAGGGTCAGCAGGATGATTCATTTGAGATATCGGTGAAGCAAGGTTTCACGATGACTATCACGGACCCAACTTGCAACACTCTACGGCATCGCAACCACCGCCTCGGTCACCAACTTTTTCCCGTCCGTGGTCGCTACTTTGGGTTATTCTAGAACTGTCACCTACGTGCTGACTGCACCACCATTCCTCCTTTGTGTATTGGCGATGCTAGCTACTGGGTTCCATTCTGACCGCAAGATGGAACGATGTTGGCATATCGTCTGCCCTTTGACCATTACCATTATTGCCAACGTCATCGCTGTTTCTACATTAAATACAGGTTCACTCTATTTGGCCATGATGCTCATGCCTACATCCTTCTTATCAGCATTTGTGGTGTCGCTTTCATGGGTGACAGGTACCTTGAGTCAGCCGGCACCAAAACGAGCTGTTGCAATTGCTTTGATTACATCCGCGACCAACACATCAAATATCTGGTCCGCATATCTTTATTTTGGTGCACCAAGGTACCTTGCTGCCTTCATTGTAAACATAATCGGGGCCGCAGTCGCCATCATCTTCGCCACCATCACTCGGTTGTATCTGGCGAGGTTAAATGCGAAAATGAGCCGCGGTGTTGAGCTGGGTCGAAATGGGCCCACTAGGCTTCAGCAACAACAGGGGTTTCGTTATATGCTATGAGCCATGTTTTCTTTTAACCCCTTTATCTTTGCCAATATATCATTGTAATTTCAAAAAGTCGTCATTTGAGGAAATGGTATGTGTCTGAACCGATACGAAGCTGTCTGTTATGTGACTATTGCATCCCAAAGGATTAGAAATTCTTGGAATGTTCCATCCTCACAAAGGAAGATTAGCTTCGCATGGCTGTTAACTCGTATCATTATTGATTCCTTCTGCTGCTCTAAACTTGTATTTCTGTGGCCGACTATACCTCAAACATCAGAGCTACTATAGAAAGTCGTCCAATACCCGGGTTATCTACGTAATCTCCAATTTCAACAAGAAGATTATGCGAATTATCCGATAATGACTCCTCATCTCGTGTAATATGGGTCGCAAGAAGATTGTCTAGGAGACTTCGTCTCTGGTCTTTACTTTCACCCCATTCTGAAGGATGAAGTAGCTTGCAAAATCGCCGACACTGACCAGTTGAACCAAACCCATAGCCTAAAAACACCAAATAGAACCTTCCTGGTTGACCCAGAAGTAAAAGTGCCCCGGTAGAAGTCGGAGTGCGGCTTTCCAGTGTGAGTAACCCACGTGTCTTCCTAAAGCATTTTGGAGGATACGACTCAACCCCGATAATATCCTTTGTATTTTCTGTCAAATACACAGTTCCTTCATAGGCTCCAAATGGGTTCTGACCCTCTTCCCACAACGCTTCTATTGAGGCAAATGTTAACACAAACCCGAATCGGGATCGAGATTGAGTTGTGAAATGAAGCGCATCTTGGGTGATTGCGTTTTGTCTTGATGCAACAAATAATTCCACATGAAGGAGCTTCCACGATAATTCAGCAAACATGGGACTGGGTGGAAACGATATCCTTCGCATCATCCAATTCTTTTGCAGTTCTTCATCATCCAGCAAGCCCCAAAGCGGGATACAAAGTGTTTGTTGAAATTGGTCCGATTGATGTCTCACGTTGAGAATCCCAAGGTAATAAGACCAAGTTTGCATTAGAGGAAGCGATATTGACAAACCAGCGTTTGTCATTGAGAAGGACCGTGAATTTCCAATGTGATATGAGGTTGGAACAAAATCTCCCGAGTCCGCAAATACCTCAGGACAAGGAGCAAGCATGCTGACCCAATCATCCGGTACTGAATCCGTCCATGTCCAGCAAAAGACGGTATGATCATTTGATACTTTTATTATTTCTTCTTGCAGTCGGACAAAGGCCTTCTGGCCCTCACCATACAGCAATGGCATATTGATATCGAAAATACCCAACATGCAATATGCCATGTCCTCAATCCGGGTTGTGGTTCTCCGTGATAGCCAAGACATCTTTTGAGCGATACTGGCGTGCGAAAGAGGCTTCTTCCCAACCAAAAGGTCAAGTTGTATTCGGGTGATTGCCGAGATTTCAGCTGCAAGAGATAGCCGGGTTCCAAGCTTGGACCAGTCTCGAGCATAGAAGACGAGTTGTCGTGGAGCGATCAGTTCCTGAAGTGTCCACCCGCGAGTAAACCACCGGCTCCCACGGATGTTGTCTATCGTTTCCTTGGTCAACTCCTCTTCCGTTTCTGGCGGAACATCACTAAGATAGGCATAGCAAACTGTAGCTTTACGATACCATTCGAACATCGAATTGATTGCCTCGCTCAACTCCGCGGAGCTTGACTTGTCAATGCAATTAGTGTCGACCCAGAGAAACTCGAAACCGTGCCTCACTGCCTGTTCACATGCAGCCTTGATCTTGTGGAAACCTTGTTGCTCTGACGCAATATGGAAGTTCTGCCATTGTTGAAATGTAACTTCTTGGTCGCCCCAAGTATGAGACAAAATTGCATATTTCTTGGGGATGTTTTGACCGTAAAACTCTTCAACCTGAAGAGTTCGTGTGTTAATAAGTCTCATCTCAAAGGGCACTTGCACCGCTTCAAAATGTGCGCAAAAACAACCAGACTCGTTTACAAAGGAGAAATCAGCTTAATTGCGGCATTAATTTGACAATAGCATCATTGTTATGCTGACATTCTACCGAATTATAGCCAGGATTCAAGTTAGGTCACTTGTCTGCCAAGCATCCGGTCTTACATCTGATGTGTTGACAGATCGTATCTATATAGTACAGATGATAGAAAATAGCCCACGAAATTGGCCTATTGGTTGTAGATTTTACTATGCAGTATATAAAGCTGATTGGAATTGCTAGATGCTCAGCTCTGCTCAGACATTACAACCTTGTGCAAACGTATATCAAAACGAGCCTCGGTCAGCATAAATAAACCATTGCTAAAGGAACTTCGATCAAAGTCAGTGATGAAAAGGAACTGCCCAATATAAATTCATTTTTTATTCATCGCATATACCAATTTTTATACATTTTAAGAATATTCCGTAGAGTCAAAGACTCGGGTTTGGCTATGAAGCGGATCAGCTATTTTGTGGGCCATTCTCCACGTACCCTGCAACAACAAGCTGACATGGATCGAACTCAACCAATTACAACAAAGGCTGTGGAAAGATGAGACGCGCGGGAATTTTATTCATTTCAGCTTGAATGCAGCCTCATTTTGCTGACAGCTTTCTACATCTTTTCATTGGCAGCTTCTACATTTCAGCGCGGCTCTCGTTCACACTTGCTCATCGGCGCCGTAGCCATGCCAAACAATGAAGAGTTGTCCGTTGGTATTCACCGCATTAGTGGGGGCCAGACCGGATTCTGGGGCGAGGCCCTTGCAAAATTGCTTTCAAAGATCCGGATAACCCTGAAATCTTTTCTGCACCAGGATGGTGCGCTGGCAAATGGAATACAGAATGTCGACGAAGTTGACAGAATAACCCTACTACTAAGCAAAGAAAAAGTCCGCTATGAAGGGGAGTATTCTAAAATCAAACTTGGCCCAGTGGAATTGAAAATTGGAGATAAAATCTCTAGTATTCTGGGTTGGCTACAAAGGTTTAAAGAAGTTGGCGATGTAGCAGTTTCATTCGACCCGGTTCATGCGGCTATTCCATGGGCCCTCTTTCGATTCATCCTTACGGTAGGTTAGACTTCTATGCATAGATTCTACGTTACTAAGACCTATTAGTCTGCCATTGCAGAACGTAACAAGATGGACACTGTGATGACCATTCTTGAAACAATCAGCCGTCTGATCCAGCATGGAAGAGTGTTTGAGCACTTGTATCGTGCGACTGATCAAGAAGATGATTTTGATGAAATGCTCATAACTCGCTTTCATGATGATCTGATCAATTTTTATGTCGAAATTTTAAAAAGACTCGAGTATTGCTGCAGTGAGTTGAAGAAGAGCAAAACACGCCACACCCTAATGGCTCCATTCAACCGTGGAGGTGCAGAGAGAATGCTGGGATCATTGCTGGATCGTTGGAAGGAGGTTGAAGTCGTAGCAAATACTGGTGATAGGATGCGATTGTTTCGAATATCTCGCCATCTCCAGAAGAAACTTTCCAAAGTCGAATCAGCCCTCGATAAGATGCTTTTTAAAATAGAGGAGTCAGAATGCATTGAAATCCTCGAAACAATTTCAGACGTACGATTTGCAGGCCACCATGAGTTTATCCGCAACAGAAGGACAGAAGACACAGGGGATTGGCTGCTTAATGTTGCTCAGTTTAAGGAGTGGGAGGCAGCAGAGTCTTCGTTTCTCACTCTTTTGTATGGTTCACGTAAGTCGAGAGCTTATACTTCTATGAACTGCAATACTAAAGGTTTTCAGCGGGTAGTGGCAAGACATTTCTAATCTCTAGAGTCATCGACTACTTAAGGTGGTCTGTTTCAAATGATGACGAAGGCTTTGCCTATTTCTATTGCAACAGAGAAGAAAAAGGTCGAAGAGAAACACAGTCAATCTTGGGCAGCTTTGTTCGACAACTTGCTTCGCCGCTGGACAGACCAGACGAGATCCACCAAGCTGTGCGGGACCTGTACAGTGTAATTAAGAAAGATTCACTGATCCTGGACAAAAGAAGGTGCCAGGAAGCTCTTATGTCGCTCATTTCCTCATATCGATTTACGACCATTGTAATCGATGCCCTCGATGAATGCGATGACCAGAGAGGCGATTTGATGGAAGTTTTAACCGATTTAATGAGCGACACCAACAATGTTAGGATTTTCATTTCTAGTCGAAGAGACTTTGATGTTATTACACATTTCGAGTCACAGCCCAGAGTGGAGATTGAGGCTAAGGATAATCGAAGCGACATAGAAAGATATCTCCACGACAAGCTTGGATGTGAAAGACGTCTGAAAAACATGCCTGACTTATCAAAAGAAATTATGACATTGCTCATTGATAAGAGCGATGGAATGTTCCAGTGGGCAGATTTGCAAGTTCAACGCATCCGCCGATTGAAGCGTTTGGATCGGTATGCTGTTACTGATCTTCTTGCTACTGTACCAGGCACGCTCGAGGAAGAATACGACAGAATTTGGGCTGAAATCCGCCAGCAAGATGACCCACGAGGTTTGGCGTATAGAGCCATTTGCTGGGCTCTTTGCTCATATTCGCTTATGTCGACGAGACAACTGGCAGAGGCAATGATGATTGACCCTGTGACAGATTCCTTGTATGATTCTGAGGTAACGCCGACAGAAGAAGAGATTGCTGCCCTCTGCTGCAATCTATTGATCTTGGACAGAAGATCTGGGTGTTGGCGATTCTGTCACCTGTCCGCTGTAGAATACTTGGAAAGAAAGACGTCTGAGATCCATCCTCATTGCTATATTGCAACAGTCTGCCTCAAATATCTTATTTTCTATCCACGACAAGATATGGAAGTAATTGAACAGAACTTTCAACGACGACATTCCAAATACTTTCTAATGCGCTCTTTTTCACCCCTACGAGATAAATCATTCGAGCAGTATGCAAAATACCACTGGGCTCATCACGTCAATTTACAAGAGCCTAACCATCCTGAATGGAACTTTAGAATAAAAGCGTTACTGAAACAATTCTTAGGATCTATCTATCAAAGCTCAGCAGCATACCAAGTTTGGGTAAAAACGAGGTACAGACTACTTGAACTTAACCCGGCATCCTCACCAATGTATGGTGTTGCTACCCTTGGGCTCACACAGGTTCTTACCGAATGGTATGAATATGACAGCGGAATAGACTTGAATACATGCAACGAGCAAGGAACCTCACTCCTTTGCTTGGCAACGAGGAACGGGCACGCAAACGTTGTTCAATTTTTGCTGCAACAAAATGTAGACGTCAACAAGGGGATCCCGACCCCACTAGTCGACGCCTGCTTTGATGAAAACAAGGCTATGATATTAGCTTTGCTAAAAGCAGGTGCTAATGTCAACCAGGTTTCTAAGGACAGATATGGCAATGAGAGCGCACCTCTTCATAGCCTGATAGATCGGGGTGACGACCAAGCAATTGTTGCAACACTTTTAGAGAATGGCGCAGACCCCAACTTTAGGGCCAAAGCAGGCACTGCGTTTGAGATTGCATTTTCTAGAGGTAGAACAGATTTGATTCCAATCTTGGAGCAATATGGCGCCACGTTTGATGCGCAAGCGGCCATCGTCGGTGCTGCAGAACATGGTATGATTAAATGGGTGAGGATCTGCGTTGAACAAGGCGCCGATCTGAATCTAAACACCGGTCGGTGGAGTCCGTTGGTCGCCGCCGCCGACGAAGGCAACTTGGAGGTGGTCAAATTTCTCATTGAAGCTGGCGCAGATTTGAATCGAAGCTGCAATACAGCCGCGCTAGGTGCGGCTGCATTCCGTGGCCACAATGAGATCGTTCTTGCATTACTGCTCGCTGGTGCCAACCCCAACGCGCTGGGTGACGTTGCCAGAAGCAGACATGGCATGAGTGTGGCCGAAAAACTAAACATAATGAGAATGCTATTGGATGCTGGCGCAGATGTCAATTTCGTTGGCCGTTTTAAATCGGATCTTGCCCTTTTCTGGGCGGTTTCCCAATGCCATGACGAGGAAGACGTTGATTTGATTCGATTCCTGCTGAATGAAGGAGCTGATCCCAACCTCGCTGGCTGGAGATGTCCCCTTGCAGAAGCGGCTTTTCTAAGAAGCCAGGTAGCGCCTGTGATGAACCTTCTTATTGCTGCGGGAGCCGATCCCAATTACAATGATGGATTAACGAATTGTCTATGTACCGTGGGACACTCTTTATTTCGTACCAATTCGGGGCTGAGTTACGAGATTGGAGTAAAGGAATCTTTGCAGAGACTGCTAGACATCGGGGCTATTGCCAACAAAACCTTTAATGAAGGTCACGGGAGTGCGCTAGCAAGCGCTGCATTTTATAACAATGTTGAAGCTTGCCGGTTCCTCCTGCAGCCGCAGCTGGGAGTAAACGTCAATACGAAGCTGCGTGGTTGGTTCGAGAATTCTTTGCTTGCAGCAGTTGGAGGAGCAATCGAATATCAGGATAAATATTCAGGCGTGTGGGCTCATATGTTCAGAAGCGTTCGTGGCTTGGAAACCGTCCAGGTTCTGCTTGAAGCAGGTGCCGATATTTATATGCCCATCTATTCTGCATTTGGAGCACGAGTATTCTCTATACAGCTCCAAGGCCAACAGACATACTCAATCGCAGCTGTAAAGACATTTTACAAGCAACAAAAATCACTCCACCGTATTGAATTATCCAATGAGTGGGTGCGCATCTTGTGGGAGTTGGGTTCTTTGGCTTTACCTTGCCTGCCTCTTTCTTTGCGACTTCGCCGCTGTAGATTTCCCTGCACACTTCCACCGTCAATGTGTATAGCCATCAAGCTAATTTCGGATTCACCGCCCTGCACAGTGCGGTTTGGTTTCCTTTTGGTCTCACAAAGCAGATGGAGCCGCTTCGTTTTTATGCCGGAAACGAAGACACTAGAACTACTTAAAGAATCACAACCAGGCACCCCCGAACTAATAATCAAATCTGTTTGTCCCAGAGACAATGCCGGCGTTGTTCTGGAGGGCTCCACTTCTTCCGTATCTAAAACGTACAGGTTTTCGGAATGGGTAGGGATTCACGGGCTGGGTTTTTTTCTAATTACGCTTGTTATCATCTCATACATGATTGTATGATTCCAAAGGTTATGTAGCTAAATGGATATGATATGTCATGCGTATCTAGACGCAGTTTGTTGCTACCCCTGTGGACAGCAGATCCGGGATTAAGCATCGAGTGCTCACCCATGCCTCACCCTACACGGGTTGTCACGCCTCTGGCCATGAAAATTATTAAAACACTTACGACAAAGCTCCAATTTGCACCTCGGTCCACAATATCTAGAGATACTAAGCAGGACCTGTAAATGCAAAAAATGATTCAATAAGCCTAGTGCAATAGCGGGGGGCGTGAACAAATACAGCAGCAACAACATTAATCAACATAGCTTTAACACTGATACCAGCCAAATTCAGTGATGATACATGTACTATTGGTATCGATTAATTAGTCAGAATTCCCGGCCGGGCCCTCGCTGGAGCTTCAATGCCAGAGATAGCTGCGCGCGGGCAAGGTACACTTTACAATTGTGAGATGGAGCGAGCTACATTATTGGCTAAGTTTTCGTTTGAACCTCGGGATTTGAAAACGTTGAAATTATTCTCGTGTTAAAGGATGTTGCATGATTATGGACACGTGTAACCAAAAAGGCATGTGACGTGGATCGAGTGAGTAGGTAGGTGGTAGAAGAATTCCGAAAGTGAGGCCAGTCTGGTCGAATCATAAGGCGGCGGTGCATTTTGCAAACCAGATGTGGGGAACATTTTAAATCAGGCACGCTAGTCGCCATTCATCGATTCCGTCCCGGCTTGAAATTCCTGCTCGCTGCTTTAAGCCACAGCTGTGTGCACACAGCTGTGTTCCCCCCGCACATATAAATAACCCTCATGAAATAAGGATTATCAACTAGCACCGACTATTTTCTAAATGGGCTGGTCTTTATATCAATTATATCTTTACATCTACTCCCATGATTGACCGGCGACGATGACTAGTCGATATTTTCCACCTTTGTCAAGAAACCGCTACGACGGCGGGCACACGGCGATGACCACGCATTTAGAACTAGATCAAACCACCAGAATGAGAATTCGACGATCGCGTAGACTTATCACGAAGGAACCATCTGGCGTGCCAAGAACTTGTGCTCGAGCAAATACCAAGCGGCGTCGTCCCGTTAGGTCGAGGTTCTTGCAACGCGGCGCGAAGAGAAAACCCGCTGAACTGGGTTATTCAATACCAAGCTCCCCTGAGAGCGAATCTGATGAGAGTTGTTTGAGTAGTGAGAGCGACTCGGAGGAGGACAATATTCATAATGCTGAACTCTGGAATAGCAAGTATGACATGGCCTACCCTTTGCAACTCAATCAACTAATGAATGCAGACTGCAGGATATTAAAGAGGACCTGGTGAACTTCTCCTACAAAGAGGTTGGAGACTGGATGGCCAAGATCAAATATTCATCTCCTCCTGATGACCCAGGCCCTAGAAAACGCGGCAAAACATCCACTATGCGGCTGCGGTCAGAACAATCTAGTGGTGAGGATGTCAGTAATGATCATGGACTTATCGACACTGGTGATCCAACCAGATACTTTCATCTAGCTTGTCCATTCTACGCTTCTGAGCCTAAGAAGTACCGAAGCTGCTTGATTCAGCATAGGCTCAAGTCAGTGAACGGGTTAATAAACCACATCGGACGCTGTCACATGAAGCCCGCATATTGCCCAAGGTGCTATCAAATCTTCACTAGTGTGGCAGATCGCGACAAGCACATCTTGAAAAGGACCTGTAAGCGTTGCGATAGCAGAGTTGTTGATGGAATAGATTACTATCAATGGTCAAAACTGGCAAAGCGGATTGAATCGCACCTTGGCGAGGCGGCGCGTTGCAAGCAGATCTGGTCCATCGTGTCTCCCGAATCCGAGCCTCCAGAATCTTGCTACCTGGAAAACGGCCATGGTCTGGCCATCACCATGGTTCGGGACTACTGGAGAGACTACGGCATGCGCTGTGTGGAGCGGTTCCTAAATAGCCGGGGACTTGCGGAGGGCGGGGAAAATGATGATGAAATGCGAATGGCAATGATGAAACTGACTCTGAGTAGTCTTATTGCCAGAGTAAGCGAACAATACTAGCCTTTGAAGGAGTGCGGGCAAGATTATGGATTGGAAATGCGAACCAAGTGTGTTATCAATTGAGACTTGAGAAAAGAAAAGCATTTTTTAGAGCTTGTAGTTCTTACACAATACATTGTGGTAGTTAGCATGCGGAGCAAGTGCTTGGGAATTCCCAGAGTGAACAATATTTGAGTGGCTGTAAGAAGCCTTAGTTTTTTCAACTCACGTCATTAAAGAGCGACGCCAGCTTTCTATTCAAAAGGCATACGCCTTCATGTGTGCATGCAAAAAGAATATGTAGGTTTAAAAAGTGCGACACGGGATATTTCAGTCTGAATAGCGCCTAATCTACGGTGGCACACCCTAGTCACAGGACGAGTACTGTGGCTGGCGAAACCTTTAACCGATATGACCCATTGTAAAACTTCTGCCGTCTCCCTACGTCACTGTGGCGCAGGGTTGAATTGGTGGTCAATATCAAAGTCCCTGTAATTCCCCAAATGCGGTTCCTGGGAATGCCCGTGCTGGAAAATATCCAGGGCGTCATTGATGGGGAAGCCAAATTCGGCACCTTCCTCCGACTCCAAGGCCTGGCTTGGTGATATCGAATCTAACGACTCACCCGTAGGCGAGGCAAATGAGGGAAAGGCAAAAGAGCCGGTGGAATAGAGCCCCGGTTGGCGCCAATATGCATTGACGTCTGGTTGCATCTCCGAAGAGCCAGTTGTTTGGATGGGGCCTGAGGGAAAAAAGGCTTGGCTGTTTTCTCTGGCCATGGTATCTTGCATCGATGCATCATACGTGATACTCCGTGCATGGCTCGGGTCCACTACGCCGTCAAAGTAGCCATTCGGTGGCGGGTACTGTGAGCTTGCGCCGGCTCCGCGAGGAAATGCAGGCGTCGGGATTGGCGCTGCAGGGCCACTGCGGATGCGCTGTCTTCGCCATCGGGTATCAGTGGGGACGGGTGGCATCGCTGCAATGGCTGGAGTCGGAATGAATCTTGTTGACAACGGCTCTGTGGCGGAGGCTGTCTTTCCAGAAGAGACGGATCCCTGTTGGAGAAGACGTTTGGCGTTGGCCCGTCTAGTTCGATTTCCACTGCAGCCAACGCCAGAAGCACCGGCTGACAAGTGCTGGGCGGTGCCCCGGAATTTGTTGTTCGGTTGAGACAATGCTTCCGTGCTCGGCAGTGATGCGGTGCGAGTGCTGGCTTGAGATGACGTACGAACTGAGCGGGTTCGTGGCGGTCTACGGAGGGAAGCACTACCACCAGATGACTCTGAAGAGGCTTGCGTCTGGGCTTGCGGCTGGGTCGACGGGACGCCATTCAGACCGTAGCCGATGACGAGTTGTAGGATTTGCCTGACATGCTCTTCTCCAAGTCCCAATCTCGGCAAGTCAGAAGCAAATCCTTTGGCGAAGTCATTGGCGACCTCCTCACGAATCGAGTCAAGATAAGGCGACGATGGTCGAGTGGCGTCAAAAATCTTATCCCAGGTAAAATACCACTTATCAACGTCCTTCTGTTTTTGGTCATACCGTTTACGCATAATCGCATTCCCTTCCTCGCTTGCATGACCCCTGGACAGTGTGCATGCTTGAAACTTGTCCCGGTGCATTTTCCCCAAGTCATCATCAGTCTCTGTGCAGGGGGCGCACTCTCCCCTCCGTACGTGACGCTCGTACAATTCAAGAGCCCGCGGGGTCTCCTTATTCCACATATAACGACATGTAGGGCATCGATAATATGGGATTGTGTGCACCCGCCCGAGATGCTGTACCACGTCGACGTAGCGCTTCAGCGTGTAGCGCAAACAGGCTTGGTGCTCGTGGCAATTGTGGCGATAATACGGACACGCAAATAGCTCTTCCTTCTCACCGCAAGATGACTGAGTCGCATTCTTGTCTGGCGGCAAATCATCCTCATCTCCGCTTTCATCCACGCTGTCGTGCGCATCATTGTACGGGTAAGCCTTTCGTCGCTGCCTTTTATTAGTGCCATCTCGCTTGGCTGGCGAGACGCCGCGTTTCCGGCGAGCTGGTGCATTGGTGGGACCCCCAAACGTAATTATGCCTGGGCCTGCCTCATTCTTCTTGTATGGCTCGGCATAGGTCGAAACGAACACCCAAAAGAACTGTGGAGGCAGCAGCAGGCCGGTGTGCCCACATAATTCACGACACTCATGGTCAAGGTATTGATGGTACAGAGTCAGAGTCCACAAAATTACAGTGCTGGCTGTGGCAGACGCCAGGACACGTTGCTGCGCGGCTAGTGGCGGTGACGGCAAATTTTGGTTGCCCCATAGAACAGATTCTAAAAAGAAGCAAGCAAATTTATCAGTGCGACATACTTCAAATTTGGTTGCTTTTTGGTTTTGAGGCGAAATTACCTTCGGCTCTGGTTCTCTCCCGGACCCGGAGAGATTTAAACGCTGACCAGCAGCTTAACGAGATGGCGGGCTTGGGGCCTGGCTTTGGCTTCCCAGTTTGCAAAGCATCCTGGGCCGCTCGGAATTGTTGAAACGCCGCATGAAATGGGACTTTTCGCAACGGGGTGCCGAGCCCAACACGGGTTGAGCCGTCGTTTGAAACCCCAGCAGATGCCAAGCGGTGAGTGAAGTTGCACAACATGGTGAGCACTTGCATGCACCAAAGGGAAAATGTTCAACTAGAAACGGCAATAGATTGGGTATCACAAACTGCATATAATATAAACGGAATAGGGATATATGACAGACGAGCATTCGCTCTGGAAATGTGTATTGGTTAAACGCCAGCTTTTGCGGCTCTTTGGGTGAGCGCCCCGTTTGGGCTGAGGGCATCCCCCAAATGTGCGAGGACAACTGAGAGACTGCCTGTCTCAGAAGGCAAGCCAGAGCCGCAGCGATTGCCACGAATGTGGTATTCCCTTTACAGGTCTCACACATTTGTGGTAGTTTTATCACTCAAGTGGCATAATTTGGAAATACTACATGTGGACCCTCCCCCACACACATCTTTCCACCAAGTACTGTTTTCGAGTTTTACAGCTCGTTCAATGCGAAGAAACGGCTCCAACAGACCTGCTACAGAAAGCCGCCGATACACTCAAGAAGAGCTCGTGTAATCGACTGAGGGAAATTTTGAATTTACAATTGAAGCCGTTCGGTGAACTCGATCAGCTTGAAAGATGACACGCATGGTGTTGAGGAACCTGTTCTGGTGTCCCTGGGTCATGCGTCCCCTTTTATCGTTTTTTCGATCAGAACAAATGTGTTCGTTGACTTTCCATTAGCTGCGCTTTAGCTTCAGCGTGTCCTCATTTTCTCTTTTTTTTTTTTCAGGCAAAACTGATCATAGCGTTGCATTCCAGCTTTTTCCACCACATTTGTGGCAGAATGGGCCTACATTTGCGTAGCGCATTTACACCACCACATTTGTGGCAGTCTTTTGATGATTACACACCGCCCCCAAACACGGAAATGGGATTACGAAAAGCACAGTTTAGGGGGCTACGGGATACCAAACACATCTTATGCGTCGTCTACCTGTAGGAATTCTCTTTTTTGCACTTGTTTCTTGTCATTGTCTCTCGTAAAACTGCTTGGCTGATGCCGTCATGTGGATGGAGTCAAAAAAGATTGGGGTGGGGGGAGGAGGGGTGGACGGAATTCTCGAGGCCTACGAGCCCGGCCACGCAGTGCGTAGCAGACACGAGGTGGAAAGATTTTCACTTCTCATGGGCTGTTTCAGCCCTAGTTTTCTCTGGACATGAATTGCAGGACTGCAGGACCCGCGTAAATTAACGTTTGGATCTCCTAGCCTTGGGCATGGGCGCGGGAGAGGCCGGCAAAACAGGCCCTTAACCAACTAATTTTAGGGCCGTTGGTGGTGAGCTTCTGCGTGTGGATGGGATTCGTATCAGGCGCCACCTTTATCTCATGATGCTGACCAGCTCAATGACAATGACAATGGCAAAACGATATGTGAGGAGTCGGATAATCCGCACTACATATTTTGGACGCCCCAAGATCTTCATACGTTTGATGAATGGATGGACAGAGAAGAGAAGAAACGCCCAGGTTTAGTGACGCATATTTTCTGGAGGCTGGATCATAAATTTAAGTAGAATAAGTTGAGATGATACAAATGAATGGGGGCGATGAACGAATGGGGACGACACCAAAAGTTGGAGGAGGTGGGCAAGTCAATGTGAATGGTTGGTCAGTCCTGGCTGGCCAGCTGTACCTTGCCTGAGACATTTACATCCACACCCACACTCTTTTAATATTTGTATGCACTATATTGATGGCCCCTCAGCAAGGCAGCCAGGTATTTTTGTGAATGGTCTGCTTTGCCACACAAAATCTCCCTGCTTTCCTGGCTTTGTTCACCCTCTCATCTATTCTATCTTCAAGAAAAAGATATCTTGAACGTCAAGTAACATCGTCTCTAACCATCGCATTCGGATCATATCTGCCAGTTATCTTATTTTAGTCGTCATATTTGGGTAAGTGACTGCTTTTACAGATAGCCACCTCAGGGCGTTAACTATTTGACCATCTAAGAGTTCTATTGAGGTGCGCTACCCATGTTCAGGTGTATGGAATCACCGCCCTGTGAAGCTCAGGCATCTAGCGCTTTGGGAAACGATCATGATGCACCTTCAGAACGATCGAATAGTGATGCCACTGCGACAATCACTCAACACAAGAGATCCCGGAGCGATTTTGAGCCAGACGATCATGATAATGGTGATGCTAAGGAAGGCAAATACCAAGTCCAAGCCTTGTGGGCATGTCCATTTCTGAAGTACGACCTGCTTCAGCACCAGGAATGCATGCACCTGAAACTGGCGCGGACCACAGACATTAAGCAGCATATCAGACGCAGGCATGTTCTGTCCAAATATCACTGCCTTGGGTGCTGGGAGAGCTTCCCCTCCGAAAATAAATTGAACAAACATACGCAGGCTCAGACCTGCAGGACGGAACGATGGTCTGTCAGCAAGCACGGGATTTCAGCCGATCAACTGCGTCGCCTCACGCAGCGTGTTGCCAGAAACAAGAATCTTATGGAGCAGTGGTATGAAATCTGGGATATCATTTTTCCTGGCACGCCCAAACCTGTGGATGCGCGTCTCGGAACCGTGGTGGAGGAGGTCATTGGCATGATCCAACGGTTCTGGAAGCGCAAGGGCTCTCCTGCTGCGTCCAAATTTCTCAAAGCCGGACCACACCCTGACCAAGAAGAAGCTCAAGTTCCGGCCTTGCTAGATAGCTTAGTTCAGGAGATGGAAAGTCACTTTGACCTCAGATCTTCAAGATCCGAGTCGAAGCAAAGTCAGGAGCCCGGTAATGAAAATTGCCAATCGGGCAGCCTGGATATGGAAGACAGTCGGTCCAGTATCAATCCAGAGCGAATTAAGAGCGAATTCAGCTTCCATTTGCCAATACCGTACCATATTGATCGGAAAGATGCCAGGAACGAACTATATGAAACAAGATCATGGGGCTGTTCTCCATACGAATCTCAGCAAGTTGCTACCCTTGACCTTGACCTGCTAGACTTTTATGTGGATTCGGATCCACTGGAAGTTGATTTTTTCGCTGGCATCGAAGACGGTATTTTTAGTAGTTAATGCGGAGAGACGGTCAATTTTTTTTCACTTTTTTTTTTTTGGCCTTGCTTGAGATGTTATTCTCTCGCCTTTGTCTCGATTCTTTCGATTGCTCCACATCAAATTAAGTGGCTCAGCATGTTGCAATCATCAGGCTGTAACTCTCGTTTTATTTTAGCTTTATACCCTGGCTTCCTCTCAATATTTAGTTCTACTCTCTGGAAAGAGAATATAGATTTAATAAATTTGTTTCATAGGAAGGACATGGCCAGATTTTTAGAGTCCTTAATCCGCTATGGCAATTCACCCTCGGCTTTGAGTTAAATGATGTACTCCGCCCTTTCCCTCAGCCTGGCAAGATTAGAACGGCAGGATAAAGTAAGCAATAAACTACAAAAGATCCCTCTATTCACTCAAAAACCCAAAAGTGATGGCAATGGCTAGTTCGCGGGAGCGACGCGGCTGGAAGCCAATCTTACATCACGTGAGGGCTAGTGACAACAAATACTCGCGTTTCTTGCGGAGGTCTTACTGCCACACAATTTGCTGGCAAGAAACCATTTAAAAAAAATCGCCGTAGAAACCCTGCAGCGAAGTACTGTACTCGAATTAGCCATGAGCGATAGAAAATTTCATCTTTTATTCTCCCTCCCTCCCGAGCTGCGCCTCGAGATCTATCTCTTCGCCACACCGCCTCGCTTGGTCGAAATTAGAGAATCAATTGACCAAGAGTTCGAAGACTTTCAAGAGGAAATTTTCAACGTCCCAAATCGATTACGACTTGATCCATCTCTAACATACTTTGCCTTCAACTGGCGCGACCGTCTTTCGATACGGCGCCGCCAGCAGCAGTTGGAATCTTTCGGCTTCACGAGCGGCAGGCCGGTACACCAGCCTTGGCCGCCTTCCCCCGCCACGCCCGAGATCCCCCTCGATTGGCTACATGACAGGCCAAACATCGCTTGGGAACTGGCTAGATACAGCCACCTGTATAGCCAAGCTCCAATCCCACCTTTACTGCATACATGTCGAGATTCTCGGACTATGCTGATGAACCACGGCTATCAGATTGCGTTCCGGACGCGATCAAGTCAACCACGGACGTGGTTTCATTTTGGCCGCGACATTTTGTTCCTCGAATTCACTACCTGGAACCATGAAGAGCCAAGTTGGATTTTGAGCGGTAGTCCATGGGACGTCGGTCAGTTTGCCCCAAGCGAAATGAAAATGGTTCAAAATCTGGCCTTGGACCATTCAGCTTTTGTAGCTTCTCCGAGACTTGAATCATCGCACTACGAGCAATTCTCCTCTCTCATAAGACTCTTCCCACAACTGAAAGAGCTTGTGCTTGTGGAATGGAGCGATAGGTATTTAGAAGATTGGGCTGTAGAGCCTGGATCACAGTCTTTGAAAGCCAAAGATGCCGATCAAAGGAGTTTCATTGAGAGGCTTTGGGTCCGCGTGCCTGTGGAGGAGATTGACAGTACATTCCACCTTCTCTATCAATATACTTCTTGGGGGAACTCCTTGGCAGCGACTGGATATGCCGGAGAGTTTTTTATAAAATACAAGCAAGAGAATGGACCTACTGCACCATTTTTTGAACACCTCGGGCCATGCACAGAAAAAGCTTTGACAGATCACATGAACTCCGTGCTCGATTCAAAGCCGATTCAGCCAATCACTCCATGGAATATCCCTAAGCTGACGGTGGAACATGTTTTGTCACCGTTCATATCCAGGGTTATATCTAAAAACAGATTGATTGTCGAACAGGAGGTGCGGAAGCTACAGAATGAGTGGTCCTCCGTTAGAGATCTCGCAACAAGTACCCGAGTTCACACTTCGGAGCATGAAGATGCTGCGACCGCATTTGCGAAATTACATTGGCCTTATCCAGACTTTCACGACTGTCGCCCTGAATATTGCTTGGGTGAGTGCTATGAACAAAGGCTCTTTTGCAACGCAAAAAAGTGGTGGATCCAAGAATGGCCTGGGAGGTCCTAAAGTATCTTATTTAATTCTTGAGTTGTAGAGGCGAAGATAAAGCGGTTCTGGGTGTTACAATCACGTGTCGAATTGTCATTCGTTTGACTTGAGATATTTAAGCATGAGGAATACATCAAATGCCTGGATTGTGAATTCAAAAACACAAAAAGATAAATTAAACCTAATCAACGATTGCGCTTGTTTGAAAATCCGAGGCAAATGTGTCAGATTTACTCGTGCTTGATGTTCCACGTCTGCTCCGTTCAGAATTATATATTCTTCTCCACTTTGAAGACATCACACGGAATAGTGGCCGTAGATTTGGAGCCGATGCAATGATGATTTGAGCCGTTATTTCTGAATATGTAAGAATATCTGCACATTGTTAATGGCAAACAAACAAATAGTCCTAGTCAACAACCACTCACAGCTTCTGAGATCGTCCAAATCGATTGTGAGTATAATAAGTCGAGCTGTACTAAGGGTTATTGTGATAGCACCAAGTACGAAAAGACCGATCAGTCCCATCCTATCTCTTCCCTGTAAACTCTTTAATGTCGGAAACATGCCGAATGGCAATGCAAAAACTAGGACCAAGACAAGAAGTGTCAGAGTAACTTAAAGTAATCAGAAGGGTACGGGCCTTACCGAGTAATTCTGACAGCATATTAAGAGACCAACTGGTATACCACACATTTGGATCACCTCCCATTAAACACACATCACCCGTAGCCCTTTTAATCATCCACTTAGTTCAATTGCCCTACATGATCCGGTCTTACTCACCATAAAGCAGACAAATTGCTCCCACACCAAAACATGTGGGTGAAGACAGTTGCTAAAAACGCAAGACACGAGTAGGCCATTGTGGCATAGAGGCAGTACCGCAAACGCTGTTCGGAAATAGGGAACAGCTCGTAATAGAATATCATAAGACTGAATCTTGGGAAGTAACAGACCAAGTCGATGATTATACCGAGTATAAAAAATACCTACATAGCCAGGGTTTTAACTAAATTCCATGCATCAATCAAGAAGATGGAACTTACCTGTACTAATGCATCGTTAGTCTTATAGCCGTCTTGCTCTTCTATCGGGAGAGAATAAAACCAAGTATCTCCAGCGACGAGAGCAAGAAAACATAGTGAACCGAACACCAGTAAGATATCTGATGCCCAAGGGTATGATTTCTTTGCCCAAATTCGAACCGAGATACGAATGACTACAGTAAGAGAGGATATAGCAAACAAAAACCATTCCAAGACCTAAGCGCAATGGTTAAAAAGATTGAGTGAGGGTGGAGATAAAAATCCGTCATGTACAAGGTAGGTTTGACTTGCCTGGTATGTGAGTAGGCTAAGCATAATAGCTACAATGAGGAACTCTAGATTAAGTCATCTCATCAACATCCCAATAGGGGCTGCCAGACCAGCGGAAGCAGCCGACACAGTTATTGACGATTTCTTGTGTCGTGATATCAGTAAGCCGTCAGATGCATCCAACAAATATAAGAATCAGAAGCTTTTTGTAAAGAGTTGGTGAGAAGTGGGCAAGGAATGCAGGGAAAACCGGACGAGGGCAGTCATGGCACATTTTACTTTTTAATTGGCCGGAAAATATTAGTAAATGACCATGCCCTAAAAAGTTTGTTTGCATCTAGTGGCGAGGGGGCGTTGAGTTAAATTCGCACATTTTTGCAGAAACACCTTGGGCAGGGCGGTGGCCTACGTATTTTTGTGCTGCTGGCGAGTACATAAATGAAGAACATGGCTCCTATAAACCACTATCCTGGCCCACGGAGCAATTTCATCATGTGTATATGAAATTCCTCTCAACGTATAGGTGGACGGTATATTGCAAGACTCTAGTAAAGAGTTTGTTTCATTCCAGAGAGAAAGTTAATTCAGTCACCATTGGTGGAACACATTCCACCAAATTGGGGGTCGCCGCTTTCAGAATAGAGGACTCAATATAGCGATCTACGCAAAAGTCTCGTAAAGTGAAGAACGAAAACTAAATCGCGCAGCAAAGGATCAACGGGTGCTTGCTTACTAATTCTCTCCACTACCATATATTCCCTACTATTATACGACTAGCTATTGCGACCTGTTTACCCTACATGGCCAACATTTCCATTAGTCGAGTTATCGGCATTCGCTATCACTGCCCTTGATGATGTCCATGTCATCCAAAAGACTAGCATCCTCCCATCTACTAGTATGTAACCAGTGGCTGCCATGGAGGCGATTCGTCAAGGAGTTGGATCTAGATGCACATTACACAACGGCTTGGTCGACATATGCCATACCATTCTTATGAGACGTCAAGGAGATAAACAAGTCTCAGCCAGCCATAGCTGAGATTAGAAGCGAATTCTCATGGTCGGAAGACTATTCTCTAAATTTAAAAACTACACATTTGCTCTTGTAGAGCTATCGATGAAAGATATTAACTCAACGGTAAAGGCCATCTGACTATATAGAGTTGCGCCGCTGAAGTATAAACATAGAAACATTCAGAATTTGAACAGACGGCTGCCTGGTGGGATAAAGACCCTGATTCGTCACTGTTTATTGTTGACCTTGTGATTTCTCAAATTTGACCGTATCAAGCCAACAGGTATCACCGCCAGTATAACCGACGTAGTAGCCAATAACGATCCGAACGTTTCCAGCATCAATCTGAGCCTGCGACAGCGCGCAAGTAGTTGATGCTAGGTACCATGTATTGTAGTCGTTGTTCAAGGGAAGTTGTGTGTACCCGACACTGGTAAATGCATCAGGGGACCCGTAATAGCAGGCCATGTACACGGTTTGACATGCGCCGATCGGTCCCGGAGCTTTGGAATAAAATCGAAACGAGAACGTGTACTCAACACCGGGCTCCAAGGCAGCGGAGTTCAGGTTTTGTGTGATTGAATGCCACTGTCCCCTGTCGCCAGAGCCCATGGAAATCTTCAGAGACGCTACTCCATCATGATAAAAGCTCTGGTCGGTATTGGAGTTACCTCCACCTAGAGACCAGGGCTGAGTCCCCAGTGCAAGGTCGTCAAAGCCAGGGTTCGTGAGAAGTGTTGGGACTGCAGCAGGTGAAGTGGTTGTAGTGGCAGGCTCAGACGTAACAGCATCACTTGTCACTTCTGGAGTTGAGATCGTGATGTCGGCGGTCGAGGATGTTAGATCTGAAGTGGCAACAATTGCCATGGGCGTAGTGGTATCGATGATCTCAGTCGATATTGTTTCAATCGGCACGATGACGGTAGTCGAGACATCATCGGTAGATGCAGGGGCCGTGGTTGTGATGTCAACAGGGTCATTGGAAGGGCTGGCGGTACCAGATGTGGCTTCCAAAGTGCTAGAATCAGGGAGCACAGTAGTTGTCTCTGGCTCCAGCAATGCTGTGCTCGTAAGTGACGGTGCAGAAACAGAAGCGACAGAGGAGTAAATTGTCTCAGCGTCGCTGGCGCTCAGTGAAGTGGTAGAAAGTCTGCACAAGCCGGCTTCAGAGATCACAGCCAGATATCCGAGAGCCACCAGGCTCGTGCCAACGCCGTGGAAGATCATGATGAGAAACGAGGAACGGTTTGATACGGATCTGAAAAGAGCAGATGGGAAGGACAGCTTTTGAGGTATACATGAAATAATTACCCGTATCCGATGGCCTCGGAAATAAGATGTGGCTCACCAACTGATCGTGGAACTATTGATTTTTGTGTGCCTAGTTGAAAAAAAAACCCACTTTAGCGCAGAGCTATTGAGTGCGGCTGGCTGCGGCGGGGATGACCGTGGACGCCACCTCCTGACTAGATCAATGAATTGCTTGGCATGGGGTGTTTTTTATTCTGTTAAGAACACAAACCTTTGAAAGGTCTCGTTCATGCGTGATTTGACTCGCCCAACTCGATCAATTTTGTCAACATAGGCAATAACATTTCATCATTCTATGTGGTAGAGTGCCATCTCGACGCGTTCGTATTGGGCTGATGACAAGGAACCAGGGGCCCTGGCCATGGTGTTGGGTGGTTTTGGTTATGACCCACCTAAAAAGAGCTCCAGATGGCTAAAGGTCCGCTTTTGTACCGGGTCTGACCGAGCTGAACATTGAAGTTATTGCTTGACAGGGATCATATAACAATGCCAAGAACTCAGCTTTGGTCCCTTTGAGGATTGACACAAAAAGTCTAGAGGCGAAGCGGTGAATTGGTTAGATACTTGGGTTCGTGATGACTGGGGGATCCTAGCGTCTAAAATAGACCCATTTGTATCTATGGAGCCATGGATAGAGAAATGAACTTCAGTACACTTGGGTTTCGTCTCCGAACATAGGAGTCTAATTTCAATTATAGTCTAATCCATCCTATCCTGCTGCATATGGGCTTTTTTCCCTCAACATCGATCCATACTTCCACAGAAAAAATGGGCCTGGAAGGCCTATCGCAATGGCAATAAATCCAAGCAAGGAATTCCCCCAGTCCAAACCCAGCGACCCGTACAGGTACGGTGCAAAAAGAGGGCTGTTCACATCACGTTAGGATCTGCTTGTTTTCATCATGAGAGCGAATACTTACAAACCGAAACCTGCTAGGCTACGTGTGACTACCACTGAAGCCACGGCAGAGGCAGCATAGCGTGTATATGCATCAACAGTGTAGGTCTGAAGGCATTGGAATCCTAAAATCATCCCGGCAGAAAACAGCATGGCTCCAATGTTAGGCACTATCCAGTGAGTATGCGCAGCGGCGCTCCATCCGTACATGAATAAGCCTGCCGGAACCAAGAACGCGCCGGGAATCATTAAAGGAACCCGAAATTCCGGCCTACCAATGTCATCATTCTCTTTGCGCAACCGCTGATAGACAATATCGTTTAATGGAGCCGCAATTTGGGTCGCTAGCAAGAATCCAAGAGTTATGGATAAATAGTTCAGGCTACCGATGCCGGAACTTTGGTCGTATATGCCTACCCATACATTAGGGAACGTAGAGATCATAATGTACATGAGACCGTAGAGATATGCCCTGTTATCGGTGAGATACAGTCTAGACAGAGTTGTAGATGATTAGACCAACATGTATAGTGCAATGATTTGAACAATGATCTGCGTGCCAAGGAGACGAAATGGCCTACTCAAATTTGTTGCGTAAATATGGCCAAGCGTCCTCTTTTCGCTCTCAAACTCCGTATGCCAAGCTGAATCGTTCGCTTCTTGGCGGAGCTGCTGTGCTCTATTTCCCAAAATCACAGGTGCATACGTTTCTTGCAAATAAACAAAACTTAACGCCTGGATAACCGCAGCCACGATCGACGTAGACCAAAAACACCACCTCCAGGTAGTCTATACTCCACATTAGTCTTCCTAGAACCTCAGAATGAGAAGACATCGACATACCTTCATAGCGATGAATCCCCCTGCGATCGGCCCGAGGCCTGGACCCAATACCGGAGCCAGGCTGTACACTCCAATCGCTCTGCCTCGTTCTGTCGCGCTCCAACAATCGCTCAATATCCCGGCACCTAATGACATGGGAGCACTGCCTCCTATTCCACTCAAGAGTCGCAGCGCAAGCATTTGCCCTTTTGTTTGAGCAAAACCGCATCCCAAGTTGAAAGCAAAAAAAACCATATTGGATGCATTGAGCACAACAGTCCTCCCGTACATCTCCGACAGAGGTCCTAGAATTAAAGGGCCAACTGCGTAACCGAGGATAAATATGGAAAGAACAAGATACTGCTCAATACTCGATGAAATGCCCAATTCCTCGCCTATTTGATCCAATGCTGGTGCGAGCATAGAGGACGCCACCGGAGAATTGAATGCGAATAGAGACACCAGTATTGTCGTCACCCATTTCTTTTGCTTTGACCAGGTTTTGGGGTTTTCGGGGTCAAAGGGTTCTACCCATGTTACCTTGTGCAAATCAGCACGAGCACCTGGCCCCGAAGTGTTAGAGTAACGTACCAAGTGGGACTCATCGCTGGTATTCGCATTGCATTGACGGTCAACGGGCTGGCTCATATCTATAAGAATCAATAACTTAGAAGTATGCTGCAAAATCAGGCAAAACCAGCTCCCAAGAGGAGAGGGAAAAAGAAAAAGTCGAGAACTCTGGCAGTCGTGTATGTGGATCTCTTTGGTGCCAAGATAATGGCAGTCCAAACAGCCTCAAGTTAAGCTCATAGAAACTTGAGCAAACTACAATCCAAAATTGAAGTGGTTTAAAGATACGGTTTGGTCTCAGAGGCACATTTCTTCATGCTCGGTTTGGCTCTTGACAGAACCGAGGTGGATACACTTTTCTTAGCGCATCCTCGGAAGCCCGAAACTCTTGCATCATATCCTCGGAAGCACTGTCCCTCGGGGCAGTGCCACGATCTGAATATTTGAATCAACCTTCGCATGCTTGGTTTCAGCATCTGCAAAGTGCAAGAAATTAGACACATCACAACAAAGACCTCGATATCAGTAAATCTACACGCCATGCCTTCCAAGCAGTCAGAAGCACTTCTTGAGTATTACAAATACATTGGAACCAGCACCAAGGGCAAAGACCTCCCATTCGACATTTATAGAACATTTCTCGAAGAAGTGCATACGCTCTCCTCAGAGCCGACCGACGTCACGTATGAGGAGGTTCAATGTCCAGGATCCGTTCGCCCAGCAATCTGGTGCAAGCCTATATCTGCTTCAGCCCAACACGCCATCCTTTACTTCCATGGCGGCGGATACTTCTCGGGATCTCCATCCATGTACCGTAAAATTGGGGGCCACCTCGCAAATGCGACAGGAGTATACGTCCTACTTCTAGATTACCGTAGAGCGCCTGAGAGTCAATTCCCTCTGGCGCTCGAGGACTCAACAGCGGCTTGGAAATGGCTGTTGGAAAAGGGGTTTAAGCCTAATCAACTTGCTCTATCCGGTGATTCCGCTGGAGGCAATCTTGCTGTCGCAACTTTGCTGAAACTCAAACAATTGGGTGGTAGTCTACCGGGCGCAGTCGTTGCATTCTCGCCGTTCTTGGATTTGGAAATGAAGGGAAAGTCTTATGATACAAACGCCGAAACTGATGGCATCATCAGCCGGGAAACTTCCGCTGGTGGGCTTGGGATGTGGCTTGGGCAGACGTCTCCCAAGGATCCCTTAGCAAACCCATTGTACGGTGATTTCGCAGGCTGCCCACCAATCTACGTTTCGGCAGGAGGCCATGAGGTTCTGCTGGATGATTCGGTCAAGTTAGCCGAGGTTGCTAAAGCTGCGGGGGTAGACGTTAAGCTTGATGTAGCTGAGGGCATGCAGCATGTATTTACATTCATGGCTGGAAGAGCCCCCGAGGCAGATGAAGCACTCAAACAAGTCGGTGCCTGGCTTCGTCCTAAGATGAACGTGACAGGTAACTGATGAATAAAGTGTAACCGCCTTAGTGGATATAGATATATATATAGCTGGGTAGTCAGCCGCCCGAACTTGATCATATCAATAAATTGCTAGTATAGTGAATATTTTTGCTTTTCCCGGTCACTTTTCTCTTCTGAGGATCTCTGATAGCGGGATATCTCCTCTACTGCTCCCGGCACTTATTGGCTTCCCGGTAAATATATAAATATTATATAAATAAAATAGAAAAAGTAAAAGAAAATCAGATTCCTTTGTTGTGTCATTTGTGTGTTCATTTTTGGGGTGGCAAATTGATATCTAGTTGTAGCTGTCGAGTTTTGTGGTTTGGCCAAGGTAAAGGAGGACCACAACCAAATTTATGGCTTCTATGGAACTAATCACACCATTAAAATTTCAGAAGGACACAGTGGAATAAATTAGATAACAGAAGTCTAATATATTGCTCGCGGCATCTACTACTTTCCTGCAGTTCACTTTATATTAGGCTTGACCTATCACCCTGTAGCCCAAACAGCAAACGTACCCCGTGATCGATGACAAACATCAACAACCACAAGGCGAGACGCATACTTAGAGATGATCATCACTAGTATTTACTTGAATATGGCACGGCTAAGCCTTAGGCCTTGTCAGAGCCTCTCTTTGCTTCCGTTTGCTCTGGTAGGGGCTGTCGTCTTTGCTTCGGATGTAATAACCCGTGTCGGCTAATGGGTCCATATCCGTTTGACCATAGCCATTACCAAGATAAGAGAAACGGTTACCGTTATACTTGACTTCCATGTCGTCCCAGCGCACATCAGACAAGCATTCGGAGTAGTGGAGGGTCGATCCGGGCCAGAGAGCAGTGATAGGCGCATCGGGGCGGTCGGCCTTGTACCAGCTACGGCACGACTCTGACCAAACTGTTCTCTCCATGAATTTATTCTTGTGCTCAACGAAGTCGTCGACAGCTTCTTGCTTGGGGGCAAAAGAGTGGATGTTCTCAACTTGGTGGCGAGAAATAACCTGCATCATCCAATCTGCCTGGGCTTCGATGGCCGGAAGGACGGGCCCGTTGCCGATGGGGCAGTTGGGTCCGAGGAAGATCAGATAGTTGGGGAAATCCGGTGCTGCGACTCCCAAATACGACCGCGGCTCTTTAGCCCATGCGTCTTGGAGATTTTCTTTGCTGGGTCCAATGAGGGGGAATCGAGGGCGAAACGAAGTATCGAATCCAGTTGCGCAAATAAGAACATCCACGCTGTGCTCTTTGCCATCATCGCAAAAGCAGCCAGTCTCCGTGATTCTCTTAATCTCACCATACACAACTTGAACATTTGGCTCAGAGAGACTCTCCAAGTATCCAATACCTGGTGTAAGTCGGCGGCCTAGAAAGGAGGAACATATCAGCTTTGTTTATGGGGGAAATAGAGGTAGAGGGTGTCCTACATCCCAAAGACCAATCAGGAATCAACTTCTTCTCAAGATCCTCGTTTGCCAGCTTCTGTTTCATCTTCTCCTTGATGTATGCTTTGCTTTCCTTCTGGGCCTGGTGATCTTTGTGAAACAGGTTGAACAGTTTGTTTTGATCCCGCTCAATATTCTTTCGGTACTGAGTCAGTGCATTTGGGTCCTCTGCAAACTTCTTCTTTTCTTCGGCTGTGTAGTGATGCTGATTCAGTCCTCGAACGGGGGAGATGTAAGCTGGCTCTCGGATGAAGGTAACAATCTTTTTCACATGTGGTTGAAGGGTCGGAAGGACCTGGATCCCAGAGGAGCTGTAAATATTAGTTTAGTTGACCCTTGATATCTGTATTTGAAAAATAAATGGTCTTACCCATTTCCAATCAGTCCAATAACTTTATCTTTCAGATCAACAGAGTCATCCCAGTTCGCTGTATGGAGCAGCTTGCCCTTATACTCGTTAATACCGGGAATGGGCGGATACCGCCAGGCGTTTAGAATGCCACCAGCGTTAATTAAAATGTGGCAAAAACTTTTGAAGACTTTGCCCGTAGTCAAATTTTTTATTTCGACATCGTATCCGCCGAGCTCGCGGTTCCAAGAAGCGCCAACCACTTGGTGCAGGAGCTTACAATATTTCCGGAGGTTATACTTTTGTGCAAAGCTGTCAAAATAGTTGTAAATCTCTTTACTTGATGCATAGACTGAGGACCACTTCAAATTAGGCTCAAAGGACCAAACATAGTTGTGAGCGGGAATATCGCAAGCGCATCTACAGAGTAATTAGCACAGATACAATAGCACTTGCCTTGACGGGCAAAGTTGCACGAAGGTATGACGTGGACAGAATCACACACCCTGGGCTAAAGAGAGAGAAAATGCTCATTAGTTCAGAACATCCGAAAGATGGCAAGTAACATACTATCGATTTTCAAACCAAGTGCCAGCAATATCTTCGTTCTTTTCATACATCTCCAGTTCAAAGTTGGTAAAGCTCCGTTGCATCTTGTAAGCAAAAAGCAAGCCTGAAGCGCCTGCGCCGACACAAATGACACGAAGCCGGCGTTCTGCGTGAATGGGCTGCTCAGTAATCACATAGCCACTACCATTAGTAGTGGCTGGAGATGATGAAATGCCATTTGGAGCGAGATGGGACATGTTTCTTAATTAATGGGAAAGACAGTTGTTCGATGAGGTTGTGTTAAATAAGTGTAGTTAACATAATACCGGAGCTGATATGCAGCTCGGGGTTTATATATGCTGTAGCCAACACTTGCCTCCATCACTCGAGCCATCCTCCGACACTCATACTCAACACTTACGAACGGCTTTGCACTGAGGGTGAATTGCTCCGAGGTAGTTTGACCTTGCTACAGTGGATCCGGAGCTAGTGAACCGCGCCAGTAGTGCCCTCGGGCCAGCCATCCATTGAATTCCTCGGAACCAAAGTATTTGTTGCCTTATATATGAGGCAGGAGCAGGCGTTCAGCGCGTCGCGTTCGCGAGCTACGCGTGTTCCTACCCTATACAAAGATAGATAAACAAATTCAACGCCGCCTTGCAGCAAAAGTCTTTTCTACAAAGTTCTTTTTTTTTATTACGATAATATTCATTCTAGTCCATAATTCTTCCCTCCATGTGCTATTACTATGCAATTTTCCCCAATATCTCGCGGATGGGTATGAGTCTTCAATACCAAGATTTATTGAATTTCTATGGCATAGGCCAGTTCACGGAAGGTCACAACGTTGAACCCCACAAAACAACACTAAAAGGCTACTTTTATGCTCTGTGATTGGTTGAGCTCTACCGACATTATCCATGTGATGGGCTGTGCTCGCAAGCGAAAGTTCATTTTCTACTCAATAAACGTGATTCAAATCCTGATAAAGCTACTCTGTAAAATGGATGTATCCTGTTCTATTGCTCAGGATTTAAACAAGAAGTAAACCCAGCTAAACTGTCAGTCCTCCATCCACAACGTGGACTTGGCCTGTGATGAAAGAAGAGCCTTTGCTCAGGAGAAATGCTACGAGGGGAACCACGTCGTCAGTCTCGCCGACGCGACCCGTCGGATTGGGAAGTGAAGTCAACCTATCCATAGTCCCCGCCACCAATGGTGTTTTGATCAAGCCGCTAGAAGGGATCAAATTAGTGACTGGTTCGTTGTCATCATAATAAAAGGATCAAAAGACACTTACGGCGCTACCGCGTTGATGCGAATGCCACGACTGGCGAATTCTCTAGAGACGCCGCGAGTGAGCCCCACAACACCGTGCTTACTGACGTTATATGGAGACGTGTTGGAATATCCCCGAATACCTGCACAACTGGCCGCGTTGACGATGCTCCCACCTTCTTTCATTTCTCTCAGCTGCGCACGCATACAATACATCACACCCTTGAGATTCACATCGAGGATGAAATCCCACAAGTCATCTGGTATCTCTGTCAAGGGAACGAATTGGCTGTCCGCAAGCCCTACTCCGGCGAAATTCACCGCTCCAGAAAGATGGCCAAACTTGGCCACCGTTGCTTTGACCCATGCATCTACTGCAGGCCCGTTTCGAACATCGAGCTGTGTGATAAGTAGTCGGTTTTGTGGCAACTTCTCAAACTGCGGCTTGATCTTATCTAAAGATTGATTAGAGACATCTGCTAGTGAGAGCGAGGCACCATGTTCAGCTAGAAACTGGGCTATGGCCAGTCCCATGCCACTGGCAGCACCGGTAATGGCGATGACCTGGTTTTCAAAACTTCGCGAGGTGTATGACATGATGGATTTTGACTTTGAGTTGAACAAGTTGGGTAGATATGATTAAAATTGACGAAACTAAATTAGGGACGCTATCCATTTTAAATACTAGGCCGCAGTGCTAAGGTGTAGGCGTTCGACAGGTCACAGAAGCTTTGGACGCATGATTGTCCGAGGCAGAAATTCAAATGTTCCGAGGAAGAAGACTTTCACAGCAATACACGAATATCCCGACTGCCTCAGCCCCGCTCCGAAATAAAGCGATTGGCGTCTGAAAAGGGACTAGATAGTAAAGTGGAACACGATGATGCCTCGGATATAGATGGTAAGATAGAATTGTTGGAATAAAGAATGAAGATACCGAGGATTTTTCTGCGCTGCTCTGGAATCAAGTTGATGCGTTTGGCAAGGAAGGTCCAGCCTGATGTTTCCAAAACCAAACGACAGATACTTTTATAACCAAATCAAAGGCACCATCTTTCGTCTTCGGGCAAATAATAGCGAAATCACAGTCATGTCTGAACTTATGAAAGCTGGGCAATGGGACCCAAAGAATAAGAGTATTGTCATTAATAAGATTCCCATCCCGGAGCCGGGCCCAAACCAGATTCTTGTCAAGATTATTTCGGCTTCCTTGTGCCACTCTGATTTCAAAGCGTTTCAGATACCAAGCGATGAGCCACGCACCCTCGGACACGAAGGCGCCGGTATTATTGAAAGATTTCACAAATCGGTCGAAGGCAAAGGATTGCAACGTGGTGATGCTATAGGATTTCTTTACCATATTGGCAGTTGCTATGAGTGTGAAGGATGTCAAGTCCATAGCGCATTTTGTGTCAAAGGTTGCAAGGTACAGGGCATTACTGCACCAGGCTTTTTTGCTCAA
This sequence comes from Calonectria hongkongensis, assembly GCA_017140755.1. NCBI lineage: Eukaryota > Fungi > Ascomycota > Sordariomycetes > Hypocreales > Nectriaceae > Calonectria > Calonectria hongkongensis. The sequence continues at coordinate 1,601,800 of JAACJA010000009.1, forward strand.
TACGCAGTCGTGGACTGGCAAAATACCATACACATCCCTCAGACATGGGATTTGAAAAGCAGTTCGGTGTTTTTTTGCGCAGGTCTAACTGGTAAGAACGAACCGCTGGCTTGATCGGGTGTTTCCCTTGGTGCTACTTGCTCACACCTGTGGTAGCTTTTCATACTGTTGATTCCTGTCAATTGGAGCCCGGCCAATGGCTTGGTGTTGTTGGTGCTGGCGGCGTTGGGCAACTTGCAATCCAATATGCCAAGGCCAAGGGGTTCAATGTTCTCGCTGTTGACATCAGCGACCAAGCGCTCAAGACAGCTTCAGCCCTTGGCGCTGCACAGACGTTCAACTCCCGCACCGATATCGGATTCGTGCCAAAGATACGGTTAGCGACTGCAGGTGGTGTGCATACAGTTGCTGTCTTCTCGGGATCGAAAATAGCATACGCCACTGCCTTCAATATACTACGGCTAGGAGGTCTGCTCATGGCGATAGGTATCATGGATGAGCCTCTAGAAATTCGCACGATAGATCTTGCTCTAGGAAAGTATAGAATAACGAGTGAGAACGTCGGGATGCCTTGCAGAATGAAGAAGGCGATGGACTTTACAACAAAGCATAAAATTCAACCTGAGGTCGAGTTTAGGAAATTGGATGAGCTTAGTACTATGGTGAGTGAGATGCGAGAGGGGAAGGCTACAAGAAGGATGGTAGTCAATCCTTGGGTTTGAATAGAACTCATTTTACTTTTATCATAAGTATCCTTGAGATTTCTGTTCGCGTAGACAAGCAGTATGGGTGCCATTCTTGCCGAGTTTGCTCACGAACCGTTGATAGGAAGTAACATGGTGGTTCTTGAATGGTAAGATACACAATACACATCAATCTAGAATTAATACTTCTATGGAGCAATTTGAAATATAATAAGTTCGCTAGCGGTAGCGTGAGTGGTGCTCATATGGAATTTATTCCAAGGGATGATGAAAACTGCTTGATCTAATTCCAATCTCCTTGTACTATATATAATCCCCTATCGAGCTGTGTAACCGCCATCGACGACAAAACTAGCCCCTGTGATCCAACAGGCACCGGGGCCAGCTAAGAAAACGGCCAATGCGGCAACCTCCTCTGGGAGCCCGGTTCGACCCCAGGGAGTGAGAGAATTCATCAACTGCTCAACCACTTCTTTTCCACGTTTACTCTTAGCGCCATCGTTGATACTAGTTTCAATAAAACCGGGCTGGATGCAATTGACATGGATCTTGTCTGTAGCATATTCCAAGGCAACAGCGCGAGTAAATTGTAGCACAGCACCTTTTGAACCACAGTACGAGCTAGAGCCTGGCATTCCAACAGAACCCATCATGGAGGACATATTAATGATCCAACCCCTGTCCCCAGATTCATGCGGGGTTTGCATTAACATTTGCTTGGCGGCGTGCTTACATCCTAACCATGCTCCTCGTACATTGACTTGAAAGGTTCGATCAAAAACCGACGTGTCGGTTTCGTGAATTTTTATGACCGGGCCACTTCCTTCAACGAACTGTTTGGAATTTGTTTCAGCTGATATACCTTGTCATTTTGTAAGCTAGGGCCTATCTCAGAGGCAGAGAAAGTAAATGTAGCAGAAGTGGATAAGAATCGAGCGGTCACTATAAATAGCCGGACAAAACAGCAGTTTTGATCTAATGGCATTCGTCTTGTAATAATATTTTGGCAGATATAGGAGGAGGATTGATCATGTATCATAGAGTCTGTGGAACGTACCGGCATTGTTAACCATGATGTCTATGCGACCGTGCGTGTCGACGGCGGTTTTGACGGCGTTTTCCACGTCACTTTCGATCGAGACATCGCACCTTACGAAAGTAGCCCTTGGGACATTTTTCTTATCGCTAGGCCAAAGCTTATTTACCAAGTCAGTAGTAGGAGTCCGTTCAGTTCCCTTTAATGTTGTCGTAACATGTAGCGCCTCGGGTGGATTCAGTGTGAGATCTGCCGACACGACATAAACTCCTGCTTTAGCAAAAGCCGCAACGATGGCACGCCCGATGCCAGAGCTGCCGCCAGTAACAACGGCTACTTTGTCCAACAGAGATCCAATGTCGGAGGTCGCAATATCAGCGAACCTAGCCATGGCGTAGTATTCACTTTGGTCCATGACGGAACAAAAGATGTTGCAAAAGAGAGTATAGGAGATTGATATTGACACTATTTAATATGAAATCTACGAGTTATTGGTGGTAGAATGGTTCTTTTTAAATATATTTCACACCACAGAGATGAAACGAAGCCTCGGTGAAGATTGACCCCACTTTGGGCTAATGAGTTCAATTTATTCATGTTATTTGGGGTTAGGAAATGTGCGCCCTACAATATGGATTATGTTGTAAGAGAAGTTACGCTCATTGAAAGGATATAACTTTCAGTTTCAATGCTGTGCTGTTTAGAACTTCCTCGGATTTACTAGTTCCTCGGGTCCAGCAGTTCCTCGGGACCCACACATTGGTGGACTCCAACTAGTACAAGTTGAGAACAGCGGGAAAGCAGAGCCGATCCATGTACCCTGGCATTGAAGTCAATGATTGAAGTCAAGGCGAAAAGGAAATGTTCAAGTGAGACCAATAATGCTTTAATCCACATTTCCACCACCTACTCCACTGGGCTTGGCCCTTTTCCTACCCCGAGGTTTAAGTTATTCCGACAAAACCACTGTCTTCGTTTGTGTAAAATCCAATAGACCATGTATGCCCAATTCACGCCCTAAACCACTTTCTGCAAAGAATGTTAGTGAAATATTTGCTTGCTTTATGCATCGGAGACATACGTTTCCATCCTCCAAAAGGTCTCGTGGAATGAAGATAGGCCGTCGAGTTCACAGTAACCGTGCCCGCCTCTAATTTTGGAGAGAGGCGAAGTACCCGCCCGACATCCGCTGTGAAAACGGCGGCGCCAAGGCCGAATTCGGTGTCATTTGCCTTTGCAACGACTTCCTGTTCTGTTTCAAAAGTGTCAATGACGACCACAGGGCCAAATATTTCCTCTTTCAGAATCCTCGCGTTGTCCTTTGGCTTCAAAAACACGGTGGGTTCGATATAGCAGCCCTTATCGCCGAGTGATTTGCCACCTATCAGCAGAGTGGCTTCTTCTTTTCCGATCTCAATGTAGCGGAGGACAGTCTCATACTGCCGTCGGTTGAACATGGGACTTGACTTTGTTGTGATGTCAAAAGGGTCGGAGCCTAGATTCTTGCGACAGGCTTCGATTAATGGTTGAAAGGCGGCCAGAAACGTCTCTAGGATTGATGATTGAACGTAAATCCTGGTTCCCAGGACACAGCCTTGTCCGTTTAGGTACAAGAAGCTGGTCGCGCATGCAGCTGCCTTTGGTATATCGGCATCAGCAAAGACAATGACTGGTGTTTTCCCTCCAAGTTCCAAGGTACAACTTTTGAGATTCGATTGGGCTGCAGCGATTTGCACTTTTCTCCCCACAGGTACACTGCCAGTGAAGCTGATTTTGCGTATTTTCATGTGAGAAGCTAAAGCTTCTCCTGCTTCTGCTCCCCCTGTGAAGACATTAAGTGCCCCAGGCGGAATTCCAGCCTCATTCGCAAGGCCGGCAGCTCCGAATATACTCAAGGGGTTCATTTCACTTGCCTTGAGAACCATGACATTTCCCGCTGCTAGAGCAGGTGCCGCTTTCATCGCGAAGGTTAATAAAGGCCCATTAAAGGCGGCAATACCGGCAGTAATTCCAAAAGGCTCATGTCGAACAAGCTAAATTGACCCAATCTGTTAGTATGAAGCTGCCGAGGTAGGGTTCAGAAACAGACTTGGCCCCACCTGAATGCTATTACCATTAGCAGGAGCCATCTCTCCATGTATTTTGTCAATGTAATTGGCGTAATCTATGTAGCCCCAGACGGTATTGGTTAGCTAATGCTTCCAAGAAAAATTCTTTTCCAAATTTTGGTGTAGCTCTTACATTTGAAGATATTTGCGGCTCGGACTGCTTCTCCATTCGCCGTGGCAATCTCTTTCCCACTGACCAAGGTGTCGAGATATCCAAGTCGTTCTTGGTTAGCGATCATCAAATCACTGTACTTGACCAAAACATCTCTGCGAGCCTCCTAGAACCTTGTTACACTGTGGTCTTGAGTTATGCCAGGGGAAATGGTCGTACTAGACCGAGAGCTTGCCAGATTGGAAGCGCCGAGGCAGCAGATGCGACAGCCGCATCCACATCAGCCGAATTTGCTGCATGAAGATCTAAAATATGTCAGTAGAGCCCCTGAAGATAATTAGCTAGAAATAGCTACCCGCAGTGATAGTAGTATCGTCGATTGAACTTGTGAGTGTTAATCTCTCACTGCCCACCGAAGGGACCCATTTGCCATGGATGAACAAATTTGTATGAATAGGATGCTTGGAAACCATTTTCAGTTACAAAATCACTCCAAAATTGACTGATTATGATATAATGACTGCTTCCTCGTTCAGAATGTTCTTCCTACTAACGTTGTAGAGATATATATGCTAGGTCATGAGGAGAATGACGGGTTCTCAGCTATCTCTAGAATGATGTTTTTGTTGCGGGTTTACTGTGGGGCAATATCCGAGGCGATGAATATTTTTAGTCCTTGGCTCGGATGGTCGTATGTTAGGTCAAGGCCGATCTTTTGACACACAGAAAATTCCGAGGAAGGCAGTCCACGTGCACCTGCCTCGGAGTTTCCGTCGAGATTCAAGATTCGAGATCTATAACTGTAGATTTTGGTTCTAAAGAGAGCCTATTGATTTACTTTGGCACTAGTACAAACACCAACTACCCAATTATACCATATACTATCCAGACAGATCCATCCAAAGAACACAATATTCAACATGGCCGTCGAAGTACACTACACAGATGATATCAAGGCCAAATACGAGGAAGAGAAAAGAAAGCGAACTCGCCAGGATGGCAATGCTCAGTTCATTCAGCTGGCAGATAATCCAAAGTTTCGAAATTATGCCAATGATCCATGGAACGACACCTCGGCAGAACACCCAAAACCCGAGAGCCCTGATCATCGGTACAAAGTCGCCATACTGGGTGCCGGCTTTGGAGGACTTCAATTCGCAGTTCATCTCATTGAAAAGGCAGGCTACAGCCCGCAGGATGTTGTCTTGATTGACCGGGCCACTGGTTTTGGCGGAACATGGTATTGGAACCGCTATCCAGGCATCATGTGCGATGTGGATAGCATGGTCTACCTCCCCTTGCTTGAGGAAACAGGGTATGTCCCCAAGCACAAGTACTCCTATGGCAACGAAATCAGAGAGCACGTCAACCGCATAGCCGAAAAGTGGAATTTTGCAGATCGTGCCTTATTTCGAACCGAAGTGAAGGGCGCAATCTGGGATGAAGAGTCGAAAGAATGGGTTCTGAGCGTCGTTGAGAACGAAGCTAGCGCCAATCCAAAGCCCTACCAAATCAGGTCCGACATGTTCTTCTTAACAGCTGGTACCCTTGTGAAGCCCAAGATTCCATCCATCTCTGGCATTGAGATCTTTAAGGGACATCTATTCCACACCTCTCGCTGGGACTATGCGTACACCGGCGGCTCAATCAATGACTGGACCTTGGATAAGCTGTCCGACAAAAAGGTTGCCATTATTGGAACCGGGGCAACATCCATCCAAGCCGTACCACAGCTTGCCAAATGGGCAAAGAAGTTGTATGTTGTTCAACGTACCCCGGCGGGGGTTGATATTCGTGGGCAAGCCCCGATCAAGCGGGGGTATGCCCAGGAGATTCTCAAGAAGAAGGGTTGGCAAAATGAGCGCCTTTACAACTTTCTCGCCCTCATGAGCAACTTACCCGACAAGCCCAAGGTTGACCTAGTCGCCGATTCTTGGAGCACGCTCACTGTCACCAGAGTATTGACGGGCAGCCCGGAGCTCGGAGACGTTGCACCCGAGAGCATGGAAAAACTCTTTGCTGACATTCGAGATGAAGACTTGGCCCGAACAAACCGCGTCCGAGCGCGTGTTGACGAAATTGTCAAAGATAAGGAATGCGCAGAGAGCCTCAAGGCGTGGTATCATACTTGGTGCAAGAGGCCATGCTTCCACGACGATTACCTTCCCGCATTCAACCAACCAAATGTTCAACTTATCGATACAAAGGGCCGAGGTTTGGAGCAGGTGACGGAAAATGGCATTGTGGCTGACGGCAAGGAATTTGATGTAGACTTGATTGTGTTTGGGACCGGCTTCAGCTATCTTGCTTCCAAGTCCCCTGCTACACAAGCTGGAATACCCATTGTTGGGCGTGGAGGTCTTACTCTTGATGAGAAATGGGACACCAATCTCGCTACTCTTCATGGTATCATGACGCGAGACTTCCCCAACATGTTTATGGCGAATTCAACCCAAGCCTCACTATCGCCGAACCAATCGTATACTTTGGGCGTATTTGCGAAGCACACTGCTGAAATTGTCCGCCAGGCTACCGATAAGGCGAAAGCACAAGGCTGCTCCAAGTTTGTGGTAGAACCTACTGACCGGGGCGAGCAAAAGTGGACGGAGCGCATCGTAGCCCAGTCCGGAGCTCTGGGTATAGCTGCAGATTGTACCCCAAGCTATTATAACATGGAGGGAGAGATGAGCAAAGAGATGTCTCCAGAGGAACAGCTTCGAAAAGCTAGAGCCGGATATTGGATTAGAGGGCCTCTAGACTATGAGGCTGTTTTGGCCGCCTGGGAGGAGCAGGGTAATCTCGATGGTTTAGAGCTGACGGTCTTCTGAGTACCATTGCCATATTTCCTTGTTTGAACAATTAAAAGAGTTATAGTTCTTAGATGGACTTTGCCTCCAGTTGATCTTCACAAAAGAGCTTTGTTATCTATCCCGACAGTAATATGTTGATAGAGATGGGAATTAAGTATTATTTCGTTGTGGAAGAGGCCAAATAAACCTATGACAAGGTTGGCTGGTCTTGGCCATTTTCATCGTTGTCAAATTTGAATGTTTCAAGTATTGGCAGGATTTCTTCGGCCCGTGCAGCAAATCCTTGTGAAAGCGAAATTTCATGCGATAAAACTAATTGAAAATAAAATCGTGGGCGGCGAACCAGGACATCCTGCCACCCAATGGTTAGTCCACTACTGGGACTAGAGTTGACTACAAAGCCCTGTCTTTCATTCGGTGTGTTGGGACTAGTATGGTTTAAACATCCATTATTACCATTACTAGATACCGGCGCAGCGAGATTCAGGAGTGAGGGCTCAGATTCGATCTGGTCTTGCAGGAGCTTTAAAACTTTATCTGCACCGTCTGATCCGCTGTAAGATTCTCGTATCTGAGCCATGAGCTTGAGGAAAATGTTTAATCGTCCCTTGCGCTGTGCGCTTTGTCCTGCGGTGGTGGAAAGCTTTAGATCTAATTGGTGCAGGATAAATGGGAATACGGAATGTAACATCCTAAGTTGAGAGTGATGCATTAGTAAATTAGTAGAGCTTTTTGCAGAGGCTCAAACTTACACTCCAAAGGATAGATATTTAGTTAAATTCAATAGGATTAGCTCTTTGATCAATTCTGTAATACTGTTGACACAATCTTTGATATCGCCCAAGCACCGATGCAAAATCTCCGCTGCAGGAATCTGTAATTGGTAGCCAGAATGTAGTAGAAGAATTTCTCGATGAGCAAGAGCCATCTTCGCGTTACTTTAGGAGAGATTAGTCACCAAACTTTCGTTTTCCAGGTTCGACAAATCACTTACTAGTAGGATATGTACATAGAATTGACAGAAGGTACCAAGGCTCGTTCGGAAATAGCCAATGCGGATGGTGTTGGAAATTGAACCACAGACTCTTCAAACCACTTTTCGAGGGAAGTTCTGCATTCTTGAATTCTTTTTATCGATCCTTGGGCATCTCGTTCTGCGGCAGGTCGCACTCCTGGGGCGCAAACCTCGGTTGTCACACCTGTCAGCGTCATAGCCAGTCTGCACTGCATGATGAAAAGTTGAAGGAGCCGCCTTGATGTTTCGCCATCGTAGACATTATTGGGAAGATGCTCGACTCGAAAAATATCCACCTGAAGAGACTGGAGATCTGGGATGTCGTGAATCTTGGATTGCCGCCGCGTTCCAACAGACAGGAGTCGATCGCGTAGAAAGCAGCACCACAAAAGCCTCAGAGATGCCCGTCTCTGGTTTTCTGGTGATCCAAACCTTTTAAAATGCTGCTTGGTCTTTGCGCTTTTGGCAATCTCAACAGCGATGTTGAGCCACGAGGTGTTCCGAACTGTCTGTGGGCTCTTGTCACTGGAGGTAAAGCAAGAAAGTAGCAGTGCACCATTCGCAATTAACACCTGATCCCCCTCTATGCCAAAATCGTAAAGTAGCTGATCATTTCTGGTCAGCTCACCTGCTTTCTTGTTAAATGTATCATGCTACTGACCTTGGCACGGCGGTAGAAATTCGCACCAGCCTTCCGATGGTTCTCAAAACCCGCTTTGCGAATGACGTCTGAATCGACGTGCTGAGGCCATGTTAGTTCCGGAATCCGATCGGATGTGATAGTTGTGGAACTTGCCGCGCTTGAAACACACAACATGGCATTGATGACGAATAAACTAAATTGAGAAAACTGATCTGGGTCTTCGTACGCTTGCCAAAATGTTGTTTCATCCGTCACGGGCAAGTTTGGATGGATGACAAGAAAAAATGCTCGGAAGAATTCATCTAGTTCTGGTGCGTTGGGTAGCTCGAAGGCGTTTTCGCTCTCTAGAAAGTCGACCTCTTTGGGTGAAAGATGAGATCTATTTCCGGGATCTACGCCGCATGGTGAAGCACCGATGGTAGCGACTTGCATAGAAAAGTCATCGTGCGAGAGGTTGCTTGGAATGATGGTGTCCTCGACATCAAGTGGCAGATGGCCCAGTTCTTTAAACATATACTGTCAGCCAATTGCAGGAGAGTGATGAGAACAGAATGTTCATGGCCCTGAGAATTTCCCCACCATTGTCTATCAGACCTGTCACGCAGTCAAGGCCCGGCATCTCCCAGACAAAATCGTCAACAGCTTCCACAATGAAATCCTTTGCTGTTTGCAACGGAAATTCGGGGCGGTCGCTTTGGGCATTATCGCCGTGTGAGCTATCAGTGTTAGAGTGTTCGCTGTGGGCGTACATTTCCAGATCCTCTACTTGAAGAGGTAGTGGAGCCGACACGGTCAGGTTTTCGGATTGTGCGGCATCGCCAGGTCTCGAGGTGGAGTTGTTTTCTGGTTTAGTCTGTCTGTATCATGGTCAATATGGTATTGGCGAAGAAAGAATACTTCATTTTAGTCACATATCTTCTGACTTGATTGGAGATTGAGCTCGGATGTTACTCACTTTTTCGTGCGTCTTTCGTCGACGACACATGTATGTCCATCGAGTTGGCAATTTGTGCAGCCGTTTTTTCGTATTTGACCATCACACCGCACCTTTCTCGCTTTGCACATTCTACAAGCTCGTGCCGCCCGCCTCCTCCGACCGATGGGAGGCAAAGGTTCCCATTGGAGGTTAGTATCAGGTGTTCTCATGGTATCGGTAGCAAGCATCATGATTAGAGGGGAGAACATGCACAACACCTGTGTATACCAACACACTTATGGATGAGACTCAGTCTTAGTGCCGATTACGCGATGAGAAAAATGGAATAAGAGAAAGAAACAAATGGTTGGGGGATACAGAGTATTCGGAGGCTCCGGTACCCCGCAAAGGGGGTTTTACCAAGCGCGGAGGTGACACCCTTGTCCACAAGATGCACCCGCGTTAACCTTGTAAAGCTTTGGCTTTAATTTTCGCACACTGTGTCACAAAACATATAAGGTTTACAGGGATATTTTAGCTAAGAGCCTATACTAACAATGCCCATCCTATTTTAATTATTAGGCATCTAATGCTAAAGCTTATGGGTCATACCAGTTAATCTAACAACGTAAAAGCTGGGTATGATCCTCATTGTACGCATTTCACTGTTGTTAGCCTTGTGCAAGAATTTGTTTCCTTCTCTTATGAGAATATTCCCTTTGAATGAAAAGATAGATTGAATGCCAATCAACTAACTTTCCCTAGCGGCCAGTATATATATTGCACATATATAAAATAATAATAACAATTAGAAATAAAATTTAATTAGCTCAAAGTACTATGAAAGTCTTCAATAGCCCTCTTTATGGTCTTTATAATATCTAAACACCCCGGAGAGTCTGAATGACAACAAACAGTGGCTCGGTATTGCTTGACAGGTAGCTTTACCACAGTTCCTTCCACGGTAGTAACTGAGTGGTCATTCAGTTGTTGTGTAACATGCGCTTCAACATCATCTGTGTTCCACGGACTCTTTTTTCTGTCTAAAATCAATAACTCGTTCTTGTCATACTTGACATCTCCATACAACTCTGCCCAAAACTCGACACCCAAGTCGTTTGCTGCCTTTTCCATGTTCATGCCGGCGAGACCGAGTAGTAGAACTCCTTTAGGAATGCCTTCGATAACTGCTTGAGCAACCTCGTAATCACGGCACATCATTCCATACAATGAACCATGAGGTTTAACATGATGTAAAGGTACATTTTCGCGATCAAGGAAACCTTTCAATGCACCAACTTGGTACACCGTAATGGCTGTTAGCTCATGCATTGATAGATTCATGGGGCGACGACCAAAACCCTGGAGATCAGGCAAGCCAGGATGAGCACCACACTTGACATTGTAGGCTTTGCACAGTCGTACTGTCTCTGCCATAATCAAAGGATCGCCACCTTTATGACGTGTTAGTTCCAGTCTCAAAGAGCAGAACCTTTTACCAACCCATGAAACCCGCATGCTATATTAGCGATGTCAATCAAGGGGATCAACACTGTATCTGGGCCACACTTCCAGTTGCCATACTGCTTCCATGTCAGTCCTCATATACTGTATTATCGAATGCATCCATAAATGTAACCTTACACCTTCACCTAGGTCGACGTTGAGCAAAGTTTTGTGCTGTATACTTGATGTCGGCATTTTGTAAGCCGCCATTGGTTAACCGGATTGGATGTTGCGAAACTGAGCAGATGGACAAGTCCTTACTAAAAGGATGTCTGGGCTTTAAACCTTTTGACATATCGATGAGCAAACGCTTAGTGGTAGGACTTGGAGACTATACCTCGAATTGACCCATGCTAAATCGTCGCTTTTGACTATGGGCCTGCCCCAATAGACAAACCCCAACGACCGTCCCTTCATCCCCAGACCCCAAATCTCCTTTTACGGAGCGGTGGACTGGTGGCTGTGTTACAAGATAGAATTAGTCAAGACAATATTCGATGGTCCCTTGGGTTTGGGATGATTTTTAATCAAAAGTAGCGTCAGAATGCCGTCCACAATCCACTTACGTATTCTATGCTCCAAATTGCCAAATTGGGATGGTACACACTACAAGGACAGGCTTTGTAATGCCTGAACCAACGCTAAACTACTTAGCATTGGTTAATAATCCAAGAGGATTATCACTCTGGAGGTTTGGGGTATTCGATATGACCTACGCAAAAAATTGGGATCTTATTTTTAGACAACCTAAACGCCATGCCGTGTAGTGGAAGTTCATTCAGCAAATCTGAGCACAAATTTTCAATTGTCAGCCGCATCACAGGAATCATCAACAGTCGCCACCGATCCAAAGAATTCCTCGACATTGTGGACGGTCATATTCGTCTAGTTACCTGTGAAAACAAGGTTGCGAATGATACGAGTCTAGCAGGCTGTTCAGGTTAGAGTTGAACAAGCCGCTATACTTTGGTTTGGCGATGATAATATCTCGAAGATGGTGTTGTAGATCGTTAACGGTAGCATAGTCAATAGTATCATTCATGAGCAATCTCCTTTTGGCTATGGCGTTCGTCGCATTTTGTTGAGCGCATTATGCCTATGCCAGTTAGGTGACTGAGAGCCCCGAGCCTCAATATCCTTCGCTTCCCAGCTGTTGTGGAAGCAAATGACTTTCATTTTGGCGGCGCATGCTGCATCGACTGTCTTCTTGGTATTTGCGAACGATTCGTTGGCTTGATAAGCATCGTATCTATCACGGTCGCAAAATCCGCCCGGTTCACAATAGGCGTTCTGCATATCAGCGATGAATAAAGAAGGCAGTTTCAGATATTTTGAAGCCGATATTTTGGGGACGTGTCGCGAGCTTAAAACTACCTGCTTGCTAATTGGCAGTCTATTTTCTAAACCATATATTAGGTGTTATCTCATAATGAAAACCGAATTTCGATCACACTGATTTTTTATGGATGTGCGAGCCAAGTATTTGGTCGTACCATATTTACTTGGTATATCCCAGTCCTGAAAATACAAAGAAAGAATGAGCGAGTTACAGCCTGCAGGAAAAGCTGATCAAAATAATTGAAACCTTACGGGGATATTCCAATGCATCATAATGAGTCACTTTATTCATCATTGGGTTTAGCGCCTTGTAAAGCTTCAAACCCTCAAAGCTCCGATGACGAAGCGGTGCATCGGTTGGAACGGCGAAATAGAAATAAGCGTCGGCGAATTTTCTCTTAGTATCATCGTACGCTAATTACAATCGACTATCTTTTGCGGGCGTTCTTATCTTCTGCTATGTCAGTGGATTCTTCTACACTGATTCGTTGCATTTCTGGCATTAGCATCTGCCAAACCATTCGTAAAGCATTTTTACATAAATATATTAATGCTAACTTGGGGTGCATGTGTAAACAACACGAGAGGAATCTATGATTGTGAACTTCATGTATAGTTCATTTTCTGCTGCATCCAAGCGCGGTCAAGATGAGGGCAAGCCGCACAGCTGCTCTCGTTGTAGGCGCCGATTCAAACGTACGGAGCATTTGCAACGCCATGAAAGGACTCGTACGCTGGACCCAAAATAAATGGAAGCTTCATCACTAACAATCATCGTAGACACCAAGGAAAAACCATATACATGTCACTGTGGAATGTCTTTTACAAGAAAGGATTTGCTGAAACGCCACACTGGAATTTCTCACCAGGAACCAGGTGGGGGCAAAAATCCAGCAGAAGACACGATAAACATGCCAATAACATCTCCAGCAGACGTTGCAGAGCTGCCAACTGCAGACGATACTATGCGTCAGGAAAAAGAAATAGAGAATGACTTTTACCGGAATGAAATGGCCTCGGTAAGGGCGGAAGATTCTGAATCCTACTTCCAAGGAGACCACCGAGATGCTTCTCATATTGAACCGGATCTGCTTTTAAACGCCACAAATAGTGTATTAGATGATTCATCGGGCCAAGACTCGATTAACATTGATTTAAGTACATATGGTATGATTTGTTACTCGCAAGGTTTGAATGCCGCTAATGGCGTGTTTCATAGAATCTCCATTTCAATTTCATGATGATAAATGTCTATATCTACAAGAAATCAACAATTTCATCGACAGTATGGGATCATTGACAGCCGGTGTTGATTTTGAGTCCTTCGAGCCATCCCATATATATGGACCGATCCAAAATATGCCTAGGCATGACCAAGAGCTGTGTGAACAACTGGAAGCGGATGATCAACCTGAAGAATCAGAACATGGATCACCGTTTAGGTCCTGGCTTCCCTCGGCTCCTTCAGAAGAGAACGCGCTCGCATCCCTGGCGGATTATGACTCTCCATACCGCAGGGATTCATCATTACCGCTTTACAAGGTTACAGAAGAACGACGTTTACATTTTGGAAAATTGCTAGCAGTCTTTTGCGATGTGAACCTAAACCTCACGCTTTATTCTCGTCATACTTTCACGAGATATCTTACTTCATTCTTTGAGGGTTTCCAACCCCATATGCCCTTCATTCATTTACCCACTGCACGCTTTGAAGACCTCTCGGCTGATGGAATACTGGCTTGCGCGGCAATGGGAGCACAGTACCGATTTGAACACAAGACTGCTTCTCGCCTGTATTACGCTGGAAAGGCGTGGTTATGGAGAGACTTAGGCGCCTTCGAAACTCAAGCAACCATACCCCAAAGCAATCGTCGATGGATAGGAATGAATTTGCCTTGCCGTCACTTGGAGCTCTCCAGAGCAGCTCACGACTATCTATGTTCCCCATAACTGATGCTCAAAAAATCTCCAGCGAAGCAACTAGACCCAACACTCAAGCGTTCTATCAAGTCTTGCGGTCGTCTTTGATCCTGATGGGTTACGCTGCATGGGAGACTAGAGAGCTTGTGCAAGAATCACTATTGTTGCAAACCGTAGTTTCAGAGTGTCTGAGAACGATCGGCATGAGAGAAAATGAAACTGTTCAGTGTTCGAATAGTTGGACTGGCTGGGCAAGGTCAGAAAGCAATCGCCGCTCACAGCTCGTTGCATTTTGTTTCCTCCATACATTGAGTATTGCTTATAATCACCCCCCAGTCATGAGCTGTAGCGAGATACATCTTCGACTGCCGTGCTCCTCCGCAGAATGGCTCGCTCGGACCAAGACTGAATGGCAGTCTACTCACGCTGGCTCAGCCCCACAGCCCAGTTATCAAGAAGCATTGTCCTCATTTTTGAGAAGCGAAAGGAATTATTTTCTTGCACACAAAAGTTCAACACCACTAGGAAACTATATGTTGCTACACGGATTAATCCAAAGGATATATCTGGTCCGAGAGGTTTCCAAATTTAATATGTCTGGCTTTTCAAACAAGACTCGGACAAGATTTGATGAGATCGAGTCAGTGAATGGCCTTTTCCCTCCCTGAGACGCGAAGACCTCTAACAACCTACGCTAGAAATGCGCTCCGAAATTGGACAACACTTTGGCAAGCAAACCCAGAATCAAATCTTGATGATCCTCCAGATGAACATGGACCCATCCCGTTCACATCAAGTGCCCTCCTTGGTCTGGCATATGTCCGGCTTTATCTCGATCTTGGACCATATAGAAAGCTTGACACACGGAATCCAGTGTTGATTTCCAATGCACTTGCGGAGTCTGATACGCTTCAGCGCGGTTCTTGTCTGATTCCAGCACTTCTTTACACGGTTCATACTTCTAGTATTCCGGTGCGGCTAGGCGTAGAGTACGTCGCATGTATTCAAGCCTTATTTTGGATTATTCGACATGCACTGTCCGGCTTCGAATGTGCTGTTTTCCTTGCAAAGTGGCTTGTCCTTGTTGAGAAGACGCAGGCGTCGCTCCCCCTCACAGACAATGAATCACGAATGCTGCGCTGCATTGGGTTCGTCGTATAATCGAAGAAACTCAAGTATCAATGGACTTGGACGAAAGAAGTGATGGGGATTTATCTGAAAGTCTAACTAATAGTGTTGATGAGTTACAGCCTCTGCAACTTGGAATCGCAATATTGCGCATTTGGTCCCGAGTGTACCAACTGAACGTACAATGGCCATTTATCAACATCTTGGGACTTAGCTTGGAGAATTATGCTCAAAAATTACATCGCTTAAGTTGAAAATTTGACTTTCGCCCGGCTCAGTCCTCTAATTGAAATTAAGCTGTGAATGTTGTTACTTCTGAATTTTGCCAGTCTGAGAAGCTCTTTCGGGAGTGGCACAGCCAAAAGGTACAACTTGATCGCTCTGGTCTTAGATTGAGCACTAGTGGATATAATTTTGTCTAAATTCGATGTCCTATCGGGGACAAGAGCGGTACTTTATCCCTCTCAATCCAGGAAGTTTTCAATTTCAGATGCTTCAAGTCTCAAGTATATGATTTCCCTTGAAGGTTTCTTCTTGCTATACCCTGGTCAATTTAATACAGTAACACTGTTATCTGCACAAGAAAATGCCGACCCTATTTGACCCGATGCGTACGCATCAATAATTTCCTGGATTACACTGTATGTACCACCAATTGTCAAGAAAATCCCAACCATGATGATGATGATGTGAAGACCATAGAAAGTCACTTTTGGTATACTCCCTTTGCGATAGCTATCGTGATCATGGCACCAAAGCCAGCCAGGGAGGGAAATGGCAACTGGGGCAAAGCAAAAGTTGCCTGCTAAACCAAGAATATAATTGAATATGGGAATTCCAGATGCAATCAAGAATGACGCGATAGAAATGCCGATAGTGCAAGCTAACCAGGTCAGCCAATGGGTTACGGTGTTGGCTTGCAGGTGCTGCGAATTCCGTAGGATTCGTACAAAGAGATATTTGGCACCAATATGAACATAGAGACAAGCGGACACAGCCAAACCAGTTATACCGATACCATAGGCCACCATTTTAATCGTAGGTCTAGCAGACCTCAGTGAGGGAGAGGCTATCCATCTTCCGCAATAGTAGTAGACGACGAAGCTGAAGGCAAAGCACGATGATGTAACAATGCCCATAGAGACATAAACGGCTTTGTTATAGTCTCTGGGATTTCTCATCTCAGAAATTACAGGCAGATATGCAGCGGTCGCAGCACTCAAACAGAATATTGTTGCGGTAGCTGTCATGCCTGCAATAAAGGTCGGGTTCCCGATAGCCTGAAAACCGAGTTCGAATTCTCCTGTTTGAGGAGCCATAGCTGGGCGGTCTCGTGTTGTCACACCAACGCTAACAAGATATGAGCAAATTCGTACGGGCACCTTGGGGGAATACTTACACAACAACCATAACAGCGATGAAAACGGAGATGAACCCCGCCCACGTAAGCCAAGCAATATTCTCAAACTTTCGTGCACTTGCAGCTATCGCCACAATCACAATTGCCACAAGGGCAAACCATTGTGTACAGAAAGGGTGGCTTGATACAACATTCAATGCCGTCGAGACGCCAATTATGCCGGAGGCTGCGACAATGACATACGCAGTCAGGTATAAAAACCCGACTATCTCCTTTAGCACTGAATCACCGACGAGCTCGGCCATATCGGCAAAAGAATGACATCCAACATGTCTTTCACGAAAATTGCCCTGGATTATTGCGCAGTAGGTATTCAGCAGTGTCAATCCAATAACAGTTACGGCACCAGGGAAAGCCCCAAGGATGTTCATAGCCGAGGGAATCGACAAAACAGCAGTAGCAAAAATGACTTGAGAATGTTTAGCCATACTGTTGGGCATCAACGATTATCAAACGAAAACATACTTTTGAGAAAGATAACAGATGCCTGATACCAGTTCACAGTTCGAAAGTTCACAAGATCATCGCCGGTCTTGAATACCTCCCAATTCGTTGGCCAGATCTTGACTTTTCTCAAGTACGCCATTTTCAATTTGAAATGAAGGAGGCCTAATAGTCTCCGTCTCCTTTTTGGAATTCGACATGATGATTGAATTTCAGAACAATATAACGTGAAGTGTCGGCGTCAATATAGGATTTCAAATATAAATTAGAAAGCAGTTCCCGAAAAAGGTAGATTCGCTGGAAGCCCTCGATCAGTAGCCGATCTCTCAAGATACAATAGGTATCAGTATATATCACAAGATTCTCCCTCTCCATAAGCTTTAGACTGTGTGTGCTATAACTAGGTTAGGTACAGCTTGGTAAAAATCGAGACCAAAAAGGAAATTTGGAGACAACGAACTTTCAGGGACGATAAAATGTGGTGATGAACTAAGATCCGACATTAGCGGCTGGAGGGGAAGCCATTGGGTATGAAAAGACCAAGGTAAGATCAAATTTTATCTAGAAATGTCTATGATAAGGTAGTAGATGTATTTATTGGTTTTCATTGGAAAGGATTGTCAGGATATCCGTCATCTTTACTTCAGAATATTGACAAACAGATAAACGTACCATGATCCAGGAAATTTAGTTCCATACACCTTATCAACTCTTTACCTATGGTAAATGGGGAAATTCCCCACAGTTATGGCTTGCGCAGCTACATGCTAGCCTCTTTTCTTTACATGCGGTTCTCTTATGTCGTTTTTGTGCTCAGTTAGGTCCTCGTCCAAATTATCATCAGACTGAACTCGGTGTGTTAGTAACCTCATCGATTATTATCTTAGAGAAGAGAAAATCATCCTACCACGAATATATGAACAATTGATTGGCAGTGCTACTACAAAGCCAATCTGCTCGAATCCCGTCCAATTTTGAGGCTCGTGAGAAAACCATTGCAACTTGTTGGAAGTTTGCTTATCTTTCACGTGAAATCCCTTCTGATACAATAGGTCTTTGACCAGCGGGGGCTCGTCTGGGGGTGAAGGCGCCTTGGTTGGAATTAAAGGGTCGCCCATGGGCATAGGTACGGACATCGGCGGTTCAATCAAGCATCCTGCCGCCTGTAATGGAGTCTAGGGTTTTCGACCCACTGCCCAGAGGCTTCCATGTGACGGTGTTGTCATGTCAGTACCGGGTCAAGAATCCATCAAAAACGTTATTGGACCTCTTGCGCAGAGCGTTCACGACTTGGAACCTTTTATGAAGGCTATCATTGATCAGAAGCCATGGGATATAGAACCAAGTTTATCACCCGTACCATGGCGCTCTGTCCGTGAACTATCTAAAATTACGATTGGTGTTATGTGGGATGATGGGTATGATGCAAATCGTCTGCCTGACTTCTGAGTAATCCGCTTATCTCTCTTCACAGCATGGTCCAACCTCACCCACCTATCCAGCGGGCTTTGAAAGAGACCGTTTCAAGGCTTCAAATGGCCGGTATTAAAACTGTCGAATTCAAACCTCATAGGCACGATTGGGCTTGGGAGATTGGTCTCGCACTTTATTTTCCGGACGGAGCCCAGATCCAGAAAGATATCATCGCTGAGTCCGGTGAACCAATCTTGCGACTCACCGATTGGGCTTTCAGTCGTTCTCGCGGATCTATCAGAAAGGCCGATATTTGGCATTGGAATGCAGAGCGCGAAAAGTATCGGACTGAGTACCACGAGATTATGAAAAGCCGAGGTGTAGATGTAATTCTATGCCCAGCATATGTTGGTGTGGCACCCGAGCATCAAACAGCTCAATACTGGAACTATACCTGTGTTTGGAATGTCTTGGATCACCCAGCTTGCGTTTTTCCGTTTGGGGATACGGTAAACCCAGAATGGGACAAGATTCAGGCACATTACGAACCTCGAAACGAAGATGACAAGAAGGAATGGAAAAAATGTAAGTTCCTAGACTTGATCAAAACTCTTAATTAAGTTAACTATTGGACAGATTCGCCCGATAAATTCATTGGTGCTCCCATTGCTCTGCAAGTCGTGGGATTCCATGATGAAGATGTTCTGGCAGCTACTCGTGTTATATAGAGAGTCCTTAAACTATAATTCGTGTAAGAACGGTACTCTTGGCCGCCGTATCATTGGACAAAATGCAGGTCAATAATCGCTATTGCGAAAATTACTGCAGCACGAAAAGCACCCAGGAGCCCCTGTTCGAGTGATCAGCTCCGTACAGAGCTGGAACCTTTGCTCGGCAAGACCAGCAGTTAAACACATTATGAAGTAGAGAATATGATGCAAATTGCAACCTCACTGATTATGTATTGTGTACGATAAGGACATTGGGCGGCAAACAAGGACTGGTCAAGGACCACAAGTTACCGCCGGGGTCTTCGCAAGCCCGAATCCTCCCCTGGTCTAAAAATGTGTTGCCTAGCCCTAGGTGGAACAAGGGCCACTGATCTGCAATAGTAACACGCAATCAATGAGTACCACAAATGTTCAGGTAGCATCCGACTCAGCGGAATCGGAGAAATGACATTTTCCCGATTACACAAAACCTCCCATCCTTGGAACTAGATACTGGTAAATTTAATTAGTTAGCGGCAACTCAGGTCAATAACTAGCCCCGCAACCCACACCACCCCCTGCTTAGTCCTGAAGCTTTCTTGAGCGCCAGGTTACAAGGGTCATGAGAAATGTTCAATTTCGGCTAAAGTGTTTTCCCCCACCATGAACACTGTCAACATGACAATAGTAACGGGGAGAAATGAGAGGCAGTGAGTGGATTGCTGTTGATCACATGTATCAAGTGATGAAAAGGATGAAGAACATTCACATTTTAAGCCGGATATACTGAACAAAAAGCTTCTTGCATGAAAAGTTGATATTTGTTTCTGGTCCAGCGCATCGTAAGCACGAATTACCACATTTGATAAACACTTCTGTCGGCAAAGATCGCGCGACATCAGTTTTCCAATCATGCATGAAAATCTAACACGCAGGCCCACAATTACCAATCAAGTTTGTGTACTGATTATCCACTGATCCATAGCATCGTATGTTCTCTGAGAGGTACGATCGTGTTAACCCAAGACCTACCCGGGAGCCGGGCCAGGGGATAGGGACCCACCCGTACGGATTAGGAATAGGTAACCTAAGGAAGTGTTCTGACAAGGTGAAGCTATTCGGACCTATTGGGAATGCTCTTAGGCGTCGGGAATAGTGTTGTATAGTAGGAAAATGCTGGACGTCCTTGCACTCTTGCTTAGAAAAAGTTAAATGATGGCTGTTATCAAGCAATATTACCGACCAAGGCTAAAACAGGAAAGATTCTCCGCGGAAAGGTCTGTATCTATCGGATTGGTTTGGATCAGTTGTGTTTAAATCGATTTGGATGATGTTCTCGGAAAATTTCAGAAGAAAGTCATGCCTTGAGAGTGACAAGATTTGGATATGAAGTAGTGACGGAAAGAAAAATACAATGAAGGCATATTTTATTGGTTGTATTTATCTGCGCTATTCTAGGCTTGGAGCCCGAAGCGAAGGAACTAGAACGTCTGGCTTCGCTTACCAAACAAAATGCAACTACTCTAACTTCTAGGCTCTCTCTTGCTTCGGAAGCGGAATCTTGTCCTTCCAATTCAAAGGCACTGTGAATAACTCCACTGACACTGGCATCTTGAGTACCTTCGATTTTCCTCCCTTGCTTTGATGCCGAGATTGCTTCCATTTCACTGTCAAAGAGCTGAATGATCAAAACATCCTCCGGCTGTTAGTTTGATATGAAATGCCAATCATGGCCCAATCCCTCCGGGTCGCTTGGCTCATATGCCAGGTAGCTGTTTGAAAAGTGCGTTGGGGCATCCTCCGTTGAGAGTCGGCTTTTCGTGGTTTGTTGCATTTTGTGGATGACTTGGGTCAATGATCCGAGATAACTCAGGGGGTATATGTCTCTCACTTGGCTGGACAAGGTCAACGGCTACATAATCTGATGTAGGAAAGGTTGCGCATGATGAGACAGCCAGCGGATCACGTCGCACGGTTTTCAGAGACCTCCAGATTGAGAAGAGTGCGAAACTGGGAATACCATCACTTCCCTCTCCTTTTGCGTAATGATACTTCAGTTCATCCCAACCCAGGCCGCTGGAGAGCAACTTATTCTCCGTTGTAATAACCGGTTCCGCAGCAAGGGCCAAATTTCGATGATATTTGCGGATATGAGCCCTGGCACCCAGGGGAGAGAAGTCAAGGTGGACTTTTGGGGCTGGTGACGCCCCGCCAGCGCTTGAGAATCCGATCATACGTGGGCAAGGTCCTGCATCGTCGGCATCAAAGTCCGCCCCATATCGTTCTTGAGAGTGGGAATCAACCTCGGAATGGACATTGTTTCGGAGCACAGCGGATTCGACCACAGCCTTTTTACACCCCGTAACACGCTTAACCAGTTCCTCCACTTCAGGCATATAGATACTCCTTATCAGTGCTTCCTCATTCCAGCTGAAGCGAGTGTACGGAGTAGAATGGAGAAGTGAAGGTGCATGGCGTGCAGTGAATCCATCATAAGGGAGTTTATAGGGCGATGCGTCTCCAAGCGCGAGAGATGGGCGAATATCTTTGACGGGGAGGGTTATGAGATCGTTGAATGCTGAGAGTGGTGGGAGATGATAGAGATTGGGATTTGGGACCGATTCTGCATCCCGCTTGACATAACGGAATTTCCCTTTATAGAGGGCGCCTTCGCTTGCCGCAGTCTTTGATATCGTGGTGAAGGACATTTTAGTGCCAGTACACAGGCTAAGATTGACAAATTGACACCGTGTCGACACTGAGAATGAGGATGAAACTAATTTAATGTGTTCAATGTTCTTCTCATCTATTCTGCCTTATATTTTTATCCTCGTTGTGGAGCGATAACGAGTTTACGAATCAAGTTGACTCTCATATCGTCAAACGCCATGTTTTGGGGAGACCCGTATTACCAAATATGGAGTTTTGGAGACAAAAGATTACTAAAAAAAGCCGGTTTCCACCATGACTAAGCAAAGCCTCCTCATTTGAACGGCTCCTATCCTCGCTAGGCGGATAAATACTTCGCTGCTCACGTGCTGGTAGATTTCGACTTGATGTTTACTGATTGCCTTTTTTCTAATATCTCGAAGCGGCTCACTCCTATCAGTGTCAATTCAGTAGTCACATATCCAAAATGCCCGATTTAACTGGGGAGATCACGATCGAGAAGCTCTCCAGCCTTCTCGAAAATGACAACAAGGTCAAGGTGGCTGGCATCGACGTCAATGGCATACTTCGAGGCAAAGTGCTGACAAAGAGCAAATTTCTTTCCATAGCGAAAGCTGGATTCGGATTTTGCTCGGTTATTTTTGGCTGGGACATGCACGATCAGCTCTACTCTCCGGAGCTAAAAATTACTGATTCTAAGAGAGGCGGGGGAGATATGGTTGCCATCCCAGACCTCCAAAGTTTTCGAAGAATATCATGGGAAGATGACATGCCATTTTTCTTGCTTAGTTGGTATGACCCGATCACCTTGAAATCACTAAGCTATTGCCCAAGAGGGTTGTTAAAAACGGTTCTCTCTAAGTGGGAAGCTCGTGGAATGGGAGCAATGGCGGGAGGTCAATAGCGCAATTCCGAGTGTCAAATTTAGCTAACCATTTCAACCGAAATTGAGTTTTCTCAATTCAAAACTCCAGGCAGCCCTGTCGCCTTTCTTCGTGAAAATCCAGTCAGCGCACTTCCACCTCTAACAGAAGGCCTATTCGGCTACAGCTTGACACGACCAACGCACAATCAAGACTACTTCTATGGGATTTTTGACTCGTGTGAAAAGTTCAATTGTGCTCTTGAAGGCTGGCACACAGAGAGTGGCGCAGGTGTGTACGAAGCATCACTTGTATTTGACGAAATCACACAAATGGCAGACAAAGCAAATCTATTCAAGTAAGCTCTCTCGAACCAATGCATAGCATAATCCCTAGGTCTGACTAGCAGGTATGTTGTAAAATCTATCGCAACAAAATTTGGCATTACGCCATGCTTTATGGCTAAAACAAGCCAAGGGGCACCAGGAACTGCTGGCCATGTTCACGTATCAATCGTTGATCAGTTGGGTAAGAATCTGCTATATCGGGAGAACCCCGATCTCGAAGCAGATTGGAGCGATATTCGTCATCTATCTGATCTAGGTAGGCATTATCTGGCAGGTCTCATTGATGAACTTCCTGATATCATGCCTCTGCTGGCCCCAACTATCAATTCCTATAAGCGACTTGTCGAAAATTTCTTCGCACCCGTAACCGTATCTTGGGGTCTTGAACACCGGGCTGCATCAATCCGACTGATCGCACCCCCAACATGCTCGCCTCAGGCGACGCGCTTCGAAGTGCGAGTCCCAGGCGCAGACACCAATTCCATGTATGTCTTTGCGGCAATTTTGGCAATAGGCTTTCGCGGCGTGGAGAGGAAACTCGAGATATCTCAGCCTCCCCTAGGGGAGACTCAATTCATGGGAGGGGAGCTTGATAAAGGCACCAGACTAGCCAGAAGTCTAAAGGAGGCGACGGAGAGGTTTATGAGACCTCAAAGTATTGCAAGAGAGGTTTTTGGGCAACGAATTTGTAGAACATTTCGGACGAACAAGGATGCACGAGATTCAGCTTTGGGATCAAGCTGTCGCGGATTGGTAAGTTCTTCCATCACGTCATTCGCTTCTGATTTTTAAAACACCATTTCCTCAGAGATGGCGTTTCGAATTTTCATTTTGTCAATCGGTCTCTTTGAGCATTTATCCTAACCAAGCGCAGGGAAATAAAGAGCTAGATTGAAACAATTTAATTGCCAGCTTATTAGTTGGGATATTTCAAAGCTCCCTTTTTGCCCAAGATATTTGTTCAGTATTTCATCCATGATAATCAATTTTCGATGTGAGAAAATCTGTTGTATCCGATGTGCATAAATGGCAAGATTCTTAGGAATTGACATAGCCACAATACATTTAGATGAGGTGCAAATGAGAAAAGGCGCCGCAGTCTCAACGCGTTGAGTAGAGCTAAAGGTCTAGTAAACAGCCATTCATCTTATTATGGAGTCTTTGCGCTCTGCTAGGTATGCAATTTATAAAAAACGGAGTACTGCCGCAGTTGCTAACATTGGAGTTGAGAGACGACTGGTGCGTTTTGGTACCCTTTTTACTAGTCTACTGACGATGAACGTCTCATTAGTCAACCCAATATTGACCGATCTACATTGGAACGGAGACAAAGAAGCAGTGTTTAGGATTTGACCCGGCCTAATAAACCTTTAACTCAAGAATTTGCAGAACGTCTCTTAAAAATGTTTTTTTATGAAATTTGCAAGGTTGGTAGTTTGATAGAATTGGGAACAGTGGCTTCGCCATATTGAATCTTGTCAAACCCTCTGCTTCAAACACCAAAGTTTAGACAACAAGGTATGAATTTTATTAATACAATCCATTACTCAAAGATGGCGACCGCTCTAATAGGACTGCCACTGCCTTCTGACAACTTTAATGGAAATCCGATAAACCGAAACCTGCCTCGCCCTACTAGCGTCTCGAGATTCTCCAAGCCCTCAATATGTGTAATACCTCTATCTCTACATATATTGTGCGCAATAAAATTGAGCTTTCCCTCTGGTGCAGGTGAAACTGCCTCAACGCCGAATATTTTGGCGCCCTTATCGGCCAGCCAGTGAACCGACTCTGGAGCTAGGCCAGGAAAGTCATGTTGCCATCTGGGGTCTTCCGAGCTAACCCTCTTATTATAACTGGACGCATTTTCTGTCAGTAATGATCAATTCGTCAGGGTTTTAAAGGGAAAAGTTCATACGCCATGTAGAGTAAGACAGTGTCACCCTGTTTGATTTCCTGACCCGAGTCCCGAAGCGCTTGTTCCATCTCTTGAACATTAATGCTAGCCCTAAGCTCAGCATGACTCAGATCAAGGCAAACACCCTCAGTATAGAAATCTTCCAGAGGCATCTGGTCAATAGACAAAGCGCCTGGAGCGGGATCAAAATGCTTCGGAGCATCAATGTGGGTACCCGCGTGGTCGGACATCGAAATATAGTAAGACGAGCTACGGAAGGTCTCGTTGCCAGCTACCATTGGTTGGTGTGTATCCCAAGGAGTCATAACAAAGGGTGGGTGGAATGGGTGGCATAGTGATCGATGTTTCAGGAGCCGCGATAGGTCGACTATTGTGGGCTTTTGAGACAGTGATGAGACACTCCGGAAGTTCTGTTTAGCAAGAACGGAGCGAGAGTATCTGTTTCCGAGTTGAGAGAAATTGATCGGAGATCGGAACGCCATCGCTTCGAACCGTTGCTAAGAGATCTAGACAAAAGGTGGGACAGGAAGAGATGCGATATAATTCAATGGTTACGGGCACCATAAATACAGGGTCCAATATGATCGAGAAGATGAATGCCGAAAGTTGGTGATGACCCACAATATGGAGAAAAGCCACTTACGGAGTCAATTTTGCTACCCCAAATTACTGCATTAGGTTAGCGCTTGGAGGTGACGCTGATCAACGTAGACACTAGTTGTACATCTCACTGCACATATTCATGTAATAACAAGATATTTTTGACTGCAGTCTTGTTTAAAACTCGGCGCATATGACTTGGAATGATGTGTTATGTACCAAGGCTATTATTGCACACATCCTAAATCACGTTTATTATACATGCCCCTGTTTACAAGCTTTTCTTGCTCAGCTTCGTTCATTCGCTTTTTCTTCTAAAAGAAATGCCAGAGAAGAGTATATTCCCTGGCGTAGCGGTCATTACTGGCGCAGGAGGTGTTGGTGCGTTTATTTCTTTTGGCTCTCAATCTCTATCCCCATTGTTTCTTTCTCAGCTTACAAAATGAAGGCATTGGCCGACACACCCCCGAGGCCTTTGCGCGAGAGGGTTGTCTCAGAATTGCTGTTACGGATCTGAAGGCCGACTTACTGTCACAGACAGAGAAAGGGATTAAAAATATCGCACCAGATGTGCAGGTTCTTGCTATTCCAGGTGATATTACTGATCCTTTGTTCATTGATATTTTCTTCAAAGCCGTTATTGAGCGGTTTGGGCGAGTGGATTATGCAGTTAATTGCGCTGGCGTTCTTGGTCGTGATGCAAGGTTCAGCGACTTGAGTTTATCAGACTTCGACGCTATTAATGATGTAAATTACAGAGCTTGCTGGATGTGTTCTAGAGCGGAAATCGCACAAATGCTCAAACAAGAGCCTTTGAAGAGCCATCTTCCGCATCGCGATCATCAGCGGGGCTCCATTGTCAATGTTGCCAGTCAGCTCGGTATTGTGGCCAGACCTCAAGCTCGTAATTATATCTATCCTCCCTCGAATGCTTTTGACCGCATCTCACTAACCTAATCCTTAGCCGCATACTGCGCTTCAAAATCAGCTGTCATAGGTATGACTCGCGCTGATGCCATTGATTATTCAAAAGACAACATTCAAATAAATTGTATCTGCCCTGGCCTGATTGAGACAGCAATGACGTCTGGTACGGAGGAGTTGGACAGCCGAATGGGTCCAGCAGTGAAGAGTGCACCGATGCAACGTTATGGTCTCCCAGATGAAGTAGCCGATTCCATAGTATATTTGTGTTCAACAAAAGCATCTTTTGTTCAAGGACATGCTATGGTGGTTGATGGAGGTTATATTGTCAATTAAAGCACTTTATAAAACCATAACTCGCAATGCGACGTCAGCTACAGTTTTTATCATATATCCAGAGAAGAAAGTTGTATTGAAAACTAATAATCATTGATAAAATACCAGACATCTAACTTCAATACTCTGACGGGCAGGAGCATTCGTTGGAGTATTTAGATCTATGAACGCCGTATGACCGGAACCATGCGCGATATCAGTTTTTCCATCCGTTAGGTAGTGACTCTCTGAATCAAAACATTTGATCAACATGATCTCATCAGGTGACATATCTTTCATATAGTAGAATCGATGGTTTTCGTTAGGCGCAACAGCATATTGCTCCCCCTTGACTTCGTAACCGTCCGTCGAGGAAACAGAATGTGGATCTGGCAAAGCATCGGGAATCCCAGTGCTGTTTTGGGGGTAGAGCAAATCAACCTTCACCAGATCACCAGGTGCCGTGCTTTTCCAATCGATAACAGCTAGTGGCGTGTCTGTTGCAGGATGCTGTATCGGTCGCCAGAGATTGACAATTTGATATCGACCTTGCAAAAGAGATTTCGCCTCATCTGCAGAGAGGTGGCGATGCACTCTCGCTTCGGCAGCACCAGGGGTTTGGTCAATATGGACCAACTGGACAGGTTGTCGAGGCGACAATTTATCTCTGCGTCTGATGGTATGATCAAAGATGACAACCTTCTTCACTCCAACTAAATTCTTTCGAAGTATCGATTCAATTTCAGGATAATACTCTTGTCGAATTCGTCCCTCGTCATCAAAACGCTTCTCTTTTGCTGGTGCGTGGCACACTTGGAACCCGTTCTGATCTACCGAAAAGTTCGACTCTTGTCCACGTAGGTTGCCAACTGACCGCTCACACTCTATCAGAGTGTAGGATTTCCCAGGTCCATCAACCTTGTTCCAAGGCTTTTTAAATGGCTCCGTTGCGTGCACATCGTATGAAGATGGGTCAATATAGTTGAAGATGGCAGTTGTCATGTTGGCCTCCCGAAAGATTGAGCGGTAGTTTGATGGAAGAAATGAGACTAATTTTCTGTGATAGGAAAATCTCATGGATCACTAATGTTACCTAAAGAAGTGTTATATCCATTTAGGAACGACAAAAGTGTGAATGGAATACAATGATCAGCTTTAAATCTAACAACGATCGTAGAAGTAGAAATAGTCTACGCTTGCCTTCATGACCGAATATACATAATATTACTAATCATTTTGAAGTTGAAAAGAAGAGGTCTAAAGCTAAATTAATAATCATCTTGGTTGACTAATCGCCTGTTGATAAATATCTTGTAACCACGAGGGAACAGGAGTAAAGATCGGGCAGCCAATTCGCCGAAATACGAAAATACTACCATCCTCTCTTTCATAAGAATAACAGCTTTTTAATACCTTGCCGCAAATTCCACGTATTAATATTCGACATGCCAAGTATACTTATTTCACACGAATACATGGTAAAAGATATTGACAGCAAGGGGGGTTCGTATGTTGTTGCCTAAGACTGCGATACGCTTAACGCTCCCGCTTGTTCCCACATCAGTCATAGCCGACGCCATCACGGCCGTAACTTGGGTGACCCCTTCCTTTGCTCTCCATAATCGCAAGTCCTTCACCCCTCCGAGTCTCAATTAGTGTCATGCCCATAAGCTTCTGATAAAATGGTACTGATCTCTCCCAATCAGCTGTGAACAGCATGCTGCGTCTTAAATGCGGCATTTTCTGAACAGTTTCTTCAACACATTGAACTACCCAAGATCCCAATCCTTTCCCTTGGTAAGTTGGGTCGACCCAAACATCCGTGAGATAAACGAACGTTATGAAATCGGTAACGCATCGAGCCAGGCCCACAAACTTCAGTTCTGGCTTGCATTGAGATGATTCTTCAAGTTGAATTTCTTCATACAAGCCAAAGGACAGGGAATTCCTCAACATTTCCTGCATGTCCTGCGAGGGTAGGGTTTTTGCCCAATAAAAGCCCTTAGAGTCGAAAACATCAATGAGCGTCTGTATCGGTAACAGATCGGAGTCGGTGGAGACGAGGAATTGGCCTTTTCTCCAGGTGAGGTCTTGCGGCTTTGATTTTGTAGATGCCATGATTATTACAAGGTGAGGTGAACAAATATGATTGGTAGGTGACAGACGGGTGCGTGAGGGCAAAACACTTTGTGTTGATAAAACAATTCAGTACCAATTGACAGACCAAAGAAAGATTCGGAGCTTACTATGGGAGTTTCTTTCTAGCTCTTCCACTCCGGCATACCTATTTAATGTATTGTTATTCAAACCAAGTCTCGGGCTATACCGCCGATCACTATCTGAGTAGTTTGGTATTTCGGGGGTGCATCCGAGCCAATAGTAAACCGAGTTGGGGGGTTGGGAAAAAGATAATCCAGAAAACGCCAAAGTCTGCTATAAAGTCGGGCGCAACAGCTGGTCGAAAGCTAATTTGGAGCCATTGCTTCGGAGGTTTTCTCCGAAATGGCGCGAGTTAACTGATTTCGGCTCGATGCCGGAGCGCCAAAGATCTAAATGGCAAGGCTTTAGCCCAAGATACGCGCGTCAAAGCTCAGATAATCGCCGAATTAGTTAATGCGTAACCAGGATTTGACACTTCTTGAGCCGAACCAATGGCTGGTGGTTGTATCCTAGCTGGATACCGCGAGGATCCACAAAACTTTCCCGTCGTAGCCAAACTAGAGCACTCTTTAATCACATGCTCAATGGAGCGCATGAATTTTCGCCGTAGCACTCTTCATTTTCCCAGTTCATGACGCACAAAACTGCTTTCCAATAAGCTTGTCGAATAAAGAGTCTGGGCCGCAAAGCCGCTAAAGCCGTCATTTATTGAGGTGAAGCCCACAATTCGGGGTCCGAGCAAACTTAGGCATCACACAGACAAAGCCAAATTATAACGCCACCTAGCCGAGGTCGCTTCTACTGAGTCACGACTGATCAGTAGATGTCTATATTTTGATGAAACTTTCACCAATTTGGCCGAAGTCCACCCACATACAAGTCTACTTCTATCACGAGTGATACACACCTCATCCAAACGTTTGATCCAAGATGTATTTCTCAGCAGCGCACAAGGAAACCGACCTTCGTGTCCTTCGCCAGCTAATTCGAGACTATCCACTTGGTTCCATTACGACAGGAATCCCGTCTGCAAAGCACCCCTTTCTTCAGGTCAGCCACATTCCTTTTGTGCTCGATGTTGAAGACGAGTCTAGTGAGACCGAAAAGGGGCGCTTGGGGGGTCATCTTACAAGACAAAACCCCCAAAGTCAGGCAATGATGGAATTCTTGGCATCCAACCCTTCTTCAGACAACATTTTGGAACAGGAGGTCCTCGTCGTCTTTACCTCTCCTGACCATTATGTCACACCAAAGTTTTATACTGAAACCAAGCCTTTGACGGGGAAAGTAGTTCCGACTTGGAACTACGCTGCTGTACAAGCTTACGGCCGAGCCAAGGTCTACTTTGACTCAAAATCCGATGAAACCTCGAAGTTTCTTGCACAGCAGATTGCAGATCTAAGTCATCAGAGCGAAACAAAAATCATGGGTTACACAGGTGGTGATGCTCCTTCGGACTGGAAACCTTCAGATGCGCCGGAGCGATTTATCGACCTGCTTAAGAAAAGCATTATAGGTATAGAGATTAGTATTGATCGGTTTGAAGGGAAGTTTAAGATGAGTCAGGACAAGAAACCAAAAGATAGGCAGGGTGTCATTGAGGGATTCGCTGCGCTGAAAACGCAAGGGGCGTCGACAGTTCACACGATGATCAAGGAGCGGAGTGATATGAAGAATGACCACTAGATTTATTCGTTCATATAGCCGATCATGGAGAACTCAGAGCTGAATTGATCGTTGTGCTGTAGTAGTAAACGAAGCAGTGGTTACAATTATGGGCGGTCAATATCCTTAGGTTGGTCTTTGAGTCAGAAACCAAATCCATTGCGCTTTTTTCAATCGTAACCAATCAAGTCCCTGGTGATAGCCACAACAAAATCCAGATGCTACTGCTGTTGCTACATAGAATTTCACAATTGTGGAGCAGAAGATGGATGCCTTGTGTGTTTAAACCCCGAAATCATATTCGACTTTATGCTCTCAAATCTATTTGCAAGAAATCATGAGTGTGCCGACAGACACGCCTGGATAAATCGTACTAGAAATGACTCAAACTCTTGAGGTGCTTCCCAAAATGGTGCATGACCCCGGTCAGGTAGCCGATAGCAACGGTTTTCCCAAAGATTTAGCCACTTCAAGCCGTCAATGTAATCGAGGTTTACAATTGGTTCCTTGGCCCCGTTCACTACACCGAAAATCACGTCCCGCCGCTTTGCAACAATTTCAGCTTGATCCACGCCAGTCCCAGCTCTGAAAGACTGGAACATGAGTTGACGGGCTTGCCCATCTGTTCGCTGAGCATCAAGTCTATGCCATTCCTCAAAGGGCTCTCCGATGGCATCATGAGTGTACTGGTAGGCTTCTTCTTGGCTCAAATGTTCCTGGCCAGTCAGATGCATGTGAGGAGACTGTTTGTTCCCCAAAAAGGCGGTAGAGACTTGTGCCCCGCTGCTGGGCGGTGTGCCGGTCAGCATTGCTCCTCGAATTCGAATCGCGGGCTCCGCTGGACTTTGCAACTCTATCATCTCCAGCGCAATGTGGCCGCCCAAGCTCCAGCCCAGAATGATGACGTCTCGAATTGACATGCTGGCCAGAACCTCGATCAGACACGAGGCGTACCCCAGCATGGAATATGTGGCCTCGGGGTCGGTAGCATCGCCAGAAGATCCGTGGCCCGGGAGATCGCACGCGATTATGCATAAGTCGTTGTTGATGGTGGCAGATGCGGTAATGTGCCGAAAGATCTTGCTGCTCGAGCTGTTGCCGTGGATGAGAAAGAGTGCGGGCTTGGAGGAGCAAACATGGCCCACAATGGTCGTGTGGACCAAGCCGTGTGATGTCTGGATATCTTGAACACGCATTGCTTGCATCTGAAGAATAAGGAGATGGGTTTGTATATAAATGTTCTGTCTAAAGATTCAGAGGCTGGACAGTTGCAACCAAGGGGCCGAGATCAATTCGTTCAACTCCTCAACCCAAAGTTTTCCCTGGCTAGACTAAACAATGCGTGTCTCGGCGGCTAAAAGAATTCCCAATTTAACACCTCTGACTACGAACTGGGTTAATAACTTATCAACTATTGCAACCACCTCATTAGAGTTACGGTCTAACTACATTGTTCGGTAGCTGTAGGGTAGCAACGGGGCCCGAAGACGCCACCCAACGGCAGAAATCGCCGAATCGACAACCCCACAAGAGCGAGTTTTGACGAATCAACCGTCTCGACCAAATGCGCGGTGAGCGCTCAAAGTGGAGGCTCAATTCGCCGATTTCACTTAGCATGACACGGTGCTCAGTAATCATGACGCCAGGGCGCGAACAGTGCGCGGAAATTAGTCCTGATTCAAAATCCCGAACCCGGTGCGTCACTGGCGAAGCACGGTCATGGTTCCTCTAAAGAGCAAAGTCTCAGCTTCAATTCGGTACTGCATGCTGCCCGTAGTTGAGGCCATTTCTCGGGACTGCAGCGCTCCATTTTGCTGTGGGCTGGTACCAATTGAGTGACAAGGTGCTCAAGGCAGTGCTGGAGAAACCGCGTCTCATTAGCCCGCTGTGTGTCGACTTGGTAACTAAAAGGTTTTGCATCCAAAGCTAAATGTCGATCACTGTGACATCCACTCAAGAGATGTTACCAAGCACCCCCTTCCAGGCGTCATAATCAAGAAAAAACATAGATTTTATTTCAAAGAGCTGCAATACCTTTTAACCAGACACGGTCGCAGGATGTCAACTGGGACCAGACGCTATCATTCGCGGAAGCGCCAGAACCCGTGTGACCGTTGCCGCCAGCAAAAAGTCGGCTGCAGAGTTGATAGCCAACCACCTTGTTGGAGATGTTCGCGTGCCAATACTCCATGCATCTTCTCGAGGCAAAACGATATGCCCCCAGTCGACTTACCTGTACCCTCTCAGCAGGCGCAGCCATCCTCAGCGTCTCCAAGTTCAGAGGCGTTTTCGTTTCCGCAATACACTGTAACCCCGTTACCTTCAGCCTCTCAGCCAGTATCCGTCGCCCATGATGTTAATGCTGACCGTCTTGCTGAACCACCCTCAACCACTGCCTCGAGTTCGACCTCGATCTCGCTTGCCGACCCTCAAAGAACAATTCCTCAGATGCTGCCGAGTTTGGACAACGCTGACGGACAAAACTATGAACTGGCGGGTGCATCCTCCGACTCTGATCCGTGGCTGCTGAGGCACTGCAAGTTTGACGAACACGGATTTTGCAAGTTCGCAAACGTGCATATCCGAAACATGGGCGGCTCACCTGCGCTTGGAACAATGCCGATCCATTTCATGGTCAACCCAGTTGATTCATGCGAAGCCGCCCGTCTGGATACATGCAGCATTGAAGTGATTGACTCTCAGAATGAGATTTCTGACCTTGTTCCGGTGGAAATTGGGGCACGATTGCTACGAATGTAAGGTTTGAATTCCGCCTGGGCTTTTCCGTGGCTGTATTTGTTGACTTTGTATGAATAATTCCAGTTTTATGATACACGTGTTTCCCTTGGCGCCTGTCCTCTCCAGAACCGTCTTTGGGTTTCTCAAATCAAATGATATACCAGATGTTCGGCGCTTGGCAAGAACGCCCGACCATATCCTTGCAGCTATATACGCCTCAGCTATGCCATTCGCTTGGGACGACGATCAATTATCTATTTGGGAGTCATGCAAGGCCCCTCAAGATTCGACTCTTTGGAGCATGTGCTATCAACTAATCCTTCGTGATATCCACAAGCCGCAGCTACATGTTTTGCAAGCTGCTCTCCTCTATATCCAGAGGAGACCAGTGGAGGGGTTGGTTGCCGATACAGCTTTTGATTGGTCTTTCATGGGTATAGTGGTAACGCTGGCAAATTCTCTTGGATTGCATCTGGACTGTCGCAACTTCGACCTGCCGATCCATGAGATCCGACTCCGGCGGAGGCTCTGGTGGGCTGTATACATTGAGGATAAGTGGAGGTCCTTGCTCTATGGCCGTCCACCTCTGATTCGTTCAACAGAATGGGATGTTGTAGAGCTCGATCATAAAGATTTTGCAAATGGATCTGCGCTCGAGACGAGTACTATTCAGAATTTGACTGGATCAAGTCTACCTTTCAGAGACATGGCACTACTGGCTCGCATCGTCGAATCTGTGCAGGAGGAGCTGTAGTATGTATACTTTTTGCGCCTATAATATCCTAAATAACCTAACACTAATATAGTTCTCTTAAAATGAGCCAGAAGTTGGCTAAAAACACATCAGCGTCTCTTGAAATCGCCCGACCTTTGTTTCAACGGCTGAATGCATGGCGACAGGCTCTTCCGTTACCAATAAACAATCATTGCTTGACAGACACAAATACTGGCAACAAATCACCCTACCCAGCCACGATATACAATGCTCATTTCACCCTTATGATCTGCATATGGAGAGCTTTGTTGCGAACGACAGCTCATGATGGAGCGCCTTTGGGGTCTGGAGAATCTGGTCTTTCAATCCATGATTTTGACTGGGAGTTAGACACCCCTAATCAAGCCGAATCAGGGAATAGCGCACTTGCGCACGATCTTTACGATGCTTCATACAACTGCATTCGCACATTTGTTGGTTTCGTGCTTAATCTAACACCAGCATCCTTTTCTGAGTTTTGGCATTCGTGTGAGTACAACTAGACGAGACGCTATTTTAATTGGTCAAACACTAATTGATGTTCATGGAACAAGGGTCTCGGCACTGCTTCACATTAGTTTCTAACGTTCTTATGCTTCTCTTGATACAAGCACCTGATGTGTCAAAGGCCACTAAAGCAAAAAATCTCATTGCAACATGGCGACGAATAGTTGATTATCGATACAAAGGCTTCATTCATCTTGCAGTAGCCAAAGTGCGCCTTGCATCCTATTTCTTCGAAGGACTAGAGAGTAACTTTAATCTTCAACCTCATGTACAGCAAGCTCTGCAACAAAATTAATAGTTGCCCCAGGCTATAGATTATTCCAAGCATCGAGTTTTGATGCGTTTATGCCAAGGTTTGGCCATTCCTTTGCTTCAAGCGGGCCTATCTAAAACCGTGGACGAAAAAGCTAGAGACAGGCATTCTACCTGCTGGGCTAATTTTAGTGGTATTTACAATGGTAGTTAGTAATTATGGAAACTTGTCTTACTTATCTTTTGTGACCTTACTCTCGCATACATTTCGTCTACATTATTTCCCCCCAACACGCTGTGGCTCCTAATCTTGAAATGCCCCCGGATTTCAACTGACAGGAGTTGATCACGAAGAAAACAGCACCACAAAAGCCTAGGGGACGTTTACATCTAGTTTTTTGATACTCTAAACTTCTTAAAATGTTACTTGGTCTTTGTACTTTTAGCAATTTTAATAACAATACTAAGCCATAATATGCTCTGAACTATCTATGGGCTCGTATTACTGGCGGTAAAGCAAGATAGCAGTAATTCACGATTCGCAATTAATAACTGATCCCCCCCGCTCTGCCAACGGTGCCCATCCAATCCTGATTATTGGGCATCTGACGCCGAAGCCCGTTAGTCAATACCGCCCAATACGCTCCGAGTGTCCCACATTTACAATTTTCTATTGCAAGACATCGCCCCAAATGAAACCTAGGCGACGAAGTCCACCGTTCTTGATACTGCGGCCATAAAATCCCTTCAATGTTCCCTTGTTCATGGGACAGTCGAAATGGGTCGTCTCGAGAGTATGGTATGTGTACCCATCTCTCTTCACCATCTGTCCCAACTTTTCATCCTGCGACGTCTCAATCTTAGTTTCTTCGGTATCGGCGATCAAGCTTCCACCACGATTAGTGTAGAGTCGGATACTCAAAATGCACAAGTGCACTCCTCCGTGATAAATGCCGGTCTGAACGGAGCCCGCGACGATCCTTTCTTTAGACACGAACGGCCCTAGCTCCTTCACATTGTCATCTTTGACCACCTACGGTCGCATTCTAGTTAGCACAGCGTTTCAAGATCGATAGATCAAAGACTAGACTCACTGATTTATCGAGAGCAGGCTTGTTGTTGCACTTTGTTAGCACGATCCAACGTGGTTAATCGGGCTGCAATGCTTGACTCACCTCTCCTCTTTGGACGACAAGACCATTGTCGTATTCAACGGTTATACCGCCAATCATTCCCGCCCAGTATTTGACCCTGATGGTCTTAATATGCCAGTCTTTGGTGATAAAGTCAAGGTTGTTGAACCAGTCGCCGTAAGATGTCGAACCAACGGCTCGCGTCACCTGCAAATTGCGACCAATTTCATGATTTTTAGTGACAAAGTCACCAAACCAACCTGCTTCGTCCATGTTCATTTCCTCGTCTTTCGCGTATAATGCCGGCGCATCCTCCCGTTTCTGCTCATTCTCTGCTGCCTTCTGTGCCTCTTCTTCCGTCTGTGTCTTGGAGATGATGCGCTGACCCGTTAGAGGAATCTCCTTGGGGCGCAGCCTCTCTGGAACTTGAACTGTCGGAAGACGCATCTCGAACGCCGTCGGGGCCTGGAAGGGCTCTTCGTGATCCTCATCAGTGGCGAGCTTGGGATTCTCTTCAATATCGTCCACCTCATTGGCGATGCGGGCCATTTGGCGTCGGATCGCCTTGCGGGCCTTATCAAGACCAGCAGTATCTGCATCAAATCGGCTGTTATCCTCGATGTATTTGTAAAAGTATGGGCGATCCTTATCCACAATCTCTCCTTCTTTTTTCTCAGGCTTGGCTGGAGGGTCAACCCCCTTTCCTTCCCAAGGTAAAATCTCCATCGTCTTATTCTTGACTTGGAAGATCTGATCCGAGAGCTGCTTATACAATGCCTTGTAGCTCATGAAGGCATCCATGAGTACATTTGTGTACATCTGTGCATTCTCATACTGCATCTTGGAGTAGGCAGGAGGCTGTCTTACGACAAAGCTTCGGAGACTCTCGTATTTGGTCAGAATGGCATACGTCCTCTGAGGACACTCTGCGACGAGATCAGGGAACCTGGCCGCTGCAGCCATAAGGCTCTTGATGTCCCACTGCTGCTCCATGGGCTTGATGTGTCCTCCACCGCACCAACTTACTTGAATGGTAGTCTCAGTGTTGGTCTCCAAGTTTTCGCGGGCAATTCCGACATTTGCCTCGGCCGTCACGCTCATGGGGCCCGCAGTGAAGGCAACCTTCGCCTCAGCTTGGATATCTGTCTTCTTGGCCTTGTTGAGAATCTTCATACTGACCACAGCATTGAATTCACCACCTTCCAAAAATCCAGAGATGAAGCTGTCACCAAACACCTTGTTGAACTTGTCGCCCTTGACACCATTGATAGGCTTGAACTGAAGTGCATCTTTGAAGTTAATGGTCTGGTTAATGACCTTAACGGAAATGTAAAAGGTCAAATCGGACTCCTTGAACTTGTCACTGTCGATGAAGGAGCCGCGACCACTGCCACCAATCTTGGCCGCCTTGATAGAGAGAGCACCCGAGATGCACATATCGTCTGTGATGTCGCTCAATCTGTCGATGAACCTGCTGGTATAGGTGACTGTTTGACTGGGCCCTCGAGGCGCTGTCTTATCGAAAGCAATGTTCTCATTGTTCTCGGGCATGCCGTTCCATCTCTCAGCAAATTGGTTTTGCTTCAGAATATTTTGCATCTCTTGGATTGAAAGCGCTGTGCTTTTGGCCGCGGCAGCCTCCTTGATCGACTTATACATGTCCTTGCGACGCTCTTGCTCAAACTCGCGCTTCTCTCTGCGGATTGATCGCTGCTCCTCACGCTCCTCTTCTCTGCGTCTTCGATCCTCTTCGCGAGCGTCTCTTTCAACCTCTTTTTGGTACTCGCGTTCGATCCTTACTCTTTCCCTCTCCGCATTTCGAAGCGCGTCGCTGTCTTCCTTTTCGGCTTTGAGTTGCGCGGTCTTTTGAGCCACAGTATCGTCCTGCAGCTTTTTAGATGCAGCGGAACCTTCAGTTGGCTTTGGTACAGGAGCAATCCGTTTTGCTGTTGGTGCTACAATGGCCTCTGTGGGCTCTGTGGGCTCCTGCTCATCGGCAGCTTCAGTTGTTTCAGCTTGGATGTCGGTGGTTGCCTCCACAACTGCATCCTCAGATGTATTGTCAGATGATGGCTCATCAACTTTCTGGCTGCTAGCAGCATCTTTCTTGGCTTGCTGAGCAGCCGCAACCTGCTTGAATGTGACGCCATTGCCAGGCTTGAGAACCGGCTCCGATTCTGGCACCTCCGGTAAGGGCTCAGTCCGGATTCCAACAGCGCGATCATCTACAACCACCTCTCTCTGACGCGTCCAAGCCGATGCCTTGCCCGTAGATTGGGTTAGAATTCGCATCGTCGTGCCATCATTGAGAAGAATGTTTTCTGCACGGTCATTGTCAATGACCACGGCATCATCCACACAAATCTGCTGCGTGTACGAGTTGAAGCTATGCGATTCATCGAGTTAGTCAGCGAGATGCATAGCTGGTTGATGGTGGACTTTTCCACGTACCCTTGGCCAAGCCTCATAGCATTAGTATAAGGCACTAAAAGTAGCGACATGTTGGGCCGTCAATACCGGGTGGCGTTTCTAGATGAGATTTGGAGATTTCGATACAAGCCCACCGATGAAGTGAAAATCGCCTTGCTGATTTATATGATTGTTCATTCCTTGCATTTTCTGGACACGAAAGGCAAGGTGCGCCAAGCCATGCTGATCAAAAAGCCCAGAATCTGACTATTGAAACTATTTACAGACTATTGACTCTAGGTCCAGCTGAACCCACAAGCGAGCGTTTTGCCGCCCTTCACTAGCCCAATTCGTTGACACCATCCACCAAAATGGCTAGCCGCATTTTGGCCAAGTCACAAACGCGGCCCGTGACGCGCCCGATTCCCTTGGACACAGTGACTATTGAATTCCGGCCAACTTAATAGGCTGCCACTGAGCACAGCAGCTGCATCTAGCTATTCTTGACGTTACTCAGTAATCTTTTTCTGGGGTAAAAAAGTACGAAGCACGGCACTTGCAGGCTTACCTCCTCCCC
The DNA here is from genome assembly GCA_017140755.1 of Calonectria hongkongensis. Classification (NCBI taxonomy): domain Eukaryota; kingdom Fungi; phylum Ascomycota; class Sordariomycetes; order Hypocreales; family Nectriaceae; genus Calonectria; species Calonectria hongkongensis. The sequence continues at coordinate 1,640,856 of JAACJA010000009.1, forward strand.
GTGAAGTCATATCATTATTGTCCATACTCTCCATGGCGATTCCCCAAGTTGTTCGGGCCACCGAGGAAGACTTCGCTGACCCCAACATTGAGGATCTTGATGCAGTTGAGACCAATGAGCTGCAGACCTTGATCCGAAACAAATTGCCAATAATCATACCATGGCATAACAAAAAGACACTGAGGCTAGGTACCAGCATACACTCCTCTCGGCTAACCACCGAAGAACCGTGGGACGAAAATGATAGCCCCTTCCTATTGGCTCATCTCTACCGAGTCCCCCCAGTTTTGACTCGTGACCATGGTACCGTTGCATCCTTCAAATCGACGTCAACTTCTCTACGGCGCGACACAAAGGACCATCTCTCGCTGGGATTTGGAATCAGTGTCGGTCTGCCGTTTCTAGCTGAAGTATCTGTCAAGGGCCAATATGACAGAGATTTGCAAGAAAATAGAGATGTGAGTCCGGTGTGTCTCTGTTCCGCCCATGCAGGCAACTGACGTTGAAATGTGTCCGACATAGTCCAATAAAGCGTCGATCCGCGCATCAATACGGGCTGGCTCAGTCGAGCTCGCTTCACAGCCTCGGCTAACGAACAAAGCTATTCGCACTATCAAGTATGATGGAGGAGTCGAAGCGCTAGAGAAAGAGTACGGCGACTACTATGTTGCCGGCTATCGCCTGGGAGGAGACACGGCCATGCTGATCAGCTCATCGGCCTATTCATCATTCGAAAAGGAGGTTTATGATGTGTCTGTTACGTGTGAGGTGTTATTTTACGAATCTAGTGATCACTGGAGTGATGCCTACAATGTTTTTTCGTCTGGCAGTGCTCTGAAGTTGCTTGGATACGATACACTAGACGCAAAGAATTGGAGCGAGATATCAAATGGTAGGGGCGAAAGCGCTGCGAAAATGTTTGAGAAGAGCAGGGAGATTGCGCTGACGACACAATGTCTTGGTGAGAGGCTTTCCGATATCCTTGATGGCATGAATCTCCATCATGGTGATGAGCTCACGATGCAACAATGCGACGAGTTAACGAAGCGTGGCCTCGTTGTGGAGCTAGTTCTGATGCCGGTAAGAACAGTGAGGCACGTGATAGAGTGGATGGTCCAGGATAATATTATTTGATTAAAATTTGAATATTTAGATGTCTTCCAACTAGTAGTAATCCATATGAGCGTGAGCAGCAATGGACTTTTAACCAGCTTTCAACTTATTATTTCTGTGACAAATCATCTTTTTCGACGCTATTACTTTAAATGCACAACCAATACTATCGCCGCAAGATCATAACACCAGGTGTTTAACCCATCAAGGTCATCGTCATTACTACAGACAGCAACACTAGAGGAGTGGCCGGCTATTTCTAAACAGGCTAGGCGTGCCCTAGGGTAGGCTTGTTTTTGGATTTAGGCGGGGAACCATTCTTCACGTTGAGTTCTTAGAATATACGATTCTTGCTATCCCTTTGAGTGCCCTAAGCCTGCACTCGCGTACCCCGCCCCACATGACCCCGGCAAAAGCAAAGTGACCTCGAGTGACATCAATGACTTTCGGAATCAATACCATACAATTTACTATGTAGCTCATTTTTTTTATTCCCTATAGAGCCCCAACAGCCCTCCAACGTAGCTGTCAACGAGTATGACGATGACAGCTTTATCTCTCTTAATGACTGCTACCGGGAACGGCCTGAGGTTAATACCTGCCGGCCAACAAAGGCACCAATTACTGACTGCAGCTACAGCTTTAAGCCAATTAAGCTGCTAGCCCGGGCCCTAATAATAGAAGAGCTGCCCTAAGACCTGCTATTGTTATTCCAAAAATTTATTCCTATTTCCCTAGTAGAAAGCTAGTTTAAATATACTAATAGCTGGGTTAGTTATTTGCTTAAAGTAATTAAAAGCTATGATAAATAGTATCCACAGGCATGGCTATATATGTGGAAACCAACCTCTATTGCAGAAATCTATATGTAGATTGTAATCAATATTTATATATAAATAACTAAGGAAACCTAGATTAAGGACTATTAGAAGGCTTCCTAGCTTGAGGATGAACGCGCTACTCATCCGGTTATTAAGTGGATGACTTATAACCAGTTTCAGCTATTATCATAGCAGATACAGGTTTTTGACCACACAACAATGTAAGAAGATAAGAGGTGTATTATCTAATCTAATAGACCAAAAGATCAACCAATTCTCGCACATTGTGCGGGAATTGCACCTCACATTAGCATATAAGGTATGCCGTACGGTCGGGGACCGGCCGCCATACATACATCCTTACAAACAATTCATATAGCTACACCAGATAGTCAATACAGTCAGACCTTTAACCAAGTTAACAAATAGTCTCATCACATACAACACATATCCACTCAATTCTTCAAGCCAGGCACGAATATTGCTGTAGATGAGGCTATGGCTTGCTATTTGGGGAGGTCTAATGAGACAACAACTGTCCCAAATAAATCTATTCCAACCGGCTTTAAAGTATGGGTTATAGCCCAAGTAGGATATTTCCTTCGGTGACTTTGGCATAGGCCAAGCTGGAAGTTCGGGTCTATTGGAACAGCCCGGGTCAGGCCGGCCTACCGGCGCCAGTCATCACAGCTCCAGCGGCAACAGCAGCAAAAGCCAAAGAGTAGCATCTATCTAAACCCCACATAAGGGATGGTTGTTTCCCTAGTAAACCTACTACTAAAATCCACATATTATGTATGTCTTAATAACCTTTTCTCCTCCTATTGTGAAAGGCTGGACAGTTGGTTGTTCACGCAAACTGGTGCCTCGTATTGGTCTATCTAAAGCTAAGGAGAAAGGGAGGGAAGGAACAGCCCAAAGGGCTGCTGCACTAGCTATATAGTTAGATTCTAGTTCTATCGGAAATGACAGTATCGCGGAAGAGTTGTATTCCGGCTGTTAGCTTGTTTCACTTATAGTCTCGGGTACGGCACAGCCGTAATCCCTTACTAGGCATCAGCCTGTGACACCTATAACCTCTTTCATTGGCTCTGTCAATGTGGGCACAGGGCCACAGGCACAGCTGTGAAGGGCTGGTCCTGGGTTTATTTAACCTGAAGTGTGCTCTGAATTGGTCTATCTAAGACTAAAGAGAAAGGAAGGAAGAGAGCAGCCTGAAGGGCTGCTACACTAGCTATATAGTCAGATTCTAGTTCTATAGGAAATGATAGTATTGCGGAAGAGTTGTATTCCGGGTTTCACCTGTTTCGCTAGTATCTTCGGGTACGGCACAGCCGTAACCCCTTACTAGGCATCAGCCTGTGACAACAGCCCGCCGCAACTGTGGTATTTATAAGGATCTAGCTGACCTCAAAGCTGCTGATAACACCGCTGCTAGAAGCCTTCAATTTAATAAGATCAAAGCTATCCTAATCTCTAATAATAAGATCAATTAAATAGTATAGAAAGACAACTCCCTTGTATTATTATTATTAACTATATTTACTAGCAATAAAAGAACTAACCATTAGCAAAAAAGACTAATAATAACTAAAATAGCTATATAGCTAATATAATATTTTTTTAGTGCTGAATATATTAAGCTAATTTCCATTTTATCTATAGTTAGTACTTATAATAATAAAATAAATACTATTAATTGGGGTAACTAAATCTATATATATTAGAGCTCTAGTTATTATATTTAAAGGGATAATTGGAAGGCCCTTACTTAGGACTTTCTATTAGAAATAGCCCTTATTAATAGCTTTATTTTATAGCTTTAAGGGTAGCCTAATTGGAGGCAATTTATATAGCAAGTGGATTAGCGCTAATATATTTAGAATCACCTTATTCAAAAGTATAGCTCTACTACTAAGTCAAGAGAAAGGTTTCGGGTTAAAGACCAATATATACCTATTTAATAGCATATTCATATCCATAAGGGAAACTCTAAGTATATGGCTTGTCAGGGGCATCGTTTAGGTTAGTCGAGGAGCTGTAAAAGAAGAAGGCTATTGATAATAGTTAGTGGAAATAGCAGTCGGGCGCTGCAGTCATGTTATTGCTGTGAGCAGTGCGATGTATTGTTATGTAGATCTGACTGTTGTTGGGACTTGTGGCATCAGCCAATTTATTAGGGAAAGGATATACCTTTAATTTACATTGCTTTGATTGGCTTGACCGCCTGCCCGTTACATAATTGCAGGCTTAGGGCACTCAAAGGGATACTCCATGTGTGTGTTTTATCATCTTTTACCTTTCCTGTCATTTAGACGGGCACTCTTAGGTTAGGCCTTTCTTTTTGGACAAGGCCTTGCTGACAGGAACTGGTAAAATGAACTATCACTTAATATTTAGTGAGGGAAAATGAGCTATACCATGAGACAAGAGTTAAGACAGGTGTACCGGGAGTGAAAAATCAAGGTGATCAGGGGAAATTACAAAGCTCTTTCGACGATTTCGACTTGGACAAAAAGACTACAAAGTGACATGCCTAAATGCTGTACTTAGTGAGGAACAAGTTACATTGATCATGGTCTCATTCAATATACATGTAGAAAGAAGCTTGCTGCAATTGTTTCAGGATAATAGTGCCACTTGGACAGCCGGGCTTAAGAAGCTTGGGCAGTTGGGCAGGATTGGACCTGAGGAACAATAGCAGTACAAGTACCAGGCATCTCCGCATCTTCATCGGCTAAGGCCAAAACGTCCACATCAGATCCGTCTCGAGTCACCTTGCAAGCATAGAACACGTTCCGGGCAGATCCACTAGCCGTCGAACTGCAAAACAGCCCGATACCGAAGTTAAAGCCACCGTCGAACGAGTGAGGTGCGACTTTACAGGTGAGGTCCAGTGATGGAATGCCGAACGGATCAAAAAGGACCTCATCCATGTACTCAGCCTCGTCCTCATTGTCAACGACAGCAGTTCCCAAGGCTCCTCCTAGACGACCGCTGATCGTGTAGATGAAGCCATCACGGCCTGAATCATCCGTAAGAGCGAACTGCGCCGCATCGTCAATGCTAGAATACCATTGCGGGGTTCCGGGAAACGTCAGCCCGAGATACTGTGACTTGTCGTTGTTAGAAAGCACGAAGCAACCATTTGGCTCAGGGTCAGGCAGATCAGTCTCCGTAACGACGACTTTTGGTATCACGGTTTTGGTAGCATGATGTGTCACCGTTTGGATGGCATTAATCTTGGATGTTGATGAAATGGTTGTGGACACTGTCTTCGTCATGGTGACGGTTCTGACTGGCAACGTGGTGGTGGTTGGCTTGACGCCAAAGGCGGCGCAGGCTGATGCGTATGCATTGCCATTTTTGCAACCCTTGCTAACCGAGCCCGGGACCTTGGTGGGCTTTGATGATGATGGGCAGTTTTGAGCACCGCGCTTGTCGACAGGAGGAACAAAAGTGACATGGGTATGGAGAAAGACGGTGCTCGTGTCAGTTTCTGTCGTTGAAGCCGTGATAGTCGCCAAGATCTCTTTGGTGGTGAAACTGGTCAATGTAAGTTTGACGGCGGCCGTTTTCGTAGCCGTCACAGTTTTCGTTATGGTTCTGTATCATGTGAGCGAGTTGATTCAAAGGAACCTGTGACATGGTGTCTCACTTGGGGCAAGGCGTGACAGTGGCTTTCTGAAATGACGAGCATTCGACCTTGCTCTTGGGGCAATTCAGTACCTACAAAAACAGGTTAATAATAGAAAGACAACTAGAAGGGAGCATGACTTACAGCCTTGTAACACGCATCGTGAGCTCTCTCTTCCAGAAATTCAGGAGATGCGCTGACAAGAAATGCCGAGGCAACACTTAAGAGGACAGAGGCACGCATGTTTGATTCAATTGCTTCCCAAGGGATTGATGTGCTTGAGTGACGTGTTAAGACATTGGGATCACCTTTAATTTATATCTATTGAACGAGGACTACTCTCGACCCAAAGTCGGAAATAATGCGCCGGTAGGTCGAGACCAAGAGTCTAGCAGAGTCATTTCGCGTGTTGAAGATCAAAATGAAGAGCTTTGGCGGTCGAGACCGCTGTCCAAACTAGCTAGTTCTTTGCAAATCGAACCACGTGAAATTGAGGGTCCAAACTGAGGGTGCACTAGCAGTCGTTTTTGGCACGGCATTATAAGCTAGACGAGACTATTGACTGTTGAACATGATTCTCTGTATGCCACACAAGGCCGGGGTTGTCGCCGCTCCAGGCTTGTGGAGTAAGGCTACAAATTGAGCTAACTACATTTTCATGTTAGGCTTAGTTCATGGACGACCAATTAGTCTAATCTTCCGTTTTCTTTGGAATGTTCCGAACCTCTAAACAGAAAAGTTTAAGGGGGAGTGGGGATGACGTCTATATCAGCAAAGGTAGTATGAACGGGCGGGACAGCGGTTAAAAACGCCCAAGAACGTGAGAAAAGCAACGCGAAAACCGTTTTTTGTCCCCTGAACCAGCTTTCCGTAATTAAAAACCTGATGAAAGAGTTGATTGACCGCCAAATGTTGATGATATAGCCCCCTTTGCCATATTTTGATCTAGGTGCTTAGCGTTGAGGCGGCCATGTGCCGTCCCAGTCCCTCGGCTTCGCCGGCGCCGTGGTGGCGCTGAACGGCGTCCAAGCCGGCACCGCCTCTTCATTCTTCGGGACACCCGGCCCACAGGATGAACTCGCTTAACAATGCCACAAGAAGAAACGTAGCGAATTAATTGGTAATTCTCAAAGCCAAATATTGCTTGAAGTTGCATTGGATTCCATGTTTTTTTTTTTACTATACTGTCGTTTTTCTTATTTTTCTTCTTCATCCCATTTAGACTTTTGCCTTCATTCTTACGAAATCAGTTACTAGGAATGCATAGTAGAGGCAATTTCGTTGCAACCTGGATCGTGACACCGCGCTCTATCATTATGAACTTACCGTAAGAAAATAGGTGAAAATAGCAGATATTTATAATTTTTAAAAATTTACCCATCATTACATAATAAATCAGGTTAACGAGGGACCATTCCAGATCTATTTCTAACAAATACCACAACTAGCCCCACAATGATTGATGTGAGTCAATGTGGCCACCATCATGAACCAGGAAATCTTGGGTTGTTTTAGATACGACGAGATGTTTTAGATGTGCATTCCATTTCAATTTCGTTGCACCTTGCTTGGTATTTTAACCATCGCTCAGGCCTGTGTTGTGATAGCAGCCGACTAGCATATTTTCTCAATCTCAGGCAACAGGCGTGGTCAAGTGGGGTCCTAGATCGAACGAATAGTCCAAACATGATCTACCAGACATTGATAGGACAAGAATAAACCTCTTTCTATACATCCGTGCCAATTTTTGCGACCTTTGTGTGCTGATCGCCATGACAGCCAGCTGGGTTTCATATGACAAAATCCTGGTATAGCCCACGGCCCATGCTATCGGGTCAAAACATGACGCAGACTAAAACTGGTTACTTGGGGATGCAAAACGGGTATGCTGATGCATTCATATTTCGATGTCATCAGAGACAGTCAGCAATTGTGTGTATAAATACAAAATAACTTGATCCAGCTAATTCAAGAACTTCGCATCTCACATCGAATATCAGTTTGCATGACCATGAAATTCCACAAGGGTCTCAAGGCAATAGTTTCTCTATTAATTTCCAATTCATGTTTAGCCCATCGAAACTATCTATTTGTATTGTGAGTCATCCAAGCACGGTCAAGTTTTGATGGCTAAGATAAAGCAGCGGCGATTCTTACTCATCCATTCAATGGGACGTAAATGGAGAGCATCCATCAGACACAAACTGTATAGGGAATCCGCCATTTCCTGGAGTCACTTGGAGTGGTGGTCTCGTATGGCCGACATATCTCGCAACAAAGTATAACAGCTCTTCCATCTGGCTTTACGACTTTGCCCGTAGAGGAGCCACAGTGAATATTACTGATATATGGTGGCCGAAATATCACCCAACTGTTATGGATCTAATTCAGCAGGTTCAGAGTTTTGCCGATACTGTTTCTACTAAGCCAAGTTGGGCCTCATGGACCCCAGAAAACTCGCTAGCAACTATATGGATCGGTATCAATGATATGCATAATAGTATTTATAACAATGTTGACAGAGAATATAGCATCAAAAATGCGGAAAAGATCGTCGCTGAGTATATGATCCAGGTCAGAAGACTATATTCGTTTGGGCTAAGAAACTTTTCATTTTTGACCGTACCGCGTAAGGCTCAATCATTTTTGTTGCGATGCAAGAATATTGACATAGTTCAGCATTTCATCTCACGCCTCGGTTTCGCGGCTTGCCAATCGACGAAAAAAGTCAGCTGTCTTCCTTTATTATAGAGTTCAACCAGATTCTTGAATTTGCAATTACTGCCCACACTGCCCTGCCAGGTTTCAACTATCGCATCGTCAACACATGGGAGCCATTTATTGCAGCACTGAGTAACCCTAGAGAATTTGGTGCCAGTAATAACTGGTGTTTCGCAGTTGATGGGAATACTTGTGTAAGGTCAAGTGGCATTGATTTTGACACTGAGAAGTCTACTTACATCATGAGCTCTAGCTTTGGCACGATCATTTCCATCCGGGGATTGCCATCCACGATCTCGTTGCAGCCGCGGTCGCTCAGAGTTGGAGTGAGAATTATTTTTTGTGATTAATAGTTAATCCGTGTAATAACGAGAAGAGGACCATGGTGGCATCCAAACATAATGAACGAAGCTGGAAAAGGGAATCTTGAAATTTACATGTATCCAATGCCCATTGATAGCAGATAGAACAATTTACTATTTTTTTTTTGGAATCGTCTCGCATCAGACTTAGCTTTTTATGTGAATATTCACCGACTGTGTCAATGAGCTTGAGTGTCTTGTGTCATGCCACATTGTGACATCAAATCTAATGTACTATGTAGTTATTTCCTCAGACTCAAATACTTTAGCAACGTAGTGTATTCATCAAAAAGTCGAATAGTCAACCTGTTCACATGATCAATTTTGGGGTAGCCCACAACGAGGAGAATCCTTACTGATGCACTGTGACGACTGACTAAACCAAAAATTATTATGTGCGGTACCCAAGATTGTTCGCGTACAAAAAGGTAATAAATTCGCCGACCTACTATCTTTAGGCTGCGATTTTCTTGAAATAGAAATGGCTTCAAAAGAAAGATTGTGCACAGCGTGCGACATATATCCGTGAAACAATTGAGGACCTTGGTTTCTACGTTAGTCATGGAAGCATTGCAGCTTGGGTGGGGTATGCAAGCCACGTCGCTAAAGACAAAGCTGTGCTAGCTCCCATGCCTTAGCAGGCCCACTTCCCGGTATAGCTGTATGGGGATACTGTTGACGAATCTGCACAAATTCATGTTTTATTCTACGTCCTGTATTGCTAGAATGAGGCTAGCTGAATCCCAGATAATGTTGACGATGCATGGGGTAATATTGCGTGATTGCTGAGTCCCTGCAGTGGAGCTGGGTGCATAAAAAGACCGTAGACTACCTGGATAATTTTAGCTCATTCTCGCACGCGACAGTTTTGCACTTGATGTAGCATTTCATGTGGCTTGTTCGCTGTCTTGTATTCTGGTGGAATGAGGCATTTATGTTGAGAAGGATTTGTGATGAGGGGCACACTAAAGCGAATCAATTCATGCGGTCAGCTTGGCAGGCGTGTTGTTGGTTGTCTTAGTTCCACCACCCGGCATTGCCCATTTCATCACAAGTGGCTGCACATAGAGCGGCCACAGCTCGCAGATCCTAAATCTATCCGAAATCACCAAGATGAGCCAATTTCGATTTGGCGGTCTATGATGGCTGCGTATGAGCGTAAGCGCTCATGCACCCCATGCGCACCTAGGATGAAGTGATCACATGAAGAAGAAGGATGGGATGAAATTTCGGCAATAGCCCTTGAAGATAACATTGACAGTTATTGTTGGTGCAAATATCGTACTAGTCTCACTATGGCAAACCTATTGATTAGACGGACTAGTTGCAACGACGAACAGGGCTAAGCTTCTCATGCATCTCAGCCCCACGGCCGAAACATCCGAATTTCGGCACTGAAAAGTGAAGCGATCTGCAAAGGTTTGCCGACTTAGCCTATATTTCCCAGCCAAACCTGCCATATTTCACTAACTCTACGGCCTATATAGCGTGCATGTGGCGCTGTGCGTCCGCGTGAGAATTAGTAGTCCCGACGATCCCCTCCGTATCCGGATTTTCAACAACGCCTGAAAATTTCGGTGTCCGAAGCATCAGAACATGTAGCAACGGATTCACACCTGCCGTTTGACTATACGGTTCAGACGAAACTGGAATAGGAAGGAGGGTCGGACCAAAGGGGAGACTACCAAATTGGGCTTAAAGATTCTCTCCACGGGAAAAGGCTCGAAAAGAGCTCAGGCTGGCTTTGTCTTGATTTCTCAAAAAGAATTATTTTGTCTCGAGGGTATGTCTATAGCATTATTTTTCAAGAATGGAGCCAGATTTTAATCAGTTGTGAATTAAATAAAAGAACACTAGCTGGCTAAATTGCAAATCCGCAGAGCTGGATCGTGATCATTTCGCAACTCAAGGAGCCAAGAGCATGTTCATCACTCAAAGTAGATGAATATCAAGACTGCCTAGTATTCAATGCAAAAGGCATCGAACCTCGACCGTTTGTTCTCAGTTATGATAGGATACATGAGCTGCACTTGGGTTTTCTGTAAATCCAGGCCTGTGCAAGGAAACTAGTTGCATATGTGAGCCAATCCAGGGCAGCAGAGGAAATAGCGATACAAACGTTGTCAGCTGAGGCACCAAGGGCAAATAGCACCTTGAAGTTTCTGTTGCGAGCTAGTTATTGTATAATATTTTTTGGTGAGTTTATCTACCCAGGACAGAAAGAGGCCTTGTTCGACTTAGAGTCGATCCTAGTTCCTTTATTCGTCCACGTTGGGTATCATTGTCCACAGTTCCTCGTGCACATATCCAACTAGAGTTATTATTTTCTCATTGAGCAAGCTGCCAGCGTCTCAAAGCTGGACAGCTTCTTCAGGTCTTGCATAGTGTTCCATATTTTTTCCTGAATCTTCGATTCGCCTGTCTCAGTCACAGTTTGAGTTCCAAGTAACATCAGATATCTGATCACACGATCCTTAAATTTCCGAGTGATTTCAAATTTCCACACTCGGAAATCAATTTGAGTCGCACACCTTGCCCGCTAACCGCTCTAAAACGATGTGTTGTTCCTCCCGCTTGTCATGTCGCTGCTTGCGGAAGTCGGACGAATCTGGACGACGACGGTCGTAAAGTTCGTGTTGAGGCTCGAGTTGATCTGGCACGGAGACCTTTGAGTGAGAGTGTGCCTGAACTGTGCCGTTGAGAAGCAACGCAGTTACGAAAGGGCCGAGAAACTTCATGATTTCAGTAAAGAAAAATGATTAGAAACGAGACGGTAGCACTATCAATGGCTGTATGGGCTTGGGATGGAACGGTTTGGTGCGCACTCCTAAATGGATGCAGGCTCGGTCTTTATATCCGCATCTCAACTTGCGCCTCGTTATGATTACTGTTAGATCCAGGTACAGGCAGATCTAAATGACGTCGAGAGGCTAAGCGCAGCGAATCGGGTTAATTGCAGCCGGATAGGGACGCCTGCATCGTAGCCCCAAGGCTGAAATTTCGCCAAGCTGTTTTGAGGTGTGCGGGGCTTATACGCAATTCTGCGGTTCTAGACTCAAAACGCCAAGCACAACAAAGCCGTGACCCGTGGTGCTCGTATTCTTTCAATGGCAGATCTGCTACGCCACAGAAATAGGAGAGTCTAAAGTGAGAACCCAATAATCAACCCTGCTGGAAATACTCACTTGACGCCAAAATTACCCATGTAAATAGGAGGCTGATACCACATTGGGGAGAGTGTGTGCTGTGCCGTTTTGGTGCCTCCGCGATTGGTCCGGGCCGCGATGCCCCCATTTAATAGACATTGACGACAGGGGCCCCATCCCGCGCATTTTTAAGGTCTAGTATTAATCTAACCTCGCCAAGCAATATAACCGCGTGTCCGGCATATTCCAAGATGTTATTATCCGGGACCGAATTCTGCTTCGTGACCGAGAAGGGCTGCGTTAATATTGACCATACACCCGGCCCCGCCCCCGCCGGACCGATTCAACCTCCTCGTCATATCGGGCTCGGCGCGCCCCTAGATTTAGATAAGGAAGGCTATTTAGTTACATTCTTTCAACTCAATTGGTATGTGCAGCCTAGTTAACTAAAATTTAGCATTCTTGTGAGGGTCTCAGTGTACGGGGGTTTCACTTCCCATTTCTCTGACTGATTGTAGTTGCTGATCTACTTTTGCTGCTTTTTAGATCAAGTAATATCGCTAGTCGAATATTACGAGCATGCAATACGGACTCATCAGAGTACTCATCGATCACAATGTTTCATGTTCTGAGTCCACAAAATTAAGCGGGCGATACGAGTTTCCGAAATTTGCTCCGTTCACCTTGTAAGGCTAACTAATATCCGCCGGTGATGTCACGGACTAGGATTGGCCTGCAACGTGGAGAATTTAGTCTGGATGCGAAAACTTCCCTGTGCTTTTTTCAAGCAGAGGATTGGCCATTCTTGGGAAACGCCCGACCAACCATGGGTGCTTGTTCGCCTATCGCTGAGGTCTAATATAGGAGTCGCCCGGGTGTACATGTCGCAAACCCATGATGATTCGTCAATGTTACACATTTTCTGAATCGCAATTCGACAGGCACTAATGAAATATTATTTAATTGGTCATCGTAGCAGCCTGAGGGCCGCGTACCATTCAAATATAACATGTCACCGCGCAAAGGTGGAGGGGTCTGCTCTTATGGTCACCCAATCAAGTTGTCGCGTCGCTGTCCGAAGAATCAAGAGTTATCTGCAATCTGCAGATCCACAAAGTTACAATTTTCCCCAGTGGACACCAACAGCCTCTGCAGTAATCATTGCGGTTTAAGCATAACCTAGCGCATGAAGATGAAACAGGAGCTCTGCAGTGTTACGCCCCCCGTGTGTCTTATGTACCCTCATCATGACGAACTGTGATCAACATCCATTGCAACCGATAGCAGTGTCAGATTATGCAGCACTTGCGTGCGTCTCCCGAACCTTATATCCTTCTGCGCTGACCAGGTGTTTGCATTGCGTGGTGTCTCTATATCACGTAGGAGGGCGAAGTCTCTGCGAGCAGAGCATTCGTCCTGTTGGTCGCGACGCTCTTCCGGCGATCCGCCTAGTCCGGCGTGCATTTTACTTAACTAAACCACTCACCTAGGTATGCTTGTGTCCGCAGCACGGTCGGATGAACGCGTCTGCGACCTTGAACAGACTACCGACGCCGTATGACGTGCACGTTCCAGCAAGTTGGATCGGTGCACATGCAGCTTATTCAAAAGCAAAACTTGTAAGGTGAGCAACTTTATTGCTCCTCAAGCATGTTTAGCGCAGGGGCCGATTGTAACTGTTGATCTTCTGCAGTGCACCACACTTCACATGCGGTTCTATTGAGCTCGTACCATAGTCTACAACAACGTCGGACCATGCCGGCCATACGCCCATCCTTCGCATCGGCTATTTACATCACGTATCCAAGAAAACAACTATTATCCAAGAACACAAGCTACTATGATCAATGAATCAACTACAATGCCATGATCAGGCGGCGTTCTGCCTTGGTATATTCCCAAATTGGGTACTATTTTTAGTCGTGGAGGCTGAGCTACCCTACATATGAGGCGATGAGGAGAGTACATTCACTAGCACGCTTACATGACCTCGGAGACATTCATTAATTAGCGCATACTCTGATTAAAGTTTTGGGAAAACTAGCCACTTGGGTGGGAGGAATCATGAATTTCTGGCATTTCACAGTGACTGGTACGAGCTTTCATTCACGTCAATGTCATCACAGCGCTGATCATGATTCTTTACAAAAACAACACACTTTTTTCAATTTTAAAAGTAAAATAAAATAAGTTTTTTTTTTTAAAAAAAAAGAAAAAACACAGATTTAAGAAGCGAAAAAAACAAACTCCGATCGGGTATTTACCCGCCGAGTCTAGATACAGTGTATCCACCCATCAGACATATTTTATACCTTTATCAGGCTAATTCTAGCCAGCGCTCATACGTCATCAATCCATGGTCACCTTTTATTGTTGGCGCCTCCCATCCGTTTATCCTCAAGGGTATCGATCAGTTATAAACATTACTCAAAAAAGCTATCTTCAGGGAAAACCTCGCCGTCGTCCCACTGTTCAGAGTTAGCAATTGCTGTGACACGAAGAAAGTGAAGTGCACGTACGTGTTCGACGATGCAGCCCTGCTCCCAGCGCCATCGGTCGACAATGCGGATGGTCTCGTTGGCCCAGTAGTCGAGCCAGCTGTAGTTGTCCTTGTACGCCATGCGAACGACGCTGATGTTGGTGGGTGGCCAGATGGTACTGAGGTCGGCGTAAGCGAAGGCAGGACCGTTCTCAGCACCGGGGTGGTGGTTCTGCAGGTTGGCAATTAGTTACAAGCTTAGCGTTAGGCAATGCACAGTTGATCGTACAATGTAATTCTCAGAGATGAAAGTGAAAGCACGGTAGAGGTCCTTGTCGACGATGAAGGCCTCGCCGTAGCGGAAGGCCCTCTTGTCGGTTTCCTCACCGGGGATGGGCTCAACGGGTGTGCATGGTGGCGGGGCGGTCAGTGCAGTCTCAGTAGGAGTGGTTGCACTGCCAGTGGTGGTGCAAGGAGAAGTGGCATTCTCCTTAGTGTAGTAAGGCAAGGCCAGACCCACGTGGGCCAGCGATGCGAGGACGGTGACTGAGGCGAAGAAACGCATTGTGTAGTATAACGAGCAGTGAGTGTGCTACAGTAAGCAGTGGTAAAGAGTGTGATGGGGCTGCTCCGATGAGGATGAAGCTGAAGCTGATGCTGATGCTGAGAAGACTAAAACAGCACGAGGCATGTAGGCTTCTTTAATATCTAGACGGCATCTTTTGCCAAGCCCCAAGAGGTAAGCTTTGGGAAATTAACAGGCGTGTCTTGGACAGTGTCTAGCACAACAGATCACTACCAGCTGAGATGCACAGCGACCATCCAAATGTGGGCTCGAGCGGACGTGATTGGGCGGCCCAGTAAGGCTCGGGCGATGGCTGAGGGGGGCTCATGTATTCCAGCTCGTATCGGCTAGCCAAGAGGGCGCGCTGTGTTGTATCACTGTCAGATCAATAAACCCAACACGTTCCACGGCGGTGCTGAAGCACGCCCATGCAATGCAGCTCCCCTTGGCCAATGTTCACACCACGGCGGCCATGAACGAAAATGGAAAAAACCATCGGCTTACTCTGACGCTGGTGTGGACGCGGGCCCACTCACACACACGCTCATCATTCGGCCGGGGCTCCACGATGCCCCTGCTCCAATGTAGGTCCGTTTCCACGTGTCAGACTCAACAGATGATAGCTAGCCAAACCCAGCCAAAGATCTGCGGAGCCCGGATAAGCCCCCGCGCACGGCAGACAGCAGCAAGCGTACCGTGTGTTGCAACAACGCCCCCGAGTGCGTTGCAGCAGCGCCTGAGCGGTGCGGGAGCGGCGGCAGTGTAACTGGCCTGCCTTTGCCAATGTACTTGTTCATCTCACGCCTCGTCAGACGGCTGACATGCTGCAATCAGCAACAAAAATAGTCTCCACTCAAAATATGTAGGCGCGGGTAATAATTGCAACCCTCAACGTTGGATGGACCTGTAGCTCGGGTCCAGGAAATTCGTAAAACCACTGTCTCTGCTGCCCACTTTTCCCCATCTCGTCCGCGTCTTCCGTTGGCGATTGCAGCTTTCGCGAACAACAATCTGCTCACCGACATGACAGCTCATGCGACTTTCCCCTCATATTCATGCCCGTGTTGCGTTGCATGGCCTGGATTCCCGCTCCTCTAGCGTAGCGTTTTCATATCGACGCCTGTCATCAAATGCAACTTCACATAACCTGCCAAGACCCCCCTAATTCCAAACAAGCCTTTTTGGAAGTCATCGTGTCTTGTTCTGCCAGAATCTCAGTGACGCGGCTATTGCGTACTGTATAACCTGGCCAGGGTCAACCCACATATTATGCATCCTACTGGGGTCCTTGCCTTCACTCAATTCTCCGTTTGGTTCGCTCATCCCGGCGGAAAATGTCATCCTCTCTGGTCGCACCGTCTTTCCTTGTTTTTTTTCAAATTTTTCAAATTTTCTTGTTCCTTCCGGTAGATTGTCATGATGCAACAAGGACCGGAGGCTTCGGGCGAGATAATAACTCAGTTACAGCTAATCGCAATGATTCACCAGTAATCGCCTTGGCAAGTTAGCCTCAATCTGTATATCCCTGCCCACTACATATTCGAAACAGACTTGGCGTAAAAAAAGTAAGCCCACTTGTCCAGCTTTTGGGATACATCGACCGCCATGTAACCACCCGCCGTAAACGATGGGCAACGCAAAACGTGGTTCAGCTGAGCGGGTAAATCAAAAACTTATCGGAGTTTGCAGCACAGACACAGTATGCCTTGATTGGAGACTTTCCTGCTGCAACTCTCGTCGTCATCTCTCCATTCACCTGAATTTGCCAAGCATGTCGTCTTTGAAATCAGATCGACAGAATCGTATTCCTTTTACGATTTTAGTGGTTCGAGAATAATAGAACGGCTGATATTTTCTCTCGTCAGACTCTAGTCATTGACTTCGGGTCACTCACTAGTCTGGTAAAGGCGGACTGGGCATTGATGCATACGGAATGCTGGTCGCCAACTTGGGTCTGCAACCAACCATACAATCGCATTTTGCCCCGCGCTCTTATCCAATGTATTGACACTATCTTTCAATGGATGTATGATGCATGTGAGAAGAGAAAAGAGGCCTCATTTTGTCATTCGGCGATAAGCATTGGTAATGCTGCAAGCGAATGCACAACGATGAGCTTCATAGCGCTATTCGCACAGCTTCACTTCAGATATGATGAGGCAGTCAGATTGAGAGCAAGGGAGATATACCCAAAAAAAAAAATAGCTACCTCGTCCTGGATCTAAATTTCTGTTTTGCACGATTGGAGAAGTAACGCGATGCCGCGCGTGCTTAGCCAATGTAGAAGCCAGTAGGCAGAAGGACGCGCAAGTCTTTGAGATGAGCCCAATTGGTGATGGCAGACGATTGAATTCTTGATCGAGAGTATGAATTTATGATTACATACCATGGATGAAGAGAAAAATGACCATTCCCTTTATAGACTCGAAATAACCTCATGAACGTCCAATCAGACGTGTGACTAGTACTGTAAATCGGATACACGGCACATTGCTCTGAACTCGAAGCGCACAATCTTTTTTTTTTCTGATTTAGGTTCATTTCAGATGTCTTAGGTGAGAAAAAAGTTTTTCTACTGCATTTAAATGCTTACGTTCAATTTCCTTTAGAGTATTCATGATTCCCATATATCCACTATCGAGCTAGCATCCACCCAAGTCACCGGTTGTTTTTCCCCAAGGACAGCGTCAGCTTCCAAAAGCATTACCTAAATATTGTGAGGGCGTTGAATCTTCTGGATTTAACAGCTTTTAGTGGCTGGAGCTAGTGAGAGGGTGGCTGGCTGAGACATGGCTTTCGAGCATACTCAGGGCAGGTTTTTGATTAATGGATCCAATGGCTGTGGGCCTTGTCTTGGCAATGACTTCTCGTCGGCCGCCAACAAAAAGAAAAGAAAAGCCATTCATAATGAATTGTATATTCTATACTCTTTCAAGTGCAATTATGCGTTTTAACCTTCGGGCTTTTAGTTTTGGTCTATTGACGAGTCAATAAAATTATAGATTTGCTTGTCTTGGCGTTGCTCTGTGCCGTCCATACTAACTCAGAACAAGCCATGATAGACACAATATGACCCACTTGGGTCAACTATGATGCAAATTTCATCAAACAATGGTCACAGTTTACAACCCTGTTTGTGCTAGACCAAGTCTTCGCGGATTAGTATTGGTCCGCAACAAAGCCACAGACCACATCAACATCAATTAGAGTGTTTCGCTTCCAGTATTCAAATTGTTAAATATTTCTCTAAGCCCAATGGGAGTAGAATGTCTCACTGTGCTCCAATAAAATGTTTAGTGCAAGATATATTTGATCCTGGTGACCGCCTTTGGGATGAAATACGTAACAGATTGGGTTCCAAAGCGACTATATAGCCGCAGTACTGACCGCTCCAAAGGACGGACAGCAGGAATCTTCCATTTCCCATGTCGTCTATCGATCAGTCCATACATACAAGGGGAAAAAGGTCACTGAAAACACTAAAA
Source organism: Calonectria hongkongensis (assembly GCA_017140755.1). Taxonomy (NCBI): domain Eukaryota; kingdom Fungi; phylum Ascomycota; class Sordariomycetes; order Hypocreales; family Nectriaceae; genus Calonectria; species Calonectria hongkongensis. Next base: position 1,659,185 of record JAACJA010000009.1, read on the forward strand.
GAGTCCTCGCGTCTTGAGCAACCATGCGAGTGGACACTTCAGTCCTTGGCAATGGAACCAAGCACAAAGAGAACACAAATCACAATGCCAGCATCACCACTACTACAGAACTTGTGCGATGCCTTGAAACCGCCGACTCCCTACACCTAGCCCGTCAAGTTGAGGCCTGCCAATTACTCTTCCCCAAGGAGAAGTTTCTGACCAAGAAAATTGCCGGTGGAATTGCAGCTGCAACCTTTGCCGAACTTGGACGGAGGATGAATGTGGTGACGGGTATGGGCACAAGAGAACCGGTCGGCAGCGAAGATCTCCAGGCTATCGAGCAAATTTATGCCGACATTGGGTTATCGCCGACTATTGATTTGTGTCCCTTTGCCGACGAAAAAACACTTGAATCGCTCACATCGCACGGCTATCACACTATGAGCTTTTGGAATACATATGTCCGCTCACTCAACGACATTAGTGTTCACGACGCGATCGAAACAAAGCTGCCTGAATTCTTCTCTGACGGAAGCATCTCGATATCCCACGTTAAACCTCATGAACACGATGCGTTTGTTCAAAGTTCCGTGGAAGGATTCCAAAGCATTGGTCGCGCAACCAATACTCTTGAAACACTCGCACGCATCGCTACGAAACGACCAGACTCGTTGCTTTATTTTGTGAGAGTTGACGGTGAAGTTGCAGCTACAGCAGCCGTGGCGTTGATAGACACTGGATGCGACAAAGTGGCGTATCTTTACATCGGAAGCACGATACCAAAGTATCGGGGAAAGGGTCTCCATCGACTGCTTAACTGGGTACGCGTACTTGATGCTCGGAAGAATGGATGCAACTTGGCCCTTGTTTCAACTGGAATGTCAGTTTCGAGTGGTCGAAATGCAGAGCGTGTTGGATTCCGGATCGCATATACGAAGTCGTGGTTGCGAAAGGCTGGAACAGGCGGAGGAGGTTAGAAACGGTGTTGTTGTAACATGCATCTTTTATTCTATCTTTTTATACTCTGAAGATGAAAATACCAAACATATTCTCAATTAGAACATGCTTTTTGAGACTTTTGTCACCAAAGTACACGAGCATCATCGACGGCCTGGAAGCTAGTTGATTCTAGACTACATCCACCAAACAGCCATAAATCAACTTTGGCTTTGATTTCGTAATCAAAACAATCAGACTCATAATTATTCTGTCATCGACAGGGATTTTGTCATCTAAGAAAGATGCGGCGCAGCTATCGCCGGCTACTCTCTCGCTAAATTTCAGCTAACTAGATCGGTGCATCCTCTCCGTTTTCAATTGCCGACGATTCTCAGATTTCGGGTCATCTCCCCACTCCTTGCCCTGAGTGTGTGGAGTTGAGCCTATTGGGCCGGTTGAGTGACGAGGTGGCTAATCAGTCACAGGCTAAATCCAATACGGCACTTGCGCAAGCGGGGAGATGTGCCGACCGGAATCGCGGTGGGGTAGAAAGAGCTAAAAATTAGCCGCGACAGCGTTGGTGAACGCGGAGAAGAGCCGAAATAAACAGGAGCGTAGGTTAGAAATTTGATTGCTTAATGAAATATAATGACATGCATTCGAAAAAAAAAAAATAAGGTCTTTCTCATGTTTAAGTTCAGTCTGTTCCGGTTCATACAGCAGAAAATTATCTAATCTTCATCATACACCTGAGCCATGACGATGCTTTTGCCCTATTCCTGGGCCATTTTTGGTTTCCTGTGCCTGTATTTTATGCAACGAATCATCTACAACCTATTCTTTCATCCTTTTCGCAAGATCCCGGGTCCTCCGCTGGCGCGCATTTCCAAGCTGTGGAGCCGACACGCTAACCTGAACGGCCTTAAGTACCTCAAGGTTCACGAAGCACACAAAAAATATGGTAAGCATTTTCATGATGTTCAAAATATGAAAGTATGAAATAACAACAGATCTTTTAATAGGCCCCGTAGTTCGCATTGGCCCAAATGAAGTATCATTTGCTGATCCATCGGCTGTGCGAGAGATTTATACCACGGATGCCTTTCAAAAAGAAGAGTCATTCTATGTAAGCATATTTTTCTGATAAAGTCCTGAGTTGATTTACTAACTCTGCGTGTATCAAGTTTGCTAAGAGAGGTTACGAGGAGGAGCACCTCTTTAGTTTCCGGTGAGTATTTCCACCAACCATCTACTGTGGGGATCGCATCACCATCGCTAACATACACGAATAGAAATCCCGAAGCTCATAACCAGCGGCGCAAGCTTCTTTCTCGCGGCTACTCACAAGGTGCACTATTGAGCGTTGAAAAGGATATTTCTACCAAGATACAAACTTTTCTCGACACAATCTCTTCGCAGGCACAGGATTCAAAGCCAGTGGATATTCATAGCTGGGTTCATCTATTGTCATTCGATGTTGTTTGTATGAAAAAGCTCTGCACCTCCGAGAGATTATGTTAATGAGACACAGATAACTTACTGTTTGGACAAGATCCGAAATCATTGGAAATGGGAGGCGAACACAAAGTATTGTCATATTTCAGAGCTTGGAGACCAATCTTTATCTACGTGAGTTTCGCAAAAGCCATGTCGGTTGATAATAGTACATTGCTGGCTTCAAATTACTGACATTTGATTCTCAGAAAGAATTTTGGCCACAATTAGAGAAATTCGGGATATACCTCCCAGGACCTCTAGGTGGAAACTTTCGCAAGGTCAAAGCCTGGAAAGAGGTAACATCATGTCTGCTTGTATTTGGGATGAAACTAACTGTTTATGAATTTACAGTACTCGGTGGATCTTATCCAAAAGTCTCGCACGAGTGATGTTGTCACACCATTCTTTCGATCTGTTCTCTATGGGGAAAAAGATGGTTATCTAGGGCGACCTCTTACGGACTCAGAAGTTGCAGAGGAATGTATGAGCGGCATGTAAGTGATGGAGGTAATCATATTTCTTTTTATCTAAGCTAATGTATATATCAGGTTTGGAGGCACGGGCACGACTGCGAATACATTTGTGTTCCTCTTGTGGGCTACCCTTCGACAACCCGAGGTAGTCAGCAAACTGAAAGCAGAGCTGAAGACTGCCATTCCTGACTTGAAGGGAATACCAGATTATCAAGTGAGCGATAAGATAAGTCCAAATTATGGGCCCTAGCTAAATAACCTTTTCAGACTTGTTCCAAATTGCCCTACCTTCAAGCCGTAATTAACGAAACTCTGCGAATATATCCAACCATTGTTTCAATGCTCCCAAGAACAGCAACCCGTGACAGCGTCGTGGCCGGAATTTCAATCCCAAAAGGAGTAAGCCATAGTAAACCGACAGATTTCGTATATTTATTAACCAAGCGCACTAGACAGTGGCAGGCATCCAGAATTATACAATCCACCGATGGGAACCTGCATTTCCAGACCCCGAAAGCTTTATCCCAGAGCGCTGGTTGGATAAAGAAAACGTAGATGAGAAAAAAGCAGCATTCGTTCCATTTTCAGTGGGTCCCAGAAGATGCATCGGCATGAAGTAAGTATTGTTCCATGGTTTAATATCGTCCATGAGTTAATGGGTTACTTTTTCTAGTCTTGCTCAAATGGAACTAAGCAAGCTCGTGGCCGCATACTTTCGGAGATTAGATACCACCATCGACCCGGCAACGCGCCCCGAGGAAATGAGAATGTTTGATAATTTCAGTGCTGGTCCTGTTGGTCGAAAGCTGGTCGTACGAGTGGAAGAAGAGGCCGAATAAGAGAAACAGTGCTTAGGAATGTCTTATGTTCTGTTGCACATGTGATAGCTCATGGATCATAACTAGCCCCAGCTATTACGGTTAACATGGCGGGGGCACTTCGGTAGTTGATCAATTTGAAGGACATTATAGATAAGAGATATGTATTCATGAAGGTCACATGATTATTGCGCAAACATGCGACTGTTCTGCTAGAAGTAATTTGGAATGTCGAAACTCATCATTGACTGATGTAAAAACCAGTCTTCACTCAAAGGATCAGGAATGAGGAAATCCGAATCAAGTTCGATACTTCCAAGGCCGATGTTTTGCGATGAAGCGACGTCTGCATGTTCTTTCGCTGCACCATCACCCTCAGAAGCTGTTCCTAAGAAATGATCAGTTACAAAATGAAGACCGAAAACCATGGAAACGATGATCCGCTCATACCTGCTTGCGCCATACGAGATAGCCGATGCTTAAGAATCTCTAGGACGCGTCTTGCTTCCACCGCTGATTCCAATTCAGGTGCATAATGTCTAAATATATCCATGGCCATAGATGTTGAGGTATCCAACGAGATTTTGGTGTTCTGCAGGGGACATAATAGTGACGCTAAAATAACGGTGGCGGCACCAAAAGTGACTATCATGTATATTGTCAGGAAAGGAAGTTCAGTCAGGGATACAATAGACGAACAGTAAACAGTCCACCATGCTGAGCTTCTGTAGAGACTGCCTCTTCCTTCATGCAAGACTGATATTAGCTCATGCGCTGTTTCGAGACATACTTGACACATTCTGGTGGCCACTCCGTCACATAGTCCATTCCCAGCAAATGTGTCAGCATCCGAATTTGCTTTAGCAACTGAAAGAATAACCGGCCGAAGGAGCAAGAGCCTCGTGTAGAGAAATCTGAAAAATTAGGATTTGTAAGCATACCATGCAGCGAGAGTGCGCCCACGGCGACGTACCTGCAATATAGAATCCTCGCTTGGAGTAACGTGCTTCCTATAGGGGGCGTCAAGCGCCGTGTAATCTTCTGTAGTTGAAGACTATTTGGAAGAGATTCGAGAAAGAGATCCAGTTTAGAATCTAGTCGCAAAAGCTCATCAGCATCTGAAAGAATCGCTGATTGATTATCATTGTTTGATCCATCTTCTGCATAGAAACAATGTAGCACCTCATTTAAAATGTCGAACAGTTTCAGGGTGTATACGAATAATCCCATGCGACACTCGGACCCTGCTGGCTGGGTCCCCTCTCCATCTTGAAGAAGGTATTGATCGTCTATCATGAGTGGTAGCGGCACGGGAGAGTTATGCGAAAGCATACCCGGCCTACCGAAAGTGGTACATAACAATCTAAGGTGTTAGTTGGGGGCCTGAATGCAAATTTTGGTGTATTATTTATGAATGACATATTCTTACCTGTCCAATGTGACGCACGTGTACCAAATCCGTCTTCTCATTTCTCTCTCCAGTTGGTTGCTCGTTCCGGACCTGGTTCGGCTAAGATGCAGACCAAGGCTTTGGGCAACTCGCATTGCCATTCCTACAATGTTCCAACATCGGCTTGAATACATTGTAGACTGAAGATGAACAGCGGTCAATAACAGCTCCTGGACAATTGGAATTGATGCCACATCTAAGGTATCAATGGGGACAAGTCTTCTGGCTCGTTGATAAAATTGATCTGCTACAATGCCTCGGCTTCCTGGATTCACGCTTTCATTGAATCGGCATCCGATAGCTAGAACCAAATTTAGTGTTGCTAGCATCACCGCATCCTTGGCTGGTTCGGGGGCATCTGGTGAGCTTGTTGGTTCCCATATCTGATTATAGAATTGCATGAATGTTGGCTTGTGTAGTATAGGGAACACAGGGTGAACAATGTCCCAAAAGCTTTTCAAATAACTGTCGCAAATTCTGCGAATCGGGAGAAGATCCAGGTCTGTTGGGTTCGGTTGAGCTGTGGTTTGTATTTGGAGAACATCCTCCGCGGTGAGACTTGACGTTTCGACCAAGTGACTAGATTGCCCCGTAGCGATGAGTACCCTGTCGACAAATGCAATGGTTGAAGATGCACCGTATAACTGATGGTGACGGGTAGATGTAGAAACAGTCGCGAGTGCGTCGGGAGATTCTGCACTGCCGAATTGGACTGCAGTAGGCGAGGTAGCAGAGCCGCTAGGCCCGAGGCAGACGGCTGCATGATCAATTTCGCGCGATGATAAGCGTCTGGGGCCATGCTCTATCATGTAATTCAGTATGCAGCTTTATGCAATAGGGACGTGGGCTTACTCTTGCGTTTGGAGCGACCTATGTGGTGCCTAGAGTCAGCTTCATCTGGCTGCACAAGGCGCCCGTTGTCGTCTTGCTCGAGCCGTTCTAGCCTATTTTCTAGTGACTCGATATATCTAAACTCATATCAACCTTAGTACCAAGCCTGTATTTCCAGCTCATTTCAGGTCATAAGCACCTACTTGTATGTTTTCAGTGCGCTCTCTTCATATAAGCATCCTTGCCCCGAGCCTCGCTTCTCGCAAGCATTGCAAACTGGCCGCTTACCATCACATCGAGTCTTGCGCGTGCGGCAGTGGTTGCAAGCAAGAAGCGTTTTTCGCCGCTTTGATGGCGGTTGATCAGATGCTATCGTGGTCGTGATGGTGGAGGTATCAGCGTAGGCTGTGTCAACTTGCCAACCAGCATCTGGAGATGGCATACTAGATTGATAGAGATTTGCGTCGGGAGTCTGAAGTGTCGTGTCGTGGGGCACAGTTTGATTCGTGGATGACGAATCGTCGAGTGTTGCCCCTCACCGATGCCGATCGCCATCTTTGTCATTATCCTGATTCCGAGCTGTATTCCGGTTCGTTTAAAGCCCCACTTGGTGTCCAAGATTCCGGATCAACCGCGCGATCGGGGCTGCCGGATCGAAAATGCGGGGGAAGCTTCCAGCAAGTTTACGTCAAACCAAGATCTCGACCATTTTGGTAAGTCACATAGCCTGGCTGTGCTTTCACTACTTTTTGAATGTAACTGACATCATCAATACGCGTAAAAGGGCGAGGGATCTCAGACAGAATCTCAAAATCGCCCCTGCTTCATCCTCAACAGAGTGGCTCTAGGGTAGGGAAGCATTCGAACCCATGTGTAAAATCCTTCAGTAAAGTACAAAAAGTGTGTTGTCCTCCATTCTCGTGAAAGAATTAGGAGTAGTTTTCTAGGTAAAGATGAATTCCAGCATTGTGGTAACGTGCATTCATATGCCTGACTGCATTCGTTATACTATGCAAGCAACCTTCATGGCCCATCAACATGGAGCCTAGACATGCTACCCACCATTTATACTAACCCTGCACAATTTATGCATTATTTTTACAGGCTACATAGGCTTAGGTTTCGCTAAAATCATGCCCTATTCATCAGACTAAGATCTTTTGAGTTCATTCGTATGCTTCGAGATAAACGCTGCCCGCTGCTTGTATGAATCAAAATCGAGACTGAGCACGAAAAAGAACAGACAAACATGAGCGCGGAACTTAGAGCTGGCATGTGGCATGGCCGGCTTCACTCACCTCAACTGTGTTGGCGATATTAACTGCGTCAACGTGGGAGTTCAGCTGCGCCGGTCTTTCCCCTCTCCATGTCGAGGGGCTCTCAGTTGAAGAAAAAAAAAGGACCCCTGATTAAGGGGTTAGACTAACTAGGAAAAAGGGTAAATGTCTGCCATCATGACAGAAAGTCGTGGGTTACTGTAGAAGCTTGTTTGGGGTGCACAACAAAATTAAGGCTAATGCAAATTTGCAATTACTTCACAGAGGCGGATTTTAGCTTACATCAGCTAACGGCTTGGACTGTTTTTGAATGATCCAGACCGTCTTTAATGTGCCTTGTGACAATATTCCGCTTCCGGCACGCTTCAATGCCATAAAGTCGCTTAGAAAGAGGCACAGCTCTCCCTCACATTCTTCTGCCCAGGACGCATGATCGTGAGGCAGTGAGGGCAGTATTCTTAGATTGCCGTTGGTCCTTTGGCAGAAGACTGTCATTTATTATAGACTTCTTTGGCAAACATGGTCGGGCAAAATTCAGCTTACCTTTGTGATAACACTAATTGGGCGATAAGCTGGGTTTTGGGCTGATGGGTTGAGTCGCGAGGGAAATGAGTATTGGGAGCTGATCTGGGTACCACTAATATGGCGCCAATTAGGCCGCAATGGGAACTCTCGTTTGCGCCGGAACTCGGCATTGATCCAAGATGCGGATGTGCAAGACCTAATAGTGATTCTTAAATCTGCGCTATGCATCCAACTCCCAGGGCATACTAGCATCATGTGGTTCCCTTGAGATGTAAAGTTGACTATCTTAGACAAGCCATGCGTATGAATGTTTATGGATGATGACTATGTGACATCTAGGTACGTGGTGCTCGAGAATGTTAGCTTTTGTATCTGGCCCCTGATTTTGCCGCACCGTCAATATCAAATTGACCATGTCTTATGCACTAATCTAGAATGGTCGCAGAATACTGGGAAAAGTGCGGCCAAGGAACACATCAAGCCATTGAAGCTATTCCAATAGGGGACGGCGGAGGCACTTGACGGTGCCTCAAACTGGCGCTAGCCGTCCCGATGGACTGGAAATGCAGAGGCCAAGCTTTGCACCAACCGCCACCATCTGAGAAGACTAGTACTAAGACTTTCACTCACACCATCACTTTCACCAAGTCGGCCAATCAAAAGGTCACGAAGGGACCCGTTGCGACCGTAGTCGTGACCGATACCCACTATGTATCGGTAACTCAAGATGTTTACGTTACGGTATGCTTTGGTTTATAACCTTTCAGGCCTTGGCATTTCGGAGACTAATAAAATCTTTTAATTCCAGAACGCACTTGAACCAACAAGCACAGAGATTGTCCAGGCCACTGCTACAGTCATCCCGGACCCCATAATCAGGCCCGCGATATGCGGTGGGAAGGGGTTTCCAGGTCCAAACGCATTCAACTACGACGCCAACTTCAACAGCAACGAAGCCTATTGTATTTCAAGTTGCAAATCTGACATCCGCTGTCTTTCAGTCGGCTACTATACTGTCACTGACCCCGGCAGCGGCTCAACAACATTAACATGCCGCAAATATGATAAATCCGTAACTGATTCGGATGTCTTGGGCGCTGGATATTATACCTTCTGTGATAAGGACTGCCCGGTTCCGGCGAGCTGATGTTGAGGGGAAGAGGGCTTCCAGAATACGTCTGTAATTAATAATATTTGTGTGAATTATCATTACCTTTCAGCTACAAAATTTGGCCAGGTTGACCGATTTTGAGAGGACGTTATTTATCGAAGTAGGGCCTACATAGCGTTGATGCTACACGGTATTGTCCTCTTTGAGTAACTATTTAATCCAAGCGCAATATGCTAGAAAATTATTATTGAGCAAACATTCCTGGTGGTAGTCTTAAATTCACCTGGCTGCTTCATAGATCAGCAGGTGTGATTATTTTTTGAGACTGGATCGCAACATATCAATGGTTAGATTTGAACGCAGAGGCCTCCGACTTGAAATGAAGGTGTTATTTCAGATACCAGCATACATAACTTTTTGATACGATGGTTAGACACAAAATCCATTCTTATTAAAAGAGTTGGACATTTGCACACTACTTTGGTTCTTCAAGAATGCAGCATTGTCATTTGTCCTGGTTTAAAAAAAAAAAAAGTTCACAACAATTAAAAACTCCTGAGTCTGTCCTCTGTTTCCGCTGCAGCGCTCCTGCGCGTTCTCAATGCGGATAAATGCTGCGCTCAACGCCACTTTTAGATGAAGGATGCAATGCAAGGCTTTTTGGTTGGGTTGGGACCCATAATAATCCCTGACAGAGCTGAAAGACTCATCTTTTTCACCCATGGGAGAGCTGAGCGAAATTGTGGGTAGCATTGCAGGGCTAAACAGCATCGACCAGCTGCAAATGTTACTCCCTGTAATTATAGCCTGCACAGAGCATGCTTTGCGAGCAGAGCGCCAATCATTCCCCGTCATTCATTGGTTGTTCGCGTTTTGGCTGATTGGGGATGAATCCACTTTGACCAGCAGATGAAACGTTCTAGTGCCAGCAGCGCCCTGACTAGAGTTACATTTTTCTTCGTCTTGAGCAGCCTCATTTTTTGAGGCCGCCTTTTCCTTTTCTTTTGCATGCTTGCACAATTCCGTCTTGTATCCGCCTCTGTTGGTGTTGGTCCTTTCAAGTGCTGTTGTCATGTCTCAGCGTAACCAAGCTTTTAGGGCCTCTGGGCGAGATCCACACCAACATCCCCAGTCACGAGATGTACGCCGCTACCACTACCCTACTTTGAGCTCGCGATTCACCTAACACCCTTTTACACAGGACTTGGAGCTTTCGCAGTTCAATAGCCATGGATCTGATTCAGATGACCGAGATGAGAGAAATGAAACGAGATCATCTCGTTTCGCTACCGGTGAATACCAAGCTCAAGCCCAATCTGAATCTAGGTCAAGAGACTCCTCAGAGGATTCAATTCGGCGAATTGAAGAGTGCTCAGACAGCAATAAGATAAAGCCAAATTCCTCCAAAATGCCTCTGTACAATATGCCTTTTTTGCGACCGTCAAAGGCAAAGCGAAGTCGAAGTAAACAGGATCCAACTCCCCGCCAAGAACCCATGAAAGAAGTCTGCAATAATAGCAGGCGTTTGGCCATCTGGAACTCGGCGTTATTTCACTTGCCCCCTATATTGATTACGACAATGTTGCTAGTGTTATACATAAAGCAAGTCCAGTGGGTGCCTCCACATCCCACTTCCGAGGACCTAAGTGGGCTTCAATTCGCAGCCAAAGTACATGAAATACTGATAATGATGTCTCTTTCGGAGATATTACTCTACTGGATTCGTTTCCACCTCCTCAATGACAACGGAATACCTCTTGGCTTTCTTTCGGCAGGTTTTTATGTTTCGTCGCCGGTCCAATATCTCATGAGCTGGGAGTTTTGGGGTACCGTTTTCAATCCAACTGTAAACGGACTTTTCCATATCTTCTCGGCTGGAGGAATTATTCTCATCATTCTCATCGGACTCGGTGCAAACCCCTTCTCCGCCATTGCCATGATTCCTCGTCAAGCTTGGTGGGAGGTGGGAAATACAACAACATTGATTCCAAATACTACTTTCAGGACCTCTTATGCATATATCAATCCAGAGACCGCATTTGCGTTGCAGCCGATCCCCCCGACCTGCAATATTTCAGCACTCTCAAACTCGTCAGATTTTGATCGATGCCACTCGACAGATTTAAAACCGCTCATACAAGATATTAATAATATGGTTTCTGTCCCGCCGTATCTTCCTCGGGTTGAAAATATTTCCAATTCAGCTATTAATGAAAATTCCTTCAGCTCTCGGCCAATATCAGTGTCGTTTTCCGTAATATCACAACCCAAGGATAGTTATCGCAAGGTGGGTGCCGCTTTTGCAACAGCACCTCAATCATTCGTATCCCAACAGCTTGGAAGAGCAAACTATGCTTTTGTTATTGCAAGAGAATTCAACATGGATGGTCTTCTCATATCGCAGCCGCAGGCAGTATCCAAGAAGGTATCTTGGGGAAAATGGAAACAACCATTGGTTGCTGTTGACTGCACAGTGAAATTGGGAGACGACGTGCTTTCTTCGGACAAAAATCTCTACGAGTTTGACTTTTACGAGAACACATTTCACGATAACTTGACCGTTACTATAGATGTCAACCAGGAAGAACTGAACTTCGTGAAAGAGAATCGAAATGCATCCTACACATCTAATCCTGTCTGGCTTAATATCCAAGACCAATTGCCGGTTCCCGTCAGCACTTCCATGTTCATCGCAACACAAGAAAGAAACGGCCTGGGTACTTTGCAGGGAAAGTACGCCCTCTGCTTAGTACAAGCTCGTTGGCTAGATGCCAAAGCTTGGATGATTATGGGCGAATCTCGAGAGACGCGTACACAGCTGGATGTTCCATTTTCGGATTTGCCCGATTACCTATTGGAAAGCTCTACCAGTGACAACGTCATCAGCATGAACAAATCATGGCTCGAGGATATAGATGCAGTTCAAGACGCCAGCAATGCATCAGTCATAAGTTCAGCCTTTCAAATAGCCTGGGCCAACAACATTGCTATATATGACTATGGCTGGTCTACCTTTGTTGCCGCCTATCTCACGGATATCATGACATCAAAGAATCCAGAAACATACATGCCTAATTCACCTGCAAATGAGGACAATTTACCTCCCAATTCAAATGACCTACTTATTGAAAATATCTATTATCGATACCGATATGCCTATAGCACCAAAGACAGTGTCACCATCCCCATCGCGCTTACTGTCCTTCTGCTTCACTCCTTCCTGGCTATTTTGCATACACTTTTTATCGCCCTTTCAAAGACGCCTTGGTACAGTTCCGGATGGGGAAGCTTCGGACAACTAATAACACTAGCGCTACGATCGAGGACTCCAGATAGCCTAGAAAATATCGGAGGGGGGGTATCGAGTTCTGAGACGTGGAAACGGATGGCAAATGTTTTGGTCAATGAAGACGGACGATTGGAGATGAAGTTAAATGCTCCTGATGGTGAAAATGTGGGTATTATGGCTCGTGGCATGAATGCAGATGGTGCAGCGACAAAGCGTGTCCAAGCCGGGAAGAAATATTCCTAGAAGGGCAAGGACGAGACTATCTGGTCAGTATTTGCGTATTGTGTGACACGCACGAGGATAAATATTTATTAAATGGACACTAGCAAGGGAATGGAGTGAAAGTGAAGAGGTTGCCTCGGGTTTGTGCATCGCTCATCACAATGAGAGTTTTATGCTACAACCTTTATCCTGATACTAAGATGAACTATGAGCAATTTGTATGAAATAAACAAGTATAAAATAGAACTATTGAAATGACACTACCCTAATCCAGTGTCACGTTTATAAGGTCGCGACAAGCTTCCTGTATCACCATCACTGCCATGACTAAAGGCCTCACCATGGGCATAGCCACAGGCAGCTTAGACTATGTAATAGTGTGGGTCATAGATCTAATGAACGCCAAGGGGTCCAATGATCCCAATTTAGCTAGGTGAAGGGGATTTGCATCTGTCTACAACCACGCTTGTTCGGTCCAGTTTTTTGCAGATCATAAAATTTCTCATTATTTTAGGATCAATCCTCCGTATGGGTTTGGCTGCGCCCACAAATACAGCAATGTTACCCTTTCTTTCGGAGGCAGGTCATCTAAAAAGCATGTATCCACAAGCATTTTCAAAATATTAACGAGGGTGTATGTTTGGAGCAAAACCACAGGGTGAGCACTACATCAAAGCAATGGATCATCTGTCCCCAACATAGGTACAATTTGAAGACGGCATTTTCAAGACATCAAAGTCAGCTGCAATATCGCTAGTTCTGCGCTCGAGTGCCGGCGGAGAAGGTAATATAATGCAGGTCCGGTACGCTAATGTCGAGGCTCTCTGTGCCAAAAAAGCTTACTCGCTCTGGCGATGCAATAAAGTAAAGTGGGTTACCACCGTCGGCATTGGTACATTGAATTGGACCCTCGGTGCACAGTACACAATTGACATTGGTATATCCCAACCTCTGAAGTTGAGAAGATGACCAGAAGTACGCCATAAAGTAACCCTGCTCGGTGGTTGAGTCAAATCCAAGCCAATACTTAGATCCATCCCCAACATCAATATAGAGCCATCCAGTGGCCGAATCAATGCGGAAATTGACGTTAAAAGTGTTTTCTTCGCTTCTGGAAGTGGATAGTTTGTAGCTGCCGGCGTAAAATCCTGAAGTAACAGCATGGATATAACTTTCATAGTAAGTACCATCAGAGCCCTGGCCGGTCAATTCTGTCCACTCGGTTCGTTGGGAAGGTGTGCAAGTAGAGGAAGTTGGAATCTCGGATGTCGTCGTGGAGATGCCGGTTGGGCTCTCTGTCAACCTGGTGGTCATTGTAGTGGTTAATTCCGTGTTGGCAGACTCGGTTGCGGTCGCAGTGGATTCGGATGAGCTCGAAGAGAGAGTAATAAGTTCAATAGTCGTTGCGGGGTCGCTGACAGACTCTGTGGTAGATGTGGCTGATTCTGAGGCACTAGCAGAAGTCTTCACAGAAGTTTTCAACTCCAAAGGCATGCTGGTTGAATCATGCTGGCTGGTTTCGGTCGTGGAAGTTGCAGTTACCGACGATCGGAGTGAATTAAGTACACATAAGCCGGCGTATGATGTAGGAAGCTGAACGAGGAGCAGGCAGTAAGCGAGTGGCAGAAATTGGAGACGCATTGTGTCGCAGAAAAGACTGAAGTGGGCGAGAGGACGAGCACAATGACCAAGTAAGAAGAAAGAAGAGCGTGGCTATAAGAAATTATATCTGTCAAACCCCGCCACCAGATCTCTGTGCTCAATCTCCTTTTACTAGAACAGCAAACGGGCGGGAAGCGTGGCTTGTAAACTATTGAGTGGCGGTGGGTACACATGGAAATTAGGCTTGGCAAAGCCTGTCCAATGCATCTTGCTAAATGTCGTTTTATTCTTTATAAAAAGACAAGTATACGGGCTAATCTTGTTATTACATGGCGGATATACAACTAATAAAGGTGAATTTCTCAAACGTAACTTATACGCCATGAAGAAGTTTGCCAAGATGAATTGTGTGAAAGGTTGGTGAGCTTGGGTGGATCCGCTGTTTGCTTGATCTGAGACCATGGCCCAGGCCATGCCACATTAGCTTTGATGTTCAAACTAGGGGACCACTTTGCGTACTATATTAGTTTTTCATTATTATGGTTATTTTCTTTTTTTCTCGGTATCTGATTTTACTACTTCTGGAGTTGGTTGCTATACGTGGCTGGTGATGAAAATAACGTCAGCTTGGTAAGTGCTCCAAGCAAGCTTGCCAGCAACAGTACTTTTTGTGTTTCTGATTTAATTCACAGATTTACTGCATAGCGTCGCATTGCCGGCTACGCCAAAAGTAAATTGAACACTCTGCGGATACATAGTGCAATTTTTGACAAAAAGGCTCAATCGCGCTCGAGCTCAATATTATAGACAAGGGTTTTCCCCGCAACAAGTTTCTTGGTTTGACCGCTATTCTGTGAGGCTAGAGCGCTCATGATGCTCGTAGCAGCGCCTCGCTGTCCGACATGAGCAGCTAACACCACGTAGCGCCAAAGCTAATCACAGCCCCACTGAAATTGTCCCCGATCACCGTACCATCCAATAGCGAATCCATCGCTGTCCGACCGAGTCCGATGTCTGCTACACATCGGACAACCAAATCCCAGCAACACCGCATCGGCGACGTTTGGGCGCAATGGGCAACGGTGCAGCTTGGTACATAAATATAAGAAGTAAACCATGTCGCTTCTCTTAAATTCATCCTATCCATCCTCAAAGTCCATAACCATCAACCACCACTCTGCTCAACCAGCAAAATGTCTAAAATTCTCACTGTATTCGGCGCTACAGGACGTCAGGGAGGGTCTGTCATCAAGCAGGTCCTTGCAGACGCTGCCCTATCCAAGGACTTCAAAATAAGAGCAGTAACACGCGATGTTTCAAAGCCATCCGCCCAGGCTCTCGTTAAATATGGCGTTGATGTTGTATCAGTAAGTGAGCGAGTTTGAAGGCCGAAACATAGTTTTAACAAACAGAAAAGGCAGATATGAGCTCAAAGAGCTCTCTTTCCGAAGCGTTGGCAGGTTCTCACACCGTGTTTCTTGTCACCACACCTGACTTTGCAGGCACTGGCTCGCTTGAAAAGTCCCACGGTCAAAACGTGGCAGACGTGGCCGCAGATATCGGTGTTTCGCACCTTATCTACTCTTCCTTGCTCCATGTCACCGAGACAACCAATGGTCGACTCAAGCATGTCGTGCACTTTGATGACAAGGCCGAAGTTGAACGATACATTCGCTCAAAGAATATCAGCAGCTCTTTCGTTCTCCCAGGTTACTTCATGGGCAACTTTACAGAACTCCAAATGATCAAGAAGGGGGAGGATGACATTTACACGCTAGCCTATCCTGTTGGAAACACCGCAAAGTTTCCCCTCATCGATGCTGCCACTGACATTGGTGAGTCATGTCCTGTCAAAAATAAATTATTCACACAACTAACCATATATTAGGCAAATACGTCGTAGCAGCCATCAAAAAGAAGGATCAGGTCATCGGCAAGCAAATACTTGCTGCGGCTGGATATTATACGCCCAGTCAGATTCTGTCTGAATTCGAAGAAGTGACTGGCAAGACAGCACGCTTTGTGACAATTGATGCAGAGACATATAAGAGTTTCTTGCCAGGACCTCTCGCTGATGAGATGTTGGAAAATCACCTGTTTATTGAGGAGCCTGGCTATTTTGTTGGGAAAAGCCTCGATGAACATGTGGAGCTCTTGGCTGATGTTGGCTTAAAGCCGACTTCGTGGAAGGACTTTTTGGTGGCCAACAAGGCACAATTTCAGTAGTTACCCATGACTCATCATCATGCGAGCTCTTTTCATAGTCAATGGTCACCATTTCAACCACGATGGAATTCGACCCCAGATACGACGATGCGATGGGTTAATCAAAGCTTTGAATCAAGTTTTGGCAATCAATTTCTGTCAGCCTCAACACTAAGTGGAGTAGACAATATTCGCATCATTTCAAGATCTTTGGCTGGTCCAATCCGTTGTCTCTATTTATTCTAGACTTTCCTAAATGCAACTACTTTTCTTCTGCCTCATCAATCTGTAGTTTCTTTGCTAACCATGGAATCTCTTCTAGAGCATACCGATAGGCCCGGAACAAGGCATTCGATTCTCCGGGAAATATATTTGCCGTCGCTTCATCACCGTACGGGGCAAAATGAGGGTTTACAAATTCCCAGCAAATGTAACCCTCGGTGGTGACTTCGAATATGCGGCCAAAGGCGCTCTCGCACAGCAAGGTGTTGCCATTCACGAGCCTTTGAGCACTGCCCATGAAGGGAGTAAAGAAGTACAACATTTGTGAGCGATCGCGGTACTCCCAAACGACACTCCTACTCTCCCTATCGACCTCTATGGCGCGAGTATACGTGATGGACTCGCCATTCCGAAATGCGCCGTTGTCAAAGATGAGGATGTTTCCATTCTCTAACTCCGTAGCATTATGCTGCTGAGCTAGAATCTCGGGACCAATCTTCCATACAATGTCTCCAGTAGACCTCTCAATGATGATGACGGCTGAAACTGATCGCATAGATGCGAGAATATGTTTGCCATCGCGGAGGGGGAGCACAGAGTTTATCAGGGGATAATGTTCCCTAGTATAATGTGGCTGAAGCGGAAACTCTTCTCTCGGCAACCGCTCGGATACTTTCCACTGCCAAACTAGCACTCCCTTCTCATTGACTTCGTTGATGGTGTCAGCATAAGTTATGCCGTCAATTTCGGTGCCGGGTACGCCTCCTATGACCTTGGCAGATTCCTCAACAGACATGGCTTCGAGACTCGTATATAGGATGCGACCGTCACCGTAGTGGTACTGGTCATGGTGGCCAAGAGGATCGGTAAATTGGCGAACAAGGTTACCGTCCTGATCCAGCTCGCTCATGACACCGCCACCGTATTTGTTGAAAAATGGAAACGGGTATGGCCCCCCATCCTTTGTTGTGGGTTCTGGAGCCGATCGAAGCGTGTTTACGGCAAGATTCCCATTGGGCAAAATCCTAGCATGTCTGCCAATCCTTCCTGGGAGTTTCCAAGAATGAACTTGATTTCCATCAATATCAACAAGATAGGCTACATCGCTTGTCAAGGGGCAAAAGAGTGTATAGCCCCCAAACGAGTGGTTCTTGTCAACACCAGTGAGGCCAATGGCCCGTCGCTTTAGCGTGTTTTGCTCCATTGTAACGATTAGATAATGATGCTGAACTGAGGCTGGTGGAATTAAAGAGTTGTGGAAATTTGGACTTGGATGAAAGAAACTCTTAAATTAATATAAAAAAAAACATCAAGTCAACACTATAGCACATAACACGCGACCGACGTACGTTATCGACATTTGATGTGGCATCAAGCTCACGTCCCGTCGGCCCCGCCGGCAAACCTCAGGGATACCGACGGCTTGCCGACGGCTCATCAGCAGACCAAAACGCCATGGCTTATCGCGCGATAACGCTAGCACTAGTATCGAACATACCATAGGTCGGACATGATAAGCACGCCATTATGGCATTCATGATATCTTCAATGTCTCGAAACCTCCCTGTATCATCTTATCATAGACCTATGCTGCGATTACAGGCATCTGTAGTGTATAAATCCGATGCCCTTCCCGGCATAACATGTAGCAACATTGATGAAGGGCGAACAGAGCAGACCACGGCTAAGCAAACGCCAATCTGAGCCCAGCGAGTATCTTATTTAACTCCCCTTCATTTCTTTAAAACCTGCCCAAGATGGGCTCCCTTTCTGAGAAAGATGTCAGCAAACGAGACCAACATTCCGAGCTCACAGTCGAGATTTCCAACGCAGCAATGAGTGTGCCCGGCTATGACCCAACCATTCGAGTGGAATCTGGTGAAGTTCGAAAGGCACTGCTTAAAGTGGACTTCTTCATCCTGCCTTTTATCGTACTTTGCTTTTGCTTCCTGCAGTTTGATCGAACCAACATTGGCAATGCGTTGACCGACAGCATGCGATCGGATCTTAATGTGGGCAATTCGGATGTCAACTTGGCACAGACTCTGTTCACTGTGGGATTTATCATTACGGAACTGCCTTTCAACATGATAAGCAGATACATTGGCCCAGAGCGGTTTCTTCCAATCACCATGTTCCTTTGGGGTCTCGTCACCTGGTCGCAAATATTTTTGAAGAGCGCGGCCGGACTATGTGCCGCCAGGTTCTTCATTGGCGCACTAGAAGGCGGTTACATACCAGGCTTTGCTCTCTATATTTCGAAGTATTACACGAATCAAGAACTAGCCCTCAGGTATGCCATCTTTTGGGCTTCGAACAGTTTTGCAGGTGCTCTAGGTGGCCCTCTTTCTATTGGGCTGCTATCATTACGGGGCCGAGCAGGCCTCGAAGGATGGCAATGGCTATTCCTCATTGGTATGACTCCAATCCGCCATTATTAAACATCGCACGCTAACATCCTTCAAGAGGGCACTCTAACGTGCTTTCTTGGGGTTGTCGCATATCTATATCTTCCCCACAGCGCATCAAAACCCAAGTCGTTTTTCGGCTGGTCATTCAACATTTTCACAGAACGAGAGGCATCCATTCTCACCACTCGCGTCCTTGAAAACGATCCAACCAAGGCGCTTCGATACGGAAAGCCCGTTTTGCCGTCTCATATCGTCGAAACATTCATGGATTGGAGACTCTATGGTCATCTTGTGGCTGCCTTGCTTTCTATGGTCATGATATCACCGATGAATACGTACGCACCCTCCATCATCAAGTCGCTCGGATTTACCTCCTTGCAGGCAAATGGTTTGAATTCAGTAGGCAGTGTCTGCGCTCTGGTGTTTTCCGTCTCTCTCGCATTTAGCAGCGACAAGTTCCGCGAACGCGGCTTTCACATTGCGGTTGGATATTTGTGGGGAGCTGCAGGGCTCCTATGGCTAGCTCTTGCTCCCACAAACGTCGGAAAATGGGTTTTATATGGTGCGTTCACTTACTGAATCTGTATCTATAGGAAGTGCTAATACATTACAGGCGGCGTTGTATGGACACAGATGGGAATGGGTTCTGTGCAAGCTATCAGTGCTGCCTGGCTCACAACAAAAATGGAAGATCACAAGCGACCTGTAGCCTTGGCTGCCTACGTGATGAGCATTCAACTTGCGAACTTTCCTGGAAACCAACTGTTTCGAACTCAAGGTATATTGAATCAAGATCACTGACAGCTTTTAATCTAACCAACGTACTATTAGATGCTCCTCGTTATACTCATGGTCTAGTCATTGCGGCGTCATGTGCCATCGCCGCAGCAGTCGTCATTCTGACTTGGAAACTGCTGTACCGTCTTTTTGATCACGGAGATGGTGGTGTTGAGACACAGTTTCAGAGAGATAAAATTGAATCATAACGGAGTACCAAACTGCGATGGAAATAGGTAGAGAATAGTTTTGATTTCATAATTTTTTTTCGTTTCCCTTACCCTAGACACTCGTCCACGAGCTTCACGCACGTGATTAGTAAGGTAAGTGGGGCGGTGAAGGTGACAATTCACCTCGTATCTACTTATCAGGTAGAAGAGAAATACTACCAGGGATAATCGCTTTAGTGGTGGTAAAAAGTATTTCGAATGCATATTGTTATACTATATATGTAATAAACATAATAAACTATTCTTGCCTGTTTTAAATTGCCTATTATGGAATGACAAGGTGAAGGTAAAGAGAACATACAATAAGAGAATACATCAGATTGGAGTACTTACAAGTCATCTCTTATCGGATGTCGCCATTGATAAGACACCATCAACTTGACGACACCAAGCAAGTTTAGACCCAGCGTCTATGATACCTGCGTACAATTAGAAGCATGCCCCCCTTGCGGAATGGAAGGGCTTCAAAGGCATGCGATTTGTGTCGCAAGTACAAAACACGGTGTTATGCTTCCAACAACGCCAATGGCATCTGCCTCCGCTGTCAAACGCTGAACGAGCCGTGTTCACTCGAGAGCACGCCTCCTGATCGCCCCTCTGTCTCTGTTGTCCAATCTCAACAACAGAGCAATAAAGAACCGCGTGACGACCTTACAGAACGTCGATCCTCGGTAGATAATAGGTGCGCTGGATGACTAGTGTGCGAGGGAATTGCTGATAATATTTACATAGGCTGGAACGACTTGAGCGGACTGTTGAGGCATTGGTAGATCGGCTTGATGCCAGGCTAAATGCTCTTGAAAATGGTTCTACTCGAAATACACCCCCGAGTAGAACGGCTGGTTCTCTGGACTCGGTCGACAGGGGTCCTGCGCCAGTGCTTTTAATCCGGGATGCCGCTACTGATGCAGGAGTGAATTCACCAGAGCAGCTTGAAGTACATCCAGGCGCGCCATCTGACGTGATTGCGACTGGCTTGGTTGCTATATCAACCGCTAAATCTCTAATTGAACTGTCGGTTGCCTTTCAAGATCTCCCTGCACTCGCATAGCTCATATTTTGCAGTTTTCACGTTCATTATGGTCGATGGGTAAGGTTTTCGGAAGATATTTCCTCAGAGGCACTCCTTGTGAAAGTGAGAAAGTCTCCATTGCTTCTCTGCAGCATTCTGTTGATTGCGGTAAGACACACAACCCAGGAACTAGCGGACAGGTTGGCGCCAAAATTATTCCAAGAAGCCAAAACCCTCGTCACTGCTAGCTTGCTGGTGGTGCCCCAAACTATCGAGTTTTTTCAAGCTACCCTTGTGCTTAGCCTGTGGTCCACAACTATTGGGCAAGTTCCTCTAAGCCTTGACAGTTGGCTTCTGACTGGCTATGCGATCCAGCAAGGGATGGCAAGCCCGCACTTTAGCACAATATTTCGGTCGAGCTCTGCACTCCCGACTACAAAGGCGCATATAGACGCCTGGTGCATTTGGAACCACCTGTGCCTTGCGCATCTTCAGTAAAAGGACCTTGCTACAAAGAGTACTTCTCATCTTCTAATGCAAGTTTTAGGTATTGTGTGGGCACGCGCAGACAAGCATTGCTCAATCAAGAACAAGTGGATCGCTGCCATAATTTTGCCAAATCTGATCATATAAGCAACTATGAAGCTAGAATGGCTGCAGAAGTTGAGCTATATTGGATAATATATCGCCAATGTTGCGGAGCCGAGGTTGATTTGCCTGAAGCAAAGATCACATTGCAGCGGTGGCAACAAGAATGGACCACTCTATTCAGTAAGTGACGCGATTTAAATATTTTTACTTGGATAGTGGATATGCTAACACCGGTTTCTAGATCAACCTCGCTCTCAGTTCTTGCAAATGGGATTTCATTTTGCCCATCTCCTTGCTTTTTCACAGTCACTAAAGTCAACGCGACCTGTGGATGCCACCAATGTGCTCTCAGAGATGATTTGTTTATCTGAGAAAATTATAAATCTTGCCATTGATACTGCAGATGAACGTACTCGACATTTGACAGACCACATCTATCACGTCATCACCTTTTCAGCTCTCACGCTCTGCCGATTGGTCCACACCTACGAACCAAAGTTGCGCGCAGCGGGTCACGATACTGAAGCGCTAGATAGCCTCGTGAACAATCTCATCAATTGGCTGAGATCGATTAGCTCGGCTTGCCATACAGCAAACTTGCTCGGTGATGTCGTCGCCGCCCAATTCAAGAAACTGAGGCCAAGCTTTCAACCACTAAATGGAGATAGCATATTCGAGGCGTCAAGACTCGATAGCGGCGCCTCGAATTTTCCTGATCAGGTATTCCCGCCTGACCTGGCATTTATGTATCCCGAATTCATTGGCTCGGAGTTTTTCAGCGTGGACAGCGATGCAAATCACTGGCCGCAGTGGGGCCAAGGTTACTCAGATGGTGACACACCACTGATGTGACCATTCCACGTTTAGCAATCGGATCGTTATCTGTTTGCATTCAGAAACCTCTTGTCAGCTCTTTGGAACAAGTCGCGAAGCTAGACAAGCCACACCAATATTCTGACACAGCTGTTCCATCTGATGCTAACTAGTGGGTCGCGTGTTGGTTCGAGCATGCTGAGCAAAACGCCACGTCTGTGCTTCCCTCTCCGACACTACTTCATAACAAGATAGGAGTTGCATCACAGGGATCAAGTGTTAAATCCTTTCAAATAGTCTATAAAATCGATTAGTTTAAAGTAATGTCACGACATGTCTGCCTAATTTCGCCGTAGCGCAAAACGCGGGGGGGATGCGAAGTATCGTGATCTTGGATTGGGAGGTCGCATTCGCCTCATCAGGCTAAACTAGTACTGCCAAGACGGGAAATCGAATTAGCTTGGCCGAAAATGAAGACTAAACGTCATTTACAGGCGCCTTTGATGCGCCACAAGTAGGCTGTGTATTCACGGTACGGTAAATAGTGTGAAGAGCAAAACGAGTCATATCGGGTCAAAACAAACAACAATTAACCAGAAATATTGGATGAACGCTTCGTTCATGAACCAACGACAATGTCATGGTTGGTGTGTCATTCAGGTTGGGAATATTTCATCGCTTCACGTCCCATGCCATTCGGGTTATTTATCCGAGATGATCCTAGCACTTGATCGCATAATGGAACGTCCACCAACACAATTCACTAGTCTATGCCAGTTTAGGCCTTCCGAAAACACCTGCTTGCACCAATCGTATCCATCAAATAACGCCACCACACCAAAGCGGACTGCAGCACCCAGCTCACACAGCCCTCTCTAGACCACGACGTCAAAGTCTATTTCTTGGCATTATTAATAGCTAGCAGTCTCCTGCAATTCATTCATAGTCAATTATTTCACAAAACACAATGCAGACTTGAAAAAAGTAAACAATCCCAAAGGATCGATCATCTCCTTCATGCTGGTAGTGAACTTGAGCCTGGAGAAGACGTGTATGCTGGCCTTTTCTGTTTCCCTTTGTTGTCGGAGAAGAAGATACGGAGTATCCTCATGCGCTAAGAAAGCTCTGCGCCTCAATATCACCCCCTGAAGTATTGAAGACCGGTCCGTGGCGGAGTATTCACGTCTGAGCAACCAACAAATATTAGAATCCAGCCAATCAACGCCATTCAAATGAGACTGGCGGTAGGCCACATGTTCATCGGTTCAATATTCGTGTTGATAATAAATCTTCTGATTCCCAGGCCGTTCAATCTCTCACGGCCATCAGAGGCAAAGCGAAGTTCTACTCACTTTCCAACATCCTAATACAAGCAACCCCTTGGCCCATAATGCACGCTCTTCGCATCACAAGCATTTTTGCGCTCTTCTCTATAGTCTCGACAACTAATATCTTTGGTAAGAGCTCAGCATTTGACATTTATTGAGCCCAGCTGACATGTTTCGCAGTTTCATACGATCCGATATTTGACAAAGGCGATCGACCCCTCGAAGAAGTTACGTGTTGGAGGGATGGATTTGGCCTCTTGTCCAACCACAAAAACTGGGATCTTCAATCTGACATTCCTTCCCGGCTTATGTCAATGGAAACTATCAATGGGCCAGATTCTGAGGATTGTGGTTCGTGTTGGATTCTTGAATACGAAAATTACTCTGAGCCCTTTCTCGTCGTTGATCGTTCTCACGCAGGCGTGGTTCTGTCTTTGGAGGGAATGAATTCACTTACTGGTGGTAGAGCTGAAATATTAAGTCACATCGTTGCAAAAGCTACGAGGGTTGATTTGCAGAGATGTTGGATAGACACTGAGGCATCGAAGGAGACACCACATAGAGAGTTAAAGTGATGCCATTATAGAGCTATTTTAGAGAGCAATTATGAACTAAAATTATTGTGCTGGCAAATGTGATTTACAAATGTTGCGTTACAGGAAATGAAGATTTTTTGGCTCATTTTGGAGAAAAGTATTGGGTTGAGTAGTTTAAGAAGCCCGTTCGCAATGTACAGCGTGGAATATGCGAGATCATGTTCTTGGGGCTTGGCATAAATTTCACAAATGTGCATACCAGGTAAACTGCACTATGCACCTGGTTGTACTAGCAATGTATGAATGTGAATTTTATGAAACATGGGCGGAGGCTGTGAAATTCCAAAGTCGAGAGGGAAGGGATGGCGAACTATCCTGGCGACCGCGGTATGAGGTAGCATATAATAGTAACGTTTTCCGCGTCAGCCATTCCGAACCAGTCGCCTTTTTTGTTGATGTATGAGCGAATTTTGGTTTAGGCGTCGTCTTGTAATATCTTACTCTTACCTGCTTGAAGGTTGAAATAAAAGCGGGGTTGAAGCAAAGGATTCGAGTTTACAGTGCTGGGGCGGATTACCCCACAGTTGTGCGTTTGCTGAGTGGCGTCCAATACATACGGCTGAAGCCAGGCAACAGCATCATTCCCCATGACAGAGGGTCAAATGTGACCATGTGACAAATGCGAATGCGTATCATCTAGCGTAAGAAGTCAGCCCGCGTGCAAAATGCAATCAAGGCAGCCTATGAGGAAGCGACACATTTCCAGTCAATGATGGCTCCGGGTATGCTTTTCAGGAGGCACCATGAAGATTAATAAAACAGCACGACAAGGCTAGGCGGCTTTGGCCTCCTATAAACCAAGCTAATCCTCAGAATCACTGCGATTCTTCCAAGTACGAAACATAAATACAAGCTTCAAAGATCCAAACCTCCGGTATGGCTCCCACAAGCCCGATGCCAATATCTTCATGGGGAGCGTCTAACCGAGTCTAGTCGTTCCGAACATCCCGCCACAATTGCCTAATTCACAATGTCGACTGGTCAGAAATTGCTTGTCAAAATAGGTGAGATATAACTGGTATTAAACTTTTTTTTTTTACTTGCTGAAAGCTTTAGGCGGAAATACTTTTCGGGTCCCAGTGGAAATCGAGGACAACTTTAGCGATGTGGAACAACGCCTGCAGGTCGTCCCAGGCACAGCCCGCTTTTCGTATCTGAGTGAAGGCAAGACCAAATTGCTCGAAGGGAATCACTCGGTGCGAGACTTTCTTCGGGAGTCTGACAATGTTCAACTCGACATCGACAATTCGGCTCAGGTTAGTTACATGTAATATTGCGCCTCACGGGATACCCAAACTGACGAGTTGCCATATCTGCACGAGTAGACGCGCAACACAATTCGTGAAGCACATGCGACCGATGATGCAAAAATTACGGCAGGAAACAAATATTCTCTGGGATACTTGAAGATGTTGATAGAAGCTGGACAAAAACCTCCAGAAGGAGCCATCAACACTATTTACGTCGCAAAGGGTAGCAAAAAAAGCAATATCAGTGACGGGGACAGCTTTGGAGAGGAGGCTTAAGATAAGCCTGAGGATTCTAATGAGTGAAATTAGACATCACTTCTCTCGTTAATATGACCATCCATTTTATAGTATTATGTAATTATGCTAGGTACCACAAAGTTATGCATTATTATATACTCTCATTTACATTTCATATCTGATGGTCCTCCCTCTTTAACCGCTTTTTGCGAAGAGTAATTCCCGAACAAAGGTTTTGATGCATTCGACGAACTCACCATTTCTCAGAGTCCTCGCTTGGGAGCCGAATACAGTGAGAGTGGGGATATGAGAGCACGCACCCTCATCCACACCCTTCGTAGAAGCGAGCAAACGACGATCAGGCGAAAATACTTTTTTTCCCTGTTAGCGAAAGGGGGAATAGTTAGCTCACCGCTTGTTTGTCTTGAGGTCCAAATAGTTCTCGTGCAACGAAGCGATGGTTTAGTCGCAAGTCAATCTGGGCATGGATCCAGCACCGTCAATGGCCACGCCAAACCCTTTTTTTTTTCAACCCCGAGATCAGATTGACAGGAACTTGTAAACCAACGTGCTTTAATCAAGCATGTGTCTCCCTTGCCTATGTTGAATCTTAACCAAATTAACTAGAGTGGCCACTATGTTGAACTTTTGGGTTGAATCCCTGTGTTGGCAAGATTGGCAATTATGATGACCCAAGTAAAGATATTTAAGGGGTCCAAAGAATAATGAGACCAATCAAAACCTAATACGTCACCCGGAAAACCGGCAATTCCAGTTAAATCCACTCTTTGGTGTGCAGCTAAGTTTTTCCATGGCTCTGCTTCTAGTTTGTACACCAATCATGTCAAAGTTTAGTTTTAGTGTATTGTAGTGACATCTAGTTGTAGATTTTTCAGATACCAATGATTGTACTAAATCTTACTTCGCCACTTCTTGCATGATATCAAGCTGCGTTAAAATGAAATAGCCCACTGTACACTTTCTCTCAGAGAGCATATATTCTTTCTAGTTATTTACTCACACCTAACACCAATATACCAATTTTCTACATTCTTCTTGTAGCTATCATCATCTAGGGTAGTGGCTTTCTGGGTAAATCTATTTCCCCGGGCCCTAGGTTCGTCTCTGACATAATAAGTCCATTAGATGGACCCGAAAGTAAACTGCCCCTTCATACAGAATGGGCGCGCAGATCAGTGCTAATAATAAATCTATACGTAGCGCAGCCCGTATTCTCTGAACGCCGATCATCTTCACTGAAAGCCTCGGTGGATAGGGAAGCGCTGTGTGGAAGAACGCGAGAGCAAACGGGCTCCACCTCGTGGTTTTCCAGTCTACACATTCCACAATTCAATGGAACGTTGTCTTTATCCACCCATGAGGCCATATCCTTCACGATAAAATTTCGATCAACTCTCGCAATTGAGTTTTTCTGTATCAGATGATTGCTTTGTTTATCGCAGGCTAGCTTGAGGAACCCTTGATTGGCCAAAAACAAAGAGACATGTTTACCCTGGACAGCGTCTTTGTTTACCTAATTACAATAATGGACACATGACCAAATTGGGTAAATTAAACTTTAAACGCGTACAGACACAAGGCCCGTTCACAAGGAGGCTCGCGGAGATTCCGCTGGTGCCTGGCCTGTCAAGATAGAGTTTGTTTAAAATTGGAAGCCGGCCCTGGCTGGGCAGAAAAAAATAAATTAAAATTACCGCATAAAGCCTCAAAGGGGAAATTAGGGGACAGCTTCGACACTGTTCGAAGTGTTGAGCTGTTTGGGAGGTTGGGGGCGGTGTATGCACAGAGCCGAGAAAGAAGGCTGTGCTGCTTCAATGCGCGGTCGGTTGAAGTTCCGAACTCCCGCGCACTCGCTGGCGAAGATGTGCAGGAGAATCACGGTGGATAGCCTCGCTTGGAGGCTCCGAAGGTCACGCCCCATATCGTATTCTCCCAGCTGTGTTGATCGCGGCCTTTTGCAGGCACGATCTGCAGAACAGTGAAAACAGCAAGGCGTCATTTCCCGGGGGAAATTTAGGGCCAAGGCTAATGCCGAGGCGCCAACGGGCCCTTGTTTCGG
This sequence comes from Calonectria hongkongensis, assembly GCA_017140755.1. Classification (NCBI taxonomy): domain Eukaryota; kingdom Fungi; phylum Ascomycota; class Sordariomycetes; order Hypocreales; family Nectriaceae; genus Calonectria; species Calonectria hongkongensis. The sequence goes on from JAACJA010000009.1 coordinate 1,686,953, forward strand.
GCGCGCAGCAAAGTGGCTAAATAAAGCATCCTGTTGTTTATGCCCGACAACGGCAGTGGGGCGGCCGTTTCAGAGGGTGAGCATCCCAGCGCCGCCGGGAAGGATTCCATGTTGCGTCTAGAATGTTTCTCGGTTCATCCGTTCTCCACGAGAACCATGTGGTTAGTTAGTTAGAGAGACCTAACGCTCGTTTGACGCACTGGAGGAAGATGTTGACGGGGCTAGGTACGGCTCCGTGCCGCTCAAGCGATCGGCAGACAGAGGCCCCAAATGCCGTTCAGGCTGTGGAGTCTTGGGGAGAAGTCCTCGTATTCACCCCCAAAGCTGTAATAAATGACGTCAAAAGAATTGCTGGGGGGGCCCTTCTCCACGCCGATGGCATGTTACCTTGTGAGACGATCAGGGCCCTGCAGCTCTTCGCTGCGGCTTCCATCAGCCTTTCCATAGATGGTAACAGTAATATATAAGACGCCTGATCCTTCGTCTCAGAAATCTCACCATCATCAACACCATCACCACTCAACCATCCAACACTTGACTGCATCTTCGCACTCACCACAACTACTTCTTCAACTCTTCATAACAACCAAAACCAACCGCCAACATGCAGGTCAAGTCTCTCGTCTTCGCTGCCGGCCTCGCCGCCGCTGTCCCTGCTCCCTCTGCCACCGCTGAGGTTGCCTACGTCTCCAACCCCTCTTTCCACATCCAGTCTATCCGATCTGGCAGCGACGTCCAGTACTCCACCGTCGACGCCGCCAAGAGCAGCCTCTTCCTCAACCTCCCCGCCTCCAACGCCAGCTGCTCTGCCACCACCGATGGCTCCGCCACCTTCTACCTCTTCAACAGCGAGCTGTTCCTCTACTCTGACAGCGCTCCCCAGCAGCAGGTCTACGTCGACCGCTCCGGCATGGGCCAGGGCAAGCTCGGATACGTCACCGGTGCTCAGCCCACCCCCAAGAACGCTGAGCTCAACAAGTTCACCTACACCGAGTCTGGTGGCCTCACCTTCGATGGTGCTGGCTTCATTGCTTGCCCCAACAGCATCGACGGCGCCTACAGCCTCTGGGTTAGCGCTGGTGTCGCCAACCCCGCCGGCAACTCCGACTGCGTTGGCATCAAGGCTAACGTCATCGACGAGGCCAAGCCCGTTGCTTGCCAGTACACCGAGTAAATATCAAGCCGCTGCGGTCGACTTGCTCAGGATAAAAATGTGTTGAGTAAATTGTATATAAGCTGCTAGAGTTGCAAGCTTTGGTTCACCCGGCCATGTCCGGTTTATGGCATTTGTATATATTTGTAATTACCGGTTTACTCAAAAATACACGGATTGCGCATCGCAACCCGAGATCTCTTCCGTCTTGTGACCATTTTGTGACATGGATTATTTTTGCCTCTTGCCACCAGTGTCATTCTGACACGCCCTTCTTTTCCCCAAAGTTCTAAGTAAGCCTTCTACCTCACAATCTAGTTTAGGCACCATCCACCCAATCGAAACTGCATCAGATAATCCAATGCCATAGACCCATCTGTTTTTGCAGATCCCCTTTTCCAATCTTCTAGGATAATCTGGATTTAATTGAAAGCCTTAGGTACGTAAAAAGCATGACTAAGAGTTCTGTGAATTTCAATTAGTTTAGGATTGGGAGAGCTGAGAACTACTCTGCTCTGGCTACCTATTTGCATTTATTAAGAAAAACGCCAAAATTGGTTTATAGAATCAAATATTGAGCATAAATTTGCATTTTATTTTGTACAGGATTCATTACTCTATTCCAACTTTGACTCCTTTCGTTTTTTGATTGGTGCTCCAGGGGTGGTGCAAATTCGCTCCAATCTCCAAATCAAGCCACACCATGCGCCACACTGTGCTCCACCTAGCATGACTTAGCCAATCATAGAAGATGTGGCACCAAGGGGCTTATCACTTATCACCAAATCACGCCACACTGTCGAAAACACCAGGTCTATTCATTCGTCCGCCTTGCAGCAGAGGATTGGTCAGGCCAGGTGACATTGAAGATGAAGGGGAAAAGTCTGGTTGAAACATAATATTAATGCTGATTGTGGAGTTAAATATTAGCTTCGTATTGACCGGCGAGGATGGGACAAGACAATTTACCCCCCGTGATCGCTCAAATTTTCTCCTCTGCCGCCATTACTTAGTTGGAGTGGATATCCAGGCATGCGTGCTGGCTCTTGCCAGCGCTAGCTAATTTTGGTTTAACTTGGAGCCGTTTGTCTTCCTTATTGCCCACAAAACCTGCTCTTTTGCTCCTGCTGAGACCTTAAATCGAGATTCTAGTCAGGGGAGAAATTGGAAGACATAATCGTATGACACCTGAACTGTGTATCAGACTAGGCTCAAAAAACAGATATGTCGGTATTAACAACTGGTTAGCTTTCTTCTCGTTGTTTATCCTCGTCGGAGGAAATCTGACAAACATGATAGAATCTGCTACGCGGGTGACTCCATTTCCGGTACATCTGTCGAGGGTGAGGGAAGCTGCGATATTGTGTGCCCTGGAGACCTAGGTTTCTTCTGCGGTGGATTGCGCACTTCCAGAAGGCCAGGGTTGCGCCGGGACTCCTGGCTTTCTAGCCGGGATGTACCTTTAAACTTCCTCCTCAGCGCTTAAGAGTGAATTGTGGACTCAACGTCATCCCAACCAGACCCTGGCACAACTTCGGTCTTGGCGCTTGATTCACCTTCTAGCATCACCTCTGGCGTATCTTTCAGCACTTCATCCGGCGCTTCCTCTAGCGAATCTTCCAGCGAAACATTTAGCTTGGCTTCTGCTATGCCTATAACCGAAATCCTGGCTGCCCGCAAAAGCACCACCTTCAATATTGATACAGTCACTAGCAAAGTGGAAAGTATCATTACTACTACAATAACCGTTACATATACAACGATTGACGCCACCTATCCTTATTCTCTCATTTTCACTGAATACTGCAGCGTAGTTAAGCTTTATGACTGTCCAATCTGCCCTGGGATTACAATTCCCACGGTGGAAATGACAACTTACATGGCACCATGCCATGCATGCGGAAAACACGGAAAGGGCAATATTCAGCTCACTGTCCCAGTAGCAGCTCTGGCGAAGCCAACGCTCGTCCAAGATATACCTAACCATGCAGACGAGTCTATGGCAAAGGAAGGCATTGTCGATTCATTGCCAGCTGAGGTCGACCATGATTCGAACGACCCAGGTTCTCGCAACGAAGGTTTCACAGAGCAACGGCTTCCGGCAAATGCTGGTATGCTGTCTGCAGGAACAACAGTCGAGTCGAACTACATCTCGAACGACAAAGGCCTGCCATTGGAATCCGAAACGCCATTCTCAGATGAAGCTTCTGGGCTTAAAGCAAACCCTCCAGACACGAGTGCCAGCTCCGAAACCCTCAATTCTGAAGTCAGTGGAGATTCAAAAGATGAATCCCTGCAAGAGCCAACTCAGCAAGCCGTCTGGAAAGTCCTCATTCACACCTTTCCATCCTTTCCGCCCTGAAATCACCAAAACCTCGAACATAATGAACGCATCTTCAAGGACCAATGTTACAAAAATGGGAGCTACTATTGTAGTTGGTATTCTGGGAATATTTCTAATTTTTAGGTAATCATGCTGCAACGCCTTTTTTTCTTGTTAGCGTAATTTAGAACACTTGCATATCACGCTAAGTAATCTATTATGCACTGGAACATATCCAAGTGAACTGCCCTAGACTTCAAATGTCTTTTCAGACCACCCGTATACTCTTTTCAACCGACGTGCAAAAATGGGAATCAGCCATCCTTCGATCCGAGATTGGTGTGGGCGATGCACAGTAAACGACTTCTTCGCCTCCATAGACTCTGGCGGGTAAAAGGTGTATACGGATCCGAATTTTGGCTGGATGGAGAATCCCAGGTTTGCCATGGCCGACTCGAACAATGACCAGTTGACTGAACCTCGCGCCTCTGACTTTGCGAATATTGCCGAAAAGACCTCGGCGGTCGATGCACTCACTTTAAAGGTCTGCGTAGGAGGTGCAGCCTCTTCGGTAGTAGTAGTTTCCGGCCGTGGCGTAATTTCGTACACAGTTGAATGCGATGGCCTTGTCTTTTCCTTTTGCCTTCGCTGCTCGACACGCTGCTCCGGCTGCTCTGGTGTCGACACCGGAAGGACTACTTCAACTTTGGCCTTGACTTGTTCGTATTGTGCCTGGAGACTAGAAATGCTCTCTTCAATCAGGTCCTGGTACAAAAAGCCCAACTTGGTACCAGCTTTGTCAATGATGAACTGGTCCAGTGCCTTCAGCGCTGCTTCGGCCACACCGGGCTCCAGCAAGTTGTCAATGGGAACGGCGAAATCGCGCAGGTCAATATCCTTCTTGAATTGGCTCAACTCGATATCCAAGTCTTCAAACTTGGCTGCGAAAAGCTGACCCTTTTTGCGGGAAAAGGACGGCATTGAAATGACCGACGCAAGGTCATTAACAAACCCGGTCGTAATGGCTAGGTTAGCCAGTGCTTCGGCTTCTCTGGGGTCCAACTTTTCTTGCTCTAGCGGGTGAGAACTGTAGAGCTGGCTCAGCTTTGTAAACCAGTCGACGGCCTTGGGCGCAGTGGTTTCGACTTGGCAGAGCCGAAGCACGTAGTGAAGTTGAGGATTGGACCGGGTCAGCTCCTCTGGGTTGCCCTTCATAGTTACGCGGGCATTACCAGCCTTGTCATAGACGTTTGAGACGCGCTTAAACCATTTAGCGCCCATGACGGTCTGGAAATTGCGCTTGAAAAAGCCCTGAGTGCGCCCGTATTCCAGATGACAAATGTTGGATAATTCTTGAAGAATCAAAGCCAGGCAGATCTTCTCGCCCTTTGAAGACTCATAGAGCTCGAGGAGGCGGACGAGGTATGTCCAGATGGCAGCGCTCCTCACAGCATTGTGGATTGCATCGAAAAACGCGCTGCTGATATGCTTATCGGTGTGTGCAGTTGGCAACACGCGACCCTTTTCATCGCTGACAAGTTCTGGTCGAGTGAAGAATGTGACATTGACGGCATGGGCCAGCACAACGGGCTCGGTGGCGAGCAAGTCTTGGTATTCTTCCAACGACGCCTTTTGTTCTTGGGCGGCGGCCATGATGGCTGCAAGCGTTGGCTTCCCCTCGGGCTGGATAGACAGCTTGGAAAGGGCGGATGTGACTTCCTTGTCAGATTTCTTGGATTTTGACTTCTTCTGCGTCTTGGCTCTAGTCTTGGTTCCGGCCTCCTCTAAGATGTCGTCGATGATGATGTTGAGACACTGAAGCATATTGATTTGGCGCTGTAGGACCAGTTCCCCGACCGATTGGGGAATGCAGACACCGGATTTCATGGCGAGGGTAAAAAAGCCGTCGTCTGCAACACCGGCAGAAAATTTAAACGATTTTCCGTAGTTTTCATCCTCGGAGAAGAAGGTGTAGCAGCCCTTGAAGTCTTGTACGTGGCGAAGACCCTTGGTCTGCATCATGCGTGAGATTAAATCAAAATCGCCTGGTGTGCCATTGGGGCCTGCGTGGTACTGTTCTCGAGGCGAGCAGCCGGCTCGATGAGACAGCATATCTAATAAATGCTCGGGCTTGGTGGAGATGTCGAGAATGTTCCACTCTGGGACGAACTTGTAGACATTGCCAAGCGATGTGTCAAGTGCGTGCTTCAGCACCTCGCCCTCGGCTGCACCAGCCTTAAGACACTTGGTCCGCTGGGCCAGGCTGAAAGACCTCCATGTACGCTCGATGGCATCCCGGTGGCGCCCATACTTTCGGTCAAGATCTTCTTGCAGCTGCACTATGGCAGGACCAATATCGAACTCCATGGTTTAGTGTTGTGGTATTTAGCTGATTTGTCAATAGCTGTTGTCTCACCCAACGAGGGGCTGCCGGCGCGGCAACATTTTTTTCCGTCGAGCGGGAGTCTGTGGCGCTCCACGGCGATGCATCATGGAGCATGAACTCTCGGCCATTGGCTCGAGAATGATGCATGAGGGACACGCTGTACGGCGCCAGCCAATTGCTTTCGTGGTGTTGGTTTGGTAGTGGGGCATTCACTTGAATCCGCAAAGCCCTCGAAAACCTTGATCTCAGCGCCTCCAGGCTTGGGTAAGTTTTAAATAATAATGAAGTGTAGGCGTAGGTGTAGGTGAAAAATCATCAGAAGGATCGCAAAGGATCAGAAAGGATCATGTCAAATCATGAGAGTCGCAAAATGAGTTCCACTCCTTCATGGCGCACTGGCCAATCCCAAAGAACTGGTGCTCCAGATTGGGCCAACTACGAAAATTAGTGCCCGGTAGATGAGCTTGGCTCCGCTTCTCACCATAAGCAATTGGCACTACGATCCTATTTCAATGTGAGCCTTGTTCTGAAACCGAAGCTCATTGTTGGCTGTGCTGTAGAAATACGGGCAACTCCCAGATCTGAGCCATGGTGCGCAAACTTCTCGCTACATCTTGGCATTGGTCGCATATCCATTCATCCGTCAACGCTGTCGCAAACTGCCTAGGTCACCATTGATAATTTGTATTTCCCAGTTCGGTAATTATGAAGGCTGCATTCGCGACAACCGCGGTCTTGGCATCAGTTGCCTCGGCACACCCGCTCACCTCCAGAGACACTGCGTCAGAGACGGAGAACGGCTGGAGCCAAGTTCTCGCCGGTGACTCCAGCGCATGCGCCGACTTGGCAGTCATCTTTGCCCGAGGCACTTTTGATCCTGGGTATGTCCAATTCACGCGTACAGAATGATCCACATCCAGCATCATTGCTAACATTTCTTGCCATAGTAATGTCGGACCTTGGGTCGGAGCACCTTTTTACAACGCTCTGGTTGCTCAGCACAGCACTGTGTCCTTCCAGGGTGTAGATGCCAGCGCCTATCCTGCCGATCTTGCCGGCTACATTGTTGAAGGCGGATCCCAGGACTGCGCCAATTCTCTCGGTGCCGCCGTCAATACCTACGCAACCACGTGCCCCAACGCCAAGATTGCTGTTTCTGGCTGGAGGTTAGTCACTTCGCCCTCACGTCTTGATGATGTCTCTCTCACCATCATACTAACGCCACATTCACAGCCAAGGCGCACTGTGTGCTCGCAAGAGCTTTGGTGTCATCAGCGAGACCGCAGCCGCTCAAGTGTCTGCATTTGTCACATTCGGCGACCCCTACCAAGTCTGGTCTGATAGTGTAACCTTCCCCGCGGTGCCGTCCGGAGCCGCGCAGATTGGCTTTTGCAAAAGTGCCCCGACCGACCCGCTGTGTGGTGATGCGCTCGCCAATTGGCCATCGACCGCGTCTGGCGTCATTGGCCATCTCAAGGATATCTGGGAGTCTGTCGATGAGGCCTCGATGAATGATGATCAAAAGTCTGCTCTAGCCAGCCTCATTGTGGAGCTGCCAGAGCAAGCTGCCCATCAGCTCACGACGTTGGCCTTTGATCTTCTCCACGGTCACATCCAGCGATGGATGCTTACTCCTCAACATTTCTGGTACGGTATGGATGGATCTGTAGAGTCTGCCGCTGAGCAAGTTGTTGGAACCTTGTAAATCCTTTGAGCAAAAGTTCGATCTAGAATCGGGAGAAAACCGCGTCACCTGGATAAGTCGGATGCATAACGTGATCATCAACTCATGCTCTTTGCTGAAAGCGGAACTTTGTTGCCGGTCCGAACGGGTGATTTCTCAAACAGCCAAGAGAGCTAATGCAAAATAATGTATCGCAAATGCAGGCGGTGTAGTCTATTCTCCACAAGCTTTTTCAGAAAACATTACTCCACTCGAACACAAGTCCCCTGTGTGTAATGATTGGACTCACTCTACACACCTCTTTGGAATAGATAGGGGAGGATGCACTACATCGAATTTCATGTGTGTACTTTTGATCAATCTTAGATTAGTTCTAGTTAAAACAAAGCGTTGGTTAATGTGTAGATCCAGTGAAGGGTCCAGAACAATCTCTCCGTGCCGCAGTGATAAATAAATTGGGGGGTTGGAGCAGCCAAGGAGGTGGCAAGGATGCAAGGGGCATAAAAGGCACAATATAGGGGAACAACAGCCCACCACACAAGTGATACCGTTAGCGCCCAATTGCAGTTGCCTTAGATCACTTAGCTCAAAATCTTCAAATACGCGGTTGATACAAATTATGCCATGATACCAGACTGATTCAAACCGCAGCAAAGGGAAAGTGGCAAATGTAAATATAGCATAATGGCAAAAATGGTCACTGGCCGTAAAACTGAGTCCGATTTTGTTTCAAAGTAAGCTCAATCGAGATTCTTCCACGGCGCAATTTGGAAGCGCTATGGTAGCAAATGTAGCCTAGACGTATGTGTCATGTAGGCACTGTTATTTAATCGTTTCTTTCCGCCATGCACATTGCCCTGAGCGTGCTGCTAAACAAGGGTGATGGTGGGAAAGATCGAATGGCCCTGAGAATCCAGTTGCATAAAACATCCCCGACCAATGAGAGCCCCTGTCGCGTTTCCACCAACCCGAAAAGTATCCGATTGGACAATGCGAGTTGGTTGTGGATCACATTTGTGCTCATTCGTGCTTATGCGTCTGTATGCTTTGGGGAATGTGCCACTTGAAAATTTGCCGTCAATCCGTTCACAACACTATGAGAATCACGGCAATGGCTAAACAGTAGATTTCCAGTGGAACGGAATGCAATTGAATTTTCTTTATTATTTTTATGATTCTTTTTCGCTTTTTTCCTTCAGTAATTGACTGAAAACACCATACACGTACAACACTCATGTCGAGACTCAAGTGTAGGGTAAACAACAACGGTCAGACATGAAGTGCAAATTACAGTGGTGACGTGGCGGAATCCCTACAAGAGGGCCCGATCTGCATATTCCGGGCCCCGAAGCAGCATGGTCCAAGCAAGTACCGACGGCAATTTCGGATAGGTGGTATTTCCTGGGGAGGCTGGTTTCCGGTTTCGGTCTATGACGACGTTTTGGCCCCCAGGGCTGAAGAACGAAAACCCATCATTTTCGGATGCACGGAATAGGTGCAAGGAAGTCTGGGGTTATGGGTGGAGTCTTGATGCCCACCTTGCACGTTTCGTGGTCTCCTCTCTAAATATATCCCCGGCGCATGATTGGGGCGGTGTCAGTGCTTTTCGACGATCTCAATCTTTTGCCGTTAGGTAAACGCGTAAGATGGAATGGCATCACTCGATGTCTCAATGGGAAAAGCTACCCTCTGTTTCAATGCTTAATGGCATGCGTGGGCCGATTGTTTTCGAAAAAGCAAAACCGTGCTTGACCTCTCACCGTGCACAATTGGCTGCCCGAGCCCGCTTACACACCACGTGTGTAAAATACCTTCATATTGGTCCGTCAGCGGCCCCACAAGGCAATTGATAGCCGGCGAGGCCCGCACATTTAGCATGTCCGCGTCAGCCGTTAGCTGGCAAGGGGTGAGGCTAGCTGAGTTCTGACAAGATCGCCAGCTCGAACGTTGTTAGGCATGATCATGATGCAGGTCATACTCGGCATTCGTAATCACTTGTACAATTAATGATGGCTCAATGATGATAATCGAGATATCTATTTTGCTACCCAGCGAATGACCCTGGCGCTACGACTCAATGCAGTAATGCTTGAATGAATTCAATTTTTTGGTTTCTAGATTCTAAAAAACAAGTCAAGATCGGCAGTCAAAGAGTTTTCACAGAATTTTGGACTTCATACTAGGTGTAAGATGAATATGTGATCTAGAGCAAGCTACAATATGAGGCCTATTTTGGCATTGTTAACACGGCCAACTGAACACAAGGAGAATTCATCAAGAATTCATTAATTTATTTGTAATATAGTCAAGCATAGTGAATTTAGAGTATTAGTGCAAAAACGAGGCGTCCATAAACCGTTGATCGGTTTATTTTCCGAGTTGTACGCGTCCTTCTCCACATCCAAAGCTCAGTCCACCATTGCGCCTTGACTAGGATCTATCAGATCAATCTTCTAATTACGTCGTGTTGGGAATTGCTGGGAAGCTCAGACGTGAATCAATCATGTGCGGCTCGGACTTTAGTCGAGCTGCCTCTCAACAGGAGAGACTCAATTGTGTATAAAAGGACCAGAAGGTGCCATCGAAGAAGAGGATTCTGTACTCAGCACTACAACACAAACACAACAACATCAACCATCACTCGCTACACATTTATTCCATCTTCTAGTTTCAGCTTTTCAAACAACTTCAAAACATCCATCAAAATGCGTTTCTCTACCGTCCTCGTCGCTGTTTGCGCTACTTCCGCCAGTGCCGGAGTCATTGGTTCGTTACCCGACTACATAGTCAAGATGAATCTAACAAACTAACTTTTACAGGTGCTCCTCCTCCTGCAAACGACCACAATGGAGCTATTCAGACTCGAGAGGCTCCCCCTCCTCATGTAGAGGGACCAAACGGAACTCCTGTTCACGCACGTGATGCCCCTCCTCCTCCTAAGGATGAGCCTAAGGGACCTCACGCTCGTGATGCTCCTAAGAAGAAGAAGGGTCCCAAGAAGAACGACCCCAAGGGTCCTCATGCTCGCAACGCACCCGCTCCTCCCAAGAAGGACCAGCCCAAGGGCCCTCACGCTCGCAACGCTCCTCCTCCTAAGGATGAGCCCAAGGGACCCCACGCCCGTGATGCTCCTCCCCCTCCTAAGGAGCCTAAGGGTCCCCACGCCCGCAACGCTCCTCCTCCTCCCAAGGATGAGCCCAAGGGACCTCACGCCCGCAACGCTCCCCCTCCTCCCAAGGATGAGCCCAAGGGACCTCACGCCCGCGAGGCTCCTGTCCCCCCTAAGAAGGATGAGCCCAAGGGACCCCACGCCCGCGAGGCTCCCCCTCCTCCCAAGGATGAGCCCAAGGGACCTCACGCCCGTGATGCCCCTCCTCCCCCCAAGGAGCCCAAGGGACCCCATGCTCGCAACGCTCCTCCTCCCAAGGACGAGCCCAAGGGACCTCATGCTCGTGATGCTCCTCCCCCTCCTAAGGAGCCTAAGGGTCCCCACGCCCGCAACGCTCCCCCTCCTCCCAAGGATGAGCCCAAGGGACCTCACGCCCGCGAGGCTCCTGCCCCCCCTAAGAAGGATGAGCCCAAGGGACCTCACGCTCGCAACGCTCCTCCTCCTCCCAAGGATGAGCCCAAGGGTCCCCACGCTCGTGATGCTCCCGCTCCTCCCAAGAAGGACACCCCCAAGGGAACTCCTTTCCAGGCCTAAATTTGACAAGGCCTCTGGTTGCCCTTGGGCTACTAGAGAAGTAGCACAGAGCTCATTCCAGGTGTCGGCTCTGGCTTAAGCACGCAACCAGCCGGATACTGTCAGATCATCAAAAATTTCGCAGACTATAATGGAGCACTTAGTGTGAGTGATTCTATTGGGTGGCAACAGTACAGCAGGTAATATACGGATATGGGATTTTGATTGGCAAAATTGTCAATGGTTGGAAAAAAGTGGATTGGGACTCGTGTCAATAGGAGCTAGGCTTACTATTAGATCCTGCAAATAAATCTCACGGGCATTTCCGACTCTAGACTTAATATCCGCACAATTTCAGTGACCATGGAAAATGTTGTATGAACCAGATGGGAGAAAAGAACTGTTTTAGGGGTTGAAATAACCCTACCCTCTTTCAATGACCTTTCTAAAAAATGTCGCTGTTGTTCTTCTATCTACGCATCTATCTAGCGACATTGGTCCGCCGTACACTGTGGGTCACTATTCTAGTGAATGCGGTATTCGGCATTGCTATTTTCATCACCATCGCTTTTTTTTTCAGTGTACTCCTATTAGCTACTTTTGGAGTCAGTGGGATGGTGAGCATTCAGATCGCCGTATAAATATCAACGCGCTTGCATGGGCCTATGCAGCCATTGGCATTGTTTTTGATGTCTGGATGTTAGCAATTCCGATCTCACAGCTAATAGGTCTCAATTTAGATTTAAAAAAGAAGGTAGCTGTCGGAATGATGTTTTTGGCCGGTTCATTGTAAGTTTTCTGTTATTTTCTCAGCTATGATGGCACTGATATAATGTTTAGCGTTACTGTTGTGAGCATTTTAAGACTCCACTCCTTGATCAGTTTTGGAGCACATGCAGATGATATCACCTGGTATTATCTTGAAGTTACCAAATGGACACTCATTGAAGTGCATGTGGGAATTGTTTGTACTTGTCTACCGACTTTCCGCCTCATGCTTGTTTGGCTGTTTCCCCGTCTACTTCGTACAAGTCCAAAAATCAGTGTGGACATTACGAATGCTCGGGTGGAGCCAAGATCGGGTGTAGCTGTGGCATCAACAACAAGAAAGTATTCAAGTGGCAATCAAAGATACCTGAAAATGCAATCGAATGGTTCCGGTGTTAGGGATATCGATGAAATTTTGTTAGTTCAGATGCCAGATTGCGATGCTGAGAGCCATAAATCTCAGGGATCTCTGTAGATACTCTTTCCTTGTGAGATATAATACACAACTCACAACCACCCAATAGTTATGCACTGGGGTCGAATTCACCAAGGAATAAATTATTGACAGTCAAAATTTTATAACCTGCTTAGTATATTTGGTTGATATAGTAGGTCGCATCAAGGAATTAAATAAACAATGCATATTACTACACATCAGGTATGACTGGGAGAACCAAAAAGCTATCGAGTTCTCCTCCCAGGCCAGAGTGTAAGTTGACAGAGCCTTGACAATTGATATTCTCTAATCCTTCAACTGTGAGAGTTCCTTGGTCAATAGGCGGGAAAACAGATGTATCGACCCCGCCAATACGAATCCTGAAGCTTTCACCAGTAGTGAACCGCATTCCAATCGGCTTTAACATGGGCTTAACTTGGACAATCTGCCCAGCATCAAGGGGCTGGGAAATTTCCATCTGCGAAACTGGAAATCCAGGGGTATGCCCCTTGGTCTCCAAAGCTCGACGTGAAATTCTAACCTGGCCTCGAGGTCCTTGGTAAAATAAAGCACCTACATGAGGCGCTAGATTTAATCGATACGCGAGCCTAATTAAGCGGGACTGGTAGCGCTTCTCATACGGCACTGCTAACTGACAGCCAACGGATCCGTTCCTCAGAACCTTCTCGCAGACAATGAATATATCGGCGTCGTTCGCGCCATCAATAGAGACAGCTAGTGACATTTCAAGAGGACCACACAGGATGGCATCCTTTAGAAACTTGTACTGAAAGGTCACTCCAGTGCTGTTCGACTTATACTGGAGTCGGGAGCGTGTGCCTCGTGCCGAAGTCATCATTCGGGTCTGACAGTCCAGAAACAACTTCATCGGCTGGGTTTCAATTGGAGGAAATGTAGAAAATTCAAATCCTATTCCTGTCAATGGCAGTGGGTTCGCGGTGTCAATAATCTTAGCTCGAAAGCGAGGGGTTGTATTCCAACCGTTGTCAATGCCCTGTTCAACAGACTTAGCGTACCGAGTGTCTCTCGTCATAATTGCCAAATTACCTTCATAAAGTAATCAAAGAAGCGGCGTAAGTCTCTGACATTTTCTTTTGCATAGTAGTCTGGCCATTCCTAAAACGAAAGGACAAAAATTAAAAATTAGAACATGCAAGAATTGTTGTTGACCGAATGAGCTTACCCAAGAATCATGAACACGCAGCCATTTGTCTGTTGTGAGTTTCAGATACCCACGGAATGTGCCAGGACAGTGGATAGGGTTGCTCCAGCTTGCAACGACATATGCAGGAACTTGGATGTTCTTTCTGGTCAACCTTTGTCTTCAACTAGGTTCAATCTCCATTCATACCTCGATTCTTGCTCGTTTGTCGTCGTGGTATGCCCCAAAGAGCGGATGCTTAATAGCCATAGCAACTGTGTTCTCCCACGTGTTTTCTCCTGCATTTACCTGCAAAAGTTGGAGATTGAAATTCATGCTCGCATTGGTGAGAACACCTCCAGCTGCAAGGGCGTCTCGGTATAGGTCGCTGACGCCTTCCCACTATAGGATGTCAATCGAAGCACTTGAAAATAATTGGCCCCCATTTCATTTATTGTCGTCCTGTAACTTACTGGAGCAATAGCAGCTAAGTATTTTGGTTTTTCTGCGGCGATAAACCACTGGACCCGTATTAATTATGCCTGGTCAATACCCAGCTACGACAAGCGGCACAGACCTGCGAAATAGAGAGATAGGAGTTGCCAGTCAGGGCAACTTTCTCATTGCACCACGGCTGTTGTCCGACCCAATCAACAACGTCTGCACCGTCTCTTCCCTCTTGAGAACCAAACTGATATATGTTGCCTCCGCTCTTGCCTACTCCTCTTGGATCAGGGTTGACTACCGCGTAGCCATGGTTGACCCATTCTGCAGGATCAGGCCCTTCCCACTTCTGCAACTCGGAGAGCATAGAGAGTGGGACTCCCATCCGGAAGGGAAAATCGTCCAAGACTTGATTACCTCTGCCACCCTGTTTTCCGTATGGAGACCAAGCAATCAGTGCTGGTCTGGCCATGGTTTGATCGGTCGGCCTGTAGACGTCGATAAATATACTCACTCCATCTCTCAACTAGGTATAATTAATATTCGTGCTGACAAATAATGTTCCAGAACCTACCTGCACGGGTACATCGCGCTCGAAAAGGATATCGCAGGGAAGAGGACGACACCCTTTTCTGGAAATGTAACCTTTGGGCAGCACCTTGGTTACAGTACCGAATTCGCCCCATCTAGCTTTGGGATGGCTAAGCGGTAATGCTTTGGGCTGTCGAGGGTCGCCGAATATAATATCCATGCTATCAATTGAGTTAGTCATGGTGTGAGTCAACTTTAGATAGCTTTGACGTAGATGACTGAGAAATACTGATGGCTTGTAGGCAACACAACCTTTCTTCCTCTTGGTTCTACAACTAGAGTGCCATTTTCATGAATCGACCTCTTGTGTATATATATATTCCAACCTCCACCATATATCTGACTTGATAAAGTCGGATCGAGAGCAACTCCGGTTCCGGGTCAGTCAGGGCTACCACAATCATAGGCGAGCCTCGGCAGAGCACGCAACTAATCTCTGGGATTGAGGGGATAGTAAAGTGGACCGGCATGGATTAATTCACATCCTCGGGTTTGAAATTTGCGACATGAGTGAGATAGAAAGCCGGGGTCGGGATGACCTTCACTCCGTCTTCGGCCCAGATCCCTATTACTGTCATGTTCACCGGCTGGCTATGGGACTAGGAAGTCGGAAACCGGCCCCTAATTTACCGATAAGACCATGGCGGCTAAATAAAACCGAGATGGGTTTAGTTAACTATTGATCTCCGGAAATACGGGGAAACGGGGAGTTAAAAATTAGTATAATTGCCGCTTTGTAAGCAATATTATATTAATTGTAAATAAATCAACCACTAGGTTAAAAACCGTCCTAGCTGTTGGTTCGTAGCTTTTCCAATAAGGTTACTCAAACTGAAGACTACTGTTACTATGAGTAAAATAAGCAAGACTTCTATATAGCGTCAATGTAAAGCTAAAAGCTAATCACGCTGGCAGATGGGAAGTCCGTGACCAGCTGTGGTAGCTACTTTAACCCGCAGCGTTGTTACAGCGAGAGGCTTGGTACCTGGGTCGTCGACGTTAGTACCACGAGTGGCAATGACACTTCATTCTGGAGCTGCCATGATGCTTCTCTCAAAGCTTGGATGAGAGATACTGGTTGCTCCACGGGTTGAACTCGATAGGTGTGATGGCTGATTTCATATTCCAATTTTACCGCTGCAATCTCCTAGAACTTGGCGATGATTACTTAGTAATAAATGCCGTGACTTTCACCATAAAACTTTGCTCAGCAGCTCATCCCAGCCCCTTTCCTATCCAGTTTTGCTTTTGCAACTCCAAGAATTGTCAAATTCCACCAATTGACTTTTGTGGAGACGCTACGAGTAACGACGGGCGCACTGTAGATGTGAGTACGTGGAGGGATATTATGATCAGTCCAGTTTGATTCATTTGCATCTTATTTGGTTCGATCTTAAACAATATGCTATGGGAGTATTTTATCAGAATATGTCATACTCGGAAACAATGTACAGGCCAAGCTGAACATAGGATTCAATTAGGGTGGTTGTAGCCTGCGCACTAGCGGCGTGTGGCTGACACCATGGGGGCTGAAACGCGGGGTGTTGAAGAAGCGGACAGGAGCAGTATTTAATCCGAACTTTGCGCGACAATCTCCACCGCAAAAGGCAGCAGCCAGATTATACATTTTGCCAGCTCCAACTGGCATCAAGTCCCGGGTCAACACAATTCACACAGTGCAAGTCGGAATCACATCACACAGGAGGCACGCAGCATGGCCCAGCCAGCCCAGTTTACCTATTTTACCAAGTTGCCCTATGATATCAGGCATTGCATTTACGTCCTAGCTACGCCTCCCCGACTCGTTCGCGTCCAGGAAGTTTGTGTTGTTGGAGACGAGTGGCTTGATGGTCACTTAGAAGAGGACGAGCGCTGGATAAACAAGGCAGAATGTGCCTTTAAAGCCTTCGAAAAAGAGCTGCTAGATGGCCCGCTCAAGTTCAACCTGAAGCTACATCCTGATCTGGCAAACTTTGCCCGTAACTGGAGCCATCAGCTCCCACTGCCTCCTCGCCGATTTAAGCAAACACGATTGGAGGCATATGGGTTCACCTCAAACCGCGCACCTTACGAACCATGGAAACCTACGCGCCAGGCTCCAGAAATCCCCATCGATCAGTTGACCGACTTTCCGGAGGTGGCGTTTGAGCTTGCCCGCAACAGCTACCTTTACAGCAAAGCAGCTATTCCTCTCTTTCTCCACGTTTGTATCGAATCCAGGGAGGCCCTTATGTCTTGGGGTTATCAACTTACGTTTGCCACTCGTTCTAATGGACCGAGGACATGGTTCCACTTCGGCAGGGACCGACTTCATATACCCCACAATGACTCGGAGTATATTCCAGAAGTCGATAAAGATCTCTGGCCCGCTACACTGAATCGTCCGTACATCGATCCTGGAGTGTCGCTGTCGGGGAGTCGCTGGGCCTTTGGCCAATTTTTAAGTCAAGACCTTTGTCGCGTTAAATATCTCGTTCTCGCTTTCGAACCGCCAGACGACCACACGTCGATGGTGCTTTCCGGTGTCCTCGACTCCTTTTCAAGCGTTGAAGAGCTCTTCATCGAGGTGTGGGATGTAGATGAAATGATTGAATGGTTCACGGATACGGAAAAGTCCAACAAGCGACGGTTGACTCTAGACGAACAAGCCGAGATCTGGATACGCTTAGAAGCAGAGCCCTTGGACTGTGTCCCTGCATCAGATATAGACGCTGTGGGAGGCATTTGCTGGCGTCGACAGCTGTCAGACGAAGATATACTGCGTCCCTTGTTTCCTCCGTTTGATGAGGACTTGGCCTTTTGGTCCAGAGTCGGATATTCTGGTGAAGGCTGGTCTTTTTTTGACCACATATCACAAAGGATAGAAAATGACCTTGCTACTATTTCAAAACATGGCAGGCGGGCCAAGAGTCCAAAGGTCAGAATGGTGCATGTTTGCCCACAATCGATAACATCATGGTTTATGAAGGGCCGCAACATGTTCTGGAAGTACCATCAAGGCCTAAGACAAGAGTATCTTCAAGGCAATGACGTCTGCTCCTTGACGCTCGATGTGCCTAAACCAGAATTCCCATTCTCCTTTGAATGGGAGAGCATCAAAAGGGAAGCCTGGAGACGTGTGGCAGCGTACCAGCATGAATGCCGGGTTATGGGGGTTCCTGTTGATCCCGCGGTGTGCCACGACAGGTCGATTCGCTGGTATTTGGAGCACATGGCTCTCCCAGAGCCGAGTCAACGTGTAGTATAGGTGATTCGATGTTGCTGTATTGAACGTTTTCAGTCTCTATCTAAAAGGGGTTGTCCCCGACTACGCACCTTTCTCTGACATCTAGGAAATGTGCAATGGCTTTGCTAAAATCGGCTTTCGCCCAGCTTCAAGATCTATCCTCCCGGCGCACGGATGTCACACTGACGCGTTGTATTTTGTAAATCACATCTGCGCGCTGCATGTTGTTTAATTCAATCTCGCTGCCTGACTCGTCTCCTGCAGTTGTACTCATTGGACCTGTAATGTAGGTGTCACGTCCAGATGAAAGCTTGATGTGGTTCGTGCCTGGGGCGTAGTTCCCGTAGGCCTTTCTGTGAGAGATATTGCTGGTTCCGCCACGCTTGGAAGAGCTTTGTTGGCCACGGTTGAGGAGCGACTTCATCGCCGGTAGGCACACCACAATGATGGCGGCAACCATTTCGGTCATGGACAAGACATCTAACTGCTATCAGCTTCTAAATTTTGTACCTCACGTGTACAAATCGCAACGTACAAACATTGGTCCATGCGTGAATGGCTTGCACCGTGGCAAACCTAACGATACTAGCGGCGAGTGTAATGAGTCCGAGGGAAAATGTAGCTACCAGGCCGATCATATACTTTCTATTGATCTTGAGACCACGTAGTAGAAAGAAGGGGATGGAAAATACTGGAACAATGTCAGTAATCAGGAAGACCGAAAGCTGAGGGAATGAACTTACTCAGGAGATCAGCAGTTATGTTCAAGGCCCAGTCAATACGCGTGATGGTCATGGAATCAAAACTCGCGCATGTGCCCTCAGGATCCCAATTCACCGGTACATTGGAGCCGCACCAAAACGTATCCACGAAACAAGTTGCCATGGCAAACAAAACCGTCACGCCAGTCGCGCCATAGAGAAGCTTGCGCAACTTCGGCATGGTCGGCGGGATCAGCCGATAGTAAAACGCCAACAGCGCCAGCTTTGGGAAATAGACGCCAGTGTCGTAAAAATAGTTGCCGGCAAAAGCAATCTTCATGAGGGCTATTTCATCCGCCCTGGGAGTCGGCGGTGCGTCAGGATCGTACTCATCCATCCCGCCAAGGTTGTAGGTCATGACATCGGTTATTAAGAGGGCTATGGCGTCGAGTAACGAGACGACAAGCAGCCAATCGCTCACAGTGAGTCGTGTTCGCTGAAGTAATAGGCGGAGGATCAGACGCATGCAGGTGAAAAGAGCGGCTAAAGCCAGAAATGTGGCTTCTAGAGGCTGTCAAATGCAACACGTTAGCGTTGCAATTGTGCAAATCTGGGGAATGCAGGCCGTCGATCATTTTTGTCAAAGGCGGGGGCAAGTTACGTACCACGACGGCCGTCTTATTGATGCCACCTGCCATCGTATTCTTGATGAAGTGGTGTGGAAGACACGGCGGCGTTGCTTTTGGTGGCTGACTGAAGACTGAGCATTTTCAACCACTCCATGTGCGAGTTATGAATTGGGTTGGCAGAAGCAATGCATATGCTATATACGAACCCGCCGTCAGCTCTATGCATGGCGTTTTTTTCTTAATTTCTTGATTGGCCTTTTGATCTTGGTACCTGGCAAGCTTCGAGATGAAACTCGAACGGAAGCGACAGCCAGCACTAGTGGTGGTGTTGGTTGACAAGGGTGTATGCAGGTAGGGATCGGGTATTCGCGGACACTGCAGCATTCCAAGTTGGAGATGGTTGCGAAGGAGGGGAGCCAATTTGTCACACCACTGTTGCCGCTCGTACGAGCACTTTTCTCTCTTCTGGGAAGTGCCCGCTGCAGCCATGAATTTGTCGCAGCGGTTGCTCCGTCATGGCTTGCGTCGCGGCATTGCGCGGCGCTCTCTTTCAGAAGGGCGCGCGCTGAACCAACTGCGCGGTATAACAGCCGAACATGCCGGCTGCTAATCTTGCGCCCTGTCTAATTTGGTGCAACCAACGGCCCGTATCCGCTTACAAGTGAATTACCAACTTTTACAAGGTGATGGAGATTGGTGGGAACCTTTGATTAATGATGCATCAAACGCCAGTGCTGTCACTCGATTATGCATTCTAAGATCGTGCATATTGGAAATAAAGTTTAGAACCTCAGAATGCAGAGCTTAATGTACGAAAATGCCTTGATAGACTACGATGGTCCGTTCATCTGAAGCAGTAGTTCGAACCGTTTGGTGCGGCGCCGACCGCCCCCACTTAGGTTCGGTCGGCCAGATAGACTTCCCCCGTGTTGAATAATTTCTAAGATTGAAGCAGAATGGGTAGAATCAGAGACTTTGAGTAGTGTGACAAAAGAACCAGTTGGAGGAACTCAATAATGAAATCTTGGTGTTGGACACCTACTCAAACACTAGTCCTGCGTCATCTACAGATGGCTCTGACACTTCTTGTATGCAAGCTGATCTCCTGAGCAAGTATTTGGGCACAAGGAGGCATTCTATAGTAATTATGACTGCTCAGCATGAATAAATTCACTGAGTTCGTGTTGGCAAGAACAGTGCAAGCTTACAGTCACGAGACGAGATATGAATCACCTGCTGAGCCGCATCGAAGTAAATCATTCGTGGCATAAATGTGGATGGTTTTACCTGAAGTCTCCGGTGATTATAACCAAGGAAGACGATTAACACCGTCTCTCCCGGCTTTCCAATCTACCGGGTTGAGATGCAGGAACTGCGACGGAGTAATCGTCAAGAAAATATTTTCACAAGGTATTCTTGTTACTCGGTTACTCTCTAGAGATACTTGTGGCGAAGAATCCGTTCTGCTTCATGTACTTTTGTAAGGGCTGCAGGCCGTTGCTGCAGGAGAGTGGCACAGGTTGATTATTCCGGGGATTCCTTGCACTGTCCATGCAAGACTGGGCCAACCACCAACGCAGGCCGGATTCATCGACCGAAGTGCGTTCTACTTCCGCCCCAATCAACTTTTTTGCTTAATCAGTATGTTTAATTAAGAAGCATAAAAAAATCTGTGATCCTCTTCAAGGTGGTGGAAAGCTTGATTTCCTTGGCGATGGCTCGTGTTTGGTGGGTATATGGGTTGAACGGAAGGATTCGAGTGTGCCATTCAAAGCATCAAAATTTTCTTACATGAAAAGTTCCAGCAGATTTGGTAAAATGACTCGTGATGATTCTCAGCTCTGTAGCAAAATTTTTATAAAAAGCAAAGAAACCCAGTCATGCCGCTGTCCACCACCGTTACGGCCCCTCACCACTCCCTCAAACGTGCAGCGCCAGAAGACTACTATTGCGGTTAGGTGCGGTGGGGCTCTTGGCATTCCCTTGCGACGAAGCGGAGTTATTCCTTTGCTCAAACGCAGCCAGGGGGCCCATGGCTTGGCATCGGGACCTGGTCCATTGTCACTGTGAGTTGGTTGTTGGTTTGGTGTCTGCAACCATTGCGGTGGTGCATACAAGACATGGCATGACCTTTATCTACTGCCTGCAATATTTTGTTTGGTTTTTTCGCACTCCGTTTTGCAAACCATTCTCCTCTCCCTTTGTTCAACAATCTGTGATTGGGTCAAAGGTGCCTTCAACAACATGGCGTACTTCATTGATGGCAAAGACTGCATGGTAAGCGCCCCATATGGAAAGTTTAGAAGATCTACTTACCATTACCAGATATCCGAATGGATTTTGCTCGCCTTTGCCTACGTCTTCGTCGGCTTGCGCGTCTACACGCGCCTTTTTCACCTTCGCCAGAAACTAAACTGGTCTGACTGGTTGCTCGTTATCTCAGCCATCGACGCTCTCGGCTTGATCATTTGTGATACCTTGACGTACCGCTTGGGCGTCCTTGATGTTTACGAGACATCTGTCGCGCTATCCAAAGTAATAATTTCCCCACCAGACTCAACAGCTCTTCAATCAAATAAACTAACTTTGAAAAGATCTCTTTCGCCTCAAACTACTTTTACGATGTTGGCATGGGATTTCCAAAGTTGAGCATGCTGGCTTTCTATTGGGGCTACTTCCTTCCCGACATCAGCGTTACGATGAAAAGAGTCCTCTACGGCATCACCGGTTTCGTATGCGTATGCTATATTACCATTCTCTGGGACGACACCTTCTTCTGTGGTAAAAATGTTTCCGTTCAGTGGTCACAGGAGGAGGGTGCTTGCAGCGTCTTCTACGCGCCTGAGCCTTTCATCCTCAACTTCACCCTAAATTTGGCCTGTTATCTCGCTGGTGAGGCATCCCTTAAGATAAATAGCGTATCAACCAGTCCCTAGGCAGAAGCTGACAAGTTCGTTGCTAGTCTACGCTATCCCGCTTATCCTATTGATCCAGGGTGTCTTAAACCCATCCAAGGGTTTGACTCTCACCTTCGTGCTTGGTACCCTCACCATCTTTAGCACCATCATCCGTTTTGCGTGTTTGAAAATTGGCACGGGCCAAGAAAACCTCGTTTGTAAGTCGACTACCCCTTTGTGCAGGTGATGGGAAATTTTCCCTTATAGGGTCAGTGGCTAACTTTGGTACTACAGACCCTCTTAGCATGGTAGAGATAACGCTAGCTCTGACTGTCGTCGCTCTTCCCGGTCTCAAGCCTCTTTTTGACCGTTCCCCACCCAAATCGACCGAAAACACAATAGACGTCAGCCACGAGGTTGTTGATCTAAAGTAGGAAAGGTACTTACTACCTCTGGAAAGGTAGTGAATATGCTAGATCCTTCAAAAGAAAAGTACATGGCTCCCCCCACCTGAACTCCTACTTTAAATACAAAGTAGTTATATCCTCAAAAATATATATTGGAGCTTAGCGACAAGTATGTTCAATTTTGGCCTTTCGATATCATAAAAGCTGAGGCCTCAACTTAATCTTGCAAATTGTTAGCCATTTAATAAAAACCTTGAGGCTCCTTAGCCTCTTTTCCTATCGTGAAAGCATTTCGGTATTGCAACAGTGACCCCAGTCCCGTATTGGTGATAAGCACTGGTCGCGTTATTCATCAATTCATTGGACTATTACTCAACCCCGACTGAGCCATGCTCTTTCGTATTTCGCCATTCAAACTCTGCATGGCTTGTACAAGCGGCAGAATATCTTCCCTTCCTCGCGCCAAAAGCTCCGCCTGGTTCCCTAAACGCTCCAGTGATTTAATGTCCTCCATATGTTCCAAAATATTCGGAGCTCGCAGAATTGTCTTAGTGAGGCAGCCGATGGCAAGATAACATCGATAGGTCCCGAAAAAGGTCACCATGGTTTCCACGTAAGGTACTTTGACCAAAAGCTGGCCGAGAATTTCGACAATATGCCGGGAGGCGTCGACGATCAGTGGGCAGTCCGGAATGTCTTCATCCGTCGTCGTCGCTTCGGGTGAGTTGGATCCCAAGAGTTGCAGCTTGCGATACATGTAAAAGATGGACGAGTAGCCAAATAATAAAACGTCTGCCACCTCCCAGTAATTCACCTGTTCATTCCCCGGGTTCTCAAGCCACTTGTGCTACAGAGTAGTTAGCCAGATATGATGCGCTGAATCTGGTGCGGATGGTATTACCAATTGCCATTCGGCAAATATCTGCGGAATCTCGAGACAAAGCTCATCCGTTTTGGCCTCAATGTCGTTATTGACCTTTTCATTGCTTTCCTCCAAAAGATCAAAAAACTTAATGATGATGAGAGTGCAACGTGAGCTGGAAAGAAAAACGATGGCCTCGATGCCGTTTGGGGGAGGCTGTGAATCGGCGTCCAGCCAAGGGAGGTTTACTCTCCAGGTTGTCCCCAAAAGTACCGGTGGCTTATTTAACATGAGCCGAAAGAAAAGTTCAAACTGAACGGCTTCCCATAAGCCCTTTCGGTCGTCATCGCAAGTTTTCTTTCCGTCAATTCTCCAGGACGCATTGCTGCTGTCCAGGTTATGCAAGTTGAGAGCATGGCAGTATTCGCAGGCAACTTTGAACATTTTCCAGGCAAGGTCTTCGTCAAAGTGTTGGTATGCCACGCCAGTCTGCCACATGAATTAATGGTTAAAATGTGAAAGAATCAGTGAATCAATTTACCATAAAAAGGGCTGCTATAAAGTTGGTCATAGTGCCAGTCGCAGTGCTCTGCCATACAGGAATGGCCCGCAAACAGCTGATATAGCATGCGCTAGAATATGAGACACCAGTAAGTGAGGCATTGTTGCTGGCGGGAAGGACGCATGCGCAGTATAGAATACAGTGGTAAATGACAAGGACTGCTGGTTCAATGTGGATGTGCGGGAGCCCGAGGATATCGGGGATGAGTTCGATGACTCTCCGATCAACAAGGCTCAGAAACATGCAGCATGAAATGTGAGTGAAGTAGTCTAATGCTGGTTACTACCTGTGCTTCATGGTAAACAGTGGGGTGTCTCACTTCGGATCCACAACTTGGCGAGTTCAGGCGGGATACTGACGGTTTCAGTAATAACCGACGTCGCAAGCCCTCTCAGTCTTATATTTTGAACATGGTCAACTGCATTTTTGAGCACCCCAATGGCGTCGACATTTTTCTCTCGATTGGTCTCATTTGACTCGAGAAAGCTGGGAGTTGTGGTGGTTGAGGCCGAGGGGCTTGGGCCCGCGATAACTTGGTTAGCTTCAGGGTAAGGTGGAGTGAAGGGAGTGATGGCAGTGGTGGAATGAGATTCCAGACGTTGGAGTCGATCTAAAATGTTGGATAGTGCAGCATCGGATTGAGATCTTGGATCTGATTAGATAGAATGACACGTAGGCAGTCTGGCACATACACGAAGAGGCTGGCTGTTTTTCTCTTTGCTCTCTGAGGGTAGACACACTCGGCACCTTGTGACCTGCACTTGTCGCATCGCGGCATGACGCGACTGCATCGTACCTAATGCATCGGTAAGCTCCGAGTGGAGACGAGCGGGAGCGACACGGGATGGACGAACCTTTCGATCTTTGCATCTGGTGCACTATGTCCCGGGTCGGCATTTGGATCAGCGAACGGTCCAGGCCGGCTTCAGGCGCGGCAAATGGGGAACATGGGCCCAGTGACATACCGACAGTCGATTGAGCTGCTCGGGCCTCGAAACTCCAGACCCCGAGCCTTGGGATTGGGCAGACATGGTTCACGGCAGCAGATCAAACGCGAAGAGGAACTCATTTGGGGATGCGGCGACGAACTATACCATAGATGAAGAGGTCTTACAGCAGAATTGAGCTTGACGGACTTTCGGTGGTGGAGACACCGTCCCTCACCAACAATACCCACTTGAGTATTACCGTAATTGGGCAATAGAACTCATGTCGGACTTTCAGCGGTGGGGCCACCGAGGATAGAACCAATTGCAGCCATCGCAGGGTCCCTGAGAGATGACGCTAACGGACTTTCGAGATCCGATCCTCACTCTCCATCTGGCGGTGTCTCGGGCAACGGACACTGAAAGCCCGTCGAGTCGAACCACTTTTCGCTCTGACTTGAGGCGCCCAGGGGTCACGCAATCATCATGGCACACTGATTGGTGAATCACATCACGCCCAGGGCTCAATCTCTGGCGTGTTCTGGCACGCGCCGACGAGCGGACCGCATCTGACGAATGTGTCATATTTCCATTACCTAGCAGCTTAATAAAAGGAGCCAAGGGCTTTGTTTTATAAATAAGCTCACGCCGAACATGATCTCATGTTTATCTTGCTTGATCTTCACCTTGCATCAGATCTAGAAAGAAAGAAGAATACCAGCCCACTCTTCCTTTTCTAGAATCACATCTAATGTATCACTACTCAAATCGAATCTTGAAATCATTATTGCATCAAATTTTACATCTTCACTCCATAAATTTGACCTGATCGACACCAACCCCCACCTTTTTCTCGAAACAATCACCATCAAGCATCCAAAGCACAGTATCGCGTGTGATTGTAAAAGTCACTGTCCTGCCATGGAGAGAATTCTTCCTGCTTCCAGCAGTCTGAGCATTGAGCTCGAAAATCACTTCAAAGCCCGGGTTTACAGCACATTCTCGGCAGTGTGTGGTCAAGTCGTCATCAATTGTAAAAAAGATGTGCTATTTGACGACTTGAAAATTTCCCTAGTGGGTCGAACAACGGCAGTGGTACGAGGACTTGCATCCAACCGGTTGCTCAAGACATCGTATCCATTTTTGCAATTGCCAATGCCTCTTGCATCCGATTCCTATCCAATGCCGAGGATATTTAAAGCAGGCCAGTCATATACTGTGCCTTTCCACTTTATTATCCCAGAGCGCCTCACTGTCGACATCTGCCCACACACTGCCAACTGTTCTGCCCATGACGCACACACCCAGCTTCCACCATCAATGGGAACCTGGGAGAGAGATTCCTTCTCAACGAAGAAGGCCATAGTTAGCTACGCCATCGAGGCAAAGGTTTCCAGAAAGGACCAGTTCGATGGACCGAAGAAGACGATTCTGGAGGGCTTGAAGGAAATTTTGGTTCTCCCTGCGTCGTTAGACGAGCCTCCTCTGGACATCCAGCCTTCCGACAGAATGTATTGCCTCACCAAAAGCAAAACTCTCAAGGCTTCACTACTATCGACAAGAATGGGAAAAATTACAGCCACAGCGTTTCAGCCTGCAGCCATCATGCTGGATAATAACGGACATGAAGCAAGCAACACACAGATTCAGCTGAATCTGAAATTCGCCCCAGGATCCAGCAAACTTGAATTCCCAAAGATCACCAAGCTATCCACAAAAATCAAGTCTGTTACGATTTTCGGTTTCAAGGGATTCTCCGATATGCCAAACCTCGGTGACTGGACACACGCCGCGATCAACAGTAACTGGCGCTGCAATACGGTTTCGATCCCTCATGAAGTTCTGGAGGAGACGGCATGGCAGCAGGGACAGTTCTACGACAAGAACTGTTACCATGAAGTTGACGATTCGTCGTCGGATCATTCCATCGATGCAAAGACGGGGGACATCAAAAGTTTTGGGGAAGGACCCAGCTACCACGCCAGAACGCGTCTGGCGATCGATTTACCAGTCGACGAGGAGGTATTTTTGCCCACCTTTCACAATTGTCTAATGAGCCGCATCTATGTTCTTTTATTATCTGCGACTCTGTCCGCCGGCGGCAGCTCGTCGACGGTCAACCTGCGTATACCCCTACAAATTGGAGTTCGGAATTCGGAAGAGGGCAGCGCGCCCGAGTATGAATATTAAAAATAAAGCGTTATTTAGTTTCTGATTGTAATAACAGTACGTCAATATCTTTTGCACTATCTTCTAGTACGTCTCGTGACTTTTCTTGATGCTTTGTTTGCATTTTGCCACGGCCAGCGATAGGATCGGGCGACTGTCCTCCGATGGATGCGTCACTGTTGTTTAGTGTGGTGTGTGGCGTCCACCAATAGTAATTAACTTTGTACGGAGATTGGCTTTGGCCCATAATATCTCACGATAGAAATGTTGCAGCGATACTGATGCTCGCGTAAATCTTTCTGATTGCTTTATCCACAGTTCAGTCGCCCTCTTCGGATGACATTGCTCCGTTGCTTGCGGGGAGAGTGAGATGCGGGGTAGACGTGTCCGCTGCATCTGCATCGTAACCTGATAGCATATATTGCTGCCCAAGATGTTTTCATTTTATCATTTCGAAAATCAAAGATTTATGGGAAGTAGATGTAATAGTTTTGCGCCAATCTAAACAATATGTCTCAGGATGTATGAACACCTATTCCGTGGCCGACTTTCTTGATTCGTTATGCTCACATATCCTGCCAGAACCTGTCTTGTTTGCTGTATGGGCCGGGAAAAGCTCGGTTTGAGCAGCGACCGATTCCTGAGATTGACGACCCGCACGATGTTTTGTTACGAATTTCGTTTGTTGGTGTTTGTGGAAGCGATGTAAGTCGTCTCCAAATGAAATCTATACGTGGGGAAATATTAAACTTGCCAGGTACATTTTTGGTTGCACGGTGGTGTGACAAGGAAGGTGTCTGACGAGGCACCCCTTGTCATGGGCCACGAGGCTTCGGGTATTGTCCACTCAGTTGGATCTGCTGTTGCCGCCCTCAAGCCAGGCGACCGTGTTGCCATCGAACCGGGATTTTCTTGCCGAAGATGCAAGGAGTGCAAAGCTGGAAAGTACAATCTCTGTCCAGAGATGAAATTTGCAGCAGATCCCCCGCACACACACGGAACACTCGCACGATATTTCAAAATCCCCAGCGACTTTGTCTATAAGATTCCAGACTCTCTCAGTTTACAAGAAGCTGTTTTGGTGGAGCCTTTGAGTGTCGCAGTCCACGGCGTTCGCCTCGCAGATCTCAGACCTGGCCAGAACGTGCTGGTGCAAGGGTCTGGTACAATTGGCCTGCTTACAGCTGCAGTAGCAAAGGCATACGGAGCAAAGTCTGTTGCCATTGCCGATATCAACAAGACGAAGCTAGAATTCGCCAAGAACTTTCTAAATTGCGCCACTTTTGTCCCTGATATCAAATCAACCCCCGAAGAGGACGCAGAGCGACTCAAGCATGAGGTAAATCTCGAGCGTGGCGTTGATGTCGTATTGGAATGCACTGGAGCAGAGTCGTCAATCCAGACTGGCATATACGCGTCAGCTCCAGGCGCAACATTTGTGCAAATTGGCATGGGTAAGCCGAAGTTGGCCATACCACTCATGTTCATGTGTGAGAAGGAGATCGTTATGAAGACTTGTTTCCGATATGCGCCAGGTGACTATGAAATCGCTCTTGACTTGCTGGGTTCAGGCAAGGTCTCTGTCAAGCCCTTGATCAGCAGCACTGTTCCCTTCGAGAATGCAACTGAGGCTTGGGAAAGAACAATGAAAGGAGAAGGCATTAAAAATTTGATTGAAGGGTTGAAGGATTAATTTACAGAATATATGATGCAATCTGACACAATCTGTAAACAAAATCTGATCAAGGTTGGTCAGAAGTCTAGCTTCGCATGGAGGGCTGAATAGAGGAATTATCCCAGACAACAACCAAATGATTGTCATTATTCTTAGACAAATCAATATTTGCTTGCGTATGACTAAAAGCCCTTTCACTTCAATGGTATAAAAGCGCCGTTGCCATAGAATTGATGTTCATGCCAAGGGTTCATGTCTGATGATCGATCCATTCATTTCCTGCTATCTTCGCCTTTTATTTCCTTCGACCTTTTTTTATTGCAATAGTTATCAAACCAAAATTTATTCCCCGCTAGCGTCCCTCCGGAATCAAATTTTATCTCAGCGTGCATTGGAGACGAAATACACTCACAACGTCAAGTGGAAACGCCATAGGGCCAAGATTCCCTGGTGGCTTGTATCCGGAACGGTTGTTTACGGGACGGTTCAAGATTTCGATGCCAAGAACCCTCTCACCAATGGACTCGATGCGTAGGACAGCGGCATAGTTGAAGGAAGCAAAGCCCATATTCGGAAACAGGCGGTTTATAGTCAACGCTGTTGCGTACAAGTATGCAATGACGACCAGGGAATTGGTAGAGCCTTTTTGATTCCGGATGTGGTCAACTGGCATCCACAAAAGCCAGGCCCTCAGCTTTTGGAGATAGTCAAATATGTCAGCAGTCTCCAACGTGGGTGCCAGCTTCTCGAGACATTCTTTCAAAAGATCAATCAGGTTATCGATTTGAGTTGTTTCCTCCCCTTCGGTTTGGATATGTTTTTTACGTGTCTCAGCCTCCTTGATGATCAATTCTAATTCCTCAAGGCGTTTTCCCAAAGGAGTTTGGTAGATGTCTTTCTGGGGAGAAGTAGAAACGGCTGAGAATACTTTTAGCTCAAGGATGTAGTCCACAAACTGGGACTGGGACTCATACATCCAGGCATCCATTGAACTAACGACCTATAAAAGAATTAGCAAGAATCCACCCACCATTAAAGAGCACATACCGATGAGATGCCGTCCATGAGCTGGGTTTATGTTTCCCTTCAGAAGTCAGCAGCCATCAAAGGACGAGCTATCTACCTTATATGACCTACCAGTCTGAGTCAGTAGCCTGCCAGTAAATAAGAATAGAGGCAGCAAGAATAGCATCGGAATTTTCACGTGAAAATGATTCAAGAGCCTTCCTAAGCTCTGCTAGTGCGGTTACACGATACTCGTAGGCTAGGCCACGAATCGAAGGTCCCTAAGAGAGTATAGTTCGGGCATAGGGGCTGGGTCCACACCCATATTCCGGAATGGGAAGGTGCGTGTTCTTTGCCAGTCGACAATAGCAGCTTCGATCCGAGGCGTCCACATCAAGTCAGGCGCAGCGGTTCCATTTTCCTGTTCCTGAGAAGTATACGGCGAAGGGAGATCCAAAAGAAGAACTATAAAATAAGAAGATGCTTTCTCTGCAAGCCCAAGGCGGGTATTATAGGACCAGCTTTGCCCATCATGTCCTCGGAAGGTAAGATATTCCAGATGATCAAAATTAATTTGAGCCATTTCCTCGGGGCTAAATTCAAAAAAACTGTAAATCAAGATCAGGCCGAAGAAGAATTGAAGCCAGAAAGTTGGTTTCCTTTCTAGTTCGTTCAGCGTTAAGTTGGTGCTGAATTTCAAAGACCTTTTGCAAATCGTTTGGCCCCACCACACTACTCAGGCTTTGTCCTTCTAGATTTCCGCTACCGATGACTTTAATAAACGTGGGAGATACTTTCAAAAACTCCATCTCCATATTTAAAAATGCTGCTGGTTGCGGCCCGTCAACCAAGAGGTTCCGTATGTGTGAGTTCGGATCGGCTGTCGGAGCCTGGCTTAGGGTCCTCGCGGCCAGGGCTGCACAGTACGTGGAACAGTGGGTGGGTGGGTGGTTTGTACTTTTGTCGCAGCATGATAATATTTTTGGGCTGGTGTGCTGAGCTATGTGGAACTAGCCAGGCGCCAGCGCTCGCGCCAATGCTGCTGGTGGGAGAATCGGCAGGAAAGAATATATTAGATAGTATATATATATTTCTTTAGGAAATGCTATATTATTCAAGTTCTATATAGCTAATGTATATATTAGTTCTATCTAGAAGTGCTAGGGAATTATGATCTAGTTGTATGGTTTTATGCTTTCCTGAGAGCTTCAATTAACTAAGTATTATACTAATTAATCCTTGTATATGCATCTGGATGTTCTGCATTGATACCTAAAAATCCTTGTGTATGACCACTAACTTCAATTTTGTAGGGTCCTTATATCCTTGAAGGTTTCCTCCCTTACATATGGCTCTAGTACAAATCTAGTGGTATGGGGCACCGAGGCTCCCAGCGTGTCCAGTCGGTTCGCCTTGCGTCCGAGATATCTCCCTGCCCCATCCATCCTATTATTAAGATGGGCATGTAGCTCATCCAACTGACCCTGCGTGGCTGCCTGCTGAAAGCCCTTGGGGTTGAGAATGGGCATGATGCGGTGGATTGGATAAAATCTACCTTTAATAGATTGTTCCTTGAACATGATATTCTCTCTCACGAGCGCCCATTGCTAACGCTTGCCAGGATTGGTCGAATTGCGCCACTGGCTTTCATCCCGCAGGGCGGCAGGCAACTGATCTTCGCTGATAACATTTGGTGGGTCAGATTTAGTCTTGATAGGGTGAAAGATATGACCCTGGAAGAATACAGTGCCAGGATAGTCCTTATTGGTGAAGATGAACCGTAGTCCTAAAATTCCTGTCTTAGCAGGCACGTTAAACTCGGCGGGAAGTGACCTTAGACGGAGAGCATCTCCAACCTCGACACATTCGGCTCTAAAGAAACAACCATAGTAGGTTGTAGTCTTACTATTTGGGTCCTTGTGTAGTTGTGTCCATAGTGAATATGAATAATCAACCTTTGCTGCTGCCATCTTGGAGGCATTAAGCGCAATCATTTCTTGCTTGTTTCCGTTGTTGCCTTGTGCTTGGAATATGGTATCCCAAGGCACTTTATCAAAGATTTTGTCTTTGAGATCTGGGATTGACACCGGCGGCACTGTAAATGCATGGAATGGCCGCATGTCATTGTCTAGCTTGGTAATATTTTGTTGAGGTACAAGGCTATGCCCAATAGGCATTAGTTCGTGATTGCCATTAGCAGAGGCAGCAATCATGCCAAGGCGCCAGGTAGTACCGTTTTGGTACCAAACCAACTCTCCAGCGCGGAATAGAAGCGAGGATTTCACTTGCCAAAAAGGAGCCTGTTGTTGGGAAGGCTGCTGTGATTGCTGTGGGGGTTGAGGTTGTTGATGATGCACTTGCGCCGGTTGCAGCTGCTGAGGTTGCTGTTGAGGCTGATGCTGCGGTTGATGCTGAGCTTGATGCTGAGGCTGATGCTGAGTTTGATGCTGTGTTTGAGGCTGAGGTTGATGCTGAGGTTAATGCTGCGGTTGATGTTGGAGCTGATGCTGCTGAAGTTGAGGCTGGACCGGTGTTTGCTGTTGCTGGTGAGCTTGTAATTGAGCTTGTGCCTGTGCTGAGGGCTGAGGCTGTGGTTGGATTTGAGGCGAACCCTGAGTGGGAGGTTTAAGTTGATTTTGAGGTGGTGGTTGTATTAGAGATGGGGGTTGGGGGGAAGTCTGCACAGGTGGCTTGATGGCTGTTTGAGGCTTAGGTTGAGGTTGAGCTTGCTGAATGTGTGGTACGGCTCCAGAGATTGCAGGGGAGTTGTGGACCGAGGGTATTGGTGTTGACGGTGATGATGTTGATCTTGAAGCCGTCGCTACTTGCTCAACATTTCTAGGGGTTGTCTTTTGGCTACAAAAGGTCAGCAATCAGTTCGACCACTTAACTGAAAGTGTGAACCCCGTACCTTGGGCTCATTGCACTGTTAGATGAATTTATGGTTAATGGGCGGCTTCCAGGTGCACTTGGCGGCTCTTCGAATGAAGACTCAGGCTGAGATGGCTTCATCATGTTAGCAACAGCCTCTTGCCAAGCTCTGTATCCTTCCTTTTTCTGATACATGTGGCCATTTTGTTGCTTTTTCTCTTCCCAACCTGCAAGCGCGGTCTCGGAAAAGTGCTCCTTTGGTTCCCAGGTTGCATCCTGAAGTGGAAATCCGTTCCACTCAATGAGATATTTGGTCGTTTCATCCACCACCTTTTCAGCTAAAATATCTTTGATTTCCCATTCTTCAGACCGTGTATCCTTATCCACGATCGAAACCAAGGAAGCGGGACTTGCCAAGTCCTTTATATGAAAGGACTTTGATCCATCTGGTTCCTCCTCCTCTTCCTCGATCGCGTCTTTTGCCGGATATCTGTCCCTCGCCATACCCATGAAGAGAAGGTCCTTTTTGCTCTCGTCACTCAAAACATATTCAATACCATTGAAATTATTCTTTTGGATCATCTTATATAGGATGGTCCCAAGTAACCTCCATGGAAACACCAGAATGTCCGGCTCCATATTGGGAAACTGGGAGTTGGGAAATCCTTCAATCATTTTGAAAAGCTTCTCTGTCTCTGGATTGTTTCCTGAAATATTTGTAGGATCGAATTCCTGGAGAGAACGGCGAATTCGATTCTTTTCCTCCAGAATCAATCGCTTCGGGGCAAAAATGAGTCTCTCTAAAAGGTTCATAATGTCAAAACCAGTAACGAAACACTCATTCTTCTCTGGCCACCAAATGCACGAGATACAGATAGTATCTACAGATCGTGTGAAACGAGTCAGTTGTTGGAAGCGAATTGTAATGTTAGATTCCTGTTGTTTTCTCCAGAAACCAACAATTCGCCGATGGTTATACTGTTCCTCTTCAGTCCAGTTGTCTGTCATCGTGTCGAGCTTGCCCAGTATGCTCAAATTAGCCGTGTCCGATTGAATTGGGGCGAAATCAAAGGTTTCTTTGTTTCTCGATTGGGTTATTTGTCGCATTTCATGCAACGCGTTTTGATAAAATTCTGCACGATCGCTGGTGATGTTGACCAAATTTTCGACCCGGTGTATCATACCCTCTAGACCCTCAGAATCAGGAATGGTCTCATCATGGAAATCGTTTTCAAATAAATCACTGTAGACCAAGTTCGGCAACATTATGGCTCTACCAGGAAAAAGGTCCATATTACAGTACTCCGGGGAAATTGAAGCGGCTGCTCGAAATTCGTCCATGCTCTCGTCCGTAACTGACCCCAAGTCCGCAAGGCTCTCAATATCTTGATTCTGAGAAGATACCAGAGCTTTATCGCTATCAGCATCATCGCTTCCCATATCTGTGTCGTTCTGCTGGCTCCCATCGGATTGCATGGAAGCAATGCGAATAGTCAGGAACATCAAACCTTGTAAATGGGATGCAATATGTTTTGCCACCGCTTTTATTATATCTGGATGCTCCGCTTGGGGGTTATCCAAGCTGGTATTCGGGTGTGACATCGTCATCTGATTGTTGGTCCTGGCTCTTTTGTGGCTCGTATCACCTGCCGGGGCCATTTGCCGTTTCAGAGGGATGGTTTGATTGGATGATGCTGTTTCCTGGATCTGGAACCCGCACAGGGGGCATTCATCTACCGGTCGCGGCTTAAATATTCGACTGTGCTGTGAAATCAACTGCAACTGATCATCACTAAACTGATCACTGTGCTCATGTTGCATATGCTCATGAAGCCTTTGTGGCTGTTCGAATACGTTTGGGCCATTTTCGCACAGAGAGCAGATCCAACTGGGCAATTGGAAGGCCTCTTGGTGCCAGCATTGCCCATGCAACTGCATATGATCAAACCATTCTCCAAAAGTCGTAAAGCCAAATGAGGATTCAGTACAATCATCAATAAGACACAAGTATGGCTTAAGATCGTGATCTACGTGACGGCTATGTTTAAATGTTAGCAAAGGTAACAAACACTTGACGGTATGCGTACCTCCAACTCTTCGAGCTTAATTCCTCTTTATCAAGTGGCTGCGAGCACCAATCACATATCACTGACTGATGATCTTTTTTCTCAGGTGGATTAGGGTACCTGCCTTGATTGATGAATACGGACGACGTCCGGTATGTTTTGGGACCTTGCCCACTCTGATTATCTATTCGTTTCCGGATTCTACGACTGTCGACTGATGAAAGTGGCGTTATAGATGGGCCAGAGGGCTGTGCATGGGGCATAACTGGCTGCATCGCAGTTGCCCCTCTGAGGCCTTGGTTAAATATGACTGGTGGTGCCACAGCATCTTCATCGATAGTAGGTAGTTGCGGCCGTTGCTGCTCACGCCGAGTGGAGAGCGCTACTTTGCGGGACTTCAAGAACATCATTTTAGCATATCTATGAGACATGGATGTGCTCAGACGATTTCGAAGTGCATGATGAGCTTTCGGATAGAGTGTTTGGACGGAAAGCGAAAACAAATCGTCGATTAACTTTAGATCAAGCTTGTCGGCAAATGCTTTAGCCTTGTCGTCAACACCCAATCGGGTCGACTGTCGGATCGTGACTCCCAGTCGATTGAGTCGCTCCAAGGTTTCCTCAACCTCACTCAAAGCCTTTTGATATGACTGCAGAGACTCATCTCTAGATGCAGTGGACGTTGTCTGCCCATCAGATGCGTGGTTGGATGGCCTCATGACTGTTGATTGGTCAGACTACAAATCGCTCAGTTTTGGCTTGGGCGGCTAACAAGTTGCTAAAGATCTCCCTAATGAGTCTAATAGTTGCAGAACAATGTCCCGAATATCGGGTAGCCGCTGAAGCCTACGGTCAAGGCACTGACTGAGGCGGGCAAAAACTCCCAGGTAGGCCGTCCATGTTGCAAACCGCTGCTGGTATTCCGAAAGGAGGCTGTGGATGGCGCGAGTATGCTCCTGGGTTGTCAGGGTCGTAAACAGGCTTTCGCATTGGCTCGCAAGGTGGTATATTTGACCCTCTGCTTTGAGGGCCTCTGCCATGGTCCGTTGGATTGACGATTACGAGACGAGACGAGGTTTACAACGTCATGGGCCACTCTTCGATCACCAACTCAGTCAAGTCGAAGCGGGCGGGGCATTGGCGGGGACGATGAACTGTGAGCAGGGGTTTGTTGGCCAGATACGGACTTTGTGAAATCCGGTCGGTTACCAGTCAGCCTGATGTGATAGGTTGGTTGACAGTGGAGCTGGCTCAGCCTCGCCAGGCATTAGCCTGAGTGAGATAATCTCCGCTTGCTTACTCCTCTCCATTTGCGCCTTGAATCAGTTCTTCGTACCCAATTGTACTGCGACCGTCAAACTGGGCTATCTTTGGGCATGCAGATGCGGTGGCTATCTGCTTGCCCTGAGTGGCGTCCCATCCAGCGCCTAGCAGCGTTGCTTGTATCAAAGAAAGCTCGATACCAACCTTCATCGCAGGATTGGCAAGCCCCTGCAAGCGATGGTCCAAGTTATCATGATCGTACTCTGGAAGCTGAGCTACGACAGATATTCATCGTGAGAAACTCTGACATTCACCTATCAGAAGAAGAATTCAAACAATGCCGCGCCAACTTGAGAACTTTGTGCAGTTTACTGGAGGGGCTTGTAGATCCTATGTTGGCACCAGGCCCGAAAAGACATTCGAAATATCCTTTGCTGTACGGGCTGATCGCTTATTTGGAGGCCATCGACCATGAAAGCTCATCTATGACATTTGATTTACTAAGCGGGCCCAACAGGAAAATCTTCAAGTTCGCTCAAGAAAGCAAAGAGACAGATCTCAGCTCCCTAACAGAATGTAACAAATTTATTGAGCGATTGTTTCAGAAGTCCCAGAAACCTGCCCTTGGATCCAGTCACAAAGCAAAGTTACACACCTGGAAGGATTCAAAAGTTCGAGATCAAGCCTCGGTGATATTCCGGTTACTCTTTGAACGTTTCAGTTGCGATGCAGATCATGAAGTCTTGATGAAGGTGTCGGCGGATCTGGATAATGATATAAGTTATGCAGGACTGCAACTTCTTCTATCATCTTGTACAGATCCGGATAATTGGCAAGAGATTTTCTACGGCTCGTGCCAGTACGTTCTTCTCTTTTAAATCGTGAGACTTGGCTGATTTTCTAATTATCTTCTAGGCAAGACAAGCTCAGAGAGTTCCACGATCTTTGTCTTGAACTACAGCAGTCCGCGCGAGGAGATCAAGGGCTACACCTTTTAGCCCGACAACATCAGTTGTTTGGTGTTTGGGCTTTTGAAGCGATGGGGAAGCCTTGCCTTCACGCCCTTAAGAAGAAATCTCTCGACGATCTGGTAGAAAATGGATATTTCAAACCATTAAATTGGAGTTCATTTTTCACCCAATCTACCATAACACGATACAACCTCAAAGAGAAGCGATCTCTTGCTGTAAGGCTAGGATACTGTTTAATGGACTTTTTTGACTCCGATTTGGATTCAAAGAAGATCCACTTTGCGGTTCCTTATGGTAGCCAACCTGATGGGCGACAATTTTACGTGTCATTCTCGTCCAAGTTACCAAGCTCACCAGAGTTTCGCAACTTTCGACCAGGGCACCCCGTTTTGCTTTCATTCGTCAAGCTCCTATTAGAGCTTGACGATGGCGAGCGTGTGCCGGTCAACATTAACCCCCAATATGGAACCGCAAATATACAAATTTGGGCCAATTTCTTTCGTTATGTCCAGCTTAAAGAGTCCGAGCGCAATGATTCATATCTCGAGGCCATATTAGGATGTCTCAACGTTCACACCCAGTTACGTCGCGTCGATGGAAATAGCCCCGATGCCGATAGTCTCATTCGGAAGGAGCTTTATCAACATATTGTCCGCAAACTTGAGCTTGCACTAGAAGAGTGCACTGAGCGTCCTACAGCAAAACGAGAACGTTCAATATCTCCACCGGCCCCTTCTGACGGATCAAATCTCGAGAGATCTCTCACACAACTAAGCAGTTCATTAATTGGATCACAAAATAATGCATATGATACGTCGCAGCTTGAACGAAGTCGAAAACGCAATCGCTTTTCAGAACCGTCCACAGCAGAAGTCGTTCTTTCAAAAGGATCGTGGAAGTCCCTGAAGGAAACGCACCCGCTACGGTCCATATCACATCACGAAGACGGTGACGCTTTCAATGACTCACTTTCGGAAGGATATAATTTCTCCGATGCGATGTCGCAACCCTCCATACAACCTAGGGCAAGACCCGACGGTGCACCATTTGATCGCGATGGGTTTGAAGTGGCTATTGTTTGCGCGTTACCTCTGGAATACAATGCCATCTCTCACCTCTTTGACCATTTTTGGGATAAGAGCGGAGATCAATATGGTAGAGCTAAAGGAGATTTGAACTCATATCGAACTGGGCGTATGGGGAAATTTGATGTTGTACTACTGTTGTTATCAGAAATGGGCAAAGGCAGTGCTGCGAGCGCTGCTGCCAGTCTGCGTTCAAGCTATCCCATGTTGAGGCTGGTCCTGTTGACAGGAATATGTGGCGGTGTTCCCACTTTCAAAGCAAATGCCAAGAAGTCCAGAGAGATATTACTCGGTGATGTCATTATTAGTCGGAATGTTGTGCAATACGACCTCGGAAGACGGTATCCCGATAGATTTGAAACCAAGAATGACATCGAGACTGTTTTGGGTCGGCCTACGAAAAATATCCGGAATATTATCACGCCCCTCGAAGCGGCTTATGTCCGGGAAGAAGTTGAACAGAGAGCGGCGTATTTCCTCGAGCAGATACAGACACGCGAGGACCACTATGGATACCCTGGTGCTTCCAGTGATAGATTGTTCGAGCCAACCTATCGCCACAAACATTATCTCACGCATCAATGTATATGTGCCAGCTGCCATACGAGCTCAGATGTAGTGTGCGAAAAGTCACGCGGGCTCTCATGCGATGAGCTCGGATGCGATCAAAGGTACCTAGTGAAACGAGCACGACTTGAGGTAAATCGCCAATTAGAAAAAGAAGGGCGCGTGAGGGAGGCTCAAGCCCCTTCGATATTTGTTGGGCGAGTTGGGTCCGGGGATACAGTTCTCAAGTCGGGCGAAGAACGCGACACGATTGCGAATAAATATGGCATTTTATCTTTGGAGATGGAGGGCGCGGGAATTTGGGACGAGCTCCCTTGTATCATCGTAAAAGGAGTGTGTGACTATGCAGACAGTCACAAAAACAAGGACTGGCAAGATTTCGCTGCGGCTACAAGTGCGTCAGTGGTTAAGGCACTACTGGAGCGGTATATTAAAACAGATGTCTCGTTATAATAGTACAAATATGTAGTCATATATTTATTGAAGATAGTCATAAAAGCAAATAATTGATCTTACCATGGGAAACACTCCGGGTTCTATGTGCCGTTGGATATGTAGATCCCGTTTGAGCTGCTCTGCATATTATGCGGGACCGGTTTAGTAAACCTTTGCTCAGACTCGCATCACCCAACCAGCGTGATTGGTTTAGTGGTAAAATTCTCCGTTGCCATCCGAGCAACGTCGGGGAGCCCTGGGTTCGATTCCCAGATCACGCACACGACCTTTTCTTTTTGCCTCTGCTGTACAATATCGGCACATTGGATGTCTCCCAGAACAAGGATTCAATTTTGCATTTTTATTAGTCGACCTAGGTGCATCATCACCTTTTATAAACAATATTAGCCCGAGTTTTATTTCCATGCTGACAATCTCCAAAACTCGTCTCGTGCCACGCGTGTAGCATTCGTATACCGACACGAAAGAAATCAAGAAAAATTGCAGCATAGGAAAAGACTCGAGCTAACATTTAGCAAAATTCTAATAGGAAAGAGAAACATCCAGTAGCACTTTTTCAACATAGCCCAAGATACTAGAGGACAATGGCTGGCTACTGGCCGATCAGATGTGCTACTTGGTGGCCGTTGCGCACGACCGATAAACACGCTAGGGTAGCCGAACTAGTCGCGGAACCAGCTATGAGTTGAAGAATAGCCAAAATTTCTCATCTTCGGCATTAAACCGTTAAATAATTCGATATATAGTCGAGGTTTATTCTCTCCCTTGAAGGTGGTAATTGAAAGCCATTGATCAAGTATCAGCCATTCCATTCCCTGCGAGGTCTCTTGTCCTTGATAACTCGGACGAAAATATCTTTCTGCAGGCCCCTGCATGAACCCCACTCCCTGGTCCATGCTCCTAGCTACAGCACACAGCGAAGATCTTTACAGGGTTGACAGTTCCATCAAGCCCGCGAGTCTGGCCAACTTGCTTGCTCCCTTCGTCACGGGAACTCGCATCTAGATTGCCTCGAGACGAAGCTTATCGCAACCATCTATAGCCGTCGGCGATGTAACCAGAACTATCTGAATATTTGATTCCAGGCTAGTCAATCATAGATAAATCGGGTTAGAATAAAGAGGGGAAGAAGCCTCGGTCCTCGGAAGTTCTAGCCCAGCTGAACCACATTTGGTCAAGTTGAGCCTACAATGCGGGGAAGGTTGCAGATTAACGACTATTGCTGGCGTGAATGGTGTGGTTCGTCTTGCAGTCGAGATCTCCACCCCCGCATTCTGTGGCCATCTATGAGCGGACGCGTCACGATACCCCTGCCAAGGTTGATACCAATCCGATGTTAGTATGCAGGCGGGTGCCGACAGCCGGAATCCCTGTCAACGAGCATGACTAGAATTATAAACCAGTCTGTTCTGTTGTCTTTGTCTTTTTGGTGCCTTGGGGTTATCTATTGAATCCATCCATTTTATCCCCACAATAACAACGCCGAAAACAAGATACAGTTGCTCAATCGCCAAAATGGGTGTCGTAGACCCTTCATCACCTTCTCACAAGGAAGCCGATATTGCTCTAGAAGCCCATGTTGAACATGCAGATCATCCGGGCTCCAATGAAAGCCTTGGGAGTGAAACACCCCAACCGGCAGCCAAAGTAAGACGCGAATTTTTTTTTTCAGCCCTAACCTCAATCTCAACCTTCCTGTACAAATATTGCGGCTGCGTAAACTTGATTATACGGGTTTCCAAGTGATTTTCAGAATAACCATCGTGGCGAAATATCCATTTTCAACTCTGCAATTGCCACAGACTTAGTCAGCCACGGACGGCGCAGTATATCATGTCGCCAACTCTCCCAAAAGATGCTGCACATTTATGCGATGCTAACATGCCAAAGATGACAGCTCGCCGCTTTATGGCTTGCGTTGCAATGGCCTTTTGTTGGACAAGCGGACAGATACCTCCATATCTGTGGGGTTCGTACCCATCGAATCGATCACGAGACCTTCCGACCGACTGACCGTGCAAACAGGTGGAATACCCCCAATCATTTATGGAAACATCGGAGGAGTAGATCATTGGGTGTGGTTCATTACGGCCAACCTCATCGGCCTAGCAGCCATCTGTCCCTTCGTTGGCGCCCTGTCTGATCTTTTTGGTCGCCGATATGTAGCTATCCTCGGCAGCGTCTTGATCATCATTGGGCAGATTATTTGCACGCCTGCCAAGGAAATGAATCAATTCATAGGTCCGTCATGAATCGGAGTTTGCGCAAGGATTCTAATAATCTTCTTTAGGAGGCATGGCCATTTCTGGAGTTGGTGCCGGAATCAACGAACTAACTGCCATCGCGGGCACAGCTGAACTGGCGCCAACCTCGCAGCGGGGTATATACATTGCCGCCCTAATCATGTCCATCCTGCCGTGGTGTCCTTCAGTTATGTGGGGTCAGCTCATTGCTGCCCACACAAATTGGAGACATGTTGGTACTTTGATCATCGTCTACACCACCGTTGGACTCCTCATTACTGTCTTCTTCTACTTTCCCCCTTCTCGACTAGCCTCCAACTCAATTTCAAAAAGGGAAATTGTGCAGAGAATCGATTTCTTTGGCGGCTTTTCTTCAATCGCAGCCATTACACTGGTTATCGCGGCCATCTTGTGGGGTGGATACATGGTGAGAGAGACGCAACAATCTGAGTTGCATCGCGTGACTAACTTTTTGTAGTACCCGTGGAGCAGTGCACATGTTATTGCACCACTAATTGTCGGATTATTTTCGCTCGCAGCCTTCATTTACTGGGAGGGATGGGGAGCCAAGTACCCAATGATCCCCAGAAACCTCGGCCGTGCTCCTCGCACGCTAGTGTTGATCTTGATGATTAGCTTTATTTCTGGGGCCAATTTCTTCTCCGTTCTAATGCTCTGGCCCACGCAGGCATTCAATGTATACGGACATGATCCCGTTGCCGTCGGACTGCGAGGACTCCCATTCGGACTGGGCGTCATGGTCGGTTGCGTCGTCATCTTATGGCTCATGAGCCGAAGCCGAGGACGCGGAATCCGATGGCTTTTGACTGGAGCGTGTTGTGTTATGACGGCTGGGTGCGGAGCCTTGGCAGCGGCTGACCTGGAAAACGAACGCATCGTATATCCAATTCTCCTCATTGCCGGCCTGGGTGTCGGTGGAATCGTCGTCCCAACGAGCGTCATTACGACAATTATCTCACCCGACGAAATCATCGCAACCATCACTTCATTAACCGTGTCTATCCGCGTCATTGGAGGTGCTATTGGTTATGCCATCTATTACAATGTGCTTGTTCAGAAACTTCAACCGGACATGATCAAGCGCGTGGAAACGGCCATGGTTATGAATGGTGTACAGAATGCAACAATTATCGAAACTGCTATCGAATTGACGGGAGCTTCTCTCATCGATCAAATACTATACCTCCCAGGTATCGATGGAAATGTTACAAAATGGGATGCTGTAGTCGTGGCGGGTCAGATGGCATATGCT
Source organism: Calonectria hongkongensis (assembly GCA_017140755.1). NCBI lineage: Eukaryota > Fungi > Ascomycota > Sordariomycetes > Hypocreales > Nectriaceae > Calonectria > Calonectria hongkongensis. Next base: position 1,729,436 of record JAACJA010000009.1, read on the forward strand.
GATGCTTATAAGTGGGTATATTACTGCAGTATCGCCTTCGGTGGCGTTTCGATCTTGGCGAGTTTACTTGTCGAGGATATCACTCAGTTTATGGATGATCACATTGCAGTGGTTATTTAATCAATATCGCTTGTTGGCCGTCGCTGTCTCATAGTAGTACTTCTTCAATTTACCAATTCTGCGAGTTCTATAGGGTAGTATCCTGTTTTTTTTCTCGCTTGACTGAGGGTTAATTTGCCAGCCACCATTGACTTCTGCTTGCTATTCGATTACCTGGCGCTAAAAAGAAGCTATGACCAGGTTTCGCGTACCAACCGCACACCTCAAGACCTTATCACATCTTCCAGCAGCCACAACCGTGAGCCAACAACAAAAAACACAAATTAAACACCAAAAAGAAAGGTTCAGTGCGTGATCTGGGAATCGAACCCAGGGCTCCCCGACGTTGCTCGGATGGCAACGGAGAATTTTACCACTAAACCAATCACGCTGGTTAATTGGTTTGGAGCCTTAGAAAATAGTCTTAAGAATATTGCAACGCGATCTTGACTCGTGTTTGCAGACAATGGCTAGACATTGATGCCACGAACGTTGCTGGTTTGTCGGTGCGCTATGTCATGCGTGGATTTGCCGGGTCAGAGCAAAGCCCCGGTCGTTTGAGTAACTGGGAGCTAGTAGATCCTCTAGACAGAAATGGTAAAGGACTGCCCAATGCGCATTGATTCCTCAGTCGCTTTCCATTTCAATTTCCATCACAGCCGAGATTACTGTGGCTTTGTGGCGCGCCACCAACCACAACGCTCCTTCAAATCTGATCGGCCTCCAGAAGTGTCGGGCATAAATAGGATGGTAGACGAAGTACAAATATGAGTTTTAAACCCAGGACATGCTTCTCTCCTCAGGGGACGCGTCCTGGAGAGTGCGTCACAGGTATGGTGGCTTGGTGGTCAGGAATTTGAACTTTACTCGAGAAGCCCATCTTGCTTCTTTCGGTGGCGCGAACTGGCTTGGTGCTAAACCATGTCCCACTGGCTGGTACTAGCTAAACTTAGCGAGACACATAATAATAACGCGACCTCCCGACTGGCTGCAGAATCATTTGTGCCCAATTTTGATGCTTTCATCAGGTCGTCGCCCTGCTTGTCTGTTGTCCGGTCCATGGCTTTTTCGCAACGCGACAACTGCGCTTGCTCGTATTGACAAGCGCTTAGATACATGGGTCTGCTCAATGATGAATGATTTGAGCACGGAGCAATTTATTGTGAGTCAATACCCTCCTTTGCACCGAGACCGTTTCGTATCATCACCAACACGTGGCCAGATTATAGAATGGATGCTGGCAGGTATTTGCATCTTCTTGGTCATTGCTCGACTTGCCGTGCGAACATGGAAGCGCCTATGGGTGTTCTGGATCTCCGAAGCCTGGCTTGTTCTTAGTACCATAACTTTTACCACACTCATCACCGGGATGCACTATACCCTGGTAATTCGCCGATACTATATTGGGGAGACGGATCATATAGGATATAACAAGGTAAGTCTCTCTAATACATACAGGTAGCAACTGACGCTTAGTTTGATAGTGGCAGTGGGCTGTGGCCGTGATCTCCGAGACTGAATTTTATTTTCCCAGGTTCAGTCTTCTGGCGTTTTATAATGAACTCTTTCCGATTTCAGAAGAAGGTCTGAGGAAGTGCTTGTATCTGGTTATGGCCTTCAATGTTTGCGGTTTTATTACTGCTGCTTGTATAAATATTTTTTGGTGCGGGTTGCCGATATCCATAAACTGGTAAGTCAATAACTATCTAACTGGCTGGCATTGCCACATTAATGCGGCCAACATCTTTGGCTGACCACCGCAAAGGATGGATCCTAAAAAATGCGCCATATTTCTTTCCGGAGAAGTTTATAAAATAACCTGGCCTATAAATATTGCCTGTGAATTGTTGGGTATGGCCACCTAGCGTTTGCGCACCGGTTACGAATACTAATCTATCGACCTACCATAGTCTTTATTCTGCCATTTGGAATGTTGCGACGGCTAAAAACAACACCAAGGGGGGAGAAGGTTGCTTTGGTTTGTCTGTTTGGGGTCGGAATGATATCAGTTTTGACGAGTATTTGCCGGTTTCTCTTTTCGCTCAAGTCTATTTTCAACTATTCCACAAGTAAGAAACACAGAATCTAGGCAATTCCATACTAACTAGGGAAATAGCTCTTGTCGCCTCATTAGAAACTGCTAGCCAAATTGTTGTATGCGCGGTCCCGGCGCTACGACCTGTGTTGCCACTTATATCTGGCTTGTGCTCGAAGTGTTTCGGCTTCGTGACGAAATCAACAACAAAATCCCGGGAGGAGGTGGAATTGAATACTTCATATAGCATACGAGGAAGTAGAGGGACACAGGGAAGCCGGAATGATGATACAAACACGCCGAGCCTTACGGAATGGCATCCCAAAGAAGGGAGTTTGTCTAAAAGCTCATAGCATCAACTGGAATTTCCTATTAATAAAGATGGATTGCATTCAAATGCTGATACAATATCTAGTCATTGAAATGTCTAATGTGGCAATATTGATCAAACCTTTCCTGCATTAAATACACATTACACACAAGTAAATGATTCTCTTGTTGTTCCATCTCCTTTGACATAATGCTGCACCCGAGGGTACATGCAGAGATCCCGCTCCGAGCGAACACCACCTGGGGTAGATCCAGAAGCTGGCAACACTTCTGGAGCAACACCCTTTTCGACCCAGTCCATCATTACGTGCATAAGTTGAGCAGATTTGGGGGTGATTTGGCCCCAACCTGAGTGATCTACACCGGGTGCCAAGAAGAGGCGATAAAACTCTTTTGCTTGGGGGTCAATATTCAACACCCGGTCGTAGTAGTCAGTGCTTCCGTTGAAGGGGATAACTTGATCTGCCATCCCATGCCAGTTGAGCATTTTGCCTCCAGCCTTTTTAAATCGCCGTAAGTCTGGATCTGAAGTACCAATAATGGACTCGTACTCGTTAACAGAGGCATGAAATAGGTCGTCCCACTCCTCGTGTGTCAGAGCACTTAGGTCCAAATCCGGATTTTTGGCCACCCAATACCGAGCCCAAACACTAGCCAGTGAAAATGGAGATGCGGTGCATTTGCCTTCGGATTCACAGACCGTTGCCGCTGGGCCATAACCTCCACGAGAAATTTGAGCATCGACGCTGAAGCCATACCATTGAATATCTCCCGTTTCACCCCGAGGCCCATTCCAGGCTGATGAGACTATCTTGGCGGCTTCTGCGCTAAAAATGGCCTCTGTCCCGTCACATTCAAATGACTTACCGACAAGTACATGTGGATCGAAGTGACAGAGCCCTGGCATGGAAATAATGCCATCTTTTAGCCCATCTAGATCATCACAAGCTTCAATTCCGGCCTCTCGAATTGCTTGAATCTCGCACGGTCGAGGATACGTCTTTAACCTGTGCATGGTGAAGATAGGGTAAAGAAGTGACCACATGAATTTGTCCCAGTTGATTGCAGGTAGCTGTGCAACAATTCCTTGAAAGTCCTTTGGGTAGCGCTGAGCTAGCATATGTCCTTGTCTGCCGCCAGTCGAGCCACCATAGAAGTACGAGTACTTTGGAGGTGATTGGTAAAACGTTTCGACGACCTTCTTCCCAACAACGGCCATGTCGTGAAGGGCAACGTGAGAAAAGTCCATTAGCAACGGCCAATTGATATTTCCTGCACTGGAAAGTGCCCAGTCATTAGAAAACCCGAAGTTGTCTGCGAGATTCGATGAATGGCCACCATCTGTCGTTGAGACGGCAAAGCCCTCGGCCAAACCATACACCATAGAGTAGTAGACCATTTCTTCTCCGCCTGTGATGTAGCCGCCGCCACCATTGGCTAGGAACCGCCTGTTCCATTGTTTCTTTAAAGGTAGGTAATTAATGATGTTGATGGTATCATTCCAGCCGGGGTGAGTGTATGTAACTGTCACATTGCAGAAATTGAGATCTCTAACGGGCTTGATTTGGGCAGGGCCTGCCAAAGTGCCTGGAACAAACGTGTAATTAAATCGCGGGAGAGCATTGACCGATAATATTTCCAAGCCTTCCATATGTGGGAAGGTGAATGTTGCGGGGCTGCAGCTGGGGGTAGCTGAGAGAACAGTTTGAACACCAAAGGCCTCCATGGCTGAGCCGAATGAATCCCATATCCAGCTCGCCATTTTTAATATCGGACCTATATGATCGAAAGCTCGGTTAAAGCAGGCAGGTGAAAGCAGCGGCTGGTAGGCAAATGGCGTATATTACTCCGCATGTGTCACCTGATGATGCTTTATGATGCAATCTGAGTCAAAATAGGGCGGACTAACATATGATGACTCAGCATGCATTCCACGAATCTTAGGGCCAACATCCACATCTGCTTTTGGTGTATTCTGTCCGCGATTCTACTTTTAAGCTGCTAGACTTCATACAGTATGGATTTCGCCTCTGTATTAGATGATTATGCTGCGTTAGTCTCATTCAGAAATATTATCATTTTCCTATTCCTCTCGTCCCTCTTTACCTACGCCTATACCTCACTGGGCAACGGGAGGTATTGCGATGATGATGTCCCAAGGGATCCACCAAAAAGTCCCTACTGGGTGCCGATAGTTGGCAACACACTCGCCTTCGCGTATGATACGGAAAAGTTCATGATTTCAGCCATGTAATACCCCTTCCCACAATGAATGATGCACCCCTCACGCTATGTAGATCAAAGTTCGGCAAAGTCCCTCTTCGAATATTCGTCGGTGGTGAACCCATGTACTTCGTGCCTCCAGGCCCGCCCACCCTTGAACTTTTCAACTCGTCTCGACATCTGACCACCAAATCTCTTGGTGTCATGACTATACGCGATGGATTTGGTTGTCCGCCCGAGGATGTGAAAATTTATGCTGCCGATGACTCTGGAACAGAAGCAAAACCTGCAAAGGGATGGGAGAACGTTGATCCGTCCAAACGTTTTCATTTCACACACCACCAGGACATGCGTGTGCTTCTGACGGGAAGCGCAGTAAAAGCCACGGAAGAAAAGTTCTTGGAGAATTATTCAAAACGGATTATCACCGATTCAAGGTTCGAAGAGCAAGAATGGACTGAGGTTGATGATTTGTATAGCGTGTTCAAGGACAATCTCATCCGTGCAGCGATTGTCGCTTTTTGTGGCGATAAATTCTTGGAGCTTTCACCCGATTTTCCAGAGCACTTTTGGGCACTTGATTATCATCTGCCCAGTTTATTCAAGAAGTTACCCAAGTGGCTCATGCCAAAGAGTTACGAGGCCAGGGCCAAGGCTATCGAGGGAATGTTGAGGTATCATGAATACGGAAGAAACCAACTCGACTTTACGGATGAAAACTTTCTGAAGATGGATTGGTGTCCCGAATTTGGAACAAAGCTTATGAGTGCTAGACAACGGCTGTTTCAAGCACATGGGATTAGTCCAAGAGGAGCTGCTGCGCTGGACCTGGGATTGATGTGGGCGTAAGTACAACTGTCCATGTGCATTTCGCGACCATGTGGCTGATGTGACATATAAAGACTGAATGCTAACACCATTCCCGCGGCTATGTGGATGCTATTTAATATCCTTCTTGACAATGACCTCAAAGATCGTATCATGACTGAAATAACGCCCTCATTTCACGAACGGTCAATATCAGTAGATCGCAACAGACTTTGTGCAGGGCCATTGCTCAACGCTGTCTATTGCGAAACACTCCGCGTCCGTGTGGCAGGCCCTGTTGGGCGAGTATCCATGATCTCAGATCTCACGTTTGGCCAATGGAAGATGGAGAAAGGCGTGAGCATGCTGTCGACATCATGGATTGGGGGTCACGATCCCGACTTTTGGAATTGCGGACGAAGTTTACCCAATGGTTCAACAGAACACCCAGCAGATTCATTCTGGGCTGAAAGGTTTCTTCGCTACCAAGATGATCCAACAGGCGGTCCTGTCAGAAAGACCGGCGGGACCGCTTCGAACTCAAAGATACCGCCAAAGCGCACGTCAGTAGACGACCGTAACGCCGAGATTGTTTTGGACGGTACTCAGGGGTATTGGTACCCCTATGGTGGAGGGACAAAGATTTGCCCAGGTAGGTTCTTTGCCAAGCAGGAGGTAATGGCTGGAGTCGCGATTATGCTTCGTGCATATGAAATTGAATTGCTTGACGTGGAGGCGGCTGCAAGTGTTGCACCTAATATGCATTACTTTCCATTTGGAACCGTCCCGTTAAAGGGCAAGATTGGAGCTCGGATTAGGCGGCGCAATTTGTAAAGAGTAATCTGCTTTATGTGCAAGGAGCCTCGAGGCCTTACCTACACTGTAGGTGATAGGTTTACAAACTAGAGGTTAGCTATCACACGGTAATTATTTACATTCATAGGTACGATTAGGAAGACTTGATCTGAATCACAGATATAACATAATATACCATATTTCATGACGAATAAATAAATACATTGAACGTAAAGCTATCTCTACCTGATGCGATGCGAACTGTAATAACGTCCTGCCGCTAGATTATCACGGCCAGCTACAACAAGAGCATCATATTGGCGGATAAGCCACCCAAGGTGTGCACGGTATAGCTCAGGGGATCCCACATAAATACTACGATCGAGACATCCCAGAATGTCATGCACAGCCCGTGCACATACTACATCGAACTCGTCGTCAGCATTATCCCAATCGCATGGGGTGGCTGCTAGACCCTCCCAGGGATGGAGTGGTTCACTGGTGGGACTAATGGCAGTATCAGAAATCCCACAAGATGGATATTTGGCCTTGTTTTGTTCCTCATGCGAGGTCCCCGTATGCAATGAGAAGGCTTCACGCAGCGCGGCACGAAATCCGTTGAGAGGCTTAAGATCAGGCGAAGGGATCGCAGTGTGGGAGACAGGAATGTAGGTGTCATCCAAAGGAAGGTCCGAGGCACAGGGAAGGGAGTAGTAAATGTACCGCGAGGTGTACATATACTGGAATTCCATTGATAAGACTGCAAAAAGTGCGCCTGGGGCATAATGAGCAGTCTTTGCAAGGGCGATCACGCAGCCGCGGAACATGCGTGCACATTGAATGGGGCCATCAAAGGTCCCAAGAGCCCAACAAAGATTAGCGGCTCTGCCTGAGATTCCATCGCTTACGTAGTCGGTAATATCGTTTGACAGGAGCGTTGCCCAAGAGCTGGTACGAGCTGGGAGAATAGATTCAGGGTCAATGGACTTGAAACAGTCCATAAATGACGGCAGGGTAGAGTCATAGTACCTTGCGAGGAACATGGACTGCAAAGACGGGGTTTCGCTGCCTTTTGAAGGTGGTTTGGCACGTATTGTGCAGCAATGATATGAGAAAAGTGCTTGTTCGAAGAGCTTGGGCTGTGGCCCACTTAGCAGTCTCTCAGCTGCCAGCAACGGCCCCGCAAGATTTGGGAGCTGAGACCATATGCCTGCTTGGTCACATACACTGAGTTCGTCTGCGAATGGTAACCCGTTGTAGAAGGCGGCGACGAGACGAGCTTGTCCGGCCATGTCCTCGGGGCGGTGCAGGGACAAATAAAACAGCCCACTCAACCCTGCAGTAGCGAGGTTGCTAACTCTAGCGGTACTTAGACCCGTCATAGCCCTTATTTGATTAATCCGGTTAGCCGGTTTTGTCGCCCGTGTGACGGCAACTTGTGGATCGAAGGAAGATTTAGCGGCCTGCACCTGCATGAAGCCAAGAGCCTCTTCAATCCACAGGGGATGAAAAGCCCCAGCTGACACAATGCCTGAGAGGGGAGCATAGATGGCGGGCGGTAAGGAGAGATTGGGGCAGTTCTTGCCATTCATCATTGAGGCTGCGCCCTCAGGAGTTGACCATTCAAACGAGTCAGAAGGTGGATAATGTCTCAAGTGGGCTGCTAGCAGGTCTTCATGCTGACCGCCCGGCCCTTGGATGACAATTCTAGCCATTTGAAGCCAAACTCGAACAGGAAGAGAATCTTGAGGGGTAGAATTTGCAGCGTATTTGGCACTGACTTTCTGAATCTCTTCAATGCAAAGCGGCCGCGGATCTTGACAGATGCCATCACAAGTGAGAACATCTCGAGTTGGCCCGTGATACACATCTCTGGGTTTTGTATGCGAATATTTGACACTCGAGGCCAGGGAGAATCTTTTGTCAAGCAAGGTAACCATGGTTATGAATTGGACTTTTTTTCCGAGTATATCCGTAATTATACAGAAACTGGGAACTTGGAACGTAGTATAAATGAGATAAGAAGAATGAATATTGTGGCAGGATTGAATGGTTGAGTTGCTGGATCAGACTCAGGTTATAAAGACATTTCGGTTTAAATGTCAGCCGTAGGGGAGTTAGACGCTCAACACTTTAGACGAACAAAAACTACAGACGTCACAGAAGGGACGAGTAATTTGGACATGATTGATGACATACGCAAGTGTTTGGATAACCTACCGGGAAATCTCACGAGATTCGTCCATGCTGTGGAGACGTGGTTTGCAGAAACCACCATTCATCTCGTTCATACCAAATGCTAAGAGGAAATAGCCCGGGTTTTCACTGATCGATATCAAATCATAACTGTCAGATCAGTCAGAGGCTTGCCATGCTAACCAGGTTTGGTTAAACCCTTGATTCCATCGTATCGACGAACTTCGTGAGATTGCACGCTATTTCTTCAATCTTGATCCAAGTTCGGCGGTGGAGCACTCCTAGCGGCACAAGCCTTGGCTAGCGCACAGCAGCAGCTACAAGTGGCCAATGGGTACTGTAATTGTCGCCTGCACGGCACGTAGCGACAACTAGCTGCGGCCTAAGCAGACTCAGATGTCGATCCTATTTTCAACCAGCTATTCGGGGCAGACGCAGATGTCGCTGCGCGATATTTATCATACTAATTCGATCGATAAACACCTTGTGGATACCGACTTTAGACGCGGTGTAGTTTACACTGATTTAACCTGGTCTTTAGCCAGTACACGTGTCAAAAGCTGACACGCCCGACAAGTTGTGCTTGATTCAGGGAGCCACGGGTAGTTGAAATGACGTAGCGACCCTTCGAAGTGACCGTGCTGATTGATGCTTGAAGAAGCGGAGAAATAAGCGGGCTGAGTTGGTGAGAGAATTCTTGGCAGACTAATGTTCTGGAAAGCGATTCTATATGAGTTTGTCCGTATTATTAACGCTCATTGTTTAGAATAATCATGTGCCTCGGGTAATCTAGTATTTGCGGGCCCTGGTTACTTTGGACTTTTGTGTTAACGATGAAGCTTCCTTCATCTGTAAGTCTAGCACTTTCTGTACGTGGTTCAGGCATCGTAACCATGTATACCAGATGGCCTTTACGCCTGGTTGAGGTGATGGCATAGTATCATCGATCCATCACAGGCAGGCATTTTCTCATAACATGCCCATATAATAAGAGCTGTGTGAGCTATTGCACAAATAAGGACTGGATTAACGACACGAGCTAAGTTTTGTGTGGGGTTAACTCTGTCGGAAGATGGTAGGCGTAGGGTAGGTTATCACTTGTTGTGAAAGGTCTAATAGAAACCTGAGTATGCATACGCATAAATTGTAATTGTGAAACCTCTTCTCTTCTTTTCGGTAGAAGTGTCGTCTGTATTGACAACGAAATGTGCTGAATTCAAAACAAGCGGCTGTAGCATTCAATGGAGAGGACAATCATGATCCCGACTAAATTCTTAAACAACGAAAGTAGGCTGTTGGCCTTGACCGTCAATAAATGGATGCACAGGCTGCTACTATATTCTTGATTGGAATGGAGCTGCCTAGATAAAGCTATCGGAGAGGGTAACATACTTAGTTGGTATGATAAGGCGCATGGTGAAGAATATGCCATGGTGGCAGATCTATGTATCCCTCCTGCGGCTATGTTGTGGATTGAGATGCCTGCTTTTATGTATGCTATGTATGCAAGAGTTATCCATCGTCAATAAGGAACAGGTTATGAATGTGAGGTGTAAATATGCACCTTAATTAAGCAGTCCAATCAGGCTAAGCTCAGCAGCGGAGCCCCAGTTTTAGGCAGCAATGGAAATTTGACAATTTAACTTGACTGTGAACTAGCCAACCACCAACATCGTGAAAAAACAAGCACCGAAGGTACAGCAAGTGCTACGAAAGCCGCACAACATGTCGACATCTAACGAAGGAATGGATGTGTATAATGATTACAAGGAAGAGACCCGTGGAAGGTCCCGATTAGCCAACGATGAGTGTCCTTTCAATCCTCGAAATGACAGCCCCCGCCCGCAATCTTTTGGTCCCGGAGCTGCCTACCCATATATCGATCGATTTGCACTGTTCGAGAACCATTACCTCCTAATTCCCAACAACCTTGATGAAAAAACATCTATAATCGTGCCAACATGCTACCAATACGGATTTTGCAGACACGACGACACCGAATGGCATAACGGTTGCTGTGCAGAGCGATTAGTTAAGACATGTGTAGCATATGAGCACATTGGCGAGGCACACCCTCGACTTGTTCGGTAACTCCTGACTACCCTCTTGAGCCATGTGTAATTTCTGATTTGGACAAGATATATGGGGCGTGACCCTTGGACTGATATGCCTCTGTTGGAAAAGCCCGGCGGTCCTTCACTCGAATATTTCATTCAAAAGCATCATGACCTGATTTTTAATGATCAAGGAGACAAGTCAATTCGTCCTCGTGCGGAGTACTTGCCCCTCACCTACCAATGGATTCTCCAGGCTCTGTCAGCGGTATCATTCTGCCACAAAAATGGTGTCGTTGTTGGGTCTTTTGAGTCAGAACTCTTCTGTATCTCCTTAACAGATCTTTCAATCTCTCTGATTGGTTTCATCTCTGCAACTTTCAAAGACAAGAATTCCGGAACTGTATACGAGAGCGGTATTATGGGATTTCATGGCTTTAATCCATTTGAAGAGCTTTCACATGGCGAGCCTAATGCAACAATTAGCACTGATGTTTTCATTTTTGGGACCTTGATACATTCTTTGATGACTGATGGTATCCCAGACATTGATGTGGGACCACCAGACGCAGAAGCTTTACCAAAAGATGAGTGGACCGATTTGGACAGGAAACACCTAGGCGAAGTAGTGACCAAATGCTGGAAGTATGAATACCAGACTGCTCAGGAAATCAAAGATGATATTGTAAAAGTGTTGAACGAGGAAGGCTGGGAAGTCGAAGGCGAAGACATCCTAAAGGGATTTAATGCAACTGATGTGTTCAAAGGCCATGTGGCGGAAGTGAATGATTATTTTTAAGACAGACAGGCAGCTTGAAATCTAACTAAGTCGAGCCTGAAGGAGGGTTTTATTGTGGAGAAGCATGCGAATCCGATTCACTTGCTGAAATATATAATGGACTCCAAATGATTGATCTACTTATCCTACGGATGTATCTGGACTATAATGAAGGGCGAAGTTATAGTAATTAGGACTCTAAGATTTGTATATCTTTTGATTCTAAGGACCGGATGAAAGTGCGGATATCCGGAAGCAGGACATGTCGGAGTCTTGGAGGGATCAAGGTTGAGAGGATGCCTCACTTAGGGTTGTCACGTGAATAAATTACCCCGGGCAATATGACAAAGAAGTATACATCTGGACAAATGGAAACACAGTGCTCAACTCTTGCCGATACAGGAAATAAATGATGAGGCCTGATGTGGAGCCCTGGAAGCTGACGCGGCATACTGGGATGGTGGAAGCACATTTTGTAGAGATAGGTCAGAGCTAAATAGCACTGCCTTTTATTTTCAACCAAAGATTCTTTAGTCGTTTCACCTGCTAGTTTTTGGGATGACTTTGCGCGGGGAAACACGAGGTTAGCGAGGCCAATGATGTCACACAAAATGTAAACGCGTTTAACCACCCGGATGTTCGGCAAGCGGCCAAGCGGATATTTACTTGCTCCAATTTAGCTTCACCCAGCTAATTTAGTCAAATATTCTCCATTTGGTTGTGCGTTTTGAATAGGAGCGGGGTTAGGCGGCGGGGATCATCGCCAAACTTGCCGACGCGGACTTTGGGCGGGTGCCGTATAAATTCAACCATGCCGCCTCATGGATCAAAACAGCGACGTCTTCCAGAACTCATTTCCATGTCTCTTATTTGAGCACTGATTAAAGATCTCACAATGCCCAAGTACAAAAACCATCTTACCGCGCTTGAGCACAGTGCTGCTACTACTCCATCAGCTCCAGCGCTCAAGATACCTTTTTGGTCATCGGATGGGGAGACCTTTGAAGGATGGAAGGACATCACCTTCTCTCAGCTTCGCAATGACGTCGAAAAAGCTGCTAGGTACTGGGCTCGAGAGCTGGGGCAGACTAGTCTCAAAGAACGATCGGTAGTTGGGTTGTGGTACGCCAGCGGATCCGAAAAGTGGCCTTGGCCGTATTCGGCCGGACTAACACCACCTTAGGCTAAAAGGCATGTCATATATGGACGCCGTCCACATTTGGGGCATCTCTAGAGCTGGATTTATTCCTCAACTCATATCTCTTCGACTGACTAGCCCTGTTGTTGTGCGGGAGCTTCTTGATGAGGCTAAAGCTGAAGCACTCATCTTTGACCCGGGCTTTGGTTCAACACTAACGGACGAGTTTCCTAATTTTCCTGCAATCGACCTCCAGTCATTGGAATTGGCCCACTTGCCATTGCCAGAATTATGGTGTCCGTCGGAAGGTGACGAAATCGCAATGATTTTCCATTCATCTGGATCAACCTCGGGCAGGCCTAAATTGGTTCCAATGACAGCCAAGTGGGTAGACCATAACATTAAAAAGACTAGACACATTGGTATTTCTAAAGATCCTAGTGTTCGGGAGACTTTGAACTCGGGGTAAGTGGCTACCATTTGACCCATAGAAATGTGCACCTCTAAATGCTTCATAAAGGGGAAGCTTTTGTCACTCTGCGGCCTCGTTATGCCTAATGACTTTTGTTGAACGAGGCGGGTGTCTGTTGCTACCAAGCAAGATTCCATTCTCATCCAACGAGCTTCAAATGATGGTGAAAGATGCCGGACTTAACATGCTGAACCTGTTCTCATCATTTCTTGGTGGTATGATCAAGGAGTCCCGGAAGAATGTAGAGTTGCTTGATAGCCTTCGATCCATCCCAATCTGCTACCATAGCGGCCTTCCCCTAGACGCCGAAGAAGCAGTTTGGGCGCGCGAACAAGGCATCAACTTGGTTGACGTATTTGCTAGCACCGAAGTTGGTTGTATGATGCTATCTGATGGCGGCAATGGGCCAGAAGCGCGATTTGTGCGACCCTTTCCAGGAACATCATACAAGTTTCTACCTATTTCAGACTCATCAGACACTCTTGATGGTTCAAATGAAAAGCTTCTGGAGATTGTGGTACCTAAGGAGTCAGCTGATTGCCCATATCATACACTCCGAAAGGACCGAAACAGCGATTTTGGGACCGGCGATTTGGTTGTCGAAGTAGCACCCGGTCAATATTTACTAAAAGGCCGCATCGATAACTGGATTAAAATGCAAACATCACTACGATGCGACACGAAATCGATCGAAGACAATGCCATGGAGGTTTGCGCCAGGGATCTTATTAGCGTCGCTGTTGCTGTTGGCAGCGGACGTCAGTCACCCGCTTTATATGTTGAGCCCAAGGAAAATTTGAAGCAGGCGCTTGTGGGTGATACTGCGGCACTTCAAAAAGAAATCTTCCGCCGCATCACTCCGTTCCACGAGAAGAGATACATGCACGAGCGCATAGATGATGCACGCCTTATCATTGTGGTCCCAAGGTTATCCTTGCCACGAACTGGAAAAGGATCGATTCAAAGGAAGGTTGTTGAGCGGGACTTTCGGGAAGATTTGGACCAAATTTATTCGTGCATTTACAATTGAGTGCTGTGAGGTATGTCGTGGACAGCTTATTTCATCATCAAATATATCTAGCTTCAAAACAGTGTGCGAATATCGAAATGATGGAATGAATGAAGTCCTCTAGACATGGTGTATTGTGAGAGAATGGATCAGCAGTCTGTGTGTACCGCTACACCGCATGGAATCTGATGCAGGTAAATTTTGAAGGTTTTAAATGCCCTTGGTAGAGCATCTGCCAATCATGGGCCGTCTGAGAATAGGTTCACTCTCGACAGTCACTTTGTATTTAGAGTTAATAATCACTGGCTGAATGGACTTTCTACCGAACATTGATAAAAATATTTTGGATACGCAAATATGAAAATTGTACACTACTTCCGCCTTCGACTACTTGCGATTACATGCACGTAACTCTCCGCTGCCGCTAACGGCAAACTAAAACTTGGTAGTACTTAAACTGTGCTTGTGGATGGCTCTTGTACCTTAAATGCGAAAGAGGTTTCAGCAGGAAGACAAGCTGGTCCTGGAGCTGGCTTAGGGGACAAATAAATAAATAAATTATATTAATAACTTGTGCTTCCTACTGAAGTGAATTATATCTTTGCTTCACCAGTTACTGATATCTCTCTATACTGAGAGACAAACAATTAAATACTGCAGATAAAAGTAGAGGATTGTTCTGGCAGCACCAACAATGTCGGAAAGCGCTGTATGAAGTTATGTCTACGGCCATAATGTAGAATGCGTTGGGTCGCGTGGCCTAAGCATTTGCTATCGTTGGATGTTAGCTTAATATGATCTAGTTGGCAGGGGTGTGACTCACAGAGATAATAGGGACTTCAAAATCTTAATAGTCATTTTGATCGTCATAGTCCTGGCCATAATCATCGCCACAGTCATCGCCACAATCGTCGCCACAATCGTCACAATAATCATCGCCATAATCATCGTTTGACGAAGTATTTCCATAGTCATCAACCGGACCACTGTTTCCAACATTGCTGGGTGTACCACTGTTGTTAGGAGCTCCGGTATTAGGAGGGACCCCAGTACTGGGAACCCCAGTGTTGTTGGGAATCCCGGTGTTGCTAGGGACCCCAGAATTGTTAGGGACTCCAACATTGTTAGGAGTTCCAGCATTGGTAGGAGCGCCAGCATTGGTAGGAGTTCCAGCATTGTTGGAACCTACGGCGTTACTGGGACCGCCAACGTTACCAGGACCACCGACATTGCTAGAAGCACCTTGGTTGTTCGAACCACTGTTCAAATTATCATCAGGATAGTAAGGCACAGGGTATTCTTCCGCCGTCTGTGGAATTGGTGTTGATAGAGCAACGGCAAAAAGGCCAAAAGCGGCAGTAACGGTAGAGAATTTCATATTGTTTGCAGAAGATGGAAATGTAGATATCCTAAAGAAGAGATTGGTGGTGTTGTGTTGAATGGTATGAGAATTTTACTTCACAAAGCCTTGGACCAGCCGTCTTTTATACCTCATTTTTACCTGTCTCATTTATTGATTACATGTGGTTCTCTGAGAAAATATGAAATGATTCCGTGGTGATGAAACCTACACCAACTGATTTCTATCAGTCAGGCATGTAGACAATGTTCGTACTGGCCTGAGATGATCCACCGTAAACCTTCAAAACATGTGAACCAGGATGTTGTGGGCACTGTATTTGCTTTTGGTGAGCTATTGCCCTCACGCCATTCGCCGCGCGCGCCCATCGCCTTGACTGGTGGGGGTTTCCAAAGTAAGACATGCCGACCACGCTGAACTACCCATGAGGAGCGGTGATTAATGACGATTTTTTATCAAATCTATAAGAGAAATAATTGAATTTCACCTGTGTGTATCCAAACTGTGGTATCATGACCTGAAACCAGACGGTGTGGTGTGATATGATGTGAAATATCGATGTGATGTGGTGTGACGTAGTGTGACGTGATGCAATATGACTTACAACCACGTACTGAACTTCCCCTCTACGGACGACGCTTGGCTGGGTTGGGTAAATTGATTTATTTCGGTTTAAAACCAGCAACCCGCGAATTCTAGGTTTTGAAAGAAGAGACAAAAGATTGGAGCAGCTGTTACAGAGACACACTCGGAATCAGGTGTTGTAATTCAACCAACTGCAACATTGGACTGAGATTCATCCAGTGACTAAAGTCTCCATGTTTTTGACTGAGTAGAACATTTTGTAATTAATTTTGCTTGATTGTGCATTTGTCACGATGTTTCAGGAATATCGTTGCGACCGTCCTGAAGTCTTTCATTTCAGCAAGCGCGGACAATTGCCTGCAATTATTTGCGTGCTAGGATATTCAAGGAAGTAGCACCGCGATGTGTTCTTTTTGTCGATTAATCGGTGAGCACATATTTTATCCGGTCTTATTATTTCGGCCCAACAACTGTTTCTCAAGCTGGATTCATTTTGTAGGATGAAGTTTCCTTGAAAGGCCCAGTCCAGCAGTGAATTTGATCATGACATTGGCTTTGTATGGGAGATGCAGTTGGAATAAAATAAACCGCGTCGTTATGAGTGATGGAAATGGGGAACCAGAGAGAAACCACACAAAGAGGCAATTTTGGCTAGACCTAACAAATAAAAAATCTTGGCAAGGTCAGATGCAAACCTTAGCGACACGAAATTCTTCAGGATGTCTATCTGAAACAGGGTTTTCTCGTCTATTCATCCGCTAACTCGTTTGGTGGAAGGGAACATCCGTATCCCGAATAGGCTTATTTTCTACAATTAACATTCGTCCCAGACCCACTCAAATGCAACAGCCGCCTTTCCATTTCGAGATGGAAGCACTGGCTTTTGCCCCTTGCTTATTTGGCATAATCTTGGCAGGCAACTTGTATGTATCGCCTTTTTAAATACGTCATATCCTTGGAGCTTGGGTCCCTTATCGACTATTCTTGTTTTTTTGGGAAGAAAGAAAGATTACGCATATTCATTGTCTTTATTTTAATATATGGTTAATGTAGAGATCGACTGACGCAAAATGGAGAGATCTATTAATGTCTGCGGCGGGAAAAGGACCAGCAGCTGGTCCGACCTTGTTCTAGAATCGATATGTCCCCACAGCATCCCCGAATCTTGGCTCTCGTATCCGGTAGCGCAACCGATGTGGAGACGAATGTAACTTTTCCAGATCACGGAAGATTTTCCAAGACACATTGGAAGGATCTCAGTCAGAAATAGAACACCTTGCACATCATGCCACGCATCATTGTGTTGAGAACACATCGGAATCATTGTTCGACAACAGAAATCGAGCTAAAGTCTCAAGGAGGAAATAGTGTATTTGCGTAAAACACCATTATGTGTGCTATATTGGCGTGTATAGAATGGAATGTATAATTCACCGTCGTGAATTTGTCAATAGGTTGTGACGTCAGTTTTGCAGCCGAGATCTAGCAAAAGAAATCATCGGATAACTGCAAAATATCCAAGTCGTTCTCTTTTAGATAACCTTTCATCTCGTTCGTCTGATCTACGGACACGAGAAAAGCGGGTCAGGGAAGAGAGGGTCTGTCAATACGAGCAGGCCGAAAGAGCAAAAGGTCCGTCGGGGAACCCGGGATTAATCATGCAGCACTCTGAGCACCAGTCCAATGCAACAGACACTTTTTCCCTATAAACTTCGCCTGTCATTTCTGCCTCATGGTTTCCTTCTCTCTTCACTCACTCATCAATACTCGCTGAGCTCTTAGCTTAAGCTGCCCTTCGTTTTACAAATCTATTGATTCATCATTTAATTCTTGGCATAATGCTTCCACACTTAATCCTTAGCGCCATCGCGCTCGTGGCAAGCGCTACTGCAAGCGTTATTCCACGTGCTGATGGCGCCTGCACTAAGCCAGCCGTCCGCAAAGAGTGGCGTGAACTCACAGATACAGAAAAAGCCGAGTACATTCGTGCTGCCGTGTGCCTGCGCGGATTGCCCAAGAAAAAGTATGCCGCCATCGAGGCCGTCACCACACGCCTTGATGATTTGGTCTACACCCATACAACCCTTAACTCCGAAATCCACTTTGTGGCAAACTTCCTCCCGTGGCATCGTTGGTACGTGCAACTGCACGAGGATCTCTTGCGTACCGAATGTGGCTTTACCGGCACCCAGCCATACTGGGACTGGAGCATCGACGCAGATGCATCAAACGTCCCCAATTCGCCCGTCTTTGACCCTGTCACCGGCTTTGGCGGAAACGGCAAGCTGACTGGCAGCGACGAAACGGGCTTCAGACATTGTGTTGTTGAAGGTCCCTTCGCCAACACTAACCTGACGCTTGGTCTGGGATGGCCCAACTTCAACCAGTCCGGCAACCATCTGCACTGCTTCACACGCGAGTTCAACAACGCCATGTTCGACGAGAAAACCGGCTATTTACTTGTGGGCGACATGCAAGCTCCGGCATACAACACCAATGTCATGAAAGCTGTCCACGCCTTCGACAGATTTACCAACATGGTAAACATGCTGGAGGGACTACCGCACGCACAGGGTTTGTGTTTCTCTGACTTTTGCTACCTAAAATATACTAACGCATCATCTACAGTTCACAGTGCCATGTTTGGTGACATGGGACCCTCCACCTCGCCCAACGAGCCTCTATTTTTCCTCCACCACGCCAACATTGATCGTGCTTGGGCAAGAGTATGCCCCCCCATTCATTGCATCATCAAAAGTGAAATAATTACTAATATACTTCACAGTGGCAAGGTCGTAACGCTACCCGCCTTACTGATTACACTGGATTCCAGGACGCAGATAAGACGATCCATGCCTCGATTGATGACACCATGCCCGTCTTGGAGCTTAGTGATGTTTCACCTGTTGTCAAAGACTATATGGACATTAATAACGGCGCTCTTTGCTATACCTATTCATCAATGTCATTCTAATCCATGCAGGAGCGTCATGAGCCCTCGAATTAGCAAATATTTTAATTTATATGAGTACATTATTCTAAAACCATATCGGTCCTCTGCCCCTTCTGAATACGATAGCTTATAATTTTGGTTACAAAAATATGTGATTGTAATACAAAGCCATTCTACACTATCTGCAATGGTCCACTACTTTCCAATATGCACGCATTCTTAGGCAGCTTGATTTGAGATATTTTTTTCAGGGATTTTTATTCATTTTTAATTCAGTCTACTGGTTAGAGTAGCTTGTGTTTTGTCTAAGCCCCTAAACCTTATACCGTAACTTGCATGGTTGCCCCTCTTATGAATCATTGTGAGATGCCCATACCTCCTGCAGTGTATTGCATAGCGTGTCTGTAGGCCACACATGTTTCTCTTTGAGAATTGAAATCAGTTCGATAATGGCGGCTTGTTCTCTGGGATCACGGAAGTATTTCCCACACATTGATAATCCAACTGCGGCTGCTACCATGGATTCTTGGTAGTTCTGATTTGACATGGCAAGGCCACAGATGCGCCTGGTTGAATTCCTCAGCATATCTTGCAGGATTTCGTCAACAATACTGGCTTCGTGATGCACCTGCTTCATGCCACTCTCGTATACTAGAATAGCAATTCGAGCCAGCTCGATGTGTTGTAGAGCTAGAATTTGACAGCGATTTGCTACCCAAATCGTTGGAAAATACCTTCCCTCGGCGGGATTTCGATCTTGGGAAAATATCGGGGCAAAGTATGGCGGCGGGCACTCATCCCACGTTCTCTGGAACTGCTTCAATATCTCCAATTGTTCCTTTCTATTTTTTTGATCTTGTGCGCTGTGCGAATCACCTTCGTCTCCAAAACACACCTGAAGAACATGGGCACACCAGAGAATTACCACGTTTGTCCAGTCATAATCATCCACAGCTATGCTGTGATTGAGACTATTATAGTCGTAAAAGGTTGACAGTGGAAGCTGAAATGGCCTTTGATGGATGATAACAGACCAGATCTCTTGGCGAAGAGCGATTAAACATGCCGAATGTCGCAAGGAGGAACTGGATGAGGCATACACGTTGGAGTTAGGCGGTGGTTGTTTGATAATGCTCAACAGACCGTCATCTTCATCCTGCGATGGTTTGAACATGGCCATCACCACAGCCGTGTATATTTCATTGTCTATTCCGGTGAAATGCACTATTGTTATCTCGATTAATATTTCTGTCGTATTATTCCTAAGGGGAGGCAATGAAGAGCTCACTATCAACCTGTTCATGGTAACGAAGAATAGTGATGGCGGTGATCGCATCGTCGCTGCACAAATTCCTTTTATCGGCTGAAATATCCATCAAATAGGATATGCAGTTGTTGTGATAGTAAATGGCAGACTCCATTGTAAGGTTTGGTAGTGCGACCCCGTCGTATTCGATGGTTGATTCTGAATTTTCGTTATTCCAGCGCTGGGTTAGGGTTCTTGCAGATGCTGTGCATATGGCATTGAGAAGAAGAGGACTATGTATAGCACGTATGGGGAGGAGAGTGAAATATGAGTGGTTTCTGTCGCTGGTATCAAACTGAAGCTCAGATAAGTATTTGAGATAATTAGGCATCCGAGCGATATATACTTACCACCATTGCTAGGTTTTCAATGAAAAACCGTAGTAAACAAGCTTCCTGTATAGTTAATTTCAAGGGCTCAGGTTGTAACGGTAAGATTGGTTCATTAGTCAGGCTATAGGGATTGGAGTCAGGGCTCATCGAGGTCTGACTGTAGCCAATTCCATCGACATCATATCCTGAAGTATTACTTCCACCCCCTGTGCTTGATCTGGCTTCAGAGAATATATGGCGGCAAGTTTGGTCGAGCACAGGGAGAATATTGTAACTGCACTCTCCAATATTTGAGATGGCTGTATCAATATAACTGTTTTCAGACGGGGAACCTTTTGGTACTAATGATGCCGAAGAAGATGGCTGGAAATGACGGTTGACGTGATCAGTTTGTGCTTTCCCACTGATAGGCGATTTAACCCTTGCGGCTGGTGCCTGGCTACCCTCCGAACCTTGGTCTTTGGCTGAGAAAGAGTCGAAGCCATCAGCATCATATTCGTCTGTGATCTTAGAATTGTTGTTTTGGCCTGTCAAAAAGTTAGGTTGATAAACCTTTCTTCTGGGGTACTAAGAAGGCAAATGTATCATACTAGGACCGACGTTAATCCACGTGAATCTTTTCTGAGAAGTGACCAGATGTTTGAAACGAATTTTTCTCCCAGAGCGTACACATCTATTGGTGTTTTTACTACAGTTGGAGCAGGGCGTTTGGCTATCGCCTGCGATGAAGCTACGTTAGAAACTAGTCGTCAAGGCATGGCAGAGAAGGCCAGGTAAGCGTACACTTGAGGTGTTTATCTAACTACAGTCAGTCTCTTGGGGATACGCAATCAGCAGTCAAAAAAGAAATGAAATATCACCAACCTCTGCATGAATCGCACGGAATAGCTCGTTTGTGGGGTTGCGGAGGCATGGCAGTCAACCAGGACGTGGCAGTGCGAGGGCCAGCAGGGATCAGCTGAGCCTCGACGCGGGGAAAGCTGGTTTTTAAAGCGACCCGACCAGTTGTGCGGAGATGACCCCGAGCCGAAGCTAAGTCCCAACCCCTACAGGTGTTCATCCCGTACCCCACTCGACACGCATTTCCCCACAATGCGCCTGGAGAGATCCGCTCAGGTAGAGTTATTCAGATACTTGTCTGTATCGCGTCAAAATATGTAAGGCGTTCGTTTACAACAGGGTCCTATTGCAATGTATGGTAGCTCTAGACAAGATACGTGATCTTTGCAGTAACAAGGCCATCACGCCATGATCGAATCGAGGAGCCTCCAAGGGCTATGCCTCATCTCAGTAGGAGCCTAACCAGCGTTTCTCCAAACTTTCTCCCTGATGCGCTCACGAATAACCTCTTCTTCAGCAATATTCTTGTCTCCAAATACCTCTGAGATTTGCTCCAGAGTCTTTTGAGCAGTCTCTGGAACGAAAAAGAAGGAAAATATGGCCGCAAACGCACAGCAAATGCCAAAGAACAAATAGGTTCCCCAACCAATTTTGATGTACGCTTGATCCACTTTGGCCGAAACAGATCAACCCATTGAGCAATCTCTAATAGGATGGTATTTTGCGTGGAGTGCTCTCGAGCAAGGATTTCTTCCTGGAATCGAGCTTCAGTAAGAATGCCCTTCCACTCAACTCGAACGCGGTCGTCGGGTATGGGAACCCTCCGGAGCTGAGCAAGTGATCGGAGAGCATCCTCGTCGCGATGTCGCATGGCAAGCCATCGCGGGGAATATGGGAAGAAGTGTATCCCCAATCCTACGCAAATGGCAGGGGGCTATTGGAGAGTTAGAACTGACAGATAATGAAGGTTAA
The DNA here is from genome assembly GCA_017140755.1 of Calonectria hongkongensis. NCBI lineage: Eukaryota > Fungi > Ascomycota > Sordariomycetes > Hypocreales > Nectriaceae > Calonectria > Calonectria hongkongensis. Next base: position 1,751,720 of record JAACJA010000009.1, read on the forward strand.
TGCAGTGTACAATACCATTTGCAAGAGGAAAGGCAGTCTAAACGCCCATTCACTGGCCATTTCTTTTGTGCCATAGGTGATCCAGTAAGAAATGATTGCTCCAATGACAATGCTACAGATTATTAGACTCGTGTTGCATTGGTCATTATTGAAAAAATAGGATTCTCACCTGAGAGCTTCGAGTACGAGTAAGGAGCCTCGTAAATTCGGTGGGGCAATCTCGGAGATGTACAGGGGAGCTCCCATTGCAAGTGTGCCAACACCAACACCGCCAATGGTTCTGCCGGCCACAAGCACGTCATACCTAGAGGCAGCGGTCTGAATGATGGCTCCAACACAAAAGAAGCCGGTAGTTACGGTTAGAGGCCACTTTCGGGAAATCCTGTCGGCGAGATAGGGAAGGAATAAACATCCAATAAAAGCCCCAAGTTCTAGCATTCCAGTCATAAAACCAACGTTGAAGCCATAATGGGCATTATCGGGTGAAGTTTGAGGGAAGGTGGCATGAAATTGATCCATAACGAGTATGATGCTCACAACACCTTGATCTAGTTCACGAAAGGTTAGCCCATTGAAGCGTGATATTATCGTTCTTCAGCATGGGTTCGGTGATCCTGACTCATAAAAACATGATACTTGCCGTAACCAAAAGAGAAGCCTCCCAGAGATGCCAAAGTTGCGGCCCCTAGAGCATAGGGGGAGTGAAAGATTCCACGTATTCCATTTTCGCCATATGAAATGATGATTTCGTCCTGAGTACCAATATCCCTATCCTCAATATGACTTCCTGCCTCCGGCAAATTGCTCTCAAGTTCTTTTGACATGGTGTGAAAATTTATTGCTGTCAATGAAACTGTGGATGAAAGGCGTTGATTAGAATATTGGGATTATTATGGGATGGACTTGATTCCAACGCACAATCACTCAGTCTTTTAATACTTTTTTCATGCCTTCACAGAATCTCAGAGATATCATTTCAGACTCCCAATTAGGAAATCCGGTGAAGAGGGTCCCCATCAGGATAGCTCATTAGTGCTAGCAAAAACGCGGGGAAGGTGCGAAGTGATGATATGCTGGGGTACTCGATTTCCTCGCTTCTGACTACATCGACTCAAGCTTCATTGAAGGGTGAGACTCAATCCAAGGGAAGCGAGATGTGGAGTAGAGACGTATTGAGCTAACTATTCCTAGAAATATTTCGGCGAAAGGGCTGCCGTATTAGGAAGTGATCGCCAACCAAATACCGCTAGCATGCGCCTGGGCACAGCTTCTAGCTCCGCAATGATCATGGGATCGGATCCATTGGGCGTCCAAGTCTTGGGCTGGAGCGAAGCTTTGCATGCGACGGCAACCTGGTGTCCTTGGAATCTTGTCTGTTAAACATGATTTTATTTGATGGTTGAACTTTTCGTCTTGTGACCTGTTGCTTATGGGAGTGTGGAAGTCCGTGCTGTCGCAGGCACATGAGCCATTCTTGTCTGGAATGCGCAGCGAAAAAAAAGAAATCGGTAAGAGATTGCCTCCCGATGGTTAGAGATGCTTTCAGTGCATTCATCTCGTAGATTAGTCTAATATGAATGGGGAGATTGGTAATATGAGGTTAGGGATTCTCGGCCTGGCCCAACGCACCTTTCGATAGATACGACAAGGGCTCCAATTGATCACTCTCTCTGGAGATGGCGAAATTCTGCACGGAAGATACGAGAATAGAAAGGACATCAGGGCAAAGGGGGCAAAATTTTAGGATACAAATAATCTAACAGCTCCAGCTAAACATTAAAAAGAATTTTCGTTGTATTGAAGCTCAAGAATTGCGCCCGGAAGGCATTTAAGTAGGGATGAAGAACCAGAAAGAAGATTACAGTTATATGGTTCGAGATTCGACCATCAAACGCTCTTTCCTCATCAAAATCAGAGCTAATCTATCCGGTCTTGTCGGCTTATTCAAACTCCCGCCGCCATATCTTAACAGGCAGCGGACCACAAACGATATTAAACGCCTCATGCCTTTGCAACTTGAAACTAGGCGAAGCCAAAGAAAACTCATACCGGTGGACTAATGATGCCAATAACATTATCTGCTCAAGGTAAGTAATATTTCGACCAAGGCAGCCACGAGCTCCAGAAGAGAACGGAATAAACGCCGGTTCCATTCGTTTGCGCTCCTCGGGATCCATCCATCTGTCGGGGTTGAACGTTTCCGGATCGGGGAAGATCTTTGGATCGCGATGAGCTGCATATATGCTCATATTGATGCTTGTGTTTCCGGGGATCCATTCTCCTAGAACATTCATACCCTCGGCAGGAGTTTTTCGAGGAAGGCCAGCCGAAGTAGGAGGGATCACTCGAAGGCTTTCATCGATAACAGCACGAAGAAAAGGCAGATCCTTTACCTTATCATAGGAGGCGATGATCTCGTCAGGCTCCAGGACAGTATCGAGTTCCTCTTGAAGCTTCTTCATGAATTGAGGATGATGGCAGAGCAATTCAAGATGATGTGTCATGGCTATGCCTGTTGTATCAAAACCAGCATTCATGAGAGCGCCCATTTCTGCCACAATTTCACCCCATTCAAGATAGTTAGGGCTACCTGTCTTATCCTCCATGAGGCAAGAAAAAAAGTCATCCAGCTCTTCACCCTTCTCGTACCTTCTCAGACGTTCAATTATCTGATAATACGTGATGTCATCCCATGGCGCAGCATCTTTCCACATTTTCTGATACTTGCTAGGGATAATTTTAGTTAGCCATTGCAGCCAAGGCCAGAGCTGATAGTCCCAGACAAAAGCGGATTGTGCCAGTACCAATTGATTCATGGCACGCCTGTAGTGAGCGCGATAGCGGGTTCCGTCGCGCTTCTCGGCGTCGACTTCATCAGTGCCGGTATCCAAAAGATCCATTTTTGATGAAAGGGCAATGTAGTTGATTGCTTCAATAGTCCACAGATTAACCCAATGATTGAAATCAAGATTTACATCTTCTGAGTTAGGAATCAACGAGTCCTTCTTCATTGGGAGAGTGCATTTCTCGTCCAAACGCCGGAATAGCCTCTCCGCTGTATAGGCAACCTTATATTCCCACTTTTCAAGATTCTTGATAGCGAAAGCAGCCGATAGAAGACGTCGCTTCCGAGCATGATCAGGCTTATCAGAAACATCAAAAAGTTGGCGATGAGATCCAGCAAGGATAGCATAATTGTCATCCTTGATACATTTGGTATTATGGCCATATATGTCTTTGATTGCGGCTGTGTCGCAAAATGAAAGCGAGTTGGGTCCGATTCTCAGGATTGGCTCTCCTCTTTCTTTGTGGGCTTCATGCAGGGCCTTGGAGCGAAAGCCCTTGGCAGAGGTGTAGCAGTGTGCGAAGTCGGTGACACCAGAGAGAAGAGCATAGTTGGGGTACTTTCTGAAACCCTTAGGATCCCAGAAATAAATGACAATGGGCTTGATAAAAAGGTATACAAATGCAAGGGAGACGACAAATCCAAAAGCAAGATGTCCAATCATCTTGATTGTTGGAAGTGATCGAAATACAGACAAGAATTCGGTTGATGAATGCAGCGGAGGAGATGAACCGGTTAAGCTCTTATACTTTGGTTAGGATTGGGAACGGGTCCATTGAAGCCGATCAGACCCAATTATCTCAATGCCTCGCGGCGAGAAGAGCGTCAGAGGGTGCATGAAACCCAAGTGTCCATAAGCTTCGGAAGCACGTTGCCATTGTTACGTAGTTTGGGAAATGGTGTGTGTCAGCGTGATCATCACCATGGTCTTTTGTGGAGGCGGATACTGAGCTAACCGAAGAGAGACATTCCCGGCGAAATCGATGCCCAAACAAGGTCAAGCGTACGAAATACGGCTGTTGGCCATGTTCACATACCCCAATCATGTAGCGATCCATTATCTGATTCGCTATGTTTCGTTGCGCGGGGGTGTTTGGCAAATGAAGCATGTAGACGTGTCATGAAAATGGCAGGCCGGGGCGGCCTTCTACGTTCTCAGTAGGATATCCCGGTCCCATGGCTCTTAAATCCCTTCCCTGTTACCATCCGGCGAATGGGTTTGTCGAACCCAATAATGATGAATAGGCTATATGAAATAATCAAAAACAACATATGCATTGGTACAGGGGTAGATGTAAGGAGAGAATGTCACCTGGTGGTAAGGATGGATTAGACGGTGTAAGTAACCCTTGTACATGGAACATGACAGTGAGTAGCACAATTGCGTGGCATCAACGAGCCTAGCCGAGCTCTTCGCATACCCGGACAAACCGAGAGTGTTTACGTGTAGTCACATTCATGGCAGTTTGACGAACAAAAAAATGGGTTGGGCATAGCAAAAAAAAAGTGATGAAAGCCAAGTAGTGTCAATCACAGCAAAAAAATGATTTCTCTTGTTGAGAAGCAATCCTAGCAATTGCACGTTTCGATCGTGCGACCTCCGGGTTATGAGCCCGGCTGGGGTAAGTTAGCAATGTTGATTTTGTTACAATGTGTGAGTCATAACATACCGCGCTTCCACTGCGCCAAATTGCTTTGTTGGATGACGTCTTGTGATTCTAATGATGATTATGAACGTGCACGATGCCCTAACCCTTGCATGTGGGGCATTGATGAGTGGATCGGCTTTCTCAGCGACAAAAGCTAGTCAGTCAGCGCTATGGCCATGCATCTCAGTATAGGGTAATTGATGAGACAAGGTGAATATTGGATCTAGAACAGAATAGCAGTCACCCTGAGCTTTTAGTTCTCAATATTCTTTATCTTTTAACATTTTAATGCACTATTTAAGTTGACCAAATCCTGGATTGGGACATCGAGATCAAAAAAGTGGGTGCGTTAGTCTGATAGCTTAGGGTACTTGCTGGAGTTTTGGGCACAGCGAGGTGGACGAGACACAGAGATACAGCCATCATTAATATCGCTGTAGCCAGTTGTAGCCATGGAATTGGCGTACTACCCATCTATGACGCCCTTCTAAAGGACTGAACAAAGGACTTGATTTTCGGACCAATAATGGCAGGCTGATTAATGAGATACCCATGCCCGGATTCAGCCTTTGCTGCCTTGGCAACATCATCTAACGAGATTAATGCATCTGCGTAGGGCTGCCACATTTTATTGTTCCCCGTATCGATAACAACTGTTGGCTTCATACTTTGGCATTTAAGTACCGACTCCTTATACTCCGCTGATTGTTGTTCAAAAATGGCGGGGCATGGGAAGGACACCACCCGCGCTTTCATTCCATACTGTTTTAGAAGAAAATCTCTGGTACCGATCGTGTAATGCATCTCAGCTCCTACTCCGATGAGTGTCAGGTCAAACATGTCGTTGTCAGTCTCGTGAAATACGTATCCCCCCAATGTCGCCCCGGTGCGAGATGTACAGCCTGGGTATTGAGCTAGACTATGCTGTGGCATAGAAATGGTGGTTGTTATGTGAGGGGACCTGATAGCGACGAGAAATGCCCCAGCAACTTCCTCGGGGTCGCAGGGACGGATGTATAGGCTGTACCGCTTTGTTCTATTCGCTACTACATCGGTGGATGGTTGTTCTGCTGACACGCTCGCTCGAAGGCGCTTCCTTTCTGAACCAGGTAGAGAATTTTGGATGATACTTAGATGATGGGCGCGTTGATGTGGAAAATTTGATGTCGTGAGACTCGGTGACCAAACCGGCTTGTCGAGATAGCATTCGTCTGGCGAAGATCTCATACTAGAAGCATCATGTCTTTGGCGCATAACTTGCTGCTTGAACTCGCCAGATAGATTCGGGTATAGCTTCTCATACATCTCGACGGTAGCAGCCCATTTTGCCTCGAGAGAGCTTCCTTTCCGACCAGCATCAGAAAAAAACTGGTAAATGCAATGCGGTATGTAAATTTGGTTGGCACAAACGTGTTTGTGATGTTCGTCCGTTCTAATGTCTTTGGTCGGTTTGATTGTGATAAATGTGGGTTTCTCACTCGCCTTTGCCGCGTAAAATGCCCTGCAAAGATCTATGAGCAAGGAATTAGTTTAGTTATGTTGAAGAGGTAAAATATTCAAGTCCGAGATGTTTGTGAGAAGCATTTAGACCTAGCTAAATGTACCTTTCCACGCCTTGTAGCTCTGAGAAAGATATCACTTACCTGGAACACTAAGATTGGCATCTGGAACATCAATAATGTTCCAACCAATCATCTTCAACTTTTCAAAATCAATGGTCTTCGCGTTTGTCTTGTTATTAGACGTGGAACACGCGTCATAAATAATACAGAGATTGCGTAATTCTGAATACGCCGCGAGTGCCGCAATTCCCATTATATTTTCCTGATCAATGTTGGTATCGTCAACGATACACCAGATCATATTATTCAATAGTGTGAAGCCTGGTTTGTTATACAGCCTGGCAAGATTCTGTATCGCGATCGCGAGGCCGACTGCATTGGCGATGGTGTGTGTTGGATTATGGAGATGCTTCGTTGCTTTTTCGACCAGAGCTGCCTGGGAAATCTGGTTGGTCACAGGATGGCTAACCCCAACAAAGTGGGAAAATAAAAATTCCCATGCACCTGCATAACCTGGAACAGCATGTCATGTCAAAATACAAAAGCCGAGCCTCAGGGAAGCGAGGGCACATACGACCTGATAGAATCAATCTATCGCGGTTGAAATAGGATGCATTATTTGGGGAATAATCCATCACATACTTGTATAGCGAGATGCCAATCACAGCGGCCCGAATGCTGTTCCGGCCATTTCTAAGATCCAAGTCAGCCTATAACGCACCACGATTGCGACTTTATAACTTACCGATCTTGATCGCTCTCGGTTTTCTGGAAAATTTCGGAAACGATATTTCCGACACCTGTCAAAACTTCACAAAGTTTGTCTGAACTCGCAGCTACTTCATTAGGGTTGAAGGGAATTTGCGAGGTGGGTGTTCTCCTGGACATGACCGGGGCCGCAGAACAATCCTGCTCCATCTCAGAGCCGACGAACGGACGCACCACGATCAATAACGACACTGGCCTAGGAATATGACGCAGCTAAATTCTAAACTGTACTGTTCTTTTTAAAAAGGCGTGGTGGCTACCTATCCCTTCATTTCATCCCAAGAGCACATAGGCCATCTTTAAATGCAGTACCGCCACTCCTTGAAGTAACACATATATTCTTCTCGGTATTAGACACGCGCTTGCAGGCTCTGGAGATTATGCGTGGATGAGCTAAAGGATGTTTCGAGAAACGAGTAGGCTAGCTGCTTACGGGTATTGGCCTCGCTTCGAGGCGGCACCCCCGATACGAGGCGCGCAGACCAGCCGTCGCGCTAAATGGCGACTTGACTATTTTGCATTTCTTGCAGACGCGGATCTAAGGATGGCACTAATTCAAGATGAATTTTGGGTGACTTTATCATTGAATTGGGACACAAGGGCCTCTTACGGCTGATACGCGCTGAGGAAACTCCGGCGACCCAATTTGATCGATTTCAATTTGAATTTCCCTTGTGCCAAGATCCCACTGATACTTTTTGCGTATATCACCACGTGCCGGGGTCCTAGCCGTGATCTTAGCCGTGATCTCGCCATTAAATGACCGGCTCGCTTCGAGGCCTACGGCTCACCGGACATTCGTTATGTGCCATGATTGGATCTCTCCTACATCATAACGAGAGGAGTAGTGGGGCATATCCTCCAGAGTCTAATTGTTTTGGCGTGAACCCCCGCAAACCCACTTCCCCATGGGGTGTGAGGACCGGCTGGATCCGGTCCTCTTAAAGGCATTTAAAGTAATAAGCTTGCTCTTCTCTATGGAAGCCACCAAGGACTTTGCCATCGTCCACTCGCCTTTACCAATATACTTTTCTCCTTGCCTTCAAACGTGGAAGAAAAAAAAAAGTTCTATTCCACCTCACCTTGAACAATGGACCCTATCAAGCATGATTTGGAGGTTCTTGGCGATAAGTCTGAGCATGTTGAGGTTGCTCAAGGTATTTCTTGGACTGAAGAAGAGGAGAAACAGCTCGTCAGGAAGATTGACCTCTTCCTTTTGCCTGTCATCTGGATCATGTACCTATTATCATACATGGATCGCACCAAGTAGGTCGTTCGTTACTACCACATGATGTCGTCTTTTGTAGCTGACAAAACTACAGCATTGGAAATGCAAAGATTGCCGGCATGGCTGATGATCTTGAGTTGACATCGTCGCAGTATAGCGTCGTACTTGTGGTCTTCTTTAGTAAGCCCAATGCATTCACGCCCCTAATACCTTGTGTAACTTTCTAACAAGTACGTAGTTGGCTATGTTATTTTCGAACCCCCGTCCAATATGATTCTCATTCGCACTCGACCGTCATTATATTTGCCTGGTATTATGGCTGTTTGGGGTGTCCTGACATGCGTCATGGCTGTTGTTAAGAATTACCACCATCTGATCATTTTGCGAGTGTTTGTCGGCGTGATGGAATCAGGATTTGCACCTGGTATTCTGCTCATTATTTCTTCCTGGTACAAGAGACGCGAACAATCTAAAAGATTTGCCGTCTTCATGTCCGCTGCTATTCTTTCCGGCGCATTCGGAGGTCTGCTTGCTGGTGCAATCACTAGCGGCCTAGAGGGTGCGCATGGTCTTCGAGGGTGGCGTTGGCTGTTCATAGTTGAAGGTGCTGCCACCGTCGGATGGGCCATTGTTTCTGCTTTCCTCCTCCTAGATTTCCCCGCCAATTCCAAACGTCTTACTCAAAGAGAGAGAGAAATTGCGATTGCTAGGTTGCAAGAAGACAGTATTACAGTTCGAACTGGAGAGGAGAAGATTGGGAAAGGCAAGTCCTTCATCGTAGCACTCTGCGATTGGAGAACATGGGGATTCATATTTGGTTACATGGCAAGTCTTCTAAATATTCGCAACATACAATCACCTAACCGAACTAATATTATAGGTAATTGTTGGGTCGTCCACACTCTCATACTTCTACCCAACGTTGGTCCATGGCCTAGGCTACACGAGCACAGTTCAAGCCCAGTATATGACAGTGGGTACCCTTTACTTGTTGGATATTCTGCCATCTAATTATGAGTCCCAGGTGCCTATTTGGGCGGTTGCATTTGTATGCACAGCCATCACCGGTTATGTTTCAGATCTCATTCCAGCATACCGTGGATTGGTGATTGCAGGTTGGCTTACCTTCTCACTGGTTACTTCGGTAGTTGTGTGCGTTGTTTATAACTTTACTGCTCGCTATGCGCTATTAGTATTGATGGCCGCCGGCCTTTGGGCCTCGAATGCTGTTTCGCTAAGCTATGCCTCCACTGCCTTTGGGTCGATGGATGCCGAGGTCCGGGCTGTCGCACTCGCACTCATGAATGGGATGGGCAATTTGGCTCAGATTTATGGAGCCTATCTCTTCCCATCTGATGATGCTCCCAAGTACCTGATGGGTTTTGGTGTCATTTCAGGAATGTTAGGGTTTGGCGTGTGTGTTTATATAACATTGCATATTCTTCTGCGACGAGTCAAGTCTTGAGGCACAAGTCGTATTGAAAAAGACAATTACAAAACAATTCGTTCGCAATTTCATTGTATTTATCATATGTTGAGGCTATAGAAACAGATAGACATGGACAGTGGAATTCTTGAGCTGCCACTTAAACTGATTCCTGCGCTTAGCTCAGGCTTCGATTTTCTTTAGCTCATCAAATATTCCACCATAACTCCAGTTGAAGGACATATTGTCCATAGAATTACTCTCGTTGAGCTTTTTACTTGCATGGCGAGTGTTTGCTTGAACCTGTGAAGCGCGTGGCTTGCGAACTTTGTTCCAACGTTCAAGAATCTGCGGAACATCATCCCGTTCCACTCCAGATTCAAGAAGAAGTCGGAATGCTTCGGCATCTTCTATAGCTTGAGCTGCTCCTTGGCCTTGAAATGGCGCCATTGCATGAGCCGCATCGCCAATCAGAACGGCACGGCCGCGAACAAAGGTGGGGAACGGATCATGATCGCGGAGCTCCCAAACCTTGATTTCCTCGGCATACCTGAAATCATCAGTCATAGGACAGGAGTCGACATAACTTGGTCAACTTACTTCATAAAGCTGGTATAAAACTCGGGAAAGTCTTTGAAAATCGCCATCACTTCATTGAGGTCTCCATCTGCGTACCAAGACTCTCCAGCTCTTTCTTTTAGATATTCGTTGGGGAACGCACAGCTAAAGTTGCAATAATCAAAGTTTCTGCAGGGATATGTAATGAGGGCTCGATTGGAACCGTCGGTCGGTCGCATGATCGACAAATAACCTCCGATCTTGGGATCCCACCATGGAGGAAGTTCACCTGCAACCTTGGTGGCATTTTCAGCGGAGACTAGAAACCGGAAGATGCTTTGGCCCGTCGGCGCTGTCTTAAAATCACCCTGGCCAAGAATCTTTTGCTTGAGAGTTGAGTGTATACCAGCAGCGACTGTATACAAACATGAGCATAATAAAAAAAAACGTAGCAGCGGAAAAGACGTACTGATGATAATGTCTCCATAGATGGTCTCACCATCTTCAAAAGTCACAACGCCTTCATTGATGTCTACATCTTCAACATTAACGGTATACCTGATACTGGGTGTATTCCCAAGGCCATCCTCAGTTGCCAGGCGGAATATTTCAGCTCTCAAATCCTCCCGGTGAGTCATGAGCCAGTCAGTGCCGTAGTGTGCAGCCATGTCCATGGGAATTTCCTTGACGAGCTCTCCAGTGCTGCCGTCATAGGCTTTGAGGCCTTTAGACACCACAGCACGAGCTTTGACTCGGTCAAAGCCCAGCGACTCGAGGATCTTGGTCGCATTCGGGCCTAAGCCAAGACCTTGGCCGCCTTTAATACGCTGTTCAGAGCTACGCTCTAGCACCGTGATATCGGCCTGGCTGCGAAGAACCGCAGCAGACGCCAAACCGGCAATACCAGCCCCAATGATGACAACTTTCAACGCCATGTTGATTATAGGGAGATGAAAAATTGTTACAATGTGATTGTGATTTGAAAAACTAGATGAAATGGAATGAAATTGTGCAATTGCAGTATGTTAACACAGAGAATTAGAAACAATTTATATAACAAGTGTACTGGCTTTTCTACCATACCCGCCTCCAATCCAATGACGCTATTGCCCAAAAAGGAAACGGTATCACCGAGTCGCCGAAGGCCCACAGAATCGATCGAATTTGGGCAAAAGTACGAGGCTAGCGGCTAGCAGGGGAATTTCATCACTTGCCCACCTTGCTCAGACCGCTCCGAGGTCATGGCTGGACGACAAATAGAGTGCCCCCTGAGTTCAAGGCAGTTCCAGCACTCCACAAGCCCTTTTTTCTACACGAATTCAAGGTGGGGCTTATCACCGAGCTGCCGTAGTTAAAGAGACAAAGTTCCTCTTTGCCCATTTTCGCAACCTCTTCGCCGCCATCTCCGAACAAGTCCAAAACAAGCAATCGCCGTTATTTTCACGAGATCTAACTATGGATAAACATTTGGTCTCTTGGCAAACTGGCATTAGGGCGCGTAAAGGCAGACCTATCGTATCATGCCTTCCTTGCCACCAACGCAAAGTCAAGTGTGATCGAGGTCAACCCTGTGACAGGTGCTCAGCTGCGGATCGAAGCGGTGAATGTCTCTATCAGACCGATGGGTCTGGTTCCACGCACGACGCCCAGCCCCGTCCAGAGTTTCCGGTGCTTGGTGCATTTGTCAATGGTAAAGCACGCTTGGGGCTCGCTAACTCTTGGCCAGCACTGTGTTGGGATGTAAGTTGCATTGTGAATAGTGCCATCGGGAGACTAATATACTCTGAAGTTCAAAGAGGCCCGGCCTTATCTATTCGGTCTCGACCTGGAACCTGAGTTTCAACAGATTTACAATCGCATCAAAAATTTGAAAACTGCTTTTTTGCCCAGATTTGACAATACTCTTGACCCTGTCAACTATTCTGGTGCTATGTCGGCCCACTTAAATTCCAACATTGAATTCTTAATGCATCTTTTGAGCCGGGAAGCAATTGATATCCTGACATTGCATTATATGGAAACACATGACCAAATCATTCCCCTCTGGATTACGACAGAATTCGATCACGAGATGTCTCAATTCTGGAGTAGTCCAGACAAACTTAGCTTATTATTCCTTGCCCAGCTTTTTCTGATGCTCTCGCTTAGCTGTCACACTGCAGAAACCAAGCATGCACCCCTGCATGATTTTGATCTGCCTCTCATTGCCAAAAAATTATTTTCGGCTGCTGAGTCCATACTGAAAAATTCTGGACCTCGAGTCTTTCATGATCTAGGATATGTTCGCGCGCAGTGCATAATAGTCATGTCTAAAATCATGGGCTCAGATACCACATGCGATGCATCAGATTGCACAATCCAGCTAGGGATCACAGTTCGGTCCGCACAAAACTTGGCACTTCACCGTCATCCCCGACATTTTCCCGGAATCTCTCCAGCCGAGGGAATCAGCCGCTTGATCATTTGGACGAGCATTGTCTTCATGGACCAACTAGTCTCGATTCACTCAAACCTCCCTCCTCTCACTCGACGCGCAGAGTACGACGCCAGGTTCCAGTACAATCGTAACAACCTTGACTCAAAGGGTAAATGGCAAATGACTTGGAACCAAGAGCTTCAAAAGAATTGCGAGAAGCTCCGCGCGGCTTTTATAACCTTGATGTCTGAGATTCTAGCGATTACCTCGGTTGGGCTCGAAAAGCTAGCATCAGTCAATCCAAGCCTTGGATATGAGGAAGTTGAGAGACTCGGTAAAAGGGTACGAGAGCTTCTAAGTACATCATCGCAAATACTAGCAGATGAAGAAAATCCGGATTCCCCTGGCGATATAATGCAACAGGGTCTCCTTGAAGCTTTTAGTCGAAGGGTGTTGCTCGATCTATACCAGCCGTTTGTCAAAAACGCAGATATCGCTTATGATTCGAATTTGCCGCGTATAGCTATTCTTGAAAACTCCTTGGCTCTCATAGTTTGTCAGGAGGGTTTATATGACGCAGCCATGAAAGGTCATGAAACGACCTGCCTTCTAGATCTTCTCAAGGAAGATTTCGCCATTGCCATCATTCATGTTAGCCTTGGCATCAAACGATGCGACTTTGGGCCATACTCTGTTGGTGCTATAGAGGAGTCTCCAAAGGAAATCGCGTGGACAGCTCTCAAAAGAGCTACAGAGCTGACAGGGTCATACGCGGCCCGGTCTACAACACACTTTTGCATTTATGCTGGTGCTGTTCTTTTGGTCGCTGCGCTAGAGTCGATAGAATCCAATACTCCTATCAAAATCAAAATGAAGGAGGCAGGTTTGGCAATAATTGACTTGATGAAGAAGCATAGTATCAATGAAGAAACCTTCAATAGGCTTGTAATAGACAGCTCAGCTACCGATAACCCTGAGGACGGAACGTACCCTGTATTCGAAGACCAAATGGACTTTTTGTGGTCCTCTAATGTTGAAAACCCTGCCATATCCTCTTCTTGCTTTTTTATTATTTAAAACAATCAATTTACGCATTGCGTATAGAATGATTTATGTGTTAGTTTTGCAATCTTCAAACCTATGTATTGTGCATCCCCATGGGTTACACCTCATCGTATGCTATGGCTGCGGGAATATGGTGCAGAAGGAGTGAACGGTAAATTTCACAATAGGCTGAGCGGAGTTGACACGGCCTATGACGCGTAATTGAGCAGCGCCGGTAAAGTCGTAAGTTAGGCGCATCAGCCACCTCTCATCTACGGGTAGTTAGTTAACTCCGGCCAAGCTGTGTTTGGGTCCCAAGTAGTAGATCACACCGATCATGGCTAATTAAAAGTATGTCTCCAAGTTGAGCTGGATCTGTCAAAGAAAGAGCCATAATTGGATATTGCATCAGAAGGTTCTGTCATTCGATGCACACAGGCCTTTATGCGTCTCATGCTTTCGGCCCTCGGTCTTGTCATTTCCTAGACAAGCAACTGAGGAATCTCGCGATCCGCGGCCTCCGATCACATCGGCTCCTCAGATCTGACATAGTACATGTTGTCAACGTTACAGCACCATCATTATGCTTTTCCTCGCAGGTAAATTCCCCAATTCCCACCCGTGCCCGCTCAAGTTTCAGGGTTAGTCCAGCACCATGCCAAATACATCGTCACTTTTTGCCAAAAAGCCTATTCCTACTTCGGCCTCAAGGTCGTGGTCATAAATTGCGAGGATTCTGACCAAGACATAATGGTTCCTATGTGGTATATAAGGCACCATCCCCGAAACATGAGAAGGAAAAAATTTCAGCTCAGAATCAACCGCAGCTTCGATAGCCAAGAATCTACTCCACGAACTGATACCTCTCACTTCAGAAGTTCCACTACAAGCCCACCAACCACCAGAATGCCTTACCTAACTATTGTTTACTCTGAAATCCCTACTAATCACAAAGAAAAATTCATCTCTTCCTGGCCAGAGTTTAAGGAACAGCTCGAGTCCCAGTCTGGCGTTGCCGGTGTTACTGGTGGACAGATTGTGCTTGAAAATGGCATTGAACAATCCACCTTTAAAATTCTCCAATGTATTGGTGAGTCGCGAGGCAATCTAAATTGGGGCATTTTTAATAGTTCAATAGCATTCGAGACCTCACAAGATGCAGACGCATTTTCGGCCTCTGATTTTGTCAATGATATTAAAGTCAAATATGGACGGCGAGGCGATGACAAAAAGATTGCAAAATTTCACATGGGCGACTTTAACTCCGAGTATGAACATAAGCCGCTGATTCAAATTTCTACGATTTACCTAGAAGGTTCGAAAAAGGCTGAAGCGGCCAAACTTGCTTGGGAGGAGTTTGTGTCGGCTACTGGAAAGCAGGGCTCTGGGGGTCGAAGCATCAGTGACAACCCCATTCTTGGTCTAGGCGTAATCAGTTGGGACACTATTGAGGTAAATCACAAACAAATTCTACTACTATTATCTGATTACTAATCATCGTTTTTATTTAGGATGCCAAGACCACTTACGAGGAAACTAAGGTGATATCTGCGTGGAACAAGTACAAGAGCTTGGGTACGGTTCATAACGTCATTGTTAAACTGTTAGACTAGATCTGGCTTCGGTACCTGTAACACATGATTGGGCGACTTGGTTCATGATAAATTTGGAGTATAAACCAACGAACTCTTTCTTCTACTAGTTAAGATATGTGACAAGCCCAAGACCAACGGTTCTACACTTGACGGGTAATGGATATATCTAGTGAGGTACTAGAAAACTTCAATTGCAAATTTTGTTCAGACTATGTTTTCTCCACTAGTACACATCGCTCAGTGTTGAAAGTCGTCGATGGATACTGTTCTTTCTTTATCATAGAACGTAGATCTTATGATCGATCCCCATAAGGCTCCGTCATGTCTTGTCAACAGTGACCCTGAAGGGTATTAGTCATGAGCACCCAATAATTCATGTCTGTTGAAAGAAATACTTGCCTCGTTATACCAATTCATGGGCTCCAAGTTTAGCATGTCCAGACATAAGTACACTTGGTGCCGGGAGGAGTGCAGCTCGTCTTTCCACCGGTGCCCGACCCCGAAAAGTGGCCGTTGTTGTTTCCACAAACAGCCGCTGGGCTCGTATACTTGGTGTCAATCTCACAAGTATTGCTGTTTGAGCATGTGCCTGAAAGGTTCCAGGTGGCTGCGGAAGCCAAAGGAGCCAAGAAAGCAACAAGGGTGATGAATTGCATATTTGCGGTTTTGTGAAAGGTTTGAGAAGAAAGGTAGAAGTTAGAATGAGTTGTTGAGGAATGATGGAGAGAATAAAGAAGGAAAGCGGAGGGAAAGGGACGATATTTAGAATCTTTTATTTAATTGCCGGTTCATGCATATTGACGTGTTTTCAGTACTTGGTCAACGAGGCAAGCGTTCGCCTTGCGGATGACTTTAGTCTGTGCCTAATTTTGTGAGTATATGCAAACGATCCATTTGCCCGGTAGGAGAAGCTGAACTTGACTCTTTGACACGAGCTTGGGGATTTTTGGAGTGCAATGTGCTCCGTGCGAGCGATTTTGGACAGGCATGAAACATGTCATGCAATTGGATTGGGCCGTGCCTTGTTGGTCATGGCTACGTCAGATGAAAGAATATCACACCAGAAATATCTGTTTTAGGACAAGAACACGGTTAAACGGGTTTAGCGGGTTTGTGTTTTATTAGCTTGTATTTAATTCTGTCAATTTTCAGCCCTGATTCTAGGGTTGGCGCTAGCCGATATCTGATCTCTATCTAGAAAGTGCATCAATGAAGGATGTTTCTGCTAGAGTTGCAACGTAGGGCCAGACAAAAAGTGTTGGTGCTATTAGGTAAAACATCATGCATGTGCGATATATGTACTTATGATCAGTACGCATAACCTTTCAAGTCATAGCTAGGACCTCTAATTTAATCTCAGCAATTGACGCGCATTTTTGTAGGCAATCAATTCCAGCTGCTCATCAGTAAGAAGACCCCTGTCCTTGACCATATTTACCCACTCAATGGCATCTTTCATTCGGTGAAACGGATAATCCATGCTGAACATGATCCTTTCCATATCCGTATTCTGGAGCAAACAGGCCAGCGGGGCAACCTCCTTCAGTGTACTGGTGGTAAACCATAGGTTTTCTTTGTATATCTGATTGAAATCGCGTTTCATGCCCCAGTTAGATGTCATACCAATGAGACGGTCCTTGAAAAAGGGGAGGCCCTCCCCAAAATGCCCAAGAATAATTTTTAGTTTGGGGAAGCGATCAAATACCCCCCCTGCATAGAGTCGCAGAATATGGTTGGTAGTATCGTGGTGCCACCCTAGTGCATATGTTGCCATTGCCTTGTGTGCCACGGGCGAGAAACTTCCCTGGTACATGGACTTCATCTCATCTGTTGGAAAGGTCGGGTGTATGTATATTGGGACGTCGAGCTCCTGTGTGGTGTGCCAAAAAGTATCGTACTCAGGGTCCTCATAGTATTTCCCATTGGCGTGATTATCCACGAGAGCGCCCCGAAATCCCAGCTTCGTTACACATCGTCGAAGTTCTTCGGCTGCCTTTTCTGCACTAACCATTGGAAGATGTGCCAGAGCCGCAAACCGACTCGGTTCGGCTGCTACAAAAGCCGCAATTTGATCATTCATAGTAACATAATTTACCAGATCGGTGCTATAACCAGGCACATGACTTAAGACTTGTATGCTGAAACCAACCTCGTCCATGTCGGCAATTCGCTTGGGACCTACCTCGTACAGGCGGTCAATTATGTGTGGTGGAATCGGACCGTTTGTATGCTTAGAATTATCCACAGCAGGGCTAATCCAGTGCTCTTCAAGAGCCACATAGCCCAAAAGCGATTTATCCGATGGATCCGACATGGTGTGGTTTGGGATGTTGCTGAACAAAAATTGCCTAAAACAAGAGGCGCTCCCTCTTGGCGGCGACTAAGCCTAGCTATATAAGCAGTGCATAGAGGTCACGTGTGGGACATGATGGTGATAAAGGGTGCTTCAGGTAGCAAATATCACAGGTTATTCTGCACAATCTTTCTTGTTGAGCACTAACAACCGTGAGGCTTATCCACGGAGTATCAACAGCATACTTCTTCATTCCTCATCCCTTGTCTAATTGGAGAAAGAAGTCTGCGCTAAACTAGATCTGGCGATGATGTGAGCCGGTTTCGTCATCCTTCAATATGATTCGCTGGTTGCTGTTCCGTAAGACCGTCATGACGAAATGGCATTGAAGGACATGAATCAAACCGGCATGTATCCACTTATCTTCAAATTTCGTACATTAATTCTCTCGTTCATGAAGGACTTATGTCCGCAGTAAGGTCCCTTTGCTAAGCTTTAAACATCAGATAGAGTGATAAGCTAAGCGATAACGCCACTTGGCCAAAATTACTCACAGGCTAGTGCTTGTGTGACAATCTCGGCAGACTCGGTTGACGAGCACTCATACCCTAAACTAAGTAGACAAATTGTTGAGTGACACCACCTAATGAAATCCAGCAAAAGATTTAGCAATGACCTGAGAAGTACAAATTTCGTTGAGCTGTGGACTGGTGTGACAAATTTAATTAAAATTATAATGCGTCTATTTTTAAGAAAGGAATATTGAGAAAAGTAACCTTTGCCTATGTTTGGATTTCTATAGGAAGATTTCCTGCTGGACAGTTAGGTAATCTGGCCAGAGTTCTGCCATAAAAGCCTTCAAGATGACACACTAGATTGAGCATATTCATAAGATGGCTTTCAAATTAATTTTTGACAACATGAATCTCATTTCTCAGAATAACAACCACTATCTTGTAAGAGCTTACTAAACAACCAAAACCCCACGATATCTCATCTTGCCGTCCCTCAACTTTTGCATCGCCTCATTAACACCAGATAGTGTCATAGGGAATTTCTCAATCTGAGGCTTGATTCCATGCTTTGCAGCGAAAGCCAACATAGCCTGGGTGCTGGCAGTTGATGCGACACCTGATCCGGTGACACTAATCTGGGACATTATCATGGCCAGCGGCGACAGACCCAGGCTTTCAGGGCTGATGGTAAGAGGGTAAATTTTCCCGCCAGGCGCCATTATGGGTAGATATCTATTTTTATACAGTCAGCTACTTGAATACGGGCAATCAAGGTCATGGTTATTGCTTACCGCGTTAGATCTGGGTTGGTGCTGGTGGTGAGCAAGAGAAGATCGAGCTTGCCAATGTCTTCGAGCTTATCCAAACCTTTGACGACATGAACCTCCGATGCGCCAAAGTTGATAGCTTCTTGCTTCTTAGACTCGGTGCTCGAGAAGACGACGACTTCAAATCCCATTTTAGAGGCAAATTGGATGGCCATATGTCCTAATCCACCAATGCCCACAATACCAACACGATCACCGGCTCTAACACCTGCTTCATAGAGAGGAGTCCACACGGTGGCGCCTCCGCACATCAGCGGGCCAGCGTCTTCGGATGCAATTTCGTCTGGAATCTTGAACAAGGTCGATACGTCCCATGCGACAGCGGTCCCGAAACAGCCTTGATCCCAGTCAGAAGTGCCGAAACTAGTGGAGTTGGGGCACAGATTTTGGCGGCCTGCCATCTAATTAGCACACGACTCAACTAAAACCACCCGAGACTTGTTAATTACCTGTCAAACATTGCTTGCAATGACCGCAAAACTTGTGGAACCAGCCCATGCCGACCCGGTCGCCGACGCGAAACTGGGAGATATCATGGACAGCCGAGCCAACCTCGATGATGACGCCAACGCCTTCATGGCCAAGACCTTGTTCATAGTGACGGTAGTGTTCGTCAGTGCCGCACACACCACAGTGTGAGATGTTGACAATGACTTCAGTCGGCCCTGGGTCGCGATGGCCCTTGGCCTCTACAACGTCTCCAGTCTTGGAGCCCTTGAAGATGGTGAAGTCGGCACCCATGGCTGATATATTTAAAGGGGGCGTGGAAGAATGATAGGGAGATTTGGATAAGAGTGATTGTTGCTGTTGCTTTTTGCGTTTGTGGTTGCTGATGATGATGTGGTCTCTAGTTAAGCGGAAGGCTTCACTTATATACAATTCTCCATCCTAACTCTGTCTCCCAAACAGAAATACGTAGAAACCAACATTTCTAATCCATTTCCAAGATTATTGAATGCATTGGACGCCGTGATGTTGTTTACAGCCGCCATCCCCACACATGACCGTCGTATCCACATCTGCCCACGCTGCGGCGTCTCCACTTGAGCCCACCAGAAGGGGATCCACTTCAACCCGCCACCTTCGCGATGAACTAAAAACTCCAGGCCAGGAATTAGTTTGACTGTGTAGCCAGCGTCAATTGTTACTGGCTAGGTAGCCCCTTTCCAGTGACCAAAATCATATTTGGGGACCGACACAGCCACATGGTGATAGGTTATTCGGGCCGTTAGTCTAATCGAACCGAAACAAGTAAAATTAAATTATTATATATAGCTAGCTACCCCTTTGTCTGTACATTCTACAGCTGGACAAAATATCCATTCACATAACCTAACCTCGTCTTTGACACCCCAAGACCTCTATAAAATTTCACACCCTTCCCTCATAGGGCAGCCCATAACAAGCAATCTCTCAAACGGTTCCAGGCTATCAAGCGCGGTTTTGGAGCGACCCAGTGAGAATTCTCGGTACGACACTATTTTGCCAGCATCAAGATCCTGCAAATAGTCTTTTTGGGAATCCCACAGGCTCGTTCTCTCCGATATGGGCAGCATCGAGATCGCAGTCCCTTCTGTGCAAGCCCCGTGTCTGAAGTTTTGATAAATCGTATGTAGCTTGAAAGCGACCATGACAGCCCGACGTATACTCTCAGCCAAAAGCCATGTCTCCCACGTCTGCGGCGTGTCTTGCATTTCATTTTCTGCCCGTTGTAGAAGTTTGAGCCCATAAGTTCTCACTGGGTATTCTTGGCGTTCTGCAACGATTCGCTGTTCAATGCCGCCGTAAAAGAGTCTGATGGTTTGGTACAACAAAATGGCTTGCAGCTTGCTGAGTTCCTCTAGCAGATTCGCCGTCGGGACGGGCGACAGTAATTCTGACATCTCCACATCTACAGCTTGGAATACCATTGATTGGTTGTACCTATTCATTGAAGTACAGGCGGCACATATCCCAAACGCCGCTAGCAGTGGGCGGGGAAACAGACCGGCGTATACATCTTTATGGATAAACATGGTTTCTGTTCGTGCTGCAAACACTAGGGGGAATGCTCGAATCTGGTCAACAACCCAAGAATCACCCGTAATAGGAGGTAGCTCTCCCAAGTGACCGAGATACCTCGGTACCCTTGTGTATTTCAGCTCATGTGACGGACTCTCATCGCGTTTGCGTTTAGTCTGCCTAGAGCTTAAAGATTGATTGATCATAGTAAGGTCATTCCGAGGTCGCTCAGCAATGTTGCCAACGACGTCGGCTGAAGAGGGGTCCGACAGTTGGGCAGGGTACATGTAGTCGCATGTTTTATTGCTGCGCTGACATCGAACACAGACAGGATGCGTCAAATCGCATTTCCGCCTTGCCTTGAAGCAGGCATTGCAGGATTGACGACGAATCGACATTTTGATACCAGCAACCGCAAAATGTTCAGAATGAGAAGAGAGGTTTCTAGCTAGACGAGGACATGTGGATAAATCGGCCCGCTGACAAATAATACATGGTGCTTCGGACTTCGCGAGAGCTAGACCCAAACAGGCATAGCCCGTGAATGCAATGGTGCCAGAGGTTCAGGACCTGGAAAGGCTATCGCTCCAGGACCCGAAGATAAGGGAATCTCGCAGAAAGTGGCACCAGTCGCAAATGTAGTCTGCGGCAAGAAGCGTTGAGGGATTCCGGAGGTGGTTGGCCATGCTAAGTGACATAAAAATCTGCTGACTGAGGTGTTTTGTTGAGAAAACGCAGAACAGCAACAAGAGAGATTCCAATCAAATTCATTCATAATTTAATTAAAAAATACATTTGTTTTATTTAAAAGATTCCAGGTGCCATATACTACCGGTATTTATGTTTAGATCAAAAAGTAACGGCTTCGACTATGATTTTACCAGAAACGCCAAGGCCACAGCTGGCTGACTGACGCAATTAGCGCAAACTGTATCGAATCTTTGTGATTTTCTCGTCAAATAATCGATCAACATCCACTTCCTTAGGGCTCAAGGTTAAATATTCCATACGAAATGAAAATTGCCTGTTATATATACTCGTAGCCTGTAATTACTCACAGGAGACCGAACGCTCGGCGTGACGTGGAGCCGCCCCCAACCACATGGTGAGCGCAAACTCTAAGTTGCCCAATTGTCGACAAGCGTTCTCATACCTGAGGACAGATGGCATATAGACGGAGCGGAGTTTGCTAAAAAGCTATGGTCATTAACCATGAAAGATGCAATCTGGCTTTCGGACTAAAAACTACACACCTCTAACTTGGTTGCCACAGGATCACGGAATGGTACGGCTGGGCTGGAAAAGAAATAAAAGAACAATCAACAAAGTCGTTCATTTGACAAATGCTGCATATGCAGATGTTTGAAAATGATCATGCTCCACCTATACTACTTCAATGATATTCGCAAAGGTTCTAATTTAAGTGATGCAGAGTTCTGTTCAGTTACCCAATCCTCGTGTGCCCTCACAAACTTGTGAGGTCGGCGAGAAGTGGGGCTCGGACCGCTCGGTTGCTTGACGCCCCCGATGCTCCGGTTGTTTCATCAACAGATATTGTCAAAGAACAAGAAATTGCGGAGTTGCGGACTTTGGTTCTTTTTAAAAGTGTATAAAATAGTATACAAGTACAGGATTGAGTACAGGATAAAGATATCTCGCAACACCTTTCGAAAACACCGGGCTCATCTCATCGCTGAGGCAACCATGCCGACTCAAAACCTCTTACTCACTGGCGCATCCGGCTATATGTAACAACTAAACCGACTCCTAATTCTCCTTCAATGCTAACTGGGTTTACTTTTAGAGGCGGCACTATACTCGCAACTCTTCTGTTAGAAAAAGAGCCATGGGTGCAGCAATTCGACATATCAGCTTTAGTAAGAAAAGAGGCGCATGCAACTGTCATGCGTGACATGGGAGTGCATCCGGTCATGTTTGACGATTTTGGTAATTCAGAACAATTAACAAGCATTGCCAAAAATTATGATTGTGAGTACCTTATAGGAGATTGCATATTTGGATCATGTACTTACCAACTCGCTTTGCGTTCAAGTCATTATTCATGTCGGGGCCGGCTGGCACACCTCGTCTGCAGTAGCATTGATCAAGGGCCTTGGGGAGAGGAAGAAAAAACTCCAACGCAGGGTTCATTATCTCCAAATATCAGGTACCTCGAACATGAGCGACCGGCCATACTCTGCTGGGTACGTTGAGAGTCGAGTATTCTCAGACGAGGAAGATATCTACTCGTATGAAAAGTACAGACAATCATTTGAGGTCTACTTTCAAAGAACTACCGATGTTGTCGTTGTTGAAAACGGCGAAGCCTTAGGTGTCGACACATATATTGTCATGCCCCCCACCATCTTTGGTCTCGGCCGCGGCCCCTTGAACAAGTATTCAATGCAACTGCCAGCCATGATAGCAGCCGCCATGGAGCAAGGTTCTTATATCGTCGTAGGCGATGGAAAAACAGTATGGAACCATGTCCACGTTGAGGACGTTGCACAGCTGTTCAGTGTGATGCTTTGCCGCCTTGGGGCAGGTGAAGCCATTCCATCTGGTCAAAGAGGAATTTATTTTTGTGAGTCTGGGGAGCATTCGCACTTTGAGCTGTCTGAGCGTCTGGCCAAAGCAGGCAAGGAGCTTGGAATATCGAAGACGTCTGAAGTTCAATCCGTAGGCCTTGAAGAGGCCGCAAAGCAATGGGGTCTTGGCCAAGCTCCACAAATAGAACTTGCATTTGGCTCCAAGTACGTATTCCAAAAAAAAAAAAAAAAAATTCAATTTGTCTGATTTGCTAACCGTATTCCGTTGTCAGCGCCCGGACGAAGGCTGTACTGGGTCGTAAACTCGGATGGAGCCCTCAACATGAAGCAAAATGGGAAACCACTTTTCAGACTGAGTTGAAGTCCATTCAAAAAGACACTCCACCTGCACGTGAGGCCCCAAAATTTGTCCAGGAGAAGAAATAAGATACAGCAGTATTCTGGCAATGGTGTGAAATATCCAAAAAGCCACAGAAAATAAATTTGGTGTTGAGCACGCAGTCGGCGGAACAGAATGGCATTTGCGACCTGTATCTTATTTCTATGTAACTTTTCCTCTTACGCTATATAAAACAATGGTATTTCGACTCCATGAACAGACTGCAAAGCAGAGGTTGTTGTGCACCTAGGCCTCATAATATGACTGGACTGCTTCTCTCAGAAAGTCTGATCTCCAGGACAGTTGGTCAAAGGACCAATGGAAATAAATAACCGTGATTTTCCATACAGCCTTGTTGGTCGATTGCAGATAACCGAAAGAAGGCGCCAAGAAAAATTAAAATTAAACATGGCTAAAAGCAGCTAGAATTACAGACTGAATAAAAATAAGCAGCCACCAGGTTCGCCCAGTGGGTCGAAGGATCTTGATGCTTGAGACAAGTCAGACCATGAGGGGCCTGTTCACCGAAGAATGAAACCCAGCACACCCAATGCGGCAGCGAAGCACACTGTGCCTCCAACAGTAAGCCGCTGCGCGATACTCTCCTCTTCGGCCGGGCAGCTAATTTGTGGATATAGAGCACTACATGCCTTGGATGTAATTGCAGCGGATATACTTGAGGCAGCTGCAGCATCTACTTTCATGGCGCAGGGACTTGGGGTGACCTTGGAGGGTGCGAGAACTGCGCAGTACTCGCCGCTAAGTCGACTGCTTCCTGGAGAGTGATGCAGCGCCTCGGTAATGTTGAAGGATGCTCCACCGGTCGACGGTGGACATGTCTTGCTATTCGTGACGGCTTCGAGATCCGCCGACTGAGACGAGTTCTTGATAGTGAATCTGACCCAGCCACTTTGTGAGTGGCTGGTAACGTTGACAAGGCCATTGTTTTCCTCAGTGCAATTGGACCACCTTACTTCCCAGTTAAGCCTCCAATAGTCTTCGGTATTGAAGGCATACCAGCCGCCGTATTTGAAGAAGGGATCACCGCTCGACCAGTTTGCCCATCTCATGTACCAAGTAGTCCCGTAGTTTTTGGTGAGATTTTGCTTTTCGCTCCACAAATCAAAGGAGATGGTGGGGTTGAGGACGCGGCCAAGATCGGGATTGCTGAAGCCAAACACAATTGGCATGAGATCTGATGGCGCATACGTCTCGTTGCGGGGGAAAACCAAGTCGATGTCCAGAATGCCCGTCTCGTTGCTTGCAGTGGCCGCATTGCAGGTGGCGAGGAACCATGCAAGCCATATCAAGAGGCGTGGGAATGCGTACATGATGAAGGACAGAGCATGAGATGCATCTGCGACGATAATAGAACGGCCCAACAGCACTACTTCTACTTCTACTGCCCCTTGGCTCTTGGTCCCTGGCAATTAGCCGATTGGCCGGCTTGGCATTGCGGTTGGGTCCTGTGATGTTGCTGTTGGCTTGGCAGTCGAGGCACTAAGCCAGGCTTGGAGATATATCCACTGTTGGTGCTGAAAGAGTCCATTTACGCGAATGGATTCTATGCTTACTATTAAGTTTCTGTCATCCCATTCTGGATGTATAAAACACATATTTGAAAAGAACCCTGTTCATATTAAGTCCAAAATACCAGACTCTAATTGGTTTTTGATAATAGTAGTGTTTGCCTTTCGAAACGCAGCTCGGGCTTCGTTTGGATGATATTGGTGACATTAACATCTCTCTCGTAGGCCGCTGCCCAGTAAAAGATTGATTCCGGATGTATATAACAGGTTTGAGCCCTATAGCCGTAACGCAATCTCGCTCTCATCTATACTATCGTTTCCAAATGGCTGATCAAACCCCGCCGGTGTGAAACTCCGCAATGCGATCTCCGTCTCGGTCGAAATGTCCGCATCATAAGCCTCCGAGGTGGGCCACTTGTAACTCCCAAATTTGTTCAATTTTGGTATCCACAGAAACTGGTTTGCCAACAAGCCTCCGATAGGTCCCACTACTTTCCATTCGAACTCGTCCGTAAACTTAGTTTAACAGATGAGTTTTCAATACGTATGGCATCATGCACTCCATTCAACTCTATAAAACTGAGAATTTCCCCATCTCTATCTCCTTCTCTCAACCAGTATTTAACTATCGTTTCGGATCATCTGTCACATTCTACAATCGCACCTACGGTCTACACAGATTCATCAAAACAGGATGGAGACCACATCGGCACTTCTTCAATCTCGCTATCAAGATGATCAACATCGTCATAATCTCAATTACACCACACCTCTCTTGGAAGCGGTTTTGAGTCATAAGTCTGTTCGAAGTTTTCTTCCAACCCCGTTGGAAAAGGGGACACTTGAATGTCTGATTGCGGCAGGGCAGAGTGCCTCCACTTCTTCCATGTTGCAAACATGGAGCGCAGTGGCGGTAGAAGACACAAAACACAAAGACGCTGTTGCGGAACTTTGTGGGGCTCAAGACTTTATTAGACAGGCCCCATTGATGATATTCTTCTGCGCTGACCTACATCGCTTGACCAGAATCTCGGAGAGAGAAGGTCAGCCAGGCAAAGGATTGGAGTATATCGATATGTTTGTCATGGCTACGATTGATGCTGCGCTTGCTGCCCAAAACATTTCTTTGGTGGCGGAGTCTCTTGGGCTCGGAATTTGCTTCGTTGGAGCGTCCCGCAATAACGCCGCTGAGTTAAGCGACCTGTTACAATTGCCTCCTCGCATTATCGCAATGTTTGGCATGGCCATTGGCAAGCCCGACCAATCAGTAACCAACTTTATCAAACCAAGACTGCCAGCAGAAGAGATCTTGCATCGGGAAGTTTGGAATGATGAAGAAGAAAGGCAGTTTGCGCATATTGATGCGTACGACAAAGTGCTGGGGGCGTTCTATACAGAACATCAAAAGGGAGGCCGCAATACATGGAGCAGCTTCATGGCTCTCATGATGGCATCTGGGAAATTGGATGGACGCGAGAAGCTGCGAAAGGTCCTCGAAAATCGTGGTTTTGGCCTGAACTAGCCAGATTCCCTAAGCTGCCTAGCTGCTTGGGAGAGGACAAACAGGCAGAAACATGCTGAATAGAATTACACAAAGTCACTATCATATCTCAGAACCTTAGTGAAAACCTCATTGCGAGTCATTCTAAGCAAGATGGATTTTCGGATGTCTATTGGTTTTGGTGTTTCATGCTTTGTTGCTACACTTGCCTCTAGCTCTAGCTCCGCCATAAAAGTGGCAGAAATCAGGGTCTTCGCCTTAGGACCATGGCAGAGAGGTAGGGCAACGTGTTTTATCTAAGTTAATTAACAATAATCTTAGTATTTCTTTTTTAAGAGACAGAAGTGGTATAAGTTCCTACTTCTCATGGCGGTATTTTGAACTGATTGTTGCTGTTGTTTTTAGGGTAGCTCAAGGTTTGGAATATTGCTAAGCCACCTTGTGGCGGCCCCCCCAGCCACATTGAGGAGCAATCATCAGTATTAACGCGCTAGGTTACGTGCATCCATGAAACTTGAGCACGGCACGACGTGTTGACGATGCTAACGGCCGACGCGATCTTATGACTTTTGGAAGTTGATAAGAATACGGAAATTCACGACAGAAAGCACACTAAGAAGCGAATTTTCCCCAAACCGCCCGCCCGACGATGCGATGCCCGCCGAAGAAGCTCGACGAGCGCGACCAACGAGACAACAATGTAAACACCAACGACGTACAAGAAACGCTGCGCCCGACCGGCCCGGCGGTTGTCCCATCTAGATGCGTCTGCTTTATCTCGCTCATCTGCGACGCGCCCGTAGCCGCGCAACCGCCTCGCATCCATGAAGCTGTTTGACTCGGGCATCGAGATGCGCCCACTGTCCAATCCAAGCGCGCAGTTGCCAGGCCTTGCCCCTATGCGGAATCGACCGATGGCTAATTCACGCGATATACAAATTCTAGGTCACTATGAAGGATGCTTTCCTGAATTGCCCCATCAAGCACCACGATTTCGATGCCTTCATTGCCGAGACCGACGTCTAAAATTACCGAAAGGCCTCTGCCCAGCATACTTGACCGTATCGAGAGCGCCTTCTCCTGTGACTACCACTGCGACATCGCTATCCTCGCTTTCCCCTGCCTCCGCAATGTATACACCGGAACATTGGTATTC
The DNA here is from genome assembly GCA_017140755.1 of Calonectria hongkongensis. NCBI lineage: Eukaryota > Fungi > Ascomycota > Sordariomycetes > Hypocreales > Nectriaceae > Calonectria > Calonectria hongkongensis. The sequence goes on from JAACJA010000009.1 coordinate 1,779,561, forward strand.
ACTGCGGTTAGCCATTTCCATATCCGCGTCATCTTGAAGAGTACTGTGCCCATGCGTGTCAAGAGGCCCAGAAGTACCAGGAAAAATAACCCACAAAGGCTGGGGAATTATTCATTCTGCTTTTCGTAATACGTAGGCTTTTGGGGGACTCTGCTCCGTAAATTGCGACGAATGATTCTGTTGTAAAGATTTCAATTCCAGGTGCCACATACTTGAACGAGGGCTTTTTTACACGACAGAGGAACCCTCTGTAAAGGAACCTATTTCAAAACGTTCCACCAAGCTGGCGGGTAGGGGATCAAGAAGTGGTAGCGGAGTTGCGCCCTTTGGGAGTGAAAGACTCTTCGATCAAAGCCGGACGATATTCCCAAGGAAGGTCTTTTCGAAGTCTTGAGAAGCCCAGCTCCGTTAACATATCAGCACCAAATCGTGACCAAAGGATTGTATTGTAGTTGGGATCGAAGTACACCCCACCATCCATGTGCTAGGCCAGCGTCTGGTCGAGATGTGCTGCAATAAAAGGCCGGTCATCTATGTATTCGTGCATTCCATTGTCAAACCAAGACGGTTCGGGCTGTATCAATACAGGAGTCAGCAGCATTCCGTCAGGTCTGTACGAGTCGATCAATGATAAGAATATCCAAAGATGCTCACCCTTGGGAATGTCTATTTGGCGCATTTATGGTGGTAGATTGAGCCATCTGGTGAGGACGTCACGCCTGGTTTCTTGTGCTGCACCAACCAGGGATATGTAAGATGACTTTGGCGAGAAGTTGGTTATGAAGTTCAGCGCACCGAACTTGATCAAATGGACAGTGCATGCGGCGTGAAAACAATAAAGAGGTTAGATTGAGTGTGTGGGGAACTTAGTCTGCCAATGTGATGTTAAAGGCAGAGAGAGTAGGGATAAGATTTCACAAACATGAGTTGGTTGGCAATCGACTCTTTATTAGCAATTGCGTTTGAGACGGCTGGCATACCGCCTACCTTTTCCTACCGGTAGACTCGCAGACTGCTCCGTGAAATTGCGGCTACCTTAGTGAGAATTGGGGCGTTCGAAAGACACTCCTGGTAGTAATTGACAGTGGAAGGACACGAGGGCTGGGTTTACGGTCTAGCCACTCGCCAAGGCCTTATATACAATTACCTAAAATGCCACTGCTCACCAACCAACATTCAAATTATAAATTATAGATATCAAAATGCTAAATAACTTATGTTCTATGCAAATATCACAACTACTGACAACTTGATCTCGACATAGATGCTGCAATGTTTGGCTTAGTTGGATGCTCCGCTCTGCAAACCAATAGCCCCACCGAACGGGTAATGACATATCGACGTCAAGTTCTCTTGAGAGAAGGAATTACATTGATGAATCAACGTACCTAAAGTCAATAATAATGCTAACCAGTTGGAATCGTCATTTGCCATTATTGGTACGAATGGCTATCATGCAATTATCTCAAGATTCATCTAACTAACTTGGGGCTGGCTGCTCTAGTCCACTTATTTGTATGAGCTAATCCCAATCAAGCAAATACCCCATGTCGTGATTTGAATCTGATTATAGCAATGTGGTGGGAGACCGAAAGTATCTGGAGCATCTAGTTTATCAAGGCCGAGTTTTCCCGCAGAATAACCCTCGCGAGGCAATCAAATAACTCAGCTTCTCGCTACTAGCTCTGAACAACCATCATCATTACTGTATCGCATAAAACCATTGGTCCGTCAAAATGGCTGCGAAATATCCCCAAAGAAAAATTGGAGATGATCTTGTATCAGCCCAAGGCTTAGGGTGTATGGGTATGAGCCACCAATATGCCTCATTTGGCGGCTACAATGATGCCGAATCTTTGGAGGTCCTCACCAGAGCTGCAGATCTGGGAATCACCTTTTGGGACACGAGCGACATTTACGGCCCATTTACCAACGAACTTCTCATTGGACGCTGGTTCAAAGAAACTGGTCGCCGCAATGAGATCTTCCTCGCCACAAAATTTGGCAACAGGAGAGTGGATGGGAAGAACGAAATAATCGGCACACCCGAATATGTAAAACAGGCACTGGCCGATAGCTTGGAGCGTTTGGGAACGGACCACGTGGATCTTTACTATCAGCATCGAGTTGACCCAAAAACACCAATTGAAAAGACAGTGCAGGCCATGGCAGAACTCAAGGCTGAAGGCAAGATTAGGTATTTGGGTCTTTCCGAATGCTCCGCGCGCACTTTGAGGAGGGCACACGCTGTTCATCCCATCGCTGCAGCACAGATGGAGTTTTCTCCTTTTGCCCTGGACATCGAATCGGAGCAGACAAGCTTCCTCGTGACTGCGCGAGAGTTAGGCGTCAAGATTGTAGCTTACGCACCTCTTGGTCGCGGCTTTCTCACTGGCAGCATCAAGAGCAGGGATGATTTTGATGCAAAAGATAATCGTCTTAACCACCCTCGATTCTTTCCCGAAAACTTCCCAGCCAACTTGAAGCTCGTCGAGACCCTGGCCGGTATCGCCCAAGAAAAGAACACGACCCCTAGTCGACTTGCAATTTCCTGGGCGCTTGCTCAAGGGGAAGGTCAGTGTTTCTTTTTCGCGTCGCGCTTTGACACATTTAATCCTAACACTGGCAGACTTCATCCCGATCGCGGGCACCAAGCACATTAAATACTTGGAGGACAATGCTGGCGCCATCGATGTCGAGATTACAAAAGAGGACGACCAGAAAATTCGAAGCGCAATTGAGAACATAGGCGGGACAAAAGGAGGCCGGTATCCTGACGCCATGTTATCTGACTGCTTCGGAGATTCTGTAGAGTTAGATGCCCAATAAAAGAGGAGAGCCATCCATTTTGCTGCCACCAATCTTATAGGTAAAGTAGCGCGAATAAGATATTATAAGTCTTATTTATAGCTTTGGGCGGTATTCTAGATACTCATCAAAATTGAAATGAGTTATATCCAACAAGTCTACCTGAGGCGTCAAATGTGATACTGTGGGCTGACTCGACGGGCTTGGAAAACTTGATAGTATAGATTTGCTCTCATTAAGCCCATGTACGTCATTAAAAACAGGCTGAGGTAGTTGAAAGTCGTCTAGCGCCCCGATAGCCGGTGCGAATTCCGACACATCGTCCTTGGCGGTAGCAATGGGTCCTCTGATGTGCTTTGTTGCGATATTATTTGAGCTTTGCATCGTTGTACCCGAGGGAAAGCGATTCTTGGTTCGCTCAGATGCCTCGACAGAACTCGAAAACCATGAATCCGGTGGTATTGAGTGAATTGTAGAAATGCCCCGTAATTCTGAGGCTGTGCTCTCCAAGCTGGGATGCCTAGAAATCTCTGGGGAGACCAACTGCTTTGTAGAAACCTGGAAGAGATTATCAAATGCATCCCAGACGGCGTTATGAATGATTCCTGACAATGTTCTTTCCAAGCCTTCGAACCGTTGCTGTACTTCTGGATTCTTGAGAATATTTTTGGTTATCTTGCTGATGGCCCTGTCTGGGACCTCCCGCCGCACAAAATTGATGTATTCAGCAAATGATTCTGGTTTCACAGCCTCTCTTGGAGTTTGGGGGTCATGGTCTGTGTGGAATTATCAGCAAGTTTGAACCCGTAAGTAAAATCGGTCATGGTCACACTCACAAGGTGATGGCACTTCATCATCCGGGAAGATGATCCTGTACATGTGTTCCCAGCGAGCCTCTTCCGAGAGATGCTGTATGCCTATCCTACTCTTGAGCCTTTTCTTTGTTTCATTATCTATCCCAATCATCGTCTTGGGACTGACAACTTCGCAACGCGCATCTTGACGAAGATGCTGTTTTAGCTGTGCTTCACCACGAAACTCCTCGAAGCACCTCTCGCAATGCAATGGGATCTGATGCTTCTTATAAATGTGTTCCCTGCTACTGTTAGACCTCATAATTGTCTCGGAAATGGTTTACGCGACACTTACTTGATGCGGCGTACCTCTAACCAACCCTTTGTGCAGCATGAATTGTGGAGGAGATCTTTCGGGTATCTTTTTGAGAACGGACATGCTAGTTCGCGTGGCGACTGAAATGCACGACTATTTGTCAAAATATCACCAACCCTGCGTCTCTTGCCTTGGTCGTCTCCATTCCCTCTGTCTGATCCACCGTAGAATCCTCTCTTTTTCCCTGCACCATCTTGGCTAGATGAGGGCCCAGATCCGGCACTAAAGGATGCTCCATAATTTGGCGTGCCGCCGCCGCCGCATTCTCCTGGAGAGCATGTTCTAATCCACTGTGCAATTCGATCAAGCACGAGTGACGAAATGTGATCTTTCAAAACCACTGCAGTGCGGAAGAGACTTACGTCGAGCGACGTAGCTGCAAACGTGTCGAAAAAGGATTCTTCTGTTTCATCCGAAAAGTCAGAAATGGAGTCGTTATCTGCACTAAGTTCGATGATTTCCGAGATGTCCGATCCAAGTCGATCTGTTACGGATGTTGCTGGGGTAATTTCCTGCACCCTCGAATCTGCAGACAAGAGTGACGGTGATCCCGTGGTGGTTTTCATTTCTGAAAAAGATCTGACCTCTCGGACTGAGGAGTGGGATTTAAGGGAGAGATGCCTCCGTACGCAGTTGTCTCCGGCACCCACACAATCGGGAATGGCATCATGGTGTGGACAGCCAGCATCTGAACATTGTTCGTCGATGATGCTCAGGCCCGATTTGTTGGCATTACCTATGTCCTTGACTGTGGTAGAGGCCATTTCAGATTGAAACGCATTATACTGTATCTCATCATCGGTTGATTTGTCCTGATGAAATATTTCTGGGATACGGCTTTCCCTGTTTTGCCGTTGCTGAGCCACCCAACCTGAAGTGGTAATCTGACCCGAGAGAGAGCTGTCCTGACAATTTATCAGGTCATCAACAGCTTTAGTCACTGACAAAAGGTCTGTAGACATGTTAAGCAGAGTGCTATCATCAAGTTGAACATCTGAGTGTCGGGTATTCGTTGTATTTAACGACGAGGAAGACATGGTTGGTTTTGCGATTGAATTACTTCGCATGTATACCGAACCCAGCCTAGGTGTGGTATCCCAAGTACTGGTTGCAGACGAAACAATGGAAATTGGTCTATCGAATATCGAATCCGGAGATCCAACAGAGACGGGGGTGGTGTCATTTGAAAATCTTCGCGAAAGAGGGTCTGGGGCAGAGAGGCTATCGATGGTCAAGCCTTCATGGTTATCTTTGAGGATACTGGTGATGGAACCTCTGTGATATGGGCGGGTAGAGGCTGTGGAAGCTTTCTAAATCAAGATTCATTAATATCGATTCCTTTGTATTGGCAAGGGTGGTGCATTCACTTACCCGGATGTTAATGGTTGGATCTTGAGAAATGCTTCCGGAGTTGGATACCGAATCTATAGCAATTAGCATGGAACGAATATGAGTCTGAAGTTGCACACATTTCATGAGATCGGGTGTTCTGGGTTGTGGAACCTTTGCCGATTGTGTCTGGGTGGCATATGGTTGAGGGAAATGGCTCCCAACTCCCATGAGGTCGCCTATGGTGGACACAGCGGCCCCTGAAGACTCTCTAGTGGTCGTTTCTTGTATTGCAGGTCCCTTTATAAAGGCTGTGTAACCCTTCAGCATCTTGAACCAATGCCGTGGTCCCTGATCCTTTTTGAAGGATTGTTCAGGGCCGGAGGAGATGCTTTCGCCCCCTGAAGTCTGTCTTAATCTACCTGCGAGGGGTGGACTTGAGGTCCTTGGAAGGTACCCTTCGGGCCCGTGCTCGTTCTGCAGGTGACTGGCGAAAGCCTCTTGGTCCTCATGATTCAAAGAGCTTTTATCTGATGCAGTGGAACTGAGTTTTGATTGTGATAGATTGTGTCTCAGTGTTGCAGATGCATCATATCCAGCCATGATTGGGGTGGGAGTCGGAGTGTGATTGAACCACTTGTCCAAGGGGCGATTGGCGTGTTGTATCGTTGAGGGATGGGACCCGGAGGTTCTAAAACGCTTGACTCGCTCCAAGTATTTCCTGCCATTGTACTTGATGTGTTTTGTGAAAGAAGTTGCTGAATTTTGCTCTGCATTCGGAGCGCCCGTAAAGTCCGACGCTGTAAGCGCCCATCCTAGGCGTCTCGGGGTTCCCATTGTTTGGTTGGCACGCTTGCGCCTTATTGCGGCTGGCTTTGGCGGCAGATGTCACTGTGTCAATGGGATCCACGTTTGAGGTAACGAGGTTTAAAGAGGGAAAAGTACAACAATTTTACTCGCAATGGACCGGGATGGCCGGTCTTAGGCAACGATATGCCTATGTACCATGACGCGACAACGAGGCGACGAGTCTAGCCATCTACAGCGAATGATGACCTCGGCAGTGGGGCCAGTTTTGCGCATTGCGCAAAACTACGCTCCAGAAACACCAAGGCGCATTTCTCGCCAGTAGCATAAAAAGTATTGCGGCGATTGCAAAACATTGCTCTCAATCAAATAGGCACTGCTGCCGTCGTAATATTCCAAAATTGCGAAACGAACATTAGTTACAGACTGGATGGGACCTACAAGAATATAAAAGAGATGATCAGTGCGATGAGCAAGCAGGAGGAAAATGAGGACCGTAAATACTCTCTCAAATAGCGATTCTATAACGAAGAATTCAAGTATCACACACCCACTATGCCCACTCAACCAGAAACTGCATCTATGGTGCTAAACTGCGCGTCCTGCTCCTCCTCTATGTTCCAGTGAGTGCAATCTGCAACACGTAGAGCCTCCATTTGTTGGGTAAAAACAAGGACTAACCTAACCAGTGGCAGCACCAACTCAGCCCACAACACAACTCAGCCTGTCATGTCGCAAATACTGTCACCAGCCATGTCACGCTATCTCTCTGAAGCGCCTTCAATTACAGAACGCCTGGCGTTTGCAGGCACAAAATGACCGTGGGCAGGATTGTGGCGGTGCGCTGTGCCAGCTGGAATCTGTACGAAACTGGAATGATGGTGGTCAAGATTTGCGCTTTTGCGGTACTTTGGATACTAGACTGTATAATAATGTAGATTTGATAATAGAAATGCGAGCCATGTTTTTGCTTTCATTTTTCTTCTCTCTTCCCAATTCACGTAGCAAAATTCGTGTTTGCGCCGGACCCACCACTTGAGCGAACTAATCGCGGCCGAAAAAGGCGTCGATTGGCGGCCTCCAAGGCTGACTTGGGCTCCGTGGCGGAAACTGTCTCCAATGCTAAAGCCAAGATGGTTTTGCTGACTAAAATATTACTTGATTGTAAAAGCACTGCCCGCTCTGATTTCGTGAGTTATATAGCGCTTACCGCTTCTCTTCGAGCTTGCAAGTACGCAAACGGCCAGTGGCCAGCCAGACTTAGAGACTAGTTTAATAGACAGCAGGTTCTCTCGGGTAGTTAGGCTTACTGATAAGTCTAGTCTTTTGTTTAGACTAATATTCTAATGCAACTTCGTAGTAACGTGAAGTGTTTTTGGAATGGGCAGTTATTGTATAGGATCCATTTGAATAAATAACATTGGTCGTAGGGTTGACTGAAATTCTTTGACCCTACTTTTACCACCTTGATTGATAAAGAAGCAATTGGGTAATCTTAGAGCAATATTGACAGTGTCGGCAGTGATCACGGGAGTGATAGTGATTGAATCCTGCCTTTGAGGGTATTCGTGATCGAGTCTTGGGTAAATGCCAAATATTGGAATACATTGATATTTCGACCAGAAGTTCACGCAAAGAAGTATATTATGATGGCGGATCCATGGGGGCAAATGGGTCGATTGCAGCTCCAATAAAAAATCAGGTTTATGCGCGTGTTTGTGTGATAATCTAAATCACAAGGTGTCAGCAGCCAGATTAATAGTATGTGACCACCAACTGAATAAGCAAGCCTGATAATTTCAATAGCCTGACTTGGCATGCCACAATTGTTCCAAAAACCTATAGATAGCTAGAGCCAGAGTGGCAACTGGGTCACAGCTGAAGATCGCGTCGGGACGGCACGTTAGTCAACACGCTACTTATTAGCCGGTGTGCCTCCACAGGCTTACCAACAGCAATGAGCGGGATCTCTTTGTCCAATTTGGGACTAAAATTAAATAGCTCAATGCATGTCTTGTTTGTAGCAAATTGCGCATGGAATAAATGATTTGTTTTTTAATCTTACCCACATGGTGAATCTGAACCGAATGAGGGAAAATATGGCGACAACCAGCGCCAGCGAACGAAGACCATTTACAGCCCGGGCCATCATAAGAGTGGGAACCACAACGAGCTGAATACCACCAAGGTGATATACAACGGTGCATTGTGCCGGCCAATAATTAAAAGCATAGGAATGTGCATTGCAAAGAAATGAGTCTGTATATTTAAATACCACAATCCTTATTATACCAAGTATGGGTCGTTAGGCACGCCTTGGATATCCCTTGTGGGTGCAACGCCGTGGTCGGCCTTGTTCAGCTAAAATTCCACACGATATCGGATTCAGAACAACAACATAGGAACTTTCAGATGCAGGAGAAAATTACGATGGTCTAGACTATCTTTCATTAGAATTGTTTAGTTAACCCATGAAGTCTGAATACTATACTATTTTGAGAGACACATTCTCGCAGGTTGCATACGCCTACAGCACATGAGCATTTTTGGTGTAAGCCATTTACGTGCACATTGGGCGCTTATTTCTTTGGCAATAACGCTTTTATCACACGATCAAATTCAGTCATACGTTGTAGGCAGCCTTAACAACTCTAACACGGTAGTGGTAATATTCTTTTTCTCTTGCTGCTGGCTGCAGGCCCAAACTAGCGCAGCTAGTTCCTAAACTATTGGTACACCCCTGTTAGCCCGCCACTTCCAATAGATTTGCTTCCTCCCCGCCAAAATGGCTCGGCCCAGCCCGTTCTCCCTCCGCATTGACCCATAAGCTGAGAGAGGCGTCCAGATGGTGAATGAGCGAGACCTCATGCATAAAAGGTAAATGGGTGCCCACTGCATGTCACAGTTTATATAGTAGCCTATTGACCCCCAGGAGACGTACGGTATTGAACTTGGACACCTCAGAGGACTACCAGTATTGCAAGAGCGTACCGCTACCATGTCCGACTCGAACAAGGAGGCGCCCATAGAGAAGCCTGAGGGAGAGGCCAAGGGAGAGGTCAAGGAGGAGCCTAAAGACAAGTCCCAAGCTTCACTTGCCTCCCTTCAAAAAGACGCTGTTTCCTCCATCGCCGCCGTAAGCACGCTGCTGCGAAATGCCATTGCCGCTTCTCTTCCAGTTGCACCGGAGCAATATTTGACCGTTGCGGTTCCCGGAACGGTTATTGACTTGGCTGATTACGAACAAGGAGGATCTTTTGTGTATGATGTTTCCAAACATGCCAGAACGCCAACAACTGTCAGACAGGCCGAGGCTGCTCTAGTCGATGGCATGATGCCGATTGCAACAATTATGGTGAGTTTAATAACAGCATAAATGGATGGACCCGCGTTTATACTTCGCAGATTGGAAACACAGGAAAGAGTGTTGCTCGCAGTTATTCGCGAGCTCTTGACGCATTGCTCCCGGCCAAAGCCACCATATCTAGTTCAGATGGCATCAGAAGCCCAGGAAACGTCAATTACGACAAGGCCATGGCATTTCTCACGCAGACTCAAGAAGGATCCGCGACGAATATAGTGGAGACTTATCGGCAAAAGCAACTAGCGTGGGCAAAGGAACGATCTACGTGGGACACCTCCAAAATCGAGGCTGAAAGTAAGTCCTCCCTATTTTTAATATCATAAGAAGTTTCCTCTCGGGCTTTCAGAAACGATGAGATCTTTGGAGATATGTCTTGTTAGACCGGGTTGCTGACTTGTATGCAGGGCGTGCCGCACAGCTGTATCCTCCTGGGTTTGGCCCAGATTACATCTCTAAGCAGAAGCAGTATATCAATGACTGGAACCAAGAGAACTACTACACATTCAAGGCCAGTGTACAAGGTGCCTGGATGGATTGGGTTGTCAACGGTCGAAAATACGACGTGGAATACAATTTTGGTATGATTGACATTGATTCAATCATGGGACGCATCGAATCCAGCAAAGAGTCCCTTCGAAATTCGACCATCCCCGATGTCAATGGCGCTGCTGAGGTGTACGGTGTTAGTCTCACTCCTAGCCGGTGGGCTACCTATTGCAAGCGCAAAGCCGAAGGCTGGTATGATCGTAATGGAACCTTTACCCTGGCACAGCTCGATAGCGAGATAGTTAGACTCCAGAGTCTCAAGGCCTCCTACGAGGTAGCAGACGGACTGATGCCGGCTGCGAAAGGTGGAACCATTTCATACCCCGTTACAGGCGCGATAAAGCCAACGACCAATCCGAACGACACTCGAAATACTCTCACTAGCAAGCTAGAGGATTTGTACAAGAAACAAGCGGCCCTTTCCGGTGCCATATACAACAAAGAACACCCTGCCGACAAGGCCACTGACGTCGAAAAAGCGGCAGCTAAAACTGCAGTTACAGATGCAGCAAAGGCGGTTGCTACCGCTCGGGAGGAGCTCAAGAAGGCAGAAGATGCGGACCGCACCGCCAGGCAGGCCATGAATGAGTACGATCGCATGGTTTTGAACGGAGAAACTCTTGGCAATGCGAAAAAATGGTTTAGCCAAAGGAAAGAGACGATCCAAAAAGAGATAGACCGTCTCACAGCGCTACGCACTACCAAGGCTGAAAAAAGTCCGGTCGATATACCTGTCATCTCAGGTGTGGTATCTTCAGTTGACACGGACAAGAAGACTCTCAGTGGAACTGAATTGGCTACCAAAGGCTCAGAGCTGGCCAATCCCATATTCAAGTCCATGCCTGTTGGTGGCCAGGCACTGGTAAATGCAGAAGATGCAGACCCATGGACTACCATCACATTCTCATACTCGGCATCTGATTTATCGAAGACACAGACAGAGTCTGAATGGGGTATGAAGGTAGGAGGCTCCGTCGGGTTCGGGCTCTGGTCGGTTGGGGGGTCTTATTCCCACGACGAATCTCACAAGTCCATGCAGGAAGACATGGCAGCTTGCGACGTTAGCGTTTCTTTCTCGGCTCTCGTTGTGAACATTAACCGCCCTTGGCTATATGGCGAACTGTTCAGTGACCCCGACCTAGAGGTTGCGGATAATGTCAAGCTCAGCCCTGGTCCACTGCTTCTCCAGCAATTGATCAGGCAGCAGAATGCTACTAATATTGCAACGTGGAGCCAATTTCCAGCCTACCCAACATCTTTCATCGTCGCCTCTGACACAACCATTGAGTTCACCGGTTCAACGAAGCACATAGAAGAACACTTTGACACTCATAGCAACTCGGGTGGGGCATCGGTTGGCTATGGACCGTGGTCCGTGTCGAGCAGCTTTCATGAGTCTGGTTCTCAGCAGAGTATGCAAGTTCACTCGACTGCCACAGGTTGCAAAATCACCTTCGGTGCTCCCCAAATCATTGCATGGGTCAGCCAGATCGTTCCGGCCCTTCCACGAAACCAGACTCAGAACTACAATCCTCTTACACAGGGAGGTGGCATTGCAGTGCCTTTGGGTACCGCATGAACCATGAAGTGAGAGCTATTTCAAGACGCAGGATCAGCAAGTGGTTAAGATATTTTTCTCTGTTAAGTAATAAAATTAATAAAAATAGCAAAGACTCCCATTGAAATAAAGTGAGAACTTGGCATGTCATCAGCTGTACCTCTCTAGATATCAGGCTGGAGCTTGGAAATACGTCAATAGGACGTGACGTCTAAGCAAACAAAGTACCGGATCAAAAATCATGTCTTCCGCGGGATTTACATTTGGTTCCACAGTGTCCCGTCTCATTTGAAATGCGGGTGAAACGGACGACTCCATCGGGGCCATTGTGTTGTGCAGTGGCTGGTGATTTCCGAATATTTGCTTTTTTCTGCGTTGGCATGGCCAAAGCTCGTCCTTTCTTCCGAATGTGCGGGGCCATGACACGACTTTCCGAAACCTAGATCCATCAAGATGGCCAATGCATCTGTCTCTTCCCGAGGTTTCAACAAGATTTCCCGCAAGAAAGATGGCTGTGAATTGAAAAGCATTGGTTGAGAATAACTAGAACAATTGAATCTCTGCTCCGTCAGCCAATGATGGCAATTGGATCGATAGAGCAATTGGCCCATCACGGTTGGGCATCGCACACGAGGCATTAATGAGCCCCACAGCATCTGCTATTAACACAGTGGCCAACGATTCTTGTTTCTGGTCTGAGCGCCGACGATTCCCGAAAGTTACGAAAATCGCAGGCCACGTATTGCAGTTAAATCGGGAACTAATGTCTCAATTGCCCTGGGGATTCAGCTGATGCGGGGATTGGCTGCCACGCAGCCCTGCAGACGCGGGAGACGTGGTAGATGTCCGATGAATGTTGTGCCTGACGACCTTGCGTTTATAGCGGCTCCTAATTTCCACGTCAAGGAAAGAAAATCTATATAAGTGTTCATTCCCTCGGCCTTGAAGTCAAAATCATCAACCAAGCAATCCAACACTCTCGACTCACTCACACCAACAAACACTTCAACTTTTCGATCTTTAGATCACCAACCAACAATCAAAATGTCTTCCCCCGACCAGCAGTTCGTTGTTCCCCTGCCTACCTCCACTGGCCTCTCTGCCCCTGCCGGTAAGTAGCTCATTCCTACACCATTAAAAAAATACAACAATTCTAATACAATCCAACAGGCCAGCTCCTCAAGGGTGCTACTGACGCCGAGGGCAAGCCCACTGCCGCTGCCCTCCTGGTCGGTGTCAAGCTCGACCTCGAGGCCGAGGTCCACTTGACTGCTCGTGTCAAGGGTGACTTAACTGTCGGACTTTACTAGGATGTTAAATGCATGCATGGCGTTGGGACGGATTAAGGGACATCCGATGGGTTCACGATAAAAATAACTTATGTCGATATGATCAAAACTAAGAAATAGAACTGGTTTCTATCTCCATTATAAATGTATGTTCGTGCCAGTCATTGAATGTGATTAACTCTGCAATTTACTTTGTACTATGGGTGCAGTAACAAATCCTCCGATAAATGTGCCCGTATCAAACTCTTTAAATCAATGGCAAATTGTGCAAAGGACTTTTTAAATAAATACTAATTCATTGCTCATTTCAATTCGTCAGCTTAACTATTGGCTAATGATTTGACCTTGGCGACATCCAATAGCTTGCATTGCAATGTAGAAAGGGCTGACAATGGCTCTTTTTCACAAGTTCGTCTCTGCTAAAGGTCCAAGGAGCCGTCAAAGCCCCGCATCAAAGCTGATCAGAGCAAGATCATCGACAGTGCAGCCAAAATAATTGGCATGCCACACATGGCAACCTTGGAAGCCCCACCAGTGACCGGAGGCACGGCCGAAGGCGTCGGGGTGGGTGTTGGGATGCTTTGGTTCTTGGGAGGCTTGTTTCCATCGAGACTGCAGCCAGAAATACCCAAAGAAGAGTTGACTGAGATCTGGAAGAGGCCCTCTTTAGAGCCCGCAGATGACACAACAATCTTGAGAGTCTCATCCTTGGTGGTCTTGACGGATAGCTCGGCAGGCCCATTCCCATTATCAGTTGTCGAGTTTTTGGCGACAACATCACCGCCGCCATGGCGCAATTCAGCGTCAAGGGTCTGCTTAGATAGTGAGGTCACGGTGAAGCGCAGCTTCTCGCCAGCGCTGGCTGAATACGAAAAGGTGACGTCTTGAGAGCCGGACAGTTTGGCAATGGTAATGCCGCTCAAAAGTGGCTGGTCTGCAGAAGACTTCTTGTCCAATGCAGTCACACCGTTGCCTAGGAGCAGATAGAGCCAAGGTTGAATGTTCTCTGCCTGGTCAAAGGACATGTATGTACCTCCTGTTTGGAGAATCGCTTGAAGGAGAGATGGTTCAAAGAAGGATTCGGATGGGGCGAGGAAGCCGAAGCTAACGCGAATGCCGAGTGAGTGGGCCTTGTTAATTTCATCGATGAGCTCGTCGACATTGGAGTCTTCGCCATCGGTTAGGACAACGATGCCGGACCGATCTTTAGTCGCGCCGTGTCCGGATTTTGTGAGCTCTTCAATGCCCTTGGCAACGCCACTGTGGCCTGGTTGGTCAACTGGTCCACATGAATCCTTTCTGATTCTGGGAAGGAAGAGAAATACTCACTCAGCGATCCAAGTACCGCCGCTGCTATTAATTTCATCGAACGACTTGCCCGCTTTGGCAGGGTCGCCGAGGGGATAGATCACGGCAGCATAGGAATCGAAGCTGCATAGCGTTAGTAAACGTGTCTGCGATGAACCAATGGCATAAGACAGGTGGCGAATACTTACTCCACGACGGCGACCTCGTCGGCGCTCTTACCCCCGGAAGCCTTTGCAGAAGACACAAGCTGCCCGTTGAGAGCCTTTCCAGCTGTGACCCTGAGGTCATTCGGGTCGGTAGTGAGCATTGATCCAGAAGAGTCGAGAACGATGGCAACCTTGCGGCCGCCATTGCTCGATGCCAGTTGGATCTTGCAAGTGTCTGCATCACGGCGATGGTTAGGAGAGGGCCAAAACCCTTCCACAGCCAGTGGGACGGTAGCGAGGGAAAAGAGAAGCGTTTTCAGCATCATCTTGGTTGGTTAAATATGCACAATCCAAAACGAATGGATCCACAAGGGAAAAGCGAGAGGACCAGGCAGGTTTGATGTTTAGCAAGAAACGAGTCCGCTAAATTGTGTTGGCCTTTCAAGTAAACTGGGAAATCAGATTTGAGGGCCCAGTGCCTTTATATTCCACACCGAAGTCCATCACGGCACTTCGCCATCGGTAGGCATCTGCCTGCAGTTCGTCCTGGATCTAGGACCTCTATGGCGTTGGGCTGAAATGCAGGTACTATGCCCATTCATGGATTGATAGCCAATGATGCAATCAAGATGCAGGTTTGCTTTCTGAATGGACTACTGACAAACACCATTCAAGCGCGATTTCCCGCCATTGAAGCGGCAGACTGATCAACAGAAAGCGCACAGCCACCGGTAGGGCTGAAATAAAAGCGACCCCCCAAGTCTGTGGCGTGAGGGATGATTGGCTTGACATCGCCGAAAAGTTCACTATTCTGTATTTATGCTTGTTTTTGGCTCCAGCCAACGCCCCGCGCGTCTCAAGCTTTAGCCACAACTGTCTTGATTGGACCCTTGACGCAGAGCTGAAAACCAGCCCGGACACCTTCGTCACGGCGACTACCAATAAGGCCTTTTAACGTCACCTCAAACACTAAAATAGCGTCTTTGTGCATGATCGTCCAAGTGCCGGGCCTGTGGTTTGGGTGCCTGGGCAATCAGCTTCCCCTGGAGTTGACCGCGAAATTACATCCACACTCTTGACATGACAAGCATCTAATGAGATCGAGACGCTTCCCTCTCCCAGGCTTATTCACATATTCACCTAAGGGATTATCAAGGCAGATTTTATACATGACATGGAAGTGCTGCAGGCCGTGAGAGCGGTGGAGGAGCTCAAATTCTCAGTGCCTGACGACCAGTATCGCTTTGACCGCCAGTTAATCTGACAAGGGTGATATTTGGCGTCGCACATCAGGTACCCAAGCCACAAGGCTAGAACTATAGATGGGGTTGCATGAGAATGAGTCTTTTAGTGGTGTGCATGTGCCCTGAGCCAACTCACATCGTTTGGGGTTGCGAGGTACCTCCCTCGCAGTGCTATCACTGCTAAAGTAGCTCACCTCAAAGTGAAGGGTGGCTTAGGAGCACCATGCGACTTTGCACAGCGAAACAAAGGAGCCGTCGTTCATGCCCCGCTTCGAGGTTGGTCAGGGTAATCCTTCAAAGCTGTTCCCCCGCATTTGTAGGTGTGTGCACCGTTTCTGCGCTCGACTGCCAATCCATGTGATTGGTCAATTCGCTGCTCAAGTTGATCTCTTGACAGAGGTGGACGAGATTCGTGCTATGAGATAAGCAGGACTCAAACACCCAATCAGGCAATGGTGCCTTTTTCCGAGGTCCAGGAATACGAGATAACGGTTTTGTGGTGGAGCCATCACACGCAATTCAACCTTGGCGGGTCCACCGGAACATGTGGATGAGCGGCACTGAACAAATCAGAGTGTCATTGATGACATTGAAGCCAAGACGCACAGTCTGATGCCGCACAGTCTGATGCCGCAAAGTAAGATGGGACACGGAGGGCCACTGGTGCCTCCAGGTCCAAGATGGTCCTTCTTGAAGGTAGCTGTGATAGCGGTTCTCGCCGCCGCGCTAATCTTGGGCTTTGGGCCACGCCATCTTCCCCATCGTCGGCAGATCCACGACCACGATCCCGGCCTGTCGCAGTCGCAACAAGACACCCTTCGTGAAGCATTTGCACAATGTGAGTCCTTCCGTCAGCAATCTCGCCCAGCGATCGAGGCCCGCGAGCTGCGTTCCAACCCACGTTGGGCATCATCTGCGGTGCAACACGAGCCCTTTCTCCTGCGTAACGCCACTCTATTCAACGGAGACGACTTTGTCACTGGATCTGTCGATATCCTCATCGAAAAGGGCGTCATCGTCTCGGTGTCTCCAGCTCCGAGCCATGCAAACGTGCCTTCATACAACTTGCATGGCAAATACGTCACTCCCGGCCTGGTAGATATGCATGGCCATCAGGTGGCCACGAGCTGGCCTGGGGTGCCTGACATTGACGATGGCAACGAAATACACCCCGCGACAGGGCCCATCACTCCGTTTCTCCGTGTCCTCGATTCCTTCAAAGCTGAAGACCTCGCGGTCCCCATCATAGCCTCCGGTGGCGTCACCTCTAGCCTAATCCTGCCAGGGTCGGCAAACATAATGGGGGGCGAAGCCACACTGATCAAAAATAGACTAGGCAGTGGTCCATATGGTGAAAGTGTGGTAGAAGACCTTCTTCTAGAGAGAGGTGTACCAGCAGCTGAGAGGCAGCGGTATATGAAAATGGCATGGGGCGAGAACCCAATAACAGTGTATGGCCATACGCGAATGGGAAATTCTTGGATACTTCGCCGGCACCTCAGTCGCGCTAAAGCGATAAAAGAGAAGCAAGACAAATGGTGCCATGCTGCTGAGAAAAAGGTGCCTCTCAATGATTTAGCTGCATCAATGGAAAGCCATGGCATGACCGGACCTGAGGCCTTGGAGCTTGAATCAACCATTGGCGTTCTCAGAGGCAATATCGCCGTGCATGTGCACTGCTATTTGAGCAATGACTTTTCTAGCCTTCTTCGCATTGCAAAGGAGTTTGGTTTTCGCATTTCTGCTTTTCATCATGCTCTAGATGCCTGGAAGGTCCCACACCTGCTCAAGGAACAGTACATCTCATCCTGATCACACATCTGACCAGATGGATGGCTGACGTCATACTAGGAACCTTACTGTCGCGACATTTTCCACTTTTGGTCTGTACAAACAGGAAGCCTACAATGCCAATCTATGGGCTGGAAAGATTTTGGCTGAAGCCGGGCTTCCTGTAGCGTATAAATCTGTGAGTATTGCAAGATTTCGATGTCTTTTCTTTGAGAGATGATTCTAACCAGTGACTTCTTCCGTACTCATAGGATCACTGTTCAAGTGAGTTAAATGCAAAATATTTGATGTGAGTAATTATTTCTTTCCTCATTCTAGAGAAAACTGCCAGGGAATGGCTATTTCGCGAAGCATGCTGAGACTCTCAGGTTCCAAGCTGCTACAGCACATTCTTTTCACCTTGAACAAATTCAAGCCCTACGCTCAGTTACCAGCATTCCATCCAAATCTCTTGGAATAGACCATCGCGTTGGATTCGTTCGGCCTGGATATGATGCCGACATCGTCGTATGGGATTCGCATCCGTTGTCTCTTGGGGCAACGCCCATGGAGGTTTTCATCGATGGGCTTCCAACACTGCCAGTAAGTAAATTGGAAGATGCACCAGTGCACCATGGCGATCCAAAATGGCGGCCTATTGCATCCGCGCAAATGAAATCGGAAGTTTGTGACGGTTTAGCCGGAGCCGAAGGCATCGTCATCAATGGAATTCGTGCCTCCTATCTTGCTGCAAATTTTTCAAATACCCTTGCAAATCTCAGTCTAGTCATTAGAAACGGCCAAGTCGCGTGCTTTGGTCTGTGTGATGCGGAAGTTCGAGGAGACGCAAAAGTAATTACGCTGGAAAATGGTTACATATTGCCTGGTCTGACTGCAGTTACCTCAAGTCTTGGTGTCAATGAGATTGCATTGGAACCAAGCACTGGAGATGGAAGCCCCAGCCCCAAATATGATGCTTCTTCGCCAGAGAAGCTTGCTTATACCAAGTACGGTATCCACTTCGCTGGCAAATCCATTGACAGAGCCAAAATGGCTGGCATTACGAAAGCTGTAACTGGGCCCCTCGCATCGTCTGATTCTGGAAGTTTCTGGGGCGGGGTGAGCGTAGGTTTCAGAATTGGCCAGAATATGACCATTCTGGACGGCGGGATCATGAAAGATGACGTTGCCTTGCATCTTGCCGTGGGCCAAGTCTCGAAGGGTAAGATAATTCATCCCCGCTCTCTCTCTTCTGGTTTTGAGACTTACTAACATCTGACAGGCACTGGAACGACCCCAACAATCTCCATGGCAATTGGAAAAATCCACGCGCTCCTTCGAGAAGGAAGAGGTGTGTATGGCTTGGCTGCAAATGGGACGATTCCGCTTGTGGTAAGGGCTGATAATATGGTGGGTGAATATCTGTTTGCATGCTACACTTCATTGCTGACTGTTGGCAAGTATGACATTCTACAATTGATTCGAATCAAGCGAGAACATAGACGCATAAATCTTATTGTTTTTGGAGGTGCTGAAGCGCCAGCTGTAAGTTTGGGAATGATTGGTCATTGTGCCGCAAACTAATCATCCTTAGGTCGCAAATGAACTAGCTGAAGCTAATATTCCAGTCATTCTAACCTCAACAAGAGGAAGCCCTGAAACATGGGAAATTTCCAACATTCTCTCTGGCCCTCCCTTGACTGAATCATCTGTTCAAGTGCTCCAGAAAGCTGGGGTGCTTGTCGGGCTCGCCATCACGGGGCTGGGCGATTCGCACATACATAACCTGCTGCTTGAGGCGGCCTGGGCAGGAAAGTACGCTGGCTTATCGGCCAACGAGTCAGTCAGCCTCGTTACCAGAAATATCGAGAGCATGTTGAAATTTAGTTCAGTCGAGGATATGGTTGTATTTGAAGGCAATCCTCTGGAATTCGGTTCCAGCGTTGTTGTTTCGATTAATGGGGAAACTAACAAGATTCTTGAGTGCTGGCCTACAGCTACATGAACATACGACGTCGATGCGTATTTGCATTTTAAAGATATTTAGTTTAGCGACTATATCTTGATAATGCTCAAAAGATATACTAACACATCAAACTTCGTGCATTTACGTTCCGTAACCTGTCTTCCCTCAAGACTCTCTGTTACCCTAGAGGCCATACGTGTAACTCGATATCCCACAGCGATGAAGATACACACGGCTCCGATTCCATTTCCCCTAAAGCTTAAGGTATGCTACGTAGTATTCTTGAGGGCCTAGTGCTGATCATTCTTTGTTATCGGAGCAATAATTTGATAATCCAAAGGTCAAGATTGTATTAGAATGCCCATCCGAGTTTACCGCTCTAGCCATTTTATGCTTTGATGCATTACTATGCGCAAACAATTCTCGAAAGCACCCAGCTCCAAGTCTAGGTCACAGGGCTGGTTTTTAGCCCATAATTAATCTTTGTGGGAAAACTTTGTTGTAAAGAAGCATAAACATCTGGGTTTCAGATTAAAATAAACTTGGTTTAGAAAGCGAAAATTGTTGGGGAACAACGATTTAAAGGATGTAATCATAGCGCTCGTACTATCGCCTTACAACCAAATGACCGGAAACTGACCTCGGATGATGCGCATATACCCGCAGGCGTTCACATCAGACCCTGAAACGAGATCCTGTCACGACTAGATCAGGTTAAAGCAAGCCGAAACGAGTCAAAGCGGGCCCAAAACCGGTCAAACTGTCCAAATTTCAAGCAGATCAAAGCGCGGGGATAAAAACGGGCATTGGGGTTCAATTAAGATTGTGTAGAGGTTCGTCTCGTCTGTTCGTTATCTGAAACTTACTGTGGCCAATGCATAGTGAGTCAGCCCTTCAGCCGCTTCAATCTTTGACACAGTACCAAAACATCATAATTATTAAGCCGAAATCTAAATGTCCAAAATTTTCAAGTCTTTAGTATTCTAAATGTACCAAATCATACCGTGATTTAGAGTTCTCTAAAGTTTAAACTAAGGAGTTTGTGAAACAATCTGGTCAATTCCTAGGCTCGGGATATATGGGTGAGATCGCTTTGCGCAGATAATGTCAGTATCATAGACATGTACACTTCATACTTTGAAGCAGAGGTGTTATCTAGAGAACAAATTCTATATAAGTAGCTCCTTCTGTTCCTTGGAAAGAAAGATCTATCTCCATCCACCATTACAGTCACATCAAAGATTCTCTCTACATCATCAATCAGTGATACAAATACCTTGAAGGCTGTCAAAATGAAGTTCACAGTAAGTGGTTAAGATATAAGAATCTGATTAATAGCAGCTAACATCGCTTCTAGCTTGCTACTGTGGCTCTCGCCCTTTTCCCAACTCTGGGATGGTCTTGTGCTTCCTATCACTTTTGTGTTTGCACCAACGTCGGCGGCGGCTACCATGAAGCAGCTACTAGATCAACTTGCCCTCGCATGCACGGATCAATCGAGAATGTTAATGGCCGCCCAACCTGCGTATCCAGAGTCGCTTCTGCAGGCATTGCTGGAGCCATCCCCTTGAGCATGAGCAACTGCCGCTTCCGCGAAATCTGCGGAGAGTATGGTGCTACCGGCGACTCTGCCTGCTCTGGAAAGACCTAATAAGCATGCCGATGGGTAGCATAAAGAAAGAACAAACTGGAGGAAAGAATGGGAATCATGTTTATGTGAGGGTTATCTGGAATAGCTCTTGCATGACAGGCTTCAGGCTAGTTAGAGCATCACTCAAACTTGATTACAATATACTATTCTTCTCATCTACTCTTCTTTCAACTCCTAGCCTCATGACACTTAATAAATATCATCGACGGATTATGCGACGGTTACTCAATCACGATTGCACTCGTGTGTGCAACACTGTCATAACATGGCGATAGGGGACAGTCCAGTTCGCAACATTGTAAAATCAAGATTAATCAGAATCTGTAGATCCTCAAACTTTGATTTTAAATTACGAACCTTCTGGTATATTTTAAAAGCATTCACAGATTTCCGCCATTCTGGTGTTGTGAGGCGGGCGCACTACCGATTTGTCAGAGTGGGGTAGAACAAGGCAAGAGGACAAATTGCTAATGTTGGCTCCTATTCAAACCAGAAAATCTTAATTTCTAACAAAAATTTCGCAAACCAGGAGATTAGTGATTTTTTACCCTGCATTTTTCTCGGCTAATTCGCCCATCGGGTTGAGAAACGTCTTGCAGTTTTTCAGTTCGGAGCTGGCACCAGTCTGATTTGTCATCCGACATTACGATTCTGTTTAGTCAGCAAGTAAAATTTCGTGACACGCATCGCGTGAACACAATCAATGTTGGCAGATTCAAAGATTCCATATTCCGTTCGGTTATATCTGAAGTGGTTCTTCGCGTTCAATTTTTGCATGGAAAACACACGCGAGGGAGAAAATTCCAGAGATGAGGGATCATCTCCAAAGCGCCAAAAGCTGCGAGGGGGTCGGGGTCGCAAGCGTGTTCACAGTGCGGCCGATTCATCCGCAGTTGAACAGGGTCAGATTATGACGGAGGCTCCGATTAATCAACAAAAAGATGGCACGATATCGCCGGAACGAATAACTCGTATTTTGGCGCATTACAAGACCTGGAGAAGTAAGGCGCGACCGACAGAAATCTTCTAATCCCGCAATTAACCAAATTCACAGATCAGGGCAGTCCCCGTGATCCTCATTGTTTTGAATGCAAAAAGGGCGGAGATTTAATTCCTTGTGATACATGCCGAAGGCAGTATCATGAGGCTTGCAAACCAGAGCTCAACGCTGTGGCTGTACACGATGGTTCCACTCTTTGGTATTGTTGCGTCTGCGTGAAATTCGGATGGCACATTACGCCTCCAACATTAACACCTCCAACTTCACCCAAGTCGACAAGTATTGAAGTCGTACCCATCAATGATGATTCTCGCCGGCCAGTCGAAATAGAATCCACTCAAACCTCTTCACGACAGTCACCAGTAACCAGCCAGGACCCTCTCCCCTTACGAACACCTGCCACCAATACAAGAAGCAGGCGGCAGCAGAAAGCCACAGCAGCACCCAATACTACCGCCTCAGATACCACACATCGCAAATCGCGGTTTAATACCTTGCCAGAGGAAGTAGATTCTGCACTCACAACTTTATACCGCGAACTCGAAAATATCCCGTTCTTACAGAAAAAAGTAACCGACCTAGAGTCCGAGTTAGCACGCGTGCGTCAGGTGCTTGACATGCAACGAAACGAATTGACCATGGCACGGAGGATGGCTGAAAAATCTCGCATTTCAGATGCGGAACTACAAA
Organism: Calonectria hongkongensis; assembly: GCA_017140755.1. Classification (NCBI taxonomy): domain Eukaryota; kingdom Fungi; phylum Ascomycota; class Sordariomycetes; order Hypocreales; family Nectriaceae; genus Calonectria; species Calonectria hongkongensis. The sequence continues at coordinate 1,802,207 of JAACJA010000009.1, forward strand.
AGCTCAGAGCAGAAGCAGCGACTAAGCAAGCTGCTGTTGACGAAAACGAAGAACTAAAGTCGAAGAACGCAAGTCTAGAATCAGAGGTGGAAACCCTTCGAGGTCAATTGGAAATATCAACCACCACTCTCCAGGAATGGAAGCAGAAGTTGTCAAACATGATTGGAAGTTGAACAATACATTTACTTCAATATTTATGATTAGGATCAGATTATGGGCATTGGCATGGTCGCGTTAATTGTTGGCAACGTCATCATTCAAGCGACGGGGCCATGAGCTCTACAATGTACGTAATTAATTCACGCGTGCACTCAAGACAAAGATGTGACTTTTTTGGGATGGTTAGATACTATTTTCAGCCTATGAGATTAATATTCCATGTGCTTCCAACATCATAATGGATTCCATCTCATCAGATCTTTGCGGATGTCTCGTTCTCCTTTTGGGCTAGGATCCATTGCTCAACAGTCATAACCTTGTCTACAATCATCGGCCAAATGAGATGAACAGCTACATCTTTGGTCTCAGTAGAGAAGCCAGCAGTTCCATCGGACCTTGATGAATGTTAGCTGACAAAAAGCAAAGAGGGGATAAGAGAGACTTACAGAAGCGTGACATGGTAGCCACTGGTCCCAAGATTACACCTGTCAGTTAATGGCTCATAGAGGGAAATATACAGGTAAATTCCACTTACAGCTCTCTCGCATATCTTGCTGTCGACTCTAGGCACGTATTCGCCACCATGCCTGTCATTACCAAATGCGTAATGCCACGTTGGTGGAGTTGGTAATCAAGATCAGTGTTGGCAAATCCACTAATCATCGGGCGCCGACCATTAGAGAGACGAAAACAGAGTTCACGGCAGAGCTTACCTGCTATTCCAGTGATGAGATGCAACCACGTCACCATTACCCAAAACATCCGGTTCCAGGCCCTGGAAAAACTCAGCTCCCCAACTGCCCACCTCAAACACCTTGGACTTCTGTAGCCTGGAAGTCGACGTGTTCATTCGCTCCCAGCCCATGTAATTTCCTTCCTTGTACTGTTGGTGCATCGCATAGTAGATAGGGATCTTATGCTTGCGTGCAGCAATCACAAGCTCCTTGAGGTGAGTAGTTGTGTCGGTAGCGACGAGGGACTCTTTAACGACAGGGTACAATTTGCCGTCGGGGTGAAGGAAATCATTGTAGGGGTCAATCAAAACAACGGCAGTACGTGGGGAGGGCATGTTTTATTATGGAATGAAGGCTCGGTTTGTGAGTGAATTAAGATGGTCAGTCTTTCGAAAGAGGGTCAGCACTCTTTTATACAGTCTCTGAACGAGCGTTGTATTCGAGCTGACAAATTTGAGGTCCCAACACTTTGCTAGCCAGGAGCCTCGGTCATAACGACTGCTCTATTACTTTAACGCCGAAGAAAGAGAGGCTTTCTTGCTCAGTGTGCATCAGACTAATGCATGAGCCCCAGGATTATGTTCTGTACCATCATTGTTCCCATAGGCCATGATGCCATGTCTCCACCACCACATCGGCGGCCGGCTACCTGATTGGTCAATAACGATGACAAATTTGATACCAGTAACCTTGGCCTCCACATCGTTTCGTTGAGCATGCTGATGACAAATTTGTCTCACCCTCAACCCCTCACGAGAAGAAACACTTTCATTCTCATCCGAGCCGAGGAACACTAACCAGACCAATCAGCAGGCGTCTACGGCACTGGAGACAAGCAACCATCACCTGACATGAAATGTAGGGACAGAAGTGGAACCTGGACCACCCGAGCAAATCAGAGTTGCGTAGGGACAAATACGGAGTATGACGCACAGCAGGCACATACCAGCAGTATATAAAGGGCAGCCCGCCCGACAGTCAACGAAGTCGACAAAAAACAGAGATTGTTTTGCTCCAACACAGCAATTCCGGCAGGAAGGCAGTAGAGACAGCCGTTGCACGGTAGAGTAGCTCTTTGATACTCTTTTTTCTAGGAATTCTGTAATTGGCATCCCACTTTGTGTAATCAGCATCCTCAATGTGGCTGAGGGTCATTAGTAGGCCCGTGATAGCCAACGTCAGCGCTCACACACAATTTACTAGGGAAACTAAGACAGCAACTATCCCAGCGCGACACCCCTACCCCCCTTAACGCATTCCACACCCGCACACAACAACAACAACTATTAAAGTTTTTGGTAATAATAGAAGCCCTCTTCAAGCTATATTTCCCCTTATATAAGGAGGCCTTCTAAATAGTTAAGATCATCACTAAGAAAGAAAAAGCCCACTTTATAATATACCAAAAACGATCCTCTGCTACCGACCCATTACATATTATTCTCTATTGCGCCTAAGGCTACCCTTCTATCAATATATAATATTAAATATATTCTTTAAAGAGGTAGAAGGGCTATATATAAATATTAGGATGCCTATATTACTTAGTGTTGTAGTAGTGGCTAGATTAGTATTAGGTTATTAACTTATCTATTGGGAAGAAGCTTTTTGATTATAATTATAATCTTATTAATTATATTATTATATTAGAATATTAAAAAAGAGTTATTATAAAGTTTAAAGATAATATAATATTTTTATAGAATTTGGGATTATAATTTATTAATATTTTCTTTAAGATATAGTATTGGACTAGTAATAAAGCTTATTATATTACCTATTTTAATATATATAATCTTATATATTATTATTACTATAAGGAGTTTATTAGTTAATTTTCTATTAAATAGTTAATTAATTAATTAAATAATAAAGATAATTACTTCTTTACTAATCTCTATAATAATAATAGTTATATTTTCTACCTCTTTATTATCTCTAAAAGCAAGATTAAGCTATATACCTAATATTATAATATTCTTATTTATAATAGTATATATAAAATAAACTAGTTTAATATATTATTTTTTAATATATATAAAATAATCTTATTAAAGTAGACTTTTTATATTATAGCTATCTTCCTTAATAGCAAGATTAAGGCTTAATATTTATAGGCCCTATACCAATTTATTAAGTTAATAAGAAGGTTTAAAATCCTGGCCTTACAAGCAATTATAATTAATTAGGAGCTTACTTTAATAAGGGCTATAATAAGATATCCTCTCCTTAATATTATACCTTACTTCCTATACCATTAGCATATTAATAAGAATATTCTAGCTAAGTGCAAGTAGCATTTTCCTAAGATAATAAAGGATCCAGAGACTAGAGCTATACAACAGGCACTAACCTTCTAAAAGTTCCTCTAAGCTTGGAATAAGGTTGTAAATAGCAATACAGTCATTAAATTCACCTCAACCTTAGCATCTTTTAAAGATAACAATCATCTACCTCAAGCTATTACATATGTGTCATGACCCATGCACGACCCTACAGGAGACCAGGCAGTAAGCCACGGCAGAACCTACGTAAACCCACATATTCTAGCCAATTAGATTAGGATCACTTAGATCATAGCGTAAGCCAGTATAATCCAAGAAATAGATCATCAACGGGAATACAGATCACCAACGTGAGCCCGTGAGCCAGTACAAGTATATAGATGGATTAGTTCCAACAGCAATGATGGAACCGACCAGCTTTCAATACAACTTGGTTACCTCAATCTACTATTAACTATTACTAGATATAATACCTGTAAAGAAACCTATTACTTAATATTATAATAACATGCCTGACTTCTCTGCTAATATAAACCCTATTGACTCTGATTAGTTTATTACAGTTGGGAATTGACTAGACCATTATAATATGCCCTTAATATATAGATTAATCCATAGAAAGAAAAGATAGTCTATTATTATATTAATTAATATTATTATTTTGGCTACTCTACAACCTTAATTATTAAATCACTTTATACTACTATTAAAAGGATTATTCTATATAATACAAATAATCTTACTACTATCTTTATAAAGCTAAAGATATTCTAGCTTAATTAGATAGTAAATATTTAAGGTCTTTAGGCCCAAAGACAATATAAAATATTAACTTTCTTAATATAACCTTTATATACTCTTATCTAAGATTATATTTCCTCTATTACAATAAACCTTATTAATACCAAAAAGAAGACTTTTAGGCAAAAAACACATAGATTAAAACAGCCATACCTTAATTGCCCAATCTCTATTATACACAGCATCCCATACCATTATATTATTTAAAGGAAGTTAAAAGACAATAAGCCAATTCAACCTTATAAAATTAATCCTTTTTAATATTAAAATAGAGCATTAGCTTAAGCAAACATATCTACTATAAAAGGTCCCCTCAATCCTCTAATTATTAGCAGAAAAGGCTAGCCAAAAGGAAGTCTTAGGCTTAAAAAAAGTACCAGCATTAATAGCTTAAGGCATAACCCTATTTTCTTTAAGAGAATTAAGGCCTTTAAGTAGGCTAAGGCAACTATATTTAATAAAAACACCAGACTTTCACCCTTACCAATATTATAGCCACTGCCTTTATCAGCTCTAATAGCTATTTAAACAACTAAGATATTATCTATAATACTAAGGCTTTAATATTTTAAGTCAAGCAATTTATATAAACCTAGAACCATAATGCCAAGGTCATATTAACAAATCTAAGCCTAACTTAAAGATATTTATAATAATAATAATAATAATAATATAAATATATTAAATAATAATAATAATAAATAGAATAATAATAGAATTAACTTTAATATAATAGAACAGTTAATATAAAAACTAGAGGGCTTATAATACTAATTAGAAAAGAATAATAAGGAAATTTATAGCTATATTAAGATTATTAACTTATAGGCAAGTTACAAATAGCTTTATATAATATTGGTTATTTTAGTATTAGAGAAAAATAGGATTTAATAATATAAGGACATTAGATTACTAGAAAAATAATTAGTTTAATTGTAAAACGCCGGTCCCGGAGGTAGTAGCTAGTCGTGGCTAAGTCAGCCACAATTGAGGATGCTGATTACACAAAGTGGGATGCTGATTACACAGTTCCTTTTTCTATTCAGTCCAGGCAGGCTGAATGTGTACATCATGACTACGGAGGCTTTGCTTGATGTTGGTCCTATTTTTACTGAACCACTGGACAGTGATGCTTCATTGGACGATGAATGTACTTGTCGTTGCGAGCATGCGGCTTGCATTTCTCCTTACCAACAGCCATGGTGTTGTCGTTGGTATATGCTACAGTGGGCAATGAAGCCCTCCCCTCGTGATGGTTCACCTCCGCTTAGTCGTAGGTTCTTTCGGGAGAAAGTGCAACAGGCAGTACAGGATAGCTCTTTTGAGTGCTGGGGCTCTACTCATACGGACGATGATGTAGTGTATTATCGGGTACTTGTGAAGCAAGAAGTAAGTACGCCGTCTAGCGTGAAAGAACGCTTAGCTACACCGTGGGAACTTTTCCCTGGTGAGACATTTGAACAGGGTGACTGTCTCATACAACCGTTTCGTTGTTGTAAGGAACGTCTAAGAGAGGAAGTACCAGGATGGATTGCAACCATCCAACGAGCAAATGAGGCTCTATTTGGTAATAAATTGCTAAATGAATCCTTGCACCAAGAGATGGAAAAATTTGGTATCGACAAGGTGCAAATACCTTGATGGTATATATATAGATATAGATATTGTAATGGAGAAAAGGCAGTACAGTTGTCTTATTTTAGTATACTGCCCATATGATCAATGTAATGTAGTACAATGGAACTATCTTATGTAGTGCAATGTACATTTCTTCTGTAAAGAGCAGGCGAGTCCTGCTCTCATGTATACCGTATTTTACCCTGCAGGCCGAAACACCAGACATAGACCCCTGGCAAACCGTAGATGCACCTCGTGATAGCCTCATCCACCGTAGTAATAACGAACCCTAACCCCACCTTCGGTCAACAACAAACCCGAACACTAACCCATGTAACACTTCCATTCCATTCCAGTATTACCAACAGTCATTTCCAATGCCGTTAGGCCCGAGAATGGAGTTATTTTCCCGGGAGCATGCGGAGGGGAGCGCCAGCTACCCGAGCATACAGCGACCCATCACCCAACTCCCCCGAGGGCTCACCCCCGGCGTTGGAGATCCCCTAACCCTAACCACACCTTCGGTGTTGTACTGACCCTAACACTATGGACGTTGTCCGTATCCTCCCACCTGCTGCGCAGAGGTCGATACTGCCGGAGTAAATGTTTTTGGGGAGGTTATCCGTTCCTCCCCTCAACCCCCGTGAAGGGGGCCTCGTAGGTTCGTCACTGCTGGTGTGACGCTACGCTTCGTGACTGCGTGCACTGCGCTGTCGCTGTTCCACTCTGTGAGCAGGGCTCACTTGCCCGTTGGGGCAGGGCGGTTCCCATGCGGTCCCTTACTAGGCTGTACAGCAGCCGTCTAATAACATTGGTTTAAGTGACCCTATGGCACATATACATTTTAATATGGGTGTCATATAGCTTGCTATGGTACAGGAATGAAATGGATGTACTTCCCGCCTTTAATTAGGTGAAGAGTGACAACGATGATCCGACAGTTTGTAAGAACATGAGTGAGGGACGAAAACTCATGGCACACCAATAATATCCAAGCAAGTGGAGACGAGCTAGGATAACCACATGATCAATCATGTAAGGACAGAAGCGGAGCCCTGTCCAAGCAACGAATCAGGAGGAGTTGGCTTACGCGGGGGACCCGAGCCGCAGAGAGGTATAAAGGGCAGTCCTTGCCCTCGGTCGGAGACAGCACACACAGCGTAGTTTCCCTCCTTCATTCTTTTCCAGCAAGAAAAGGGCCCGGCAGTGGCACGTTGGAAGGCACCAACAATTATCCTTCTCTACAGAGTGTAGAGACATTTTCCCGACAATGGTTGTCAGGCATTTAGAGTTATGTGACGAAGAAGGCCTTCGTCCTTTGCCATTAAATCTGACGGACCGGAAGCCCATGAAGAAGAAGAAGAGGCCGCGTAGTACGCGCCAATTAAAACTACAGCTGTTAAAGATGAAGTTGGGCCCAGACTTCATTAGTCGCCGCCCTGGACCTGGCGGGCGATCGTTATCGTACCTTTCCTCAGGAAATTGTATCACCTTAGCCAATGTGATCTTTGGCGCAGATGGATGGCAGTCATCCATTGTTGACGAGCATATATCTATATCGAAGGATGGAGATAAGTATTCCTGTGACGTTAGAATGCGTAAGAAGGTGACTGTGTTTTGGGATGAACACAGGCAAACATCCCAGGAAGACGTAGGCACTGCAACTAAGACAGGCAAGACGCCGGGAGAGGCTCAGGATACAGCCTACAAGGAAGCAGCAACCGATGCGCTCGAGAGGTGTTTGCGACTCTTTGGAGACGCCTTGGGCAATTGTCTTTATGATACCGATTATCGATCTTTCGTAGAGGACCTACGGAAGAAACAGACGAGCAAGAAGCCCTCATTCTATACAGAGAAAATGGTATTGCGAAAAAGCGAGCTAGCATGCGCACAAATAGAGAAGCATGAAGCGGAGACTGTAAAGATGGAGCAGGTACCCGAAGAGGCACAACAGGAACCGGAGGTGGACTTTGATAGTGATTTTTCCTTAAACCAATGTTATTTGACGGCTGCTGAGGTACCTTAGAGGTACCGACCACCAATTGTCCCTTGGTCCAGGATGCGTTGACGGCGGTGAGCCTACAGTACATCATCGAGAGAGCTGTCGCAACACGATCACTCCCAAGTTTCTCGAAACATTAGGTTTATGGAATATTTAGGAGTGTCTACAGGTATATATCGATTAATTTAAATTTACATCACTGATAGAAAGAACATCTTATGCATGGTGCACGACTGGTGGCAAAACTCGATCTCGTCGTCAACGTGGAAAAGGGGAAAATGGCGGGTGGGAGCAGGTCGAAAAATATGCTGACAAATTTGATTACCTCTTGGCCACTGATCCACAAGTGCAAGATAGCAAACCAAATTTGTCAGCAATCGCCAGTGACGGCCATAGCTAACCTAGAGCTCCATTTTTAGCCATGAATGCCGGTGTAAAATGAAGTATTGACACATTATGCGGATAGATTGCGCCTCTAAAAGAAAGAATTTATATCAGAGTCACAACTTATTTTAAAATGAATAGGCACCCAATTTGCCCATATGGGTTAATCATGATCGAAAGTGTGGAATTAATTTTCCGATATTTTACAATACCACATCAAATCAAGACCAGGTTATCATCGTAAAAGTGTACTTCAGACTCGTTTCAAATTAGTCCATCTATCAAATATCTATTCTAAAAATAGCTGCGCCAATACAAGAAGACGATGAGCGAAGTGCATTAAAATCTTTAAAGCCAATGCGACGAACCCGCATTTAGATAGAAATACTAGGGCTCCTTACTGCCAGGCCAAACGCGCTCATTTCGCCAGCGTATTTTCACTACCATGATAAAAGACTCCAAACCAATACTAGAGTGAAGATTTGGCCGCGGGCTTAGGCCTAAGGATGGATTGCTGGGTCATGTTGGCGACCAGGACTCCAGACTGATCCCAAAGCCGACCCTCAGTGTACACCCTAGAATTATCCCCAGTAATTGCCTTGACCTCTCTGAGGTGCCAATTATTCAGATCAATGTCGGTGGTAAAAAAGCGCAGTGCAAAGTCGAGGCTTGAGCATGGTCCTGCGTCCTCAAGGAACATGCCGTTGTGCGCAAGCGGTAGAAATGACATGTATGCATCCATCATAAATGCCATACCAGCATAGTGATCGGATCTGTCGCTGATTCGAGACTTGGAGCGAAACCAGTCTGCTGAGGTTTTGGAAGTAAGCGGAAGGTCATCTTGATTGGTTTTTACTCGCTTAGCTGCGCCGAACAGGTTGTTGCCGCCAACTCCTTCCAAAGGGAGGACAGTATCAAAGAAGCGAAACATGAGGCCAAATATTCTGGTGTAGTTGGCCAATTCTTCCTCAGACATAAGGCCCCGCTGAACCATTTGTTTACCATACTCCCGAGGATCAGCACCCTTTTCTGGAGGAGAATAGGACCTTTTAGGAGGGGTGGAGAATGTTAAAAAGGGCTGTTCGGCGTCCTTGTGAAAATCGGCTAGAACAATCATGCATAACCTGTCATCGCCTCCATTTTGCTTCTGTGTCACTTCGATTTGTCTGGTCGCAAATGTTCTGGTGTCGCGAAGTCGGCGGACAGAGCATACCAATTTTTCGTCGACGAATGCTGGACCGAGGTAACTACCCGTAGCAGAGTAGAGGCGATACTGCGATTCAACTGTTTGACAAGCTGCATGAATGGCGACGGCGAGCGTGCATCCTCCATACGCGATGTTGGCCGTGTTACCCATGCGATCTGGGTTCAGGCAAGCCTGAAACTTGTCCAGCCCAATTGCTCGGACCCTCACCTGCTCAGCCAGAGTCTTTGCAATGGTTGATGCCATGATACGAGATTGAAATGCGACTATTTCTGGAGTTGTTGATGGACAAGTTGAGATTCGGGATCGCCTTCAGCCACACGGGTGGGGTTGGTGGATGACAAATGACCCCTCGAAGGCCGAACCGAGGCAAAGTGGTCTCGGAACAAGCCGAATGCAAAGCGCCCAGCGCTGTTGTATCATGGGCAAGGGATAATGTCTGGAAGGGTGTATGAAAGCCCGAGTTTTAAATACAAAAACATGCACTTCCTATGATATCGCTTTTGTCGAATTGCCTGTACCTACTCTGGGCAGGGCAGGGTTAGGCCAAACCGAGATGCCGAATTGTATCATAGTGATCTGTAACGGCAAAGTAGTAATGCACTTTAAAAACAGAGTGTCAATCTCTACCCGGGGCATAAATATTAATTAACTTCATTTATGACTTATGTCTTGGCCGAACCGACATCCTTATCGGCAATGGTAGTTAAGAAGACTGCCAGTGTCGGAGTGAAGAAACACAGCGGTGCAGACAAGGGAGAAAAAGGCGAGCTGATAAGGATTTTGTGGTACCAAATCAACCGATACGAAGGCTATGATTGTAAATGCCAAATTATGAAACGAAGATTAAAGGTATAGGAAATAAATGAAGAGTCAACAAAAAATTAATCGAAAAAGAAACCAAAAAAGAGACCTCTTACGAGGGTGTGTAATCGCTTAGCAATTGCACGTTTCGATCGTGCGACCTCCGGGTTATGAGCCCGGCTGGGTAAGTTAGCTCTGAGGTCGAATCTGCTGAGAACGGATTCTTAACATACCGCGCTTCCACTGCGCCAAATTGCTTTGTTGGATGTTAGTTTGGGTGATTAATTTTCGCTTTATGCCCTAACCCTCGGCGGAGCCTTGTGACTCATTTTCATGTGGAGATGAGTGAATGGCACGGTCCAGGTTGCGCATGCTGAGTCAACAACCACACAGCGGCAATGCAGTGCAGACTACCCAGATAATACACAAATTTGGACTCTCATTCTGGTAGTACTTCTATCACATGGGTATCTGTTGTAGGGATATTGAAACTTCTGGGCTAAAGATCGGGCACAGCATCAACCGTCTTCAATACCTTGGCTGGTGACCCAATTGCCACTGAAAAGTCAGGGATATCCTTGGTCACGACGCTGCTAGCCCCGACCGTGCAGCCCTTTCCAATGGTCACGCCAGGCATGATGGTGACGTTTCCACCGATCCAGCAGTCATCTCCAATTATAACTGGTTTGGCATACTCGACACCTTGACGACGTGAAAGAACTCCGGTTTCATGTGTGGCGCCATAGATGGACACTGAAGGACCGAACATGACCCGATTTCCGATCTTGACAATGCTGCAGTCCAATATGACGAGACTAAAATGCGCAAAATGATGAGAATTGATTATTGATCTGAGAAATAAAGACTGGCTTACTTGAAATTCGAGTAGAAGTTATCGCCAATTGAAATGTTGCAACCGTAGTCGATGTTGAAAGGAGGCTCAATATATGGGCTCTTGCCAACATGGCCAATTATTTCTTTCAGCATCGCCTCCCTGTCTGCAGGTAAACTTGATGACGTTGCATCTTCCGGGAAGTAGTTGTTATATTTGTTCACAAACTTGCGAGCCTTGAACCGCGCATTGTCCAGTTCAGGGACAACTGCATCATACCTACAATATTCAGCGACAAGGACGAAGAGAAAAGTTGATGATGACTAACAGGACTCCTGATATCATCTTTTCGTAGTTATCACACCATGGTGTATGATTGAGAGTTTTCGCGAATTCGATGATTTTGGCATCCTTCTCGGTAGCTGCCATGTCGAATAAAGGCTCTCGGAAATATGTCGTGCTTTTGGGGAGGTGATGGGAAGGTAAAGAGTAGCAGATTACTGTGGGAGACCCGGTCGCTTAAATCACTAGGAGAGCACATTAGGTTCCCCCGCTCCATACAGACCACCTGTAACTAGTAGACTGTCTTGTCTTAGTCTCCAAATACGCGCTACTTCCAACTACGTACCCAATTTGGAGAAATGAGTTAGGCGCTGACCCCACTTCTGCAAAGGGTCTCCGGGGGAGGGGGCGTATGGCTATACGTGGAGGGGAAACGATCACTCTCAGGTACGTAACCAGTTCGGATCTTGTATAAGTAATGAGGAATATTGATTGCTTTCACCCACACAGCCTAAATCCTGCATAATCTGACTGCGCATCCATTCTTCCCTCACTTGTAACTTTCTGCACCATGGCTATTGTCAACGGACATGTCAAAACTTGGTGGAAGGAGGCGATTGTTTACCAAATTTATCCCGCCTCCTTCTGTGACTCCAACGGCGATGGTATTGGTGATTTACAAGGAATTATTTCCAAACTTGACTATCTCAAAGACTTGGGTGTTGACATCATTTGGGTGTGTCCTGTGTATGAAAGCCCCCAAATCGATATGGGATATGACATTTCCGACTATGAAAACATTCACCCCCCCTATGGCACGATGCGAGACATTGAGCTCCTTATTCATGAGGTCCACAAGAGGCATATGAAACTGATGATGGATCTCGTCATCAACCACACCTCTGACCAGCATGCTTGGTTTAAAGAGTCGAGATCTTCACTCGATAACCCAAAATCCGACTGGTACATTTGGCGCCCAGCTCGCCATTGCCCAAAGACAAACGAGCGTCTTCCACCCAACAACTGGCGCTCCTGCTTCGGGACTGGCAGTGCTTGGCAATGGGATGATGTGCGCCAAGAATACTATTTGCATTTGTACGCGACGGAGATGCCAGACCTGAACTGGGAGAATGAAGAGTGTAGAAAGGCAATTTACGAGTCTGCTATTGAGAGTTGGCTTCGCAGAGGAGTAGATGGGTTCCGAGTGGATCTGGTCAATCTTTATTCCAAGATTCCTGGCCTTCCGGATGCACCTATTATTGACCCGACCTCCAAATATCAGTTTGACCCAACGATGTACTGCAACGGCCCTCGAATTCACGAATTTATCAGGGAAATAAACACAATACTGGAAAGATACAACGCTATTACGGTCGGAGAGCTCCCCGCTACGCCTGACCCAGACAAAATTCTGGAATATGTGCGTGCTTCACGAAAACAGCTTTCAATGGTATTTCAATTTGATATCGTGGAGCTGAATGTGATCCCATCGGATCGTTTCAACATCACCCTGCCAACACACACACTCAGCCAGTTCAAGGCGGCCGTCGCCGGTGCTCAGCAGCTCATCCAAGGGACCGACGGATGGACGACTGTCTTTTTGGAAAACCATGATCTGGCCAGGAGCGTCTCTAGGTTTGCAAATGACGACAAGCAATACAGAGAACATGGTGCGAAATTGCTGGCTCTGTTGCAAGCGTGCTTGACTGGTACGCAGTACATTTTCCAAGGGCAAGAAATCGGCACAGTGAATGCACCGAAGGAGTCCTATCCCTTGGAAAATTACATTGATGTGAATAGTGTGCTTTATTTGCAACACATTAAAGAAATGCTTGGGAATGATGCAAGTCGCTTGGACAAAGCTTTCGTTGGACTTCAACACCTTGCACGCGATCAAGCTCGCATTCCTATTGTCTGGGATGGGGATGCCCAATACGGTGGATTTTCAACACTGAGCAAGGGAGACATTAATGAGCCATGGATGAAGCCTCACCCTCTCGCCAAGGAAATAAACGTTCAATGCCAACTAGAGGACCCCAACAGTGTCTATTCGTTCTGGCGCAAAGCCTTGAGTTTCCGCAAAGCCAACGCGGATTTATTGGTGTATGGAGATTACAGGAGTTTACGATCAGAGGATGAGGACGGCATGATGTTTCTCAAAGAAGTTAACAAGCCAGTTTGGGATATGGCGCTCGTTGTTCTCAACTTCACCACCGAGAAAATGGGGTGGTTGGCTCCTAATGCCATGGAACTTGGTTTCGAGCGCGGCACAAACATTAAGCTGAATTTCATGATGGGAACTCATGCGTCTGATGGTCAGGATGCTGTGTTGGAAGCTTTTGAAGGACGAGTTTATCGCATCGAGCACGATATTTTAAATAATTAGAAATGCCGAAATATTAGACACTCGCTTGACGATTGAAGCAATGCACAATCACTGAAGACACCCCCCTCCAATTGATACGATGCAACTTCGTTGGGCCTTTGTGGGTCCAAGATTCATGACTAGCTAGTTTGCTGACGAAGGACATCTTACATGCTTAGCGTTTATGATACGTTGCTTCTCAATGGAATGCCAAGCTTGCGCTGAGAGAGACCTCGGTCCGACATCAACCTGGAGATACGGTCAGTCAGCAGACTAAAGTCCCTTGTCATCAAAACCGCCTAGCCTGCTTCTAATTGTGGATAGCATGGAGTGAGGGGTAAAGGTAGCTTGCTTGGCAAAATCAGAAGAGAATTAAGTAGAAAGAAAACTGACAACATTTAGCAAATATGCTAACATCGGAAAGCCCCATATTGCCCCGCAAATCTTTAAATGCTAGTAGAACGCATGTTTTATACTCCAGAGATCTGGGATGTTACAATCGCTATCCTGCAGCCAATTAGTCCTTCTACAAGTAATGTTACAGCAAGAAGAGATATCATTTTATTTCATTATAGACTAGAGTCGAGGAACACGTCATTCCGATAAGACAAGGTGGTCTGGTCCGTTATCAATATGCAGATGCATCAGTATTCAGTAGCGGATTGACCCCATTGCATATGTTTGAACTGATGCAATTTTGTTTGACCGCCACTAATATTGACACGTAAATAATAACTTAAGACACACGAAAAGTCCAACGGCGATTATCTGCATCGGGTTTGCGTGGTACATCGCATTTCCCCTTGATGGCAGCCCCCACCTGTGGAAACGCGCTTAGCCTATCTCGGTTTTAAACAAGCGACGGTGTGGGCCAGTTCATCACTGCGTTGTTCAGTGACACGAGGTGTCCCTGTGCACGCGGAAGCCACCGCCCATCAGAACACTCGAATAAGGCCGTTTTATGGCTGGCTCCTCCGGAACGGCCGGTAAGCCGTTGATAAATGGTACGCTTGCTCTGCTGAAAAATAAATACTTGTTCTGTGGAATATATGTCCGACCATGTCGTTCAAGACTCGACCGCAGGCGACTTTCGGTGGAAAAACATGCCTTCTAGAAGCACCCTTGGGTGATTAGCAGGCTTACAGCAGGTTTCGCAATTTGGCAGCACTGGTAGCCAGAAGTTTGTTAACGCACGGGACATCATTGGGCGTCGGTCTTTTGTATGGCCGCTGTTGACGCTTGGAACTACTTGAGTCATGTGACCAAAGGCAATTTTCGTGTTCTCCTCAAGTGTCATGTCATCCGCCTTTTCGTTTCCGTGTGCGAGACGGCCAGCCCCGATCGATCATAGACCAACGTCCTGATATGGAGACCGGATCCTCTTCACAGATATTTGACCCACCAAGAGCTTCCACTGCTGGTCGACGATCAAGATCCGGCTGTCAACAATGTCGTCAAAGAAAACGGAAATGTGATGAGGAGCATCCGCGTTGTAAAGCATGCGTGGATAGAGGCTTGCCGTGCAATTGGCAGCGCGAGGCGCCTCGTCGGCGACAAGTGGCCCGGCGGCAACCTCGCAACAACAAGGATTTTGGCGTCCCCCAGGAATTGGAATCTGGCATTACAATCTTTGCTGTGCCGCCCACAACGACCAAGCAGATGCTGCTATCGTATTTCCATGAGACTAGTCCGCTTTGGCTCACGTCTGGCGGGAGTGAAAGAATCGAGGCATGTTCCGAGATTCTCATGCCAGTTGCACTTCGAAATCCGATAGTCATGAACTGCGTCTTGGCAATAGCCTCGGGGGATATGGGCAAATGGCAACCTGCAAGTTCAGACATGGCCAACCTGATGCACGGATTCTATGGCCAGGCTGTAGCCGGGATTGGCTTCGAACTCGAGAAAGCTACCTTACCCGCAGACTCAGTGGAATATTTACCTCTAGATGGTGACAAGTCTTCGCCTCCTCTACTGCTTGGCGCTTACTTATCCCTGAAAAATAGGTGACGACGTCCTATTAGCCATTATGCTGATATGTGCGCATGAAGTGAGTGGCTAAGATGTTATCATTTCAATTTTCTTTTGCCTGGCCTGGTATTGACAAACCAAATAGGCTGTAAATTTTAGTGAGCGTGAGAGGATCATTCCGCATCTCAATGCCGCGGCAAATTTATGTGCTTGGAGTTGTTTCAGAAAGGCCCCCGATATACGTGTACGCGGGCTCATACTGGAATTGTTTTGCTACTTTTTCACCTTGACGGCCTTTGCTCAAGGTGACAAGTTACCACTGCACTTGGGATTACAAATCTTCAGCTCCCCATTATTCTCGGATGCTTCTTACCAGGGTGTTCTTTTGGGCCAACAATCACGCCAAATATTCTCCTTGATGTTGAGGGTTTTGAAACTCACTCACAGCGTGGGGTCATTCGAGAAACTCGACGACGCTACTATTTCTGAGTTGAAGATGCTCGAGAATTGCTTGATGTTCCAAAGCGAGAGCCTTAAGCCGGCATCTGCAGACGAAGGGATTGCGTCCGAGCTATATCGTCTCGCATCTCTAATTCACGTAAGGAAGATATCTAATCCATGCCTTCCGGATCATTCCATTCATATACAAGAGATCGTGGAGCAATTCGTAACGACTCTCGATCTCGTGCCTCCAAGCTCGCCAGTTAACAACATTTTGTGCTGGCCGCTATTTATCGCCGGCATGTCATCAGTCCTCGTGCCGCATCAACGTCTCATTATAGGTAGACTTCGAAAGAACTATGAGACGTGGAGATCAGATATCTTGAAGAAGGCAGCAGACTTTTTGGACAGAAAGTGGAAGTGTAATAGGTCCTTGGAACTACAATTCTCACTCAGCCAATATATGGACATGCGTCATATACAGGCGGCTGGTCCCGATGATCGGATTCAAGTGTCCGACTTTTCAATAGCGCTATTGTAATTTACTCACCCATATAGATTTCCTCCTGGTGCAACACAAGTATTAGATCAGGTTAGAGTGCAAATCCGTTGATAGAGTTTAAAGTCAGAGAAATCTATTATTTCTAAACCCCTTTGAAGGTATTTCGTCTATTTTATTGAAACCTTGACTGGATAATGAATTTGAGCTTTTATCAGAAGTGCTTCTCAAGCTCGCGTCAACTGATATTTCCGGCATCCCTTTGTCTCGGCGTCGCGGTCCAATTTTCCGAGTATCTTGGCCGGATTCCCTGCCACAACATGGTACGCAGGTACATCCTATTTCAAACACATGTCAATATAACAGAGTCGAATGTTGCGTAAGGTGGTACACGTACCTTTGTGACAACGCTTCCAGCTCCAATTGTGCACCCATCCCCAATCGTGATTCCGGGCAGAATAATCACATTGCCTCCCAACCAGCAATCTTCACCAATAGTAATTGGCTTGCCGGCTTCTGGCCCGTTGGTTCCATTTCTTAGTCCCGGGTCGAGTGGGTGAGTTCCAGTGTACAAAGATACATTTGGGCCGATCAGAGTCCGTGATCCGATGGTGACGAGGCTAGTGTCGATGATGGTGCAATTAAAATTAATAAAAACATTACTCCCAACTTTTACATTTGTACCGTAGTCGATTTTAATGGGCGTCTCTATCCAAGGATATTCATGCAGGATTGCATCCTCTTCATCTTCTGTTGCAGCGGGTGGTGGCAAATCATGATCGCTGTCAGTTATCCTGCTTTTCGTCAGTATTGGAGGTAAAATTCATATCCAAGAATGTCTTGGACGAATCATGGGGCGCTTTACTCTTTCCAATGTTCAGCAATCTGTCGGCGGGTCAGCTCCGATGCGGAGTTGAGTCGATTCACAGCGCGTCCGCACCGTTTTCGAGCGGCTACAAGCTTCGGAGTAAATGCGTAATATAGCTCTGAACGCTGCATGCGGGCAAGGTTTTCATCTTCATTAATGTCTAGGAGCATTGTTATTCGATATATGATGCCACAATGAGTGAGTTGTTGGGGGAAAGAAATATGCTACAGAGCTTCAAGACAGGAAATCAGTCGTTTAAATATAAGAAAATCAAATCTCCACTCTGGTCATGGAAGCGACTGGCTCGTGAATTTTATTGACAACTCATTTTTGCATAGATGAGGCGTTTCGGTCCAAACCTAAGCCCTTTTAAGCATTATACAAGCGACGGTTAAATTTAAGCCCGGTCACTTTGATGTTCCCACAAAATAAAAGAGATGCTATCACACAATGGTCAAATAATCATATTATGAAATAACTAGCAGTCAAATTGGCGTTTTATGGTTAACTCAAGCTCCAGTTGGTTGTGGGGCTGCGCCCACTCGTTGAAGCCTTTGAGGCCTTCGAGGTCAGTCGTAGCTGGTCTCCACGGATGCATTTCCCTAATAAATGGCAAGGTATCAATAAAATTCAATTTCGATACAAATTAATAACTCTACATATTATATCACTCTTCGTCTCGCTGTTGTGCAAGTTCGAGTTCGGCCTTGGTTCCCTTCCAATCCACCATGCGACACACAACGGGAATCACAGCAGCCAGGACCATTCCTGCGCCTAAGAATCCAGCTGTAACTCCAAAGCCAATTGGATAGGCAGGCGCATCGCTGCTCTTCCAGATTCGGCTTCCGTATACACTAGAAAAGTTGCCAAAGGCATTCACTAGAGCAAGAACAATAGCGCGCTTCTCGGGGGGGAGACTGATGACGCCGCTGGTCCAAGAGAGAATCAAAGGACAGGCGGTCCAGATACCGGCCGCAACGAAGCAAATCATAACATAACGAACAACCGCCGTCTGCACAGCCGCGCACACCACGCTGCACACGAATCCCAGCGCCAGGGCTCCAGTGACATGCCATCGTCGCTCTCCAAGGCGGTCGGACGACCATGCGACAATATTGAGGCAAATCGCAGCAACACCGTAAATAGGTACAGTCATGTACTGTGCAGTGACAGTATCATAGCCCAGAGTTGTTGTAATAGTCGGGATGAAGTAGGAGATGGTTCCAGCACCAATGTCAAGCATGAATAGAACAATGAAGAGATAGGTGCGTGGGTCTGATACGGCGGCAAAAAATGCATCCCAATGGCTCAGCTGCTGACCGCTTCCGTTCGTGGCGATTCCATCACGGACAATGCGAATATGCGCCAGGCGTCGTTCGCTTTCGTTGAGGCGGTTTGAAGTCGCTGGGTAATCCAAGAGTATGAAGAAAGCCAACATGGCAACTCCTACAGTGGCAACGCCTTCAACGATAAAAAGCCATCGCCACCCAGAAATTCCATGAGCGTCGTGGAGATTCGAGGTAATAGCACCGGCAAGAATGCCGCCAAATGCGCCCGAGAGAACCGCTGCCGTGTAGAAGATGGCAAATCGCTTGCCTAAAGTACTCGCGTCAGATCTGTGCTAATTACTGCTTCTCTTTCAAACATCAAATGCTTACCCAATTCAGCCTTTGTGTACCAACAGCTAAGAAGATATAAAACTCCAGGGAAGAAACCAGCCTCAATACATCCAAGGATAAAGCGGAACCCTAGGAGGGCGCTATAAGTCTTGGAAATGGACATCAAAGCGCTCAAAGCTCCCCAAACGAGCATAATTGCAGGAAGAAAGATAGAAGGGCGGCTGCGAGCGAGAATCATGTTGGACGGGACCTCGCAAATGAGGTATCCGAAGAAGAAGATTGACAGAACCCAGGCGTAGTCGTCGTCAGTCAGATTGAGTTCGCTTTGCATGCCGGCGATCTTGGCGTTTCCCTGGGGCCCGAGGAGTTAGTTTTGGAGATTTGGAGACGGCAGAAAAAAAATACGTACAATGTTTGTTCTGTCAACATAGTTCAAAATGTACATGATCCAGAGAATTGGCATAAGATAGAAATCAATCTTTCTCACGAGCTTCTTCTCCTCATCCGTGTTTGGGACGTAGTCACGAAGCGCTTGCGCCAGCTCCTGATCCAATGCCCCATCCTGATCGGAGTGCTCCTTGAGCTCCACGGCTTCATTCTTTTCCTGGTCCATGATGATTGTGCGAGCCGTTGGACCAACAAGAGGGAGTTGTACAATGGTTGATTGACAGCAACAGCTAGATTGCGGAGAAACCCAGATGATTTATGGAAACTCGACGAGCCATTCCTCAAAGCAGGTCACGGAGATGATTGCCCAGCGAAAATTCTCTGCCGCACAGAGTGACCCAAGTTCCCCACGGGGTTTGCGGGGGAATGGGAGGCGTTGAGGAGCATGTGGAGATAGTTGGAGAAGGCGAGGTTGGCGCCCCATAGCGGCCTTCGCGCCGATTGGAGCATTGCCACGACGCCGGGCCTGAGCCGGGGGAATGAGCGCGACGCAAAAGGCCATGGCACGATAATCCTACCATCTCTGCGGGGCTAAGGCGGTGTGGTGATCTATCGCAGACCGGTCGAGCGCTACCGATGGCGACGATTCATGTTCTTCTCATGGCCGAGGTTCACTTGTCATGAAAAAGTCGTGGTCTATTATTCTGGCAATTGGGCTTGGAGAATATCTAGCATGTACAGTGGATCCTGGTCCACACTCGCTTCAACATGTCCATATCCATACATGTCAGCGCCAGAAACCCAGGCCATCCAGTCTGTGCTTTGCCATGCGTTGCCTTGATTTTCTGTCCACGGGACAACCGTTGCCTGGGGGTCTACCGGGGCTATCTGCCGACCCTCCGTCTCTCGCTGCTTGAGCTTTTGCAGCATGCCATTCAGGCCTCGCCCAATGTAATGCGCCAAGTGCCGAACGCACTGCCGATTCTCGTCCAGCAAGGCCACGGTTCTCTCCATGAGCTCAATGACATCTTCGTCGCGCAGAGCAAAGCCGGCTTGTTTCCAGTGCAGCTGTACCTTGACGAGGAACATGGATGCGTATGCGATTGTGGTCAGCAGGTACAGAGGAACACCAATCACAGCCCTCCGCAGCTCCGCATCGTCCAGGATGAGCCTTAGTGCCGCGGACGCGCTCTCGATGGCCAGGTTGATGAAATCTCGTCGCTCTGCCGATAGGATGTATTGAGCAGAAGGGCTCATGCCACGCAGACAAATTGAAAACAACTGAAGGCGGGCAAAGTAGTAATGGAGCGTGACCCCTTTGGATGGGTAATTGGATATGTGATGATCGGGTTCGAGGCGGCTTTCCCAGTGTTCTCTCCAGCGCGCCAATTCGATGTCGTATCGGCGAAGGGCTTCAAACTCGTCATTAGCCACGAGCCTCGACCGATCTGGCCCAAATGTGTGGAACACGCGGCTCAAAATTATGAAGACGCCAACTTGGCTGTGCAATCGCTGGTCTGCCTGCGTGATACCTGGTAGTCGTAACAAGCTCTCGTGGTTGGTAATAGTAGCATCCTCATGAATCACCGGTGGTCTTCCATAAGCAATACTGAAGTGGTGATCGCAAACATAGAGAAAGTACCATAGCCTGGCCTTATCTATATCCTCGCTCGAATCTCCTTGTAGGGCCTTGTAACAGGACTGGTGCAACTTGAGCTCGGTGGCGATACGTACTGCCAGGCCAGACAGCTTCCAGCTCACATCAGACAGCCAAAATGCCCCAATGCACAGACCGCGCACATCGTCCAAGTTGTAGTACCTTTTAAACACTGACTGGCTGGCAAGGTCCAAAAAGATGGGATAGCACTTGTCAAAGGCTTTCCCTTGGTCTTGAGCATGCAGCGCCGTCACGGCCAAGATGGCAGCCGTTAGCAGCGCCGACGAGGCTCGCGTCTTGTCCAGCGTCTTGTGGACCAGAGCAATGCCGCCCCAGAGATATGCGTTGAGGGTTCCACAGAAGGTGGAGAAGAGGGTCTCGGCCTCGTGTAAGCCAATCTTGCCCTGCGAGATAAAGTCGGGTTCCTCATGCTGGGCGGGTCTGCGCGTTGCAGCACCCGGGTCACTTCGGATGTTGCGCAGCTTGGTCACCTCAAAGAGGCTGGCCATGGGCGCGTTGACGATGGCTTGCTCAGGCGACTCATGTGTCTCGGGCTCGGGCGAGTTCTCTCTGGTCATGGTCGTCACGTCGGACGGGCGCAATGGCGAGGCTGCGGGCGGACTTGTCTGCGTCGCAAAAAGCTGGCTTCGGCTTGGCGAGTGTTGCAGCAGGGCGATTTGGGGCAGGTTCAAATGCTGTTGGACCTGCGCAACGGCAGCTTGAAGACTACGAACATTGTGTTCCATCCAGCCCTTCCAATCATTCTCATCCTCGAGTAGCGTCTGGAGGCTCTTGTTGACGATGCAGTCAAGGCCCAGCCGGACGCATCTTGTGCACTGCGTCTGCCCAGGCTCGATGCCGCATTTGATCTTGCGGTTCTGGCACTCTTGGCCTGCCACCCACCCAATGCATTAGCCACCACATAGAGCCAATTGGGGTCGGCTTCAACTTACAAGCCCGGATTTTCCTGGAAATCTTGGGTTGGTGACGGCCTGCGTCCACACCAGCGTCGAATCGGGTTCGTTTCATGTCCTCGCGTGGATCCTTGGCCTCGAATTTGCGTATCAAGAGCAGCGGAGCGAAGACCGCGCTGAGGAGAGAAAATGGTGGAGGAGAGCGGGACGATGGCCGAGCGAAGCTAACGACTCGCAATGTCCCCGCCAGGCGCCTCCACTAAACGAGTCTCATTAGCCAATGGCTCCAATCTCGTGCTGGGTCCTCTCCGTGGGCACTTGGTGGGAAATCGTCACATGAATCCTGGACTAGAAAACGACAAAATGATTCGTTCCTTTAGGTCCAGCAATGCAAGCCATTTTGGTTTGGTCTTTTTATTCAAATTATCCCTCGAGCCCAGTTGGCTCAGGTCTTGGTCAAGTCGTGCTCACATGAGACTTTGGAACTACAGCCATGTCCTCTCACGTGGATACCACTAAGCCTGTTGGCTTCATTGGCCTCGGAGCTATGGGCTCTGGCATGGCGAGCAACCTGTCAGCTAGCTCACGTTATGCTGTTAAAGGATACGATGTCTATGAGCCCAGCATACAAAAATTTGCCGACAAGGGAGGGCTGGCAAGTAAATCCGTTAGGGATGCTGCTGAGGGCAGCGGCCTCTTTATTTGCATGGTGGCCAATGCAGCGCAATTGGAGCATGTTCTCTTTGACGAACAAGAGGGCGCTGTCAAAGGTAGGAAGCCTCATTTCCCTTGCCAAAATTCTGCTAACATGCTATAGCTTTACCTAAAAATGCCACAATTTTAATTTGCTCGACCGTCAGTCCTACATTTCATGAGAGCTTGCCTTCTCGCTTGGCTGCCAAGGAGAGGTCAGATCTGTTCCTTGTTGACTGCCCAGTATCGGGAGGCACAAAGCGTGCGGCTGAAGGACAGCTCACGATCTTTGCTTCTGGAGATGAGGAAGCGCTTTCACGAGCAGACGAGGTCCTGCATGAAATGTCCCAGAGCCTCTACATCATTCCCGGTGGCCTTGGCGCCGCAAGCAAGGTGAAGATGGTGAACCAACTTCTCGTGGGAACCCATATTGCTACGGCGGCTGAGGCTATGGGTCTTGCTGCGAAAGCCGGACTTGACACCCAAGAAGTCTACAACATTATTGTCAATGCCGCAGGAAATTCCTGGGCCTTTGAGAATCGTGTTCCTCACATGCTGGCAGGAGATTGGACCCCTCATTCAGCACTTGACATTTTTGTCAAAGACATGGTACGTCTCAAATTTGCTCAACCACTATGTTCTATCTAACGCGATCGGCTTAGGGCATCGTGATGTCAGCAGCTCGCACCCTTCAATTCCCGGTTCCTTTAGCCTCGGCTGCGGAGCAGCTCTACATTTCTGCGTCATCTCAAGGATACGGGAGAGAAGATGACGCTGGTCTAGTCCGCCTATTCCTGCCCGGAAACCCAAATGGTGTCCAGCAAAACGCCAACAAGTCAACCACAACTACCGACATAACCCCCGGCAGTACTCCACTGGAGATCTCCAAAATTGGAATGATTGGTCTGGGAGCAATGGGCCAAGGCATCGCATCTTCCCTCCTCCGGGCGGGATACGCAGTACAAGGCTACGACGTAGTGGGAAAAGCCATCGACAAGTTTTTGTCCAAAGATGGAAAGGCCACCAAGGCCGAATGTCCGGCTGATGCTATACGCGATGCTGAGCTTATTATTTTAATGGTTCAGAATGCGGCTCAAGTTGATGACATTTTGTTTGGCAATGGAAACGCTGCTGACTGCTTAGCTCATGGTGCTACTATAATCCTAAACTCGACAGTCCCGCCTTCGTATATCAGGGACTTGGAGAAGAGATTAATTGGACTGGAAAAGGGCATCAGCTTGATTGATGCCCCTGTCAGCGGAGGTGTTGTCCGCGCGGAAAATGGCACACTGACGGTTGGTACTTAGACATTATCTCTCAGCACGCATTACTAACTTTTTATCAGGTCATATGCTCCGGCAGCAGCGCGGCGATATCAAAGGTCAAGAGTCCACTCCTCGCCATCACCGGAGTTGCAAGCAACCTCTGTCACGTCCAAGGTGGCGTCGGTGCAGCCTCATCCGTCAAGCTCATCAACCAACTCCTGGCCGGAGTTCACATTGTTGCCGCTGCAGAGGCGATGGCATTCGCGGCAGCCCTTGGCCTCGATACAAGAAACCTCTTTGGAATTCTCAAGGACGCAGCCGCTTGGAGTTGGATGCTGGAGAACCGAGCCCCTCAAATGCTAGACGCTGACTGGACAGCTCACTCAGCGCTTGCCATTTTTGTCAAGGATCTGGGCATCGTTTTGGATGAAGCGAAAC
This sequence comes from Calonectria hongkongensis, assembly GCA_017140755.1. Classification (NCBI taxonomy): domain Eukaryota; kingdom Fungi; phylum Ascomycota; class Sordariomycetes; order Hypocreales; family Nectriaceae; genus Calonectria; species Calonectria hongkongensis. The sequence continues at coordinate 1,826,425 of JAACJA010000009.1, forward strand.
GATGTTTTTACTCGGCTCCACTGTCGGCTGTGGCCCACACTCTTTATATCTCAGGTGCCGCACGAGGACTTTCTGGCCAAGCAGATGCTGGTGTTGTCAGGTTTTATGAGCTGATAGCTGGCGTGTCTGTTGCCTCAAATGCGGGAAAGGTTGAAGGAGTGCCCAGTTCTAAGGTTCAAGCATCTGCTGCTCCTTCTCAACAAAGTGAACCCCAGCCACTTCCAGCCCAGAAAACACTGGAATCTTTGCCATCAGAGTACGGCTCAGATATTCTTGGATCCATTGATACTGTGGTCAGCAATAGAGAGGTCCCCATCTTGGTGGTTCTAGATGATGACCCAACTGGTACTCAAACCTGTCACAACATCGATGTCTTGATGACTTGGGACGCACAGGCGCTAGAGCAACAGTTCAATCTCAACCCGACCGGGTTTTTTATCCTCACAAACTCCCGAGCCCTGCCATCAGCCGAGGCTCGGAAGCTCATCCTTGAAATATGCAACAATGTCAGGGACGCTGCCGAAAAATCTGGAAAGGTCGTCGAGATTGTTCTCCGAGGTGATTCAACATTGCGAGGTCATCTACCAGAGGAACCTGAAGCTGCAGAGGAGGCCTTTGGAGAGTTTGATGGTTGGGTTTTGGCTCCTTTTTTCTTCCAGGGAGGTCGATATACCATCGAAGATGTTCACTATGTGAAAGAGGGTGACACCCTAGTTCCGGCGAGCCAGACCCCATTTGCTCAAGATGCTCATTTCGGATACAAGAATTCTAATCTAAGGGAGTACATTCTAGAGAAATGTGGTTATCGTTTTGATCACTCCTCTTTCGTTTCCGTCACCCTCGATGATATTAGACTTGGGGGTCCAGCTGGAGTCACGAAGAGGCTTCTCGAAGCACCAACGGGATCCAAGACCGTCATTATCGTCAACGCAGCGGCCGAATCGGACATGCATGTTTTTGTTTCAGGTCTTTTAGCCGCAGAAAAGGAGGGTAGGCGATACCTCTTTCGCACCGGAGCTGCATTTGTCTCGTCAAGATTAGGAATAAGGGGAATTCCACCTCTTGGGTTCGAGGATCTTGGTCTCTCTCGAGATGACACTAATCAGCCAGGTGGCTTAATTGTTGCTGGATCCTACGTACCCAAGACAACTGCCCAGCTCAAGGTGTTGCGGGAGAGGAGAGGAGACCAGCTATCAGTCATCGAATTAGATGTTGCCAACTTGATTGCTTCGCCCGAAACATTAGAGACGACTGTGCTGGAAGCCGCATCCAACACATCAAAAGAATTAGAAATGGGCCATGACACACTTGTTATGACATCAAGGACTTTGATAAAAGGCCACGATGCCCTCAGTTCTCTCAATATCGGATCGAAGGTTGCCCATGCCCTTGTGCGATTGGTTGAGGAGATTCAAGTGCGACCGCGTTATATAATCGCCAAGGGAGGCATCACTTCTTCGGATACCGCAACCAAGAGTTTAAGAATGAAACGCGCAAGGATTATTGGTCAAGCAGCTCCAGGAGTTCCTCTCTGGAGATGTGACGAAGAATCTAGCCGACATTGCGGTGTGCCGTATGTTGTATTCCCAGGAAATGTAGGCAGTGAGGAAACTTTGGCAGAGTTGGTCAAAGGATGGGCTATCTGATGATCTATCATGATAAAAACTCGTATTTGCTTGACAATAGTTCAGATATACGATAAAAGGCGTTGGGAATATAGTAAAGACAAATTTCTTTTTAGTAAACTTTGAAAATTCCTGCTTCATAACAGAATGACATGAATGGAAAATAGTTCGATCAGAAAAAGACCGACACAAGAGTGTTCCACTATTTAAAAGCTCTCTTAGGTGCTCAACAATCTCAGCCTGGTTAAGTTGCTTTGCCAGTCCCGGCGCCCTTTTCCTCTCCCAGCAACGAATACTTCGAGCGAGCATAGCACTACCTAGCCCGACAGGCCCTACTTTTAGTTAAACGTCAATGAATTGCAAACAAGAATTTTATTTGGACCTCCCCCAGCCACGTTTTAGCTGTGCACATTCTAGCTTAATGCCGAGGCTGTCACCCTTGAATAGGAACATATGAGGATTTAGTCTCTCGGCTCTTTGCGCTTTGGCTATCCATCAACTTCACAGTAGACCATGCTCATCATGTCACATCATCATCCATGCTTTACATAATCTGGCTTAGATTGCGTATCGTGTCAATGGCCCCTGGTGTCTCAGCCCACGCCGCAAAGTTGTAACAGAGCATCAGATCAGCTTCAGACTTCGTTTTGGGTGAGTATGGGCCCGGCCTGTTGGCAAGCACTGCAGCCGGGTCTTTGAGCATTGAAGGCCAAAAATGAGGGTTGTAGCCGTGAATGCATTTGTACATATCTCTCACCTGCGGCTTTACCATTTCCATCAGACGTTCAACTTCATTCAAGTCGCGTTCCACAATTTGCGAGCGTGACTTTACGATGTCTCCCACAAGCTGACTGCGAATCCGGTTGATGATTTCCGCTGTCGAGGATTCCGGAAACGCATCAGCAGCGTTTTGAATAGCTTGGAGATCCAGCAATGCGCGCACCTTTACCAGCATGACAGCCACTGAATGGCTGAGATGGATATAGAAGTCATGAATGAACGGGTCCTTGGGCGACTCGAGCGCATCTTCACCCTTCAGGTCAAGGAATGGGTTATCTGGGTTACTCCATTCATAGTCCTTTTGCTTCCATTTGAGCCCATGCCATTTGATGAAGTCATAAGCCTCTTGATCTCTTCCAAGGCGGATATATAGCGCTGGAATGATGTCGCGAAGGCCCATATTATCTCCACGAGATAGCCGCATCATGTCCAGAAGATGATCCAGTGCCGTTTGAACGGCTACTACCCGCCCGCCTGGTGTCCCAAACTTCTGTAAAAGTGTGTCCACAAGCCCATAGCGCGCCCGCATGTAGTCACGCGTGTCGACAATTCCCCAAAACAGCCCGACCCCATTCTCAAAGACGTTGGGCGGAGTGAAGCTGTCGCCGGGGTTTTCACGCAGCTTCTTCTCCTCTTCTTCCATCTTTTTACGCGCTTTTAGGGCGGCTGAGCATGCTTTTTTGTGGTCATCTCGGTCTGCAAGTTGGTGGTCCTTCCCGCAGTAATAGACGGTTTGGCAGCCCGAACAACGAAAGAGATCGTTCCTCTGATGACAAACTTCGCAAGAACGCGACATCAAGCTGAGAACATTTATCGAAGACATATTGATTGATGAAAGTCCATCATTGAATGGAGGAGTAAAATGGCGGTGCCGGCCATAAATTGGTGGCTCAAAATCTGCAAAAAAGCAAAAAATGCACATTTGTTGCTGGGCTGCTATCGGTGACTAAGCAACTAATCACAACAACCACTAATAATGCAGAGCAAGATAAGATCTGTTTTTATGCACATATTCAATAAATCAGCGACACGAGTCCAATTATATCGTACAGAACCAGGATCCGGGTTATTTGCCTCATCGTTTGGATGCGAAAAGTGACATGGCCTTGCTGGATAGCTAGACTTGCATATAAGAAGAGAAAAATAATAAAGCGACACATAAGCTCGGAGGCAGTGTGAACGACAAGATTATGAATGTTGTTATTGTTTAATTTATGTTTATTTATTTCTCTATAGAAACTCCGTAGCGACTGTATGGTTAAGAGGTGAGGAACCGTTGGCACTGCATGAGTGAGCCCCATTCGCCTCGGATGAAACCTGCCCCTATAACGAAACCCATCCTGCCTTCAAGACTTTCCAAGATACAGGCTCGCCCATTTAGCATCTAAACAATTTTTGTCAGTATATCTAGGAATAAAAAGGCAGCCAATCAAGAAATTAATATACTCGGTGCGCGAGTTTCCAGTGCTCCGGCTGACACACTGGGGTGGCCAAGCAGCACCACCATTGCATCGAGCAGGGCAGGCACCTGGGCCCGAAGAGCCATCAACAACCTTTTAACGTTAGTGATACTTCATACGATAGAGAAAGATAATAATTACACAGCAGTTGCCTCCGTTGCTGTACTTGCACTGGTACCAGCCAGCACAAGCTTCAGTGGAAGCGGCGAGCGAGAAGGCTCATGACGATAGAAGAGATGCGGAACATTTTGACTGATTTTAGTGTAAAGAGTAAAGTCTTGGTATTGAAGGAAGTGTTGGATGAAGTAGTTGAGTGTTGAAGATGTAGAGTGATTAATGATAATGATTTCGAAAACGGCGGGCAAGCTCTCGAATTTATAACTGAAAACTCAGGCCCAAGGTATCTTTGATATCAACTGTTCCGCTCTTCCCGCTAAGCATTTTGTTTCGGCGAAAAGCGAATCTTCATGCATTGTCTCTGTTGTCCCACTCCCAACCTCACAACGCTTCATACGCTATTCTGTTTGTTCTCCACTGGCATTCCTGCAAGATACTACGCTTAGACATAGAAGAACTCATTACTTGGCATAGCTCATCTTCTCACATCAAGGAATTTCTTCAATCTACTGGCCTTCATGCTTCTTTGATTGGCCTGTTCTCCGACTTGAAACAGTGCTGGCTGACCCGGGCAAGCATTATTAGCTGAAAAAAGACAAAACTCTAAAATATTAATTCCGTCTTTAGTTGATTGAAACAAATTTATCTAATCGGGAAATTCTCAGTCTGGCCCATGTGTCAAATTCCCAACGGAAGCCTAACCCGCCCAATTAAACCAAAACAACTTTAAACCAACAAAGCCTTACAGGGTGTAAGGGGGCATCGGTAATTAATTCCGAGCTGTTTCATGTATTGGACTGCTGTATCCACTTTCTGGTGCCAGTTCTCGTCGTACATTAGACTGCTCAGTCTAGGGCGCGTTTAGGAAAGCTCAGTCGGGCCCACGTTGTAATAATAAGTCGACAAATATTATGCAAACAAGTGCCATTAGTGTATTCGAGACTTGCGTGCGAAAACCAAATATTCATACGAAAATGTATGACTCGCACCAGTGACCTGTTTCAGAACACCAATTCTCAAAGGCTGAGCTCAACCCAAAGCAGTTAGTACAGGGCGACATATGACATAACGCGGGTTTCGGCGCTTTAAATGAAAGCCAGAACCTTTCTATTGCAATAATCATATCACAGGTAAATGTCTACAATGCCACTATCCCCTGTTCTTCTGAACCTTGATGAAAAAAAGACTCACTGTACACGTTCAGATCGATGGAGGTCCATCAATCAGTTAGGAGCAAAAGATTCGGTACAAAATGCATGCAAAACACCCACCAAGTTATTAAAAATGAGCAAAAAGCCTAACTACTTCTTTATTTTACCAAATCCAGATGACATAACCCATATTTCGAGGCCCCACCATTCAGTCTGTTACAGAATAGGCCAACTCGGCATAATTGGAGATTAGAGAGTCTTGGGGGAAACCCGCATTAGGAGGCTTCTCGACACACTTGCTACGTGCATCATTTAGTGTAGGAGGATGAAACAACACAGCCCTACCAATTTATTTCGAGCGGATGTGTCGGGGGCGTTGACTGGCCCGTTCCCACGAAATTAACCACGTTTTGTCAGGACATATTTCAAAGCCAAGTAAATGCCGGGCCGTGTTTGTGACAGCGGCGTCAAACAACCTTAGCTTAGCTTGTATTGGCCACGGCACTTGTCATTCATTCAACACACAACGTCTCCGTCGATGTTAGCATTGCCACGCCAAACCGATGCTTTTCATAGCATGACATCACCAATTTTAAGAGGGTAACAACATGGTCGAAACCGATTAAAACCCTTCGTGATACAGCAACAGATTTCTCAAGATTACTCTAAGACAAGCTGGCTGTTGAGGAATTAGTGGAGAAATTTGCCAGGCTGTGCAGCTTGAGGCCCTTGACCACTACAGTTTCAGTATCAAATGATAGAGCGGCAGAGGCGGTGAATGTAATATTATGGGTAAACATTTTATGGCTGTGCTCCTTTTCAGCTTCCATAGGCACTTTTATTGGTTTTCAATCGCAGAGAAGGACTTTTCCCAACAGGTTTAAGCACGAAGTCTTCGGATTCTTATCCGATTAGACTAATGACGTCATAGGCGCCAGTTCGTCACGTATTGTGGAGCAGGTCGTTGATGAAAAATCCGAAATTTTAGTTATGTCCAATTCTCAACATCGATAGATTCGATAAAATAATATGGAATAGAAAAAAAAGAGTTTAAATATTCAATTCTATTTAAAATAAGTTTCCGCAGAACTATTTAGAAGAAAGCCACTAGGGAAGTGGATATTACCCCGAAAGTAAAGAATCGAACATCTATGGAGTATTGAATCTCAAATCACGCACCTTCGTTCAAATATTCCACAAATCCAATCAAAATCAAATGATGACTACGAGAGAGACTTCAGACTCTAGATACTCATATAGGTTGATATACCCTCAGCTTTTGATGTAATACAATAAAACAAGTTGTGGGCGTTATTCCAGTCCATTTACCCTACAGTAGCGGCATTATTAGTCATCATACTGAAAGTTGACTAGCGTTTGAGCCAACCCACTGCATTTGTGGGTCACGAAACAAGCAAAATGAGCTCATGCTCTGTTTGTTTGCTTTGTGAAGATTGAGACTAGCCGATTTCTTTTTTACTTTCATCAATCAGACGTGGTGGGCTTACAAGTTGGTCATGGATACTCATTTAATCTTCAATGCTTGCCTACAATGTGTGTGACATCTGCGCTTGCTCGATGCTTGAGCTGGCGAATTTTGTGAAACACGAGCTTTGCTAGCTGAAAGCTAATGGCTACGGAACCGCAATGCTGGTGCGTTTGATGAAATGGGTAAATTGTGGGTTTTACTGATGCACAGTCTCATCAAGCCTCTGGCACAGAAATCACGCAACCTCCTGACACTGTTTCAAAATGCTCTTGTTCCCTTGCCAAACATCATTGGTAGTGGCAAGTAGTCACCAAACAAAGTCCGGCTCAACCGCATATTATTGGGGCATACTTGGGCAATGAAGTGTCAAAAACTGTTCTCTATACATATTACTTCACAAATAATAGTAAAATTGCTTTTTTAAATTGGATAAAATCAATTTGTACTATGCGCAATATCTTTTTAAGAATGGAAAGGCTTGCACAGCTTCTCGACTGATCGTCCAGTTCTCAACTCGTCGGATATGCGCCTCAAAAATTGGGCTCAACGTTAGCACTTGGTCGTGTAATGATTCAACAAAAGCTCCCGAATCAGTATATGGCCACCTAACCGTCATTCCTTCCCCAGTAACCCTTCTGAAATCGTCGAATATTTCCCAGTTCTGCTGCTGAATTATTTCGTCTCTGACCTCTGGCCATATCACAGAGTCAACCCAAGCCGGGTGCGGTACAGTCAGTTGAAGCTTTGTCGGCTTCATGTAATCTGGGATTTTGTCGTAGCTTTCTTTTGAACGACAGACGCGCCATCTTATCAGCAGAGCCAAATTGTACATGTATGCAATGCGTTCTACAAGTGATCGAACTGGAGAAAGGTGCACATGTGTTGCGATCGCGATTGACAGCGGCCTGGTACCTCGTTTTCCGTCGTCAAATTGACTGAGAAGAAACGATATGTTTGGGAAATTGGGCTCAATAAGCTCAATATGCTGCTTTCCAGACTTGAGTGCCTGAGATCGCCAGTGCACTGTCGTCTGCAGAATAAGCTCATCAAGTTTGGTAGTTGGAGGTAGATTCCGGGGTGTCCATTTCCACCAAGTTGGACTGTCTACCTTCTTTATTGATTGGTTGTACGCTTGCAGGTCGTTTAAATTTGGGAAAGAATCCACAATCAGTCCACCTGATGATAGACTGGTTCCCTGCATAGTTTCAGAGAGATCAAGGTTGAGAAATTCGCAGTCTTGAGCTGAATTCGATGCTGCTACCGTGGCCCCAATCCCAAGTTCAAGGGGTAGGCGATCAAGACCAGGTAGGATTGTGAGGATCTCATCAAGTTGAGGAGTTGACTGTTCTTCGAGGTCCCAGATTTGGTTTGATGGACATATCGTTAACTCAGAAATGGTGCTGGGAGGGACCGGTGATTCATTTGACGAGCTCTCCACCACAATATTTGACTCATTTGAAATGGAACGATCCGTTTCCTGTTTGTAGAAAGCGATTTGGGCCTCAAGATCTCGAATCCGAGAAGTTAATTCGGACACCTTCACTTCAAGGGATTTAACGTAAGCCTTGCTTTTTGCTCGGTAGTGTTTTTTGTTGCTTCGTCGACCTATCCCGCGCTTCCATGGTTCTTGGGAGATCCAATGTGTATTGTCATGTTAGTTTAATAAAGCAAACCTCGGAACAGTGCAAAATGCTCTACATACCGACAGGAGGCAATTCTTTCATCTCCCCGCATTTGAGCTCACCCACTAGGCTATGTTGGTCCCCTCATCCGTGTTTTTGTCATGTTAGCGTGATTACTTCCCCACTGTTTAGCCACGGCTTTGGACCCAGTTCCCCCATAATGGATGTTTGTCATTTGCGCTAGCTAACCATAAATGGGCTTAGATGGACTGACGGAACCTTTTTTCCGGCACTGGTGAACCGCAACAACGATCAAGATAGCCTGAATAAAACATTTACCAGATTTCTTTTATCGTTCCTATAAATAAAATTCGTTGGATATATTACAAATGCGTTTTTTTAAAAGAATTTTTGGCAACTAGCGATTCTTCAGTTTTTTCTAAAACGGCATTTAACATAATCACAGTCAAGATGAAATTCTCATTCTACAAGGCCTTAACCAGCTTAGCAGCCATGGCACAATTGGCAATAGCCTCGAAGCCCCCAAATATTTTATTTATTCTTACTGATGATCAGGACTGGTATGACTCGCAGCCCCCTTCTGTATTCACTTCCGATACTGGTAATCCTAATATTTCCCCTCTAGGCACATGGGATCAATGGAACACATGCCTCTCTTACAAAAATATTTAATCAATGAAGGAACTTTGTATAGCAACCATTATTGTACAGTTGCCCTTTGCTGTCCTTCACGCGTGAATCTTTGGACTGGAAAAGCAGCACACAACACCAATGTGAGTTTTCCCATAAATTATTTAAAACAATGGTATTTGCTTAACTCCTTCGATTCAGGTCACCGATGTTTGGGCTCCCTATGGAGGATATCCCAAAGTAGTCCGCGAAGGCATCAATGATGATTATCTCCCCCATTGGCTTCAAGCTGCTGGATACAACACTTATTATTCTGGAAAATTATGGAACCATCATTCCGTTGAAAACTACAACCAACCATACGCTGGAGGATTTAATGGATCAGAATTTCTCCTTGATCCTCACACTTATCAATATCGAAATGCGACCATGACTCGAAATGGAGGACAACCCATGAATTACACTGGCCAGTATTCTCCAGACATCACGGCAGAGAAGGCTTACGGGTTTCTTCGAGAAGCAATGTCGCATGATCGCCCTTGGTTTGTTGTTCATGCTCCTATAGCGCCCCATAGTACTGTGAACTTAGTCCCCGAGGTCAGCATGGACAAGCCTATGTATGCCGACAGACACGCTCATCTTTTCAAAGATTACATTATCCCTCGTGGAGAAAACTTTAATCCTGAGGTTCAAGGAGGCGTGAGTTGGGTGAAACATTTACCACTTCTCAACGACACCGTCATTGCATACAATGATGAATTTCAGCGATCAAGGTTGCGCGCCCTTCAGTCTGTTGATGAGATGGTAGAGACGGCAGTAAAAATGATCGAGGCTGCTGGTGAGCTTGAAAACACCTACATCTTTTACACAACAGACAACGGGTATCACATTAGCCAGCATCGCATGCATCCAGGCAAGGAATGTGGATTCGACACTGACGTACATATTCCCCTTATCGTGGTAAGAGTCTTCATCCTGAATTCCTTAATAGATTAATGATCTAATTGATCAGTAGAGAGGTCCTGGAATTCCGGTTGGCCACGTATCAAAAGCTGTAACCTCGCACACGGACCTAGCTTCAACGATCATGAACCTTGCAGGCAAGCCATTGCCAGAAAGCGATGGAATATCTATTCCCCTTACAATTATTGAAGAGGAATCTTCAAAGCAAGAGCATGTTACAATTGAATACTGGGGTCTTGCAATCCCAGAAGGACGGATGGGTTGGTACGGCGATGATGAATTGAGCAATCCCGGTTATTCAGACCCAGGCCATGGGGTGGGGAACAACACATACAAAGCTGTGCGGGTAATTAGTGAAGAGTACAATCTTTACTACTCCGTGTGGTGTACCAATGAAAGAGAGTTTTATAATTTGAAGGTTAGTATTGATGTGGTTTGATTTCTCAACCATTTTCGATGAAGCGCTAATGGTAGCTTTAGAATGACGCCGGGGAAATGAAGAACCTCGTATCAGATGGAAGCTATACGTCTGAAATTGACATAGCTGATCGGCCCTTGAGCGAAATTATCTCACGGCTTGATGCCCTCCTGATAGTGCTAAAGTCATGCAAGGGTAAGGTGTGTGTGAATCCATGGAAAGAGATCCATCCAAAGGGGGATGTTTCAAGTCTCATCGACAGCCTAAGACCAGAATTTGATGCCTTTTACAAGGAACAACCGAAGGTTAGATTCTCTGAATGCAAAGTGGCCTACTTTCCGGAGTTCGAAGGACCAATGCAAGCGAACAAATATGGGGTCTCTAAAACGGAGAGCGGCCAATCCTTTAGATGGTGGTCTGAACTACGTTAAATGGTGACTATTTTTAGACGAATACGCAACTAAGCCTGATAATCGAGAGCAGAAATTCATTTCAAATGATGAGTTGAATGGAATCGGCCAAGCTAAAGGAATACATTGAATAGAACTTAGGTATTAAAATCCAATGCTCGAGGTACTGGTAAACATGTAGTTTAAAGTATACAAATATAAAAGAATCAAACCCGATATGAAAATGGAATAGAACCGTCAGTAAATGTTCTTCATGCAACCAACCATGCACGGAATTGATCAATTGGTTTCTAAGTTAAAGCATAGTTGAGCATGTGACTTTACTGATTATATCTGACTTTTGAAGAATGGTATGACCGAATTTCACGAAAATGAGTAAATCTCACCAAAAAAAACGAATATTCTTTTTTTAACCATGACGATGAAGAGATGTATGTGCCGTACGCACAATTTGATCAATGTCGGCTGAACAGACCTTCCTTAAACAGGAGGTTAATTGTTGCACTAGCTGAATACAATAGAGTGACAAATTTCGATGTATTTGGGTTGTATGTAAGAGTTTATAAATAGTAAATTAAAGAGCCCTCTCCTTTCTTCACTGCACGGCGGTTTAGTAACCAGTATTGCATGTTGGTTAATGCACATATGACTAGACCCGTGCACGACAATGCCAGTATCACTGTCCAGGCGGTCCTATATTTTGGGGCATCAGATGCTTGGAAGATCTGACTGCTGATGATTCCCGACGCATTGGCACTCATGGCAAAGATAGCCATGGTTATTGATCTCTCTCCAGATGATTTTGCATTTAATGACATCCAAGATCCATTCACAGGGTCTAATTGATTGTCAGCGTGGCAATTCCTATTTGTCCTCAATGTATTGAACTTTTTTCAGTAAACCCAAAGCGAAGGGGAAAGTGAGAACGCACGCCAATTGAAGCTGAAGGCTATGATCAAAGTAACAAGTGCAAACTTTGCATCAGTTTTATCAGTGTCGATTATTATACGATTCGTGATCTGTGGTTATGGTGAGATCTTTTTGAAACAAATGAAATCGGGGCGACCTACTACTAGAACCCAACCGATAGTAACCCCAATAAGGACCATCGGGCCCCTCCGCCCCCATTTGTCTCTACCGATACTTTGTTAGTGAAACTCCAACTACGGGACAAGGTTGAATGGAACTGACGCGATCCACCCTCACAGGATGGTAGTAACGAGAAGGATCCAATATCCAATAGATATCATTGCATTAGATTCTAAGCGCTCAAAATTGTATGATTGAACAATCGATGGACCATAGGCAAATAATGATGTTTGAGAAGAGAGACAGCAGAGGGTTATCAGAATATGGCCTACAATCTTCCAGTTTGTCAACTAGAATAGGAATATGAGTGTAAGCTTATTCTACCAAATATTGAGATTTTCATACTACTCACAGCATTATTTAGTTCTTTTTGACTGACATGTGCTTTAAGCTGTAATTTTGTAGGATCGTCACGTAATATTCTGTTGGCGAGAACAAGAGATTCGCGATCATTAAAGTAAGTAATTCCAAGGAGCGAGGTTGGGTGATCTATAGCCTGAGGGAAGAGGACAACAAATGCAATGGCAATCACTACAGTTACCATTCCTTCGATCTTCCTTGTTTTTAGAGCCTTTCAGCTAGAAATTGGGGCAGCAGAAGCACTAATGACTCACTAGAAATAGCCATTGCCATCCTGAGAGACCAGCAACACCTCTCATATGCAATCTGGGATTCATTAATATTTAGACCCTTATCGTGGTTATCGGTGTTCCATACATAGCATAAGCTAATAGACCAGAGGCACCGCTTGCGATCATATTACCGAGATAAAACCAGGAGAATCTTTTACTGATTTCTTCCCTGGTGTAAAATCTGGTGATGGTGAAGAGGCCGGCTGGAATATATCCGGATTCACATGCCCTTATAATCAAGTCAGAAAATGTTGAAATGGAGTATAATAACCTACCCTAATAAAAATCTAGTAGCCAAGTAAGGGCCAATTCCTCTTCCTTTAATGAATGCTTGGAATGTTGCAACAAGGCCCCTATATGACGCAATTAGTCAATAGTCATAAGATACTACAACGTAGACTGCTTACCATGCAAAGATTTGACATCCAATCCAGATGGCTGGCCCCACGCGATACAAAATCAAGTTGCTAGGTATCTGTAAATATTTATCAGACCTACAACTTTCCCTATAGCGTGTTAGGTGCTCTATCTCACCTCAAAAAGAACCACCCCCAGATACATGAGCTGATTGCCAACGTTGAATTCGTACTGAGATATGCCAACCTCTTCGAAGAAAAAGTCTGTTAAAGCGTTCCCTCTGTTTTTCTGCTGGTTAAAAGTAGACTTGAAGGAATATTTTGTGACTTACATGTTCGAGCGGTCGATTTGAAGAATGAAGAAGCCTAATATCAGCAGTGGCATCACTACAATATCAATCCTAAATGACAAAATATTAGTAATTTATCGAGAGCCTTGGATGGAGTTTCATTACTTCCAAACCAATTTTTTTTCTTCTTCAGAGGACCATTCCACCTGTTGATTTTCTATGTGAATCAAGATTGGTGGATTCATTATGTTGTCACCATTGGACAATTCCTTTAATTGGATGTCTACAGCCATATTGATCGGTGTCAGTCTATGAATGATTTGAAGGGATGAATTGCAATCAATGCGAATCCAACTGATTCGAGTGGAGTCTTTATCTTTGAATGCTAATTGCATTAAGGCCCATTACTTGAGCTTTCTAGTTAGATGTCAGGAAATCTCAATGCATGTTCGCAAATGCACGCCCGGTAAAGTGCGGGGAAACTTCTGGCCGAGTTGTTATTTCTCCACTTCAACCTAAAAGGGCCCATCCCGCATGAAATTAACATGACTCATGCGACGCGAGGGTGGGATTTGAGATGCATAACTGATTTTTAGAGTTTGAATTCCCACTAACATGACCAAGACCCTCCACACAAAGATTATCCGTTACCTGCTGAGTATATCCGAAATGATGGATGTAGTACAAAGTGTTAAATTGCAGCTCTCTCCCGAAACCTAATTTGTTCACTGATTCGGGTAAATCAAATTTTCCATTTTCTAAAATGGCAATGCAAAATCGAAATTGTTTATTAAGTGAAGATCGTCTTCTTCGGGCAGAGGAAGGCGGCTTTGGCGAAACGAGCCCGTTGTTGAGGAATCATGACGCGTCGAATAATGTAAGAGCTTTTGAGAATAACCAAGTTATCCCATTATTAAACATTTTATGATTTCTGTTCATTTCTAATCATTAAGTAAATAGCCTGTCGATGAAAATAGGAATATTCAAGCTCAAGGGTCCACGAAAACGACGAGCGACAGGTCTGTACTGGGAATAATCTCCGTTTTATTAATTGGTATTTTATTTTCTATTCGCCTTGGTATATATTAATAATCTTAATCATTATGATAGGCGTTTTCCTTTCTCAAGCCGATACTTCACTCATCCTGGCTACTTATGGTTCAATTGCGTCCGAGTTTGATGACTTGCAAAATGCTAGCTGGCTTTTATCTAGCTACATGCTATCCATGTGTGTGGCTCAACCTCTTGTAAGAATGAGCTTAGTAATGATTTTGCATTTATCTATCTTAACCGTTTCTAGTATGGAAAACTTAGCGATATATTCGGTCGAAAGACCATGTTACAAGTTTCGTATATTTTATTCGGCTTGGGAAGTGCACTGTGGTGAGAAATGTCACCTGAACAGCTAGGGAGAACCCAACTACTCACTGAAACAGCGGAATATGCCAATCGATGCCCCAATTAATAGTTGCTCGGTCAATTCAAGGACTCGGCGGAGCTGGAATGGTCTGCTTAGTCTCGATCATCATCACAGGTACTATCATTGCACACATTTCAAGTAATAATCATTAATAAATTCAGATCTAGTACCTCTCCAAGATGTTGCATCGTATAGGAGTTATGTAAACGTTGTCCAAACGATTGGTAGGTCCTCAGGTGGAGTTTTCGGCGGATTCTTGACTCAACAAGTGGGTTGGCGATGGTACGTGCCAGTTGAATACGACATGGTTTTGATTCATTAATTTTCTTTAGGGTCCTTTCAGGGCAGGCACCATTGACCGCAATCGCCATTTATCTCGTCGCATGGAAACTCCAGGTGCAGAAATCGGCCAGCAATACACAGACCATCCCAAATATGAGCCTTGTCAGTAAATTGAAGCGAGTCGACTTTTTCGGGATTATCTCACTCAGTGCGGCAATCTTGTGCTTTTTGTTGGTACTTGATACAGGAGGGAAAACAGTTGCATGGCAATCTCCAATCATTTTGGTCTTGTGCACTACTGGAATAATTAGCGTAGTGCTCTTCATGATAACTGAGATGAGATGGGCAAAGGAACCAATCTTTCCTCTGCACCTATTTTCCTACTACGACGTTATTACCTCTTACATAATCCTG
This sequence comes from Calonectria hongkongensis, assembly GCA_017140755.1. Taxonomy (NCBI): domain Eukaryota; kingdom Fungi; phylum Ascomycota; class Sordariomycetes; order Hypocreales; family Nectriaceae; genus Calonectria; species Calonectria hongkongensis. Next base: position 1,841,594 of record JAACJA010000009.1, read on the forward strand.
TTTTTGCAGAACTCTGCTCAAACCGCAGTAAGTGTTATCCGATGTTTATTTGATGCTGGCTTACCGTGTGCCATCGTATAGATGATGTTCCTGATTCCGCTTTATGTTCAGGTTACTAAAAGCGCTACCCCGAGCCAAGCTGGGGCGTATATGATTCCATCAATTGTTGGAAATGCCGTTGGTGGACTTCTTGCTGGTCACCTCATGAAGACCTGGGCCAGAACCAAAATAGCACTCATCGCTGCCAGTCTCAGTTCTGTATTATGCTTTACCCTTCTCTTCTTATTTTGGCGAGGCGACACTGCTGCATGGCAAACAATCTTCATATTTCCGGGGGGGTTTGGTAATGCTGTGGCTCACTCTGTGGTATTTGTTGCTCTTGCCGCAGGCTTAGATAGCAACGAACTGGCGATTGCTAGCTCTGGCTTGTACTTCAGTGGAAGTATTGGGGGAGTGTCAGGTCTGTGTGCTATTTCCGCTGTGCACCAAGCATACTTGAGGTCAAACCTGCGGAAAAGCCTCGATGGAAACGGCATAGACGGTGGTTCTGATGTAAGAACAATGTTTCACAGCTGCGGGGTATTCACGTCTCACAGCGTCTTGCTAATTCGACGTAATAGATCATTCGCAAAACTTTGTCGGACATCCGGTATCTTCAGAATCTTTCTGGAAATATTAGAGATTTGGTACTGAATGCATATGTCTCAAGCTTTAGGTCATCATTTGCCTTTTGCATATTAATTGGCTTGCTGTGCTTTGGTACCACACTGGTTTTACAGGAAAAGCGATTGCACCCAAAAGTTTAGATCATTAAGTAAGGGAGTAAGGAGCGCAGATGTTAAAAGTGCCAAATGATAGTATTTGCAAAGAGTTTTTCACTCCTCTTATAATAACCTAAATATATAAACTGAATATAACTGCAAAAAGGCACATGGCAATACGATCGGTCCCGATCTCACCCTCTACAAGCCGAGGATGATAAATAATTCATCGAGCTAGTTACTTCGTCTTACTGGAAAGTCCTATTATGCCATCCAAGCCGTCTTGTTAAAGAAACTTGAATATCGCCAACCGGTTTGAGTGACGTAAGAGGGAGCTTTGATCTGTCCATCTTGGGTGTGTTGAAAGCACCTATTGTAGGCGTCACGTCAAACCCTAGCAGGATGCTTGCGGCGAAGGTAAGAATTTCATAGGACGCGAAATGGCGACCCGGGCACAGCGTGTTGCCTCCTCCAAATGGTCTAAATGCTGCAGTCCGCCGAGCCTTTTCTTCTTTAGTGAGAGTCTTGGATTTGAGAAACCTGGTGTGATCAAAGACATCCGCATCGCTGCCCCAAGTAGCTGGATCATTGTGGATAAATGCGGTCGGCATTTGTACTTGGGCTCCTTTCTTCAGTAGCCAACGGTCTTGTATCAAAGTGTCCTCGTTTGTGTACCGAACGGTTGCGATACCACTTGTTATGCGTAGCACTTCATCGTAAGTAGCCATGAAAATTGGGCAACTGTCACGGATGGAAGTGATTTTCAACGAAATTTCAGTCTGTGTTGACTGGGCCTCCAATGTGGCTTCAAGCTCAACTCGTATCTCTGCGAGTAGATCGGGTCTGGAGTAGATTGATAAAAGTAACCAAAATGTGGTGGGAATTGTGTTGCCCACAATCGCAAGTATTGACCCAAGCAGAGCGCGAGCGTTGTTCTCGTTGCTTAAGCCCCGTCGAATACCAAGCCCTGAAAGTTCTTTGATAAACGAGCAGGCTGAGCTCAATCCGTCGTCGTTTAAGTACTTCAAAAATGCACTAACAAGCTCTTTTCGAGAATTCCACGCTGTTGAGTATCTTTGTGGGCTCAGGAACCATGGAATTCCCAACAATAGTACCTTGATGTTTGATTCCCACATCCTATTCAACGTTAGTTAGAGCCATTAGCATATCGAATGAAAGGGCCATTTACCAGAATATTTTGTTAAGCGATGGATTGATTGTGAATGGATCTTTCTTACCAAAACAAGCCGAGTTGTTGGCATTCATAAATAGATCGCGAACCCAAGTATAGAGACTGATCGTCTGGCTTGATGGAGATTCATTTATAGCGCACATGAGCTTTGTCCGCACCAAGTAACACAGCTCCTCTAGCGAAGTAGTACCAGGCAGTAGTGATGCTTTTTGAACTCTGTGGATTTCGCCATACATGCCATTCTCTGTATGAGCGTCATGGAAAATGAGGTTGATGCCTTCCTCATCAAACCCAATCATACGACGAAACGCTGGAATTAAAGCAGGAGTAAATGAAAGAGATGTCGCATTGCGCTGGACTGCCTGTACAAGCTCTGGTGATGTCACAATGTAATTTTTCTGGCCCGGCATATTAATCGTGAAAATAGGATGTGGTTGTTGGGTGCTAGTTGACTTTTAGCCGATACGACTTCCACATGTGGCATCCGAGTCTACCACTAACCTGGCTACATCGAAGTAGCGCAGACCATACTTCAAAAGTCCATAAAGATGACTGACATGGGGAATTCTCTCTTTGACATACGGCGGTTCCCTTGGATCTGGTCGTTTTTTAAGGACAACAGTGATGATTAGTGTCAACGCGCAGCAAATTCCACCAATTCCCAAAATCAATGGGTTACAAAGAGCCATTGCTAGCTACCGAGCGATTGAAATGAATTGAGAGAGAAACTATGATGAATCTAGGATGCCAATCACTCAAGTTGGAATATTTTACCACATCAAATGTTTTTGCATGTCATTCTATTTTTGAATGGCTTCAAGAACGTTTAAGACATCATGTGAGGCCCTCAAATTTCTGATCCGATTTCCAGAGGGACTGACGCGTCGTATTTTCGGGGAGTAGAAAAGCACCACAAATGCAGGCCCAAAAATATGAGAGATAATATGAGTAGTAAGACGCACTGACGATGCAGGGGTACTGTGCATGCACCCTGAAGTATGGCGGTAGTGGAGCTGCTAATTGCAGACGAGACTCGCTAAAACCTCGTACATTAGCGGATTCAGTCTTCGCTCGGTTATTGCCCTTTTCTTTTTCTGTTTTAGAAGCCGTTGAAACTCGTATTGGGCTTGCACATTATCAACCCATGATGATAATTCGGGGGACTAGACGGCACCCACTTGGTAGCGGTGCATGAGGGCCCTGAGCGCCTGTGGAGGTTTTCAAAAGTACGCCTCCAACGGAGCCGACCTCCCAAATTACACTACCTAACAACAAAAAATTTGCGATACACGAAACACAATGACTTGCAGCCTCTATTTCCATCCATTGCTCATTTCGACGGCACAGCAATTCGTCTTTATTTGTGTCGCTGGTTTCACATCTCGTGAGTCTGCGCTACGGCCAATTGGATTTGCTTTATTCCTTATTTCTACGCTTGTTGCCCTTTCGAATTTCGACACTTTCATGGAGCCGCCAGGATGGGTTCCTCGTACTATCGCTTCGGCCTTTCCGCAAACCTCTTTGACGTACTTCGAGCGCATTATTGTACGCAAAATCGCGTTCATTGACGTCCCAGACGGGAACTATTCCGAGACAGAAAGGAAAACGACCAAACCTCAGTCAAGGTTTGACAAATTTCAATTGCGCTATGCCTTTGGCCAGCAGGTCGCAACTTCTATGAGAGGTTTGGGCACACCTTGGGAGATTCGAAATATACACCATTTCGACTCCAAAAATCCTTCATATGTACCGCCTACCATGCATTTCATTTTTGTAAATCTTCTCAAAGTCGTGATTTGTTACTTCACCCATAAGTTATGCATCAACACACAACTTGGCTTGGATCAACGGTACATGTCACCCCAGCACGTGCCAATCCTTCGGCGTCTTGGCGACGTCACTCTTGCTGAGTTGAGAGTTCGATACATAGCGACCATTACGACCGTGTTGTCAATATTCTGCTTTATTCAGGGTGGATATTCAATGGCCTCAGCACTATCAGTTACCATTAATCCAAAGGCTATAAACGACTGGAGACCTATTTTTGGTCAACTGGCAGATTCGTACTGTCTTCGATGTTTCTGGTCGTGAGTATTCTCAAATTTCAAGAAGAGCAAGTTATTTACAGCATGTTAGGAGCTTTTGGCATCAGGGATTGCAGAACAATCTTCGAGGAACGGCAGCATGGATAACCGTGAACGTATTCCAAATGAAATCTTACTCATTGCTGTCACGATACATGAAGATCTTGATTGCATTTTCACTCTCTGGTTTAGTGCATATTCCATCTGACATGGGCAGTGCAGTTCCTGCTATCAAATCAGGAGCCATCCAATTCTTCGCCACGCAGTTGATTGGTTTGATGCTGGAAGATGTATTTGGAGCTTTGTTTAGGCATATATGGAAGTCAAAGGTGTCGAGGGTGTTGGTTAGACTGTTGGGTTACTTTTGGGTTCTCAATTTTCTTGCTTGGTCGGGACCTGTTAGGTGGTTTCCAGTCATTTTGATGCAAAATCATGAAACTGAGCTCGTAAGTTTGAGCGCCTTCAAACCATTGGTGAAGGTTTTCGGTTGCTTGCCCCACTGAGCTAGAAGCATATGTGTTGTGAGTTATAGAATTAAAGTTATAAAAATATGTGTCTATTTTATCCCGTTTTTTATCACTTCATTTGGCTTTGAAGAGGGAAAAGTGTTCACAATATGTGCAGCTTGAGTGATTGCCAAACTCTTGAAAGTTAGTTCAGCATGTTTAGAATTGTGACGAATGACGGCCAGAGACCTTTAGTGGGTCTGAGACGGGGCATACTTTGTCCTCCACTGTAGTCCATGTACTTAATGTGCATTGTGCAGTACTTGCAGCTCCAATAACACACCTCTTCTTACCCGAACCACACGATGCTGTCATTTTGTTCCGCCATTGGCGCTCTTTTATCCGCATACATTGGCCTTAATGTCGCACTGCTTATATACAATTTTAGGAAAGCAAAATCCGTCGGCCTCCCCGTCTTGATCACGCCAATTGATCCTTCAAATGTCCTGTATCTGCTTTGCTCAAGCTGGTTGGAGCCAGTGCTGAGAGCGTGTTTGCCGGTTAGGCTAAGAAACTTTATCGAGTACAACAGTCGGGACTGGAATTACGACAAGATTAACGACCTACAGGAACGCATTGGCGACTCATTCATCATTGTGAGCCCTAAGCAGATGCGCGTCTTCATTGGGAATGCGGAAGCTTCCGATGAACTTTGTAAGAGGCGAAGAGATTTTGTGAAGCCAGTGGCTTTGTACAGACCATTGGAAATCTTCGGTCGCAACATCGTGACTACGGAAGGCGATGACTGGGTACGTCACCGCAAGATCACGACGGCCTCTTTCAGCGAGAGAAACAACATTCTTGTCTGGAATGAATCCAAGAAACAGGCTACAGACATGCTCAACATATGGGCAGCGAGTCCTGATGGTGTTGTTGACCCTCAAAGCGACACCATGATACTGGCTCTCCATGTTCTCACAGCAGCTGGCTTTGGTCGAAGCTACATATTTGGTAGTGGTTTGGAAAGGCCATCAGCAAACCACAACCTCACTTATCGTGATGCTTTAAGCATCCTCCTCAGCAACCTATTTACCGTCATTTTTACCACCACTGTCAATCTGCCAAGTTGGATTTTGCCTTCCAAGTTTCAAGATGCTCGAGAAGCCGTGACCAACTTCCGCCAATACATGGAGGAGATGGTTTCAGAGGAACGTGCGACTATGGGCATTGGAGCTTCTGAAAGAAACAATTTAATGAGCGCTTTGGTGAGAGCTTCAGAGAATCAGAAATCTGGAGACAAAGGTGCTCGCCACTTGAGCGACTCTGAAATTTATGGCAACTTGTTCAGCTATAACCTGGCCGGCCACGAGACGACTTCAAACTCTCTCGCCTACGCGATAATCCTTCTTGCAGCACAACCACAGTGGCAGGATTGGGCGGCAGAAGAGGTCATTCAAGTTATGGCGGGAGCTAGTTTGGAGGAGATGGACTATGGGACCTATTATCCGCAATTCAAGCGATTGTTGGCTGTCATGGTTAGACATAACCCATACCTGCATCGTTTGAACCTCCTACTAACTCGGTTTTAGTATGAGACACTGCGGCTATTCGGCGCGGCGAGGGCAATTCCTAAAATGACACTCCAAGACCAAACACTGAAAATCAACGGAACTCCGTATATCATACCAAAAAACACCTTCGTCGGTGTGAACTTGGCCGGTCTGCACACGTCCTCAACATGCTGGGGCACCGACTCCCTGAAGTGGCTCCCTAGTCGCTGGATCTCCCGCGATGAGACAGGCCAAGAAAAATTAATCTCGATGCCCACCGGTGCCTTCTTGCCCTGGGCAGTTGGGCCGCGCGTATGCCCCGGGAAGAAGTTTTCGCAAGTGGAGTTTGTCGCCGTTTTAGCGTGCCTCCTGCAGAAATACCGGGTGGAGCCAGACACCGACGGCAAGGTCAGCAAGGAAATGGCATGTAGTGCCCTCATGGACGAGGCGAAGCAATCCAGTTTCAATTTCCTACTGAAGGTGAAACATCCCGAAAAAATTAGGTTGCGATGCGTGCCGCAAACCTAATGATGGCGCCGTACTAACACCAGAGAACCATATTTGACGATTTTACAATGCATTGCGGCCGGGCCTGCATGCACACAAGGGCCAGGTCATTTCCCTTGAGGAGATCGTGCAGATCCGACTGTATTTGTAAGACGCTGTTGAAAGTGGAAACGGCCGAACATGGCCACCGCAGCCCAGCTATCTTGCAACCAGGTCTATTTGTTTTGGGTCTTTAATTGTATTGGAAGGTGTATCTAGAACTTTGCAATTTTAGACCATGTTACATCGCCCCTGCGTCCCAAGACACAAGTCTTCTGTGACCTGATACCAATCCAACGTATGATAATTGCAGATCGTGGGCCCTAGAAGGATGATTGGTCAGAAAGTTCGCCATGGTTAAACTGCACGAAGCCAATGCAAACACGGTGCGGCAGCCGTAGTTGCTCAACCCACCCCAAAGAATTCGATATCTAGATCAAATATCGCAAGTATAGTATGAATCAACATCGGATTTTTGGGGTTGAGGTTTTCTTGACACATGTAGCTGCTTATTTCCAGCAAAAGTAGTGGGGTTAATAATGTCCATAGATTGGCTTGGCTGGCTGCGGCGCTTGTTATCGGACCCGCAATGCACAGACTGTCACCATCAAAGCGTTTTTGAGATGTCAAAAACATCCGGTGCCAAGCTAAGACATGCACGCTCGTCCATTCACCAATGTTTCAACTAGGTAACAACCACTTCAGGGTATGGATGTAACATAAGCGGCCAGCGAATGACTGCCCCAGCTTACCCCAACAACTTCTATCCAACCTTGATATACTCGGGCGCCTGGACGGACAAGGGTGTCCTGAGCTAGACAATATTCTGACCTCAACGTAGTCCCCTTACATCTAGTTCTAGTGCAAGCACCTAGTAGGGATGAGGGAGCAGGCTGAAATCCAGGCATCGGGGAACCGGCTGCTGGATCCTCCACATCTGATAACTCAGCTCGATTTGCTAATTTCGGTATCAACGAGACATCCGAGGCGGGATCTTGAGGTCGGGTTAGACAACGAGGTCCTCTCCGCAGGTAGACCATTTTGACATGGGATCTTTAGGCATAATGAAAGTGATTTCCTAAACGAGATTGTGATGGGTATCCTATCTGTTGACGCTCTTGATCGTGACACTTGCAGTGCCCAAAATTCCATTCCTCAAATTGCCAGTCTCACAAACCTTGTTTAATTTCAAGATGGAACACACCGATATTCTTGGAGATGTCGGGTTCAAAATCGCTTTAATTGGCCTATTTTTATTGATGTCAACACATTGCTTTACCACGATTCGCTACTATCTACAACGTTTGCGTGATCGTCGTTACCAAGGCAAGGAGCCCGCTACGCTGCCATACACAATACCCGGAATTGGATCAGCGCTCCATTTAATCACAAACCCACATGGACTTTTCGACTCAATTGTGTAAGTAGAACCTGGGTATAGGGTTCGCACTTGGCTCATATATGCTAGACAAAGGGTCGATGATGGAGAACCCGTACGTATGCGGCTTGGCAACATCCATGCCTATCTCATCCACGGAACAAAGAACGTCCAGCATGTTTTCCGGTGTTCTAAAGAACTTACGTTTGAAGAATTCGCGCTTCGGGTGGCTCAGAAAGTCAAACGCTTGCCCAAAAAAGATGCTACTTTGGTCGCCAAAGATGTCTCAGGCTCATCACGGCAACCTCTTATCGAAACTCGGGAAGAAGATCGCATATGGAGGAGGTTCCACGAGATCTATGAGTCACACTTGATTGGATCTAGCGCAGTGTCCTCCCTCACTGAGCTATTCATCAACGTCATGGTTGACCAACTAAACACTATCGGCACAGAAAGGCCTATTGAATGTGGGATTGACGATTTCATGAAGCATCACATGTTCCGGGCATCGACCATCGCTCTTGCTGGTCCAGGGCTATTTGATGTAGACTCCAAATTTGCTGAGGTCTTTTGGGAATACGACGAGGATTTCATGTCTTTGATGTATGGTTTACCTGAATTTCTTTGTCCTAAGGGATGGAAAGCAAGGGATAAATGCTTGGAAACAGTCAAGTCCTATCTTTTCACAGCTTGGCAGCGACTGGATTGGAGTGCTTGCGAAAAAGAAGGCCCTGATTGGGAACCCAACTTTGGCTCAAAGCTGGTTCGCGAGCGAGAGCTCGCCATGGATAAATATGGGATTGGCTTGGAAGGACGTGCGTCATTTCAATTAGGCCTCATCTGGTCGTAAGTTTCCATGCTTTGTCCTCTATTATTGTCCTTATCTCGCGCTTCTCTCTTAGACACCAACTTACCGCTCTGATCAGCATCAACTCCAACGCTATCCCCATGACATCTTGGATAATTATTGAGATCTTATCGAGACCAGAACTCTTTCAAACGATCAAAGTTGAGATTGCTACCGTTGTGAACAAGGAAAGTCTGAGGAAAGAAAGGTCGGAGCCTGGTGGTGGCTTACAATCTGTTGTCAATATTGCCAAACTCAAGATGTTGCCTCTTTTAAACTCAGTTTACCAGGAGTGCCTTCGTCTACGTTCGTCGGTTTTTGTTGTCCGTAAGCTGCGCAACTCGATTGAGCTCGATGGTTATATACTGAAACAGGGAAACCTGATATTGGCCCCGTCGTATCTCGCCCACAACAAACCCAGTGTCTGGTCTTCACCGGCTCATCCCCCAGAACATTTTTGGCCTGAGCGATTCATCAAGGAATCAGACGGCAGAGGCCGTGTAGGAATTTCGACGGGGAATTTCTTTCCTTATGGTGGGGGCACGGCAATGTGTCCCGGGCGTAATTATGCTAAGCAAGAGATTCTCTCAGCAGTGGCACTTTTCTTTGCACATTTTGATGTGGAAGTATTGGGCTTTGTAGATCGGAAGGGTAGACCATCAAAACGAGGGCCAGAGGTTGGCAAGGAAGCTAGAGGCGTTGCACGAGTGGACAGAGATTTAAGAGTCATATTACAACGTAAATAATTAATACGAATAACTTCAGAAATTCGAACATAGTGGAGCAGTTAAAATACATTGTGCTGATAAAAACGTCGAGATGCTTCGGCGCAAGACTTTCCTTCGAATAAGCCCTTCTAATATGTCGATGGAAAATTTGATAAAACACCAACATTTAATTTAGTTCGTTGAATTTATTCTAAAAACTCCAGGAATCCGCCAATAATGGAGAATGAAACCAGCCGATCTTTAGGTCTTACAACCCTCGCTGCTGGATATGCCCATGATGGAGTCATCCAGTACAGGTAGAAACACACCCAAGCATAACCAACGTACATTTTCCACTTTATATCTGTTTTCCCCAATTTGTGATAAAACAAATACTGTATGCCATCTTCACACATTATGGCAAATGCAGTTATGAGAAAAAAGCGGATGGCGTTTGACTCCTGCGCGGGAATCCCAAGTGCTAGATCAGCTGGAAGGTGCAGAGCTCCAGATATGTAGAAGCATATAATCAACTTCAAGTATCGACCTAAAAGGCTCCCCTTTTGCATGCAAAGTATTTTGTGGACGCAAAAGTCGGATACAGATACGAGAGGGCGTCGAAGAGTTTGATGCCACGCATTGCCCCAGAATCTTCTAATGCTATAGGCATCTGAAAGCCTGCCCCAGATTGGAGGTCTCATTTTGACCGAGTGAAGATTCGTTGCGATATAAAACAGACAGAGCGCGCTGTTGATCAACTGAATGACACAAAATGTGTTGAGCCAGAAGCCAAATGTTGCAAACAAACGAAATATGGCTTCCGCTAGGCTTAAATCGGCAGCTCTGCTAAAGAGTCTCTCATTGATTGGAGACATCATCCTTTCAATACTGGGAGGTGGTTGGTTGGCGAAAATATCCAAAACAAAATAACTTAGAAAAAGATTTTTGGTATGTCGCTTTAACTCTTGATTCCGGGACGGTACGAAAGACGAGTCTTGTGTAGACCATGGAGGAATTCTTTCAATCTCCCTATTTGTCCCTATACCTCGCAAATTCCACAGGTTCTCAAGACCGAAAAGCACTCGTTTTGCGAGCTCCGAATTATAAATGTTCTCAAGCCCAATATTTGGCGCTTTCGCGACACTATCGTGCTCTTTTCTCGGCTGAAGCGAATTGTCCTCGTCTTCAATAGTAGAACAACCTGTTTTTGAACTGAAACATAGCCCCGTTAAACATAAATCATCGAAAGACTTCAAGCATTGAATCCACGCTGTAGTAGATAGTAGGGCAATATGAAGCCGGCTATCCAAACATTTTGGGACAGCTTCATTAAACTGCCTAGTGAGCGCTACAATGACCGCCGCAAGGACAAGCCTCAGCGGATTAGACGGCTCTGTGAAGCCGATAACAAGAGCGGTCAAGATCGGATGTGCGGTCGCAAGCCCGAGTGCAAACAAAGTAGCCATGATGATGTCGTGTCAAGGCTTGAGTAACTACAAACCGGAGCAACTGGGAATTCTTTCTTGACCATCTTACAGAAAAGGCTCGAGCGTTGCAACCCAAGTGGTGACGCTTTGATACTACGTAGTCTCCCTGTGGAACCCCCCTGTAGAGGACTGTTCACATCTCGTATATACTAAAGTTACTCTAGCGGCACCGTTACACTGATCCCACATGGCTCTTCCAAAGAGCTGAATGGATCGACTCCTCGATTCTATTGCCCAAATCGATGGCTCAGTGGTTGAAACAAAACCTGCAACATTGTCTGCCCCAGTCTTGTGCTGGTTCGGCCACTGTTAATTTCGTCGCCATTCCGCGGAGGGCTTGGTGGGGCAGCAAAGCCCCACGATTGATATTTTGTCATTTTTCAGTTTTAGAATTTAGTCACTTCCTGAAAACCGCAACCCTGTCCATCTGTGCGTGCAGCTGGAAATTATCTCACTAGCTTAAGGTTCTGAAACGGACTGAAATTTGATACTGGCACTCTGTTCCAAACTTAGAGCTATCCATGGCCACAACAATGCTCAACTAGAAAAACACGATTATTAATACAAAAAGATCCCTACTGATAACTTCAAAGACACTTCCGCATAAAACATATAGTGCAGTAGGCAGCCACTAGCAAACAAATCCAAACGAAGGATCCAAGTCCCATTGCAAGCCGTTTGACATTACGGAGAAACGCCGCCTCATTTACGCGTGGAAATAAAATGCCTGATGGTTGCGGCCTGCCCAGAAATGTGCTCAAGGGTTCCCACCCCATGCTTGATTGGTACTCAAGCAATTGATCGGCTGGTACGATATCTCGGACCCATTGGTTATGTTTGACGTATAGCTCCACTGAAGGGACTACACACAATCCAAATTTTCGCGAATAATGCCTTGACCAGGCAATAATCAGATCACTGGAGTGGATCACGCCTGGGACCCAGTAGCCAAGGATGCGGTAAATAGGCGACCGCAGATCAATGCCCAGTCCGTGATACGAAGCCAACCATACCTCAGGAGTCTTGCGTACTGAAAGGACTACCTTTACCAGACGAATGTAAGCACTTGTTGGTGTACTTGATGAAAATGGCTCTTACCTTCGCGTCTGGGTAGAGAGTGAGCATATCGTCCACAAAAGTACTGGCTGGGGGCTCAAAGACAGCCTCAAAACCGTCGTAAAGTGTTTTCAATGCTTGAAGTCTCTCGCTACGATTTTGGATTGCTAACACGCGTGCACTCTCCTTGACACGACCAATACGTGCTGGAGGGTCCCCGAGATGAAAACAAGGGCCAATTCCTAGTAGCTCAAACCCTTTTTTGAGACTTGTGGTGGACGTGCGTGGAAGTCCGGCCTAGATTGAATAATTTCAGTAGTAGTTTCCGGGGACGTGGTGGCTGTGACGTACAACAATTATCTTTACGCTATTAGCTTTTCTTTGGGCTGGAACCGACATCCTTCAACTGAGATGCAAATGTTGACTTTTCTGTTGTGGACCGAGGAGTGTTCATTTCTCCAAGTAAAGTATCCCGCACATTGATGCAGACTGGCATTATCTATATCATGGACTAGATAGTAGCCACTTAACAAGGATCTGCAAATTATGGGAACATGGGAACAGCGACGCGACATGCACAGACAGTCCCACTGCCAGATTGTCTCCAGAAACGGTGCAACATCCGGCAGGACTGTCGTGGAGCGGGGTCTGACCCTCACCGCTAAGCATGGTCTTGTGCCACAATTGCAAGCAGTGGGCGAGGCACTTGACAGCCTCCATCCTGCCATGTGCCCTTGCACTTTACAATCATTGAATGTTTGAATGTTTGAATGTTAAGAGATTTATTCATTTTTCGCTAGTCAAAACTGTGGTGATGACTTTATGACTTGCGACAGGCAATGATGGCAATCTATTTACTGGTCAGTGTTTTGTTCGCAACGTTCTATCTACTCAAGCATCGGGGTTCCGTTCAACTCCCTGCCAATATTCCACGATTGGAATATCCAAAATCTTATCTCCCATTCAGCGATCATTGGAAATACCTCACGAACTGTCGCAAACTTTTCATTGACGCTTACCAAGCCGTACGTTCAAATTTCTAATAGGCAAGAACTTTTTTAGTTAATGCTGTCAGTACTCAAAGCATGGAAGGACTTGCATTTTGCCTAGCATGGGTTTCAAAAGCGAAATCCATATCGCATATCACCATGCTCAGTGGGCAGCCTCTCAGCCTGATACCGTTCTTAGTCCAATTGAAGGATTCCGGGAAATAGACCAAGGTGACTGGAACTCAGGTCATGCCAAATATATACAGGATCCTTGGCAAAGCATAGTCATCAAGAAAGAGATGGGCCGTTTCCTGGAGACTTTTGCAAGAGCGGTAGATGATGAGCTCAAGCACGCCATACCCGAGCATATATTCCCCGGTGCAGACGGAGAGATCGATGTTTACGAATCCATGAAATGGGTTGTGGCTCAAGTCTCTAGTCGTTTCACTGTTGGTCTTCCACTTTGTTCGTTTTTATCTATTAATTACTCTAATTGGAGCACTAGCTAACATCTAGAAGGCAGAGACAAAGGATATTTGAACGAATCACTGGCATTTGCAGAATTGTTCATCATCAACACCGGTATACTTCTATACACGCCATCGGTCCTTAAACCTCTAATTGGATTCATCGTAACCTTACCAACAAGGTATAGACGTTGGAGGATTAGAGATTACATTGAAAAATTGTATAGAGATCGGGCGCCTCACCTTTTGAATCCAGAACTTCATCAAACTGACGAGAAAACCGATACTTTGCAGATGATGATGAGATACGCAATTGACAAATGTGGGAGCCAAGTCTCCCTGTCTCAAATCTCGGACAGACTTTGTCTGGCGAACTTGGCTTCATTCCATCAGACTGCGATTGCGATAAGCAACATTTTAATTAACATCGCGGCCTCAAATGTGGAATTCAATACTATTGAGATCATACGACACGAGATGGCCAGTGTGCTTCGCGAAAATGAGGGCATTTTTGACAAAACATCGATTTCAAGGATGATACAAACCGATAGCGTTTTGAAAGAGTCAATGCGGACCCATGCCTTTGGAAACAGAGCCATGATCCGCAAGGTGGTTGCGTCAAATGGTCTAAAGACCCCAGACGGCCATGTCCTGCCATACGGCTCAACGCTCTCGATTCTTGCGTACCCAGTGCATCATGACTCAGATTTGTATCAATGTCCAGAGAAGTTTGATCCTTTTCGATTTTCGCGGATGAGACTATGCAGCTCACGCGATGACTACATTCAGCCGACTTCAATTAGTACGAAAGATGCAAACCCAACTTTGTCATTCGTGTCAACTTCTTCAACTTACTTGCCATTTGGACATGGAAAGCATGCCTGCCCGGGGCGCTTCTTGGTTGACTTTGAGCTTAAAATGATACTTTATCACATTTTAGAACGATACGATATCGAGCTGCTTTCTGAACACAACGGAATCAGACCAGAATGTCCATGGGTGATGGAGGCTGTCATGCCACCCGTAGGGGTCAAGCTAAAGTTCACGGCACGGGATAGACCCATACGGTAGCCCAATGAGTTCATAGAAATCGATGAAGTTATAAGGATGCCTGTAAATATATCAGTGGAATTGAATTCAAGCATGCCAAGTTCGTCAACATATTTCAAGGGCGTGCAGTGTCAGGCGAATAATCAATTTCCCTCTTATTCATAACATTTGTCCTAATTCGACAGGGACTTTGGCCCTGTTTAACACGCCATTTGAAGAGAGTAGTTACATTACAAATTATGAAACCTGGCCAGTCACCTATCGGACACTCCGGTGTCCCCACATGTGGTATGGACGGTGGCGGTGCATGGTACTTGACAGAACCCCGCCCATAATACTACGTGAAAACACATTAAATACTAGCTCATTTATTCCGCGTTGCAATTTACATCATCTCACTTTCCTTTAAGCAGATTGTTCGCCAAAATGGCAAGATTTGCTGTCCTTATGTCCCGTTATCGACCGTGGGCTATCATTGCATTTCTCTTTTCGGCCTATCGCCAAGCTTCGACTCATGGGAATTATTTCCTTCTGGATATGTTTTTGCATCTGGTAAATTATTTGGTTGTCTTCTCGGGTATTTGGGTCTTCTATACGACATTGTTATACCCTAGATATTTGAGCCCATTAAAGGGTTTGCCACAGCCAGAGGTAAAGCATTGGCGATTTTCGAAATGAAGAATCCAAAATGCTTACAGATTTCTCAAAGAGTGCGAATTTCATACATGGACACTGGGCGTCGTCAATTAGTGAGCCTGCTGGATTGCAGTTCCGACATTGGTCAAGGACGATTAAGAACAATGGCCTCATCAGGTATCTGTACGTCTAGTTCTTTTATTAGCCATGACTGTATTCTGAACTAATTATAAGCCAAGCCATCTATTCAACCAAGAAAGACTGGTCATCACGAGCCCCGAGGGCCTGAAGGAGGTTTTAGGACAGCGCAGCTATGACTTTGTAAAACCACATTTGCTTCGAGCCATGGTGGGCAAGATTCTAGGCCACGGGCTGTTACTATCAGAGGGAGACGTTCACAAGGTAAAAATGATCCGATGGTATGTTTTGGAAGCTGACAACATCATAGATGCAAAGGAAGAACCTGATGCCAGCCTTCAACTTCAGGCGCATCAAAGAATTATACCCTGTGTTTTGGGCGAAGGCAAACGAACTAGTTGCTGGCATCGAAACAGAGCTGAGTGAGGAATCAGAAACCATGATAGACATTGCAGATTGGGCAAGCCGAGCATCCTTGGATATCATCGGCTGCGCAGGCATGGGACATGAATTCAAATCACTTTCAGACCCCAGCATTGAAGACACCA
Organism: Calonectria hongkongensis; assembly: GCA_017140755.1. Taxonomy (NCBI): domain Eukaryota; kingdom Fungi; phylum Ascomycota; class Sordariomycetes; order Hypocreales; family Nectriaceae; genus Calonectria; species Calonectria hongkongensis. The sequence continues at coordinate 1,857,476 of JAACJA010000009.1, forward strand.
TGAAAATGTATGGGTCAATGATAAAAGGAGGGAGTGGCACAAAGTTCTTGACAATTTTGCAACTAGTCCTTCCATCTTTCATCACAGATTATCTACCTTTGCAAAGAAACATGGGGGTTTTGGCTGCATCCAAAGCTGCGCGAGCGACGTCCCAAAACTTGATAAACGCCAAGAAAGTTCAACTGGTTAACAGGGCAAAACTCTCTCCTGACATCATCTCAATGGCACTAAGGTCTGGTAATTTTACCGATGAGGGACTCGTGGACACAATGATGACCTTCCTAGCAGCTGGCCACGAGACCAGTGCTGCTGCACTTACATGGACAATTTATCTGCTGGCACAACACAACCATGTCCAAGATCGCTTGCGCCAGGAGATTCGGCACAACGTGAAATCTCTAGCTGACTATATGGACGCCAAAAAGTTGGATTCACTCGCGTACCTAAACGCAGTATGCCATGAGTCACTGAGATTGTATGCTCCCATCCCGTTTACCGTGAGGGCTGCCAGAAAGGATTTGCACCTCTTGGGTAATTTTGTACCTAAAGACACAATCATAATCCTATGCCCCTGGGCAACCAACCAGGCACATGAGCTCTGGGGTCCTAACGCAGGTGATTTCGAACCCGAAAGATGGATGCAACCTGGGCAAGCAAACTCAGGAGGCTCGAAAAGCAATTACGCATTTTTGACCTTCTTAAACGGTCCTCGGAGCTGCATTGGACAGAAATTTGCTTTGGCAGAGTTGATGGCTCTCACCTGCGCTTTAGTGGGTCGGTACAAGTTTGAACTGCCCAAAGGCTACGAAATTCGGCATATCACGGATGGAATAGTAGCAAAACCCAGGGACGGTCTGAAAGTGCGTGTCGAGAAACTTGAGGGTTGGTGATATATTTCAGATGTAAATCGTACGTATAACTAACAACGTCCATTTCCTGCTCGTTGATGCCGAGATGGAAAATCATCATACAGGACTGTCCGCTCACGAATCTAGGAATCGAGGCCCTGGAAATAATTCAGCTCAAATCTACTGAGTTCGTCGTTTAACTAGTTACGAGCCGTAGATCTTGGGCTATCGATCATAGAAACAAATCTGTCCTCTCCGTATGATGAGAAGAATAAGCTGTTAGAGAGGGGCTAAGAAATAAAGTTGGTTCTGTGGTACCCGAATACGGGCTCATATGTGACAGCGGGCCATTCTGGAATGTGTGATACATAACTTGTACTTGCATCATAGCGCAAACTCCTTACTTTCATGTGACGGAAAGTGTTCCTGGGCAACATTCAGGGTAGATTCGAGCACCTGTCACATTTCAACAATACTTGTCGTTGCGTTGGAGGTCAGTGCGGCTTTAGTTAGTCGATATGACACGTTATAGAATCGTAGCGCAACCAAGGCCCATTGTCAATCCTGACACTGATGAGGGTCATATATACTAATGACATGCATCACGGCCAAAATTCATGAGACAAGTAAGCTCGTGGAGCATCCAATAATGAGTCTGTCGCAACGGCCCTCTCCACAAATTGACATAGGGCCGTGAGATTCGGATCTCCTGTGCACCAATATCCACATACTAAGTGGAACGCTTACGCACTAGACTATCCGGGCCAAACCCCATCAAAAAATAAACCGGCAAGGTTTAGTCAGAGTTTTTGGTTTCTAACACAAGGATGACAAGTAAAAATCTTGGCATGCTGCGCTATGAGATCGAGTATGTGACTCCAATTAGAAAAGATCTCCACATGTGAACAGCCAACATCCTCCAAAGGATTTGGCGGGCAGCCGCTCTCCCAAACCCAATTTTGTTCATTTTTTTACGGATGTTCAATCTAAGATTCGCACTAATCCTAGTCTTTTTTTTTTTTTTGAAAATCTTTCTCCAAAGACCTGGGTATCTCGCTGCAGGTGCTTTTATCAAGTGCTCAACAATAACCCGACAACCCGACATCTCGAAACTTATCATCTTCAAAACCTTCAACGCAATATGTCGATACCAAGCGGTGAATACGCCCGAGGCAACCTCCTCAATGGATGCCATGCAATAGTCCCAGGCCTCAAAAATGCCTATGGCTACATCCCAAATTTTGCGACAGGTATCGTCTTTGACATTTTATTTGGAACCGCAGGCATTTATCACATTTTTCGTTCCGTACAAAGGAAGAGGGCCACATCTTACATATTGGCCATTTCTGCCTATGTCGAACTTGTTGGATGGATCGGTCGCACTTGGTCTTCTAAATGCGCCTACAACAAGATTGCGTTTCTCTTACAGATCACTACCCTTGTCGTCGGGCCAATATTCATGACTGCCGCAATTTACGTTACCCTCGGCTACCTAATCGAAGCTGTTGGGCAACGATATTCTGTCATTCGCCCAAAGGTCTATCTGTGGCTGTTCATCGTCATTGATGTCATTTCTCTTCTAATCCAAGCTGGAGGCGGTGGTCTCGCTTCAGGACAGTCGAACAAAGGAAAGAGCACTAAGCCAGGAGCCAACTTAATGGTCGCTGGTATCATCTTCCAACTCGTTAGCATGACGGGCTTTTGCATACTTTTCGCAATCTTTCTCTGGAGAATCCGACAAGTGGTGGTTGCCAAAGAGCAACAGCTTGTCATCTATGCTACGACTATCTCTGTATTCGCTGTTTATATTCGATGCATTTATCGGACAATTGAACTTCTTCAAGGTTGGGATGGGAAACTGATGAATACCGAAACCTATTTTATTGGCCTTGATGGCGCCTGCATTGCCATTGCGATCGGAGTATTCTGTGTGTTTGATCCAGCAGTACTTCTGGTTTCTGAGAGACTATCCTCTGGAATGTATTCTCATGAAATCAGTTTGAATACTCCCAAAAATAGTTCTGTTTAGCTACACCATCAAATATTGGCTGCGGGACAGCCAACTTTAGGTTTCAGCCATGTGGTCTCTGGTAAGACCACGAGTAATGTAACGAGGAAAAACTACAAGAGCAGGTGGGATATATTTGGTCCATAGATCTTTTACAAACGGCGTTTTGTCTTGATAAATTACCATCCCAACTTGACGTAAATTCATTGTTCATCCATCTTCTCTCCTCATTTAACATAGACTAACTCTAGTCGCAACTGCAATGCAGAATCAAGTTCTATTGGGGACAGCTTGCACTGATATGGATCTAACCTGGGCACACGTTGGGTCATACCATGTCAAAAGCAAAGCTAGTCCGGTTACCACCTTGGTACGAGCCACAAAAGTCTTCTTGTCCTAACGCTACATTGTCACTATCCAGCAAGCTAACGAGGGTATTCGTACGAAAGGATCTGAAAGTCTGTATAGGTAGCCCTCAGGTCACATGACCTTGTTGGGCTATTCCTTTCCTCAAAGGAATAAAAGAAACTACGAATATCACGATCCAGCAAGCTGAGTAAGTCAATACACCAAGCGAGGCTTACCAACACAAACCTAAAACAAGCACGCCACCGAACATTATAACGATCCAGAAATCTTCTCCCTTATTTCTTGACAAAAAGGTCTATTAAAATGCGCTTCCCGAGCTCAAACTCTTGTGACCCAAGTCATCCCAACCCATAGGGTGGTCGGCAGAAGCCCGGAAGATCCACTTTTAGCTGCAATGGTTGTGCTTGCGTCAATGGACATAAGCGTTGCTTTGCAGCCCCAGTTCAGGTTGAAAGCAAAATTGGCAAGTGATTCAACTTATACTGCTACCATGAGACTTGACAACAACTGTGGGCTAGTCTGCGAGATAACGAGGAAGATCGGAAACTGTCAGGGAATGGCGAGAGCAATCGCAGGATTTTGAATTTGAGTGCGTCAAAATCGAGCACTTTGATTGGCGTCTTTTCAACGCCCATGCCAATAGTTTCTAGGAATATGGTGTGACAAAATCGAGAATATCACCTAAAGATGGAATCATTCGCGCGATTTTCCATCGGGAGGGATAGATAAATCGATCCTTTCCTCACTCGGCCTCTGAAATGCTTCATACTACAGGACAACTAGGCTATGCTATGGAAGCCCTTAAATGATACGACGGATCTATCGGCCTCTGTAACAAGAATCGAAACGACGTGCTTTAGTCGCACCAGGGATTGATTGGCAAAACACTAGACCCAGGTGCTCCGCACTTTTTCAACAGAAATTTTCCGAGCTCCTACACTGTATGATCGTAGACTACATGCATAAACTGCGCGTATTCTGGGTGCATGTGCCAAGCCAACTCGTTTGAGACAGATTTCTCTATCCTGTATAGTTCCCGGAACGTGCCAAGGTATTGGTTTGGAACTTTTGATATCCACCTGCCATCATAGCGGGTCGCCGAGGTGCCTCATTGACCAATGACTGATTATTCGCATAGACGGGTCCCCTAAAACTCAATTTTGAGCACCTCGGATGCTGCGGTTGGTTTTAGTGACGTGGGAACACCCATCATCCAAGTGCATGAAACCAGGGTTACTGGATTTCGCGATCACTCACTCTGCCCACTTACTCCAGTCCAGCTCGAAAGGAGACAGCCCACCAGCACGCTATGTGAGGGCCTTGGCTCATCAATCACCGATATGTCCGCAACACGTGTAGTATCCTAAGAACTATGACGATAATCATTGATGAGGTGAAAGATTGGCAGTATTGATTTCGTCGTGCATTATCGGTTCTTCTGTAGAAAGTGGGAAATTAACAGCGGCTTAAAATACACAGCTGTGACTTAACGAGCTAGTGCAAGCAAGCTTACCTCGAAACAAAACTCTCAAGACACATGCTTAAAATTAATGGTGCACAAGTTTTTACAGCCTCCTTACTCGGCATTAAATTCAAGGGATACTTAAATGTAATTGTGTTTAACATTTTCTACCAAGACAGTTTGAAAATTTCATAGGTACGCCGGAACTTACCAGGCTACCAAGTTCAACGCCGATCTATTGCATTTAGAGACATTATAAATGTGGTGATTGTCGTTTTAAAATTACCGACTGTGGCTTTTCCAAGCTATATTAAACAAGCACCAACGATGGCTTTAATTCGGTAATATTCCGTAGAAAACACGAGGTATGATAACCAGCACGTGTCGCGACGATCTCATCCCGATGTACCCACCGTTCAATGCAGTTGGATTACCCATTTGCTTGGCAGCTATTATCGCAGTTGGCCTGGGTGATTTCGGACTTAACGTCACCAATACTCCAAGCTCAGTCATTTAAAATATATAAATGAAAGAATATCTCACTCGTTGAATCATTACCAAAACAATTCCATCGACATAATCAAGTCCTTTTTGACGCTTTGACAATTATCATGCAAACAGCACCACAATATCTGAAAAGCCTGCTTCTAGGCTCAGTCTTTTTTGTTCTCTCTGGTGCCAGTTCAGTGCAAATTCAAGCAGTCGAATTTGAAACGGGCAATGGCATCACTATCAGCGCCAACCTCTTTATCCCATTCAATGACCCGGCATCCACAAACCAGACACGAGCTGGAATAGTCGTTAGTCATCCACGAGGCGGTGTTAAAGAGCAAACAGCAGGACTTTACGCCAAGCAACTAGCCGAGGCTGGCTTTGTTAGCCTTGCTTTTGATGCCGCCTATCAGGGAGAAAGTGGTGGTCTTCCTCGATATTTGGAAAATCCATATCAACGAGTGGAAGACATTAAGAGTGCTGTCACTTACATGACTTTGTTGCCTCTGGTTGACGCAGAGAGGGTGGGAGCCTTGGGAACCTGTGCCTCGGGTGGATACGTACCTTTCGTGGCTCAAACTGACACCCGTATCAAAGCTGTGGCTACCGTCAGCGCTTTTGATATTGGGAGGGCCGTCCGAGAACCAATGGGCGGTGGAAATATCACCGCAGGGTTCAGGGATAGAGTACAGGTTGCAATTGAGGATCGAACGGCCAAAGCATCTGGAGCTGATCCGGATCTTTCTTACATTGTGCCCAATACATTGGACGACATCACCCCAGAAACACCGACTCTGCTACGTGAGGGGTACGAGTACTATCGCACCGAGCGAGGATATCATCCAAGAGCTCCCAATCTGTCAATGACAAGTAGCACTGAATATATTGGCTCGTACCACTCATACGCCTTCAACATACTGATCTCGCCACGCCCTCTTCTCATGATTGCTGGGGATATTGCCGACACGCTCTATTACAGTCAGGATGCAATTGCACTGTCTAGCGAACCCAAAGAGCTATTCCTTATTCCAAACCGAACTCACATCGACCTCTATGACCACCTTGACCAAACTGTACCAAAGTTGGCTAGCTTCTTTGGGGAAAGTCTGTAGAGGTCCTTGGACCGCCGAAAGCCTTAGCGACGCTATCGTATAGGCTTTGAATGAGTAGTGGTTGGTTCTAGGTGGTACATTCAATCTAGTGTTGTTTGGTTCATCTTTTGTCACACGGGGTAATTCGTTGTCGGAAAAACGATGAAATATCTTAATAGAAGCACTTCATTTCTCTCATGCTACATAATAAATATACAAAATTTGCCTTACAACCAAGACCTAGTCAGACTTCTTTAGAGTGTGTTATTGAGAAAGCAATCCATGACCCCCTTGTAATAAAGCATTAGTTCAAAACCTCTTGGAAGATTTTGCAAAACTCTTGAACCTCTTTAACAGTATTGTAATGCACGAAGCTTACTCTGATTAACCCGTCGCTATCAAGATGCAAAACATCATGCGTGGGTCGAGGTGCCCAACAATGACCTGAAACAATTCTGAATGATGATTTTTGGTTGATTTGGTTCATAATTTCTCTTGACGACCTTCCTTTCACTTGGAAAGTTATTACAGACACCCGTTTTTGGGTATTTGAAGATGTCTCCCCGAAAATACGGAACAAATTCGGTCTCTGTCGAAGGTAGGACAGGAGAACCTCTTGCAGGACCGACTCCTGTGCAATGATTTTATCCCAGCCTACATTCTCAAGATACCTTGTGATTGCGATGAGTCCAGCCTCAAGCTCGAAAGAGGGAGAACCAAGCATTAGACGCCAGCTCAGTCCCGGCATTCCATTAAGAAAGAAGTGACTCAGTCCAGTCAACATACGATTTTGCACGCTTCGCCGACCATATAGCTGCGCTATGTGAGGTCCAAAGACTTTGTACCAGCTGAAGCAGTAAAAGTCAACATCCAAAGCTTTGACATCTATCGGGCGATGAGGCGCCCATGCAACACCATCAACGATCAAAATGGCCCCTGGGATGCTATGTACCAGGTCCGCAATCTTGCGAATGGGATGGATAGTTCCCACCACATTTGATACATGATTGCAAGTGACAATTCTTGTTTTTGGAGTCAAAAGAGGCTTCAAAGTCTCAAGCGAAAGGCAAGGATCGTCTCCAGGTGGTGGCGACCACCATTTAATCGCGATGCCGAGGTCTTTAGCCATGGAGATCCATGCGGCCGCGCTAGCTTCATGACACAGATTTGAGACTACCATCTCACAGTCTGAATTCAATGCAGGCCGTAATGCTTGGCCTAGGATGCGAAGTAAAAAAGTTGTTGATTGACCAAAAGCTGTTTATTTCGTTAGCCGCAATGCATTATTATCGAAATAATTTGTTTAACCGCCAACAGGCAAGTAGGGCAACTTACCAATCTCATCAGGAGAGGCGTTCATGAATGCCGCCAATTCTGAGGATCTACTCACCATACCCTCGGTCTTCTTTTTGCTCTGTGGATCATCGAGTCCTATTTCTATGGGGAAAGATGACATATAATTTTGGGTATGCTCAATGGCGCCCTGATACACACAAGTGCCAGCTGCGTTATTAAATCCTATAATGCCTTCCTTCAGGGCTGGAAACTGGTCGCGTACACTATCCACATCAAAGGCATCCTGGAATACCCCCACATTGCCCTCTGTCGTTGACGGGGGAGTCGGAACGAAATTAGGTCTTGTCAAGAACTCGCTTTCGATCAAATATTTGATATTTGATAGCATAACTTCTTTAATACCAATTGATGATTGGCTTGGTCCATCAGATGCACCAAGTGACCCGTCATCTGCCTCAAACATGTGCATGAGCGGAAACATGACGTGCTTCTCTTTCTTAGTGGTCACACTTTTATGCAATTTGGACAGCCACTCCTCCCGTGGTAAAGGTTGGATGTCATAGTTTAGCTCATCCTGTAGAAGCATCCAAAAATCCTGGAACTGAATTCCATCTAAAATCTTGTTCACTGGCTTGGACTCCAAGTCAAAGACACTTTGAAGAATAAGTTGTGATACTCGGGAAACATCCGCAACGAATAACCATCCATTTGCGCCTTCTTTATCATAAGCACCCATCTCAATCGACGCGGCGATGTATCTCCAAAGAAAGTCATTTTTATTGGCAATGCCCCGTTCAGTATTGCCAACAATGAATCCGGGCTTCACAACCCGAACATGATTAGCTTTCACTCCTGACTGCTCAGCAAATTTTTTGACGATAAGTTCGGATGTAGCTTTTGAACGCGCGTAGCCAGTTCCTCTGAGGGCATTTTGCAGATTCTCGACGTCGTCCCCGTCATTGAAACTCAATTGTTGTCCTCCAGAGACATAAACAAAACTATGCAGTGGCCTCGCGCGACTATTTACAGCTCTGAGCAGCTGAATAGTGGAGGATACGTTAATAGCCTCTAGACTGCCATAGTCCATTTGGTAGTGAACCTTAGCCCCGTTATGGATGATCGCATCTATATTCTTTGGTCCCTGTCCCTGGAGCATGCGCCACTGGGTCAGATCAAGGCCCAGCTGGGACTGTGTTAGATCGCCCAGCCAAACTTGTACCCTGGAAAGATACTCGTCTTTCCACCAAGCGGCGGCTATAGCTTTCTGAATGAGGCGATTACGAGCATCGGCTTCTGATGAGCCCCTAACCAGTGCGTATATTTGACACGTGGACTGTGTTAGGAGTTGCCGCAACAATTCAACGCCCAAATATCCAGAAGCGCCAGTGATGAATACATTATTCACCTCCGAGTTGTAGTAACCCTTCCTTGGCGAGAGAAGAACAGACTTTATGAGGGTGTCGATGTCCCTTTCTGTACTGTCTGGATTTCTATGATTCCCTGTTGACAATTGATTGATTTCCCTGTTATCAATAACAGAAGCGAGTGTCCGTATGGTTGTTTTTGAACTCAACATTTGATCCATCGGGACCTGTACTCCAAATTCTTCTTTTATTGACAGAGAAAGCGACATGATTTGAATAGAGTCAATGCCCCCTGACTGTAATTTGAAGTCCCGGTCTGCAAATTTCTGGATACTGACGTCATTTTCCCGTGTAACAATACTGGCATACATGCTGGAAACCTTTCTTGCGGTGGTTTCGTGAGCAAGAAGTCGAGTGGAGCTTGGAGGTGCCAATGAGGAACGAGGCCCTGCTTTATGTTCCACTGGCATATGCAAGATCCAATTCGTGATGGCGAGCCTATCGAGCTTCATTGAAGCATTAAGAGGCATGTGACTAACAACGAATATTTGACTAGGAACCATATATCTTGGCAGACGTAGAGATAAATACTCGTTGATTTTTGTTGCGATATTTTCTGTGTCCTCATGCATTGCAAGCATCTTAGTTGAATTAGGAGTCTCGAAATGTCCATCAATTTGAACCACTCCCACTAAATTACCCTTCAAATTTCCTTCTTTGGGGAGGAATACCATACAATTGGACACTCTGGGAAATAGACCGAGGTGATGCTCAATTTCTCCAACCTCGATACGTTGACCATGGTACTTGACTTGACCATCGGTTCGGCCTACAAATTCGAGGCTTCCATCGAGGGTATCAATGTTGTAGCGAAGTAGATCCCCAGTCTTATAAAATCTCGTGTCTTCCAACTCAAGTTCTGCACACCACTGAGGGGCTTCCGCAATGGCAACACTGGTTCTGGAGGGATCGTTAATGTATTCTTGCATCAGTCCTGGCCCAGCAATCAGGAGCTCACCAACAGCTCCGATGGGGACTAGGCGATCGGGATTTTTAGGATCAACAAGGATACAAGTATAGTTTTTAACAGCATGTCCAATAGTTTCTGTATGCTTGGTAATGGGCCCAATAATGCACCCTCCCGTTTCGGCAGGTCCGTAGCCTTGATAGAGCGAAATATTCTTCTGCGATGACCACCGTGCCACCACATCTGGCCGCAAAGCCTCACCTGAGAAAATAAGGGTCTTTAATGTGGTAAACGAGGTGGGAGCCAACACACTCGCTAGTGAGGGGGTCATGATGGCGAGAGATACTTGATAACTGGCACAGAACTCAGCGAGTTTGGATAATCTATCCTCTTCGCTGGGTACGCAAATGCATCCCTGAAAGATCAATGTTGCGAAGACATCAGTAATGAAGATGTCCCAAGTAGACGCAGCAAATTGCAAGGATCTAGCACCCCGATACCCAAGGGCACTACCCTCTGCCAGTAAACGAGCGGCGAGTGCATGATGTTGGACAACGATTCCCTTGGGCTTCCCGGTCGAGCCAGAGGTAAATATACACACTGCGATGTCTTGTGATCTGACACGAGGAAGAGGGAAGCTGAGAGAGTCGTTCTCAGAATCGCCGTCCGACAAATCACTCGAAACTGGCACGATGGTTTCGACTATTCCGGCAAATGTCGTAATTTGTGAAGGCGAGACTAAAATAATGCCCGCTTTAATTTGACCGATGATCTCTTCTGCTCGTGCCCTTGGCTGAGATGGGTCGATTGCCACGAAGGCGGCTCCAGCCTTGACAATAGCCAGCATGGCCACAACCATCCAACGGCTCTTTTCAAACGAAAATGGAACGAAGTCACCCCGCTGCACACCTCTGGACAGGAGCTTGCCCGCCAGCTTTTCGGCAAGCCTGTCCAGCTCTGCATAAGTCAACGCGCCGTCCCATGCATCTATAGCTGGTTTGAGGGGGGCAGTTCTAACTGATTCACGCCACAGATCGTGAACAGAAACTTGCGAATCAGGAGGTGTATGAGGTAGGAAGGATCGAAGTGCTTTCTTATCTCCGCTACTGATAAATTGCATCTGTTGGTTGTATATGATTGGATTTGAAGACTTTGTCTGGATCTCCTGCAGAGAGTTCCATAATGCGGACGCAAACTTGCGAGGAACAGACTGCTGAGTGTACAGGCGCAAGCCACCGTTCGGCTTTTCGGATGATTGTATGATGTAACTAAATCTCCCATGGGTCTCTTCGATTTCAGAGAAGGCGATGGCAGTATTGACTTGACTTTGATGCTTGTAAGCCTCGAATGGCGTAAATGTCAATTCAGGAGTTTCCGAGCTTGATGTTAACCCAGGAGAAGCAGATGAAGACCAGCGAGAGCATGCCAGCTGTGGTTCACTGCGCATTCCAAGGACTGCAAACGCCACCGTATCCGATACAAGATACAAATGGATCAGTTTAGCCCATGCCATGAGTAAGCCATCTCTTTGATGCGTAACCGAAGTCGCTGACTTAAAAGACGGAGGGGAGTGATGCGATTGCGACAACCTCGTTAGGAGGATTTTAGCATCTGTCCCTTGTCCATTTGTGGGCAGATTACCCACGGCAGTGTCCATATTGTGCTTGTATTGAGACAATAGCTCTGTGTTTCTTTCCAAGCCGTGCAGTATTGAAATGACTTTATAAGCTTCAAAGATTATATTCTGATGGTTTTAACAGATTTCAATGTTTAATCAGTCTGTAAATCCGTTGTTCTGCCCACATTCTAAATTATGGCCGTTCATTACATGCACCCCGTCGTTATCTTTCGCCTCAATTTTCAATTTCGGTCCGTTCGTTCGGTGTGTAAATCCGGTGCCCGTGACTCCTCGGCCCGCCTCGGCGTTTTCAAACATTGACGATGAAATCCGGTCATCGCCGCGAGAAAACGTCATCGGGAGGTCAGCTAACCAAAAAGCATTATCTCAAGGTGCTTTGTAGCTGTCCGTGAATGCACTGCGCCCTTCATCTCATCTCGCATGCACTGCTTGCTAGTACACCTGCGGATGCGACACCTAGACACATCGCTTCTCTCATCCACTGACTGCCTAAATGCTTCAGACCATGTCAATTACTCACATAATACAGATATGGAGACAGGATGGTAAGTATTTTTCCTCATCCAGACAATCATTTATCACAGCTGAAAGTGAACAGTTTTGTTGTGTGAGCATGAGTGGTCCATCTTACCAACCTCATCCAGAGAAAGCCCCCAATGGCAATCTGTGGATTGCATCTTTACCACCATCAGTCACGCATGTACCCTTGAAAATGGTACCGTGTCTAGAGTCCCAGGAGACCTACTTCTCATTGCTATAGGTCAAGAGGAACCAACACAGCTTAGTGCAGAATCCTTTGGGACCCAAGAAGCCTATGAATTCTTCTTGCAGTCTCTTTTATCGCCGGGCACCCTAGGCACTAAGCTGCTGATCAAGTTGGTTATTCCGCTTTCAAAAGGGTACATAGTGCGATCGGACATTATCTCTCTACGCCTTCACGATTGTTTGTTTGTTGAGCAGATCAAATCATTTGCAAGACCACTGCAGAGCTTTGAAGAGGAAAACACGCTTGCTTCAAACATAAGCAATGATGTCACTTTTCTGTCATCTCTTTTCAATATGGCCATAGCCGGCATACTCGTTCGCCTAGATCAGCAGGCGAGCATAAAAAATACATCATCCGATTTAGACAAGGAACTTGAAAATCGCCTCTCATTCCCATGGATTATCCCCGAAGCGCCTCATCGTAAGACGCTTGCACTTGTGGAAGCAAATAGTTCCCATCCGGAAGATGGTCTTGGTTTATACACCGCCGCTGCTGCCTTAGGGATCGATCTGGTCGTCCTAGATGAAGCTGGACACTGGCTCGCCAATCCAGATATCCACATGTGCAAGGCTTTCATTCCAACAAAACTAACCAACCCTCCTGACAGAAGGATGAAAGATCACATCTTGGCATCTTTAAACGCGTATGGCAAGCCTATAGATGGTATCATCACTTTTGCAGACACTTACTGGCCTTACGTTGCAGAGGCAGCCAGGGTAATAGGCCTACCAACCGCGTCGCCAGAAACTTTCAAGGTTGCCACGAATAAATATCTTACAAGCATACTTGCCGGACACCAAGCGTTTCATGCTTCAAACATGGATGAAGCTGTCTCTGTGGCCCAAAAAGAAGACCTTGTCTATCCTTTAATCGTCAAGCCCTGCGGTGGATGGAGCTCGGAAGGTGTTTATCGGGTGACTTCACGTGATGCTCTTGAGGAGGCAGCACGCGCAATCTTCACTTCCCGACACGGGCACGAGCTGGTCATTGAGCCTTATTGTAACGGGCCTGAGGTCGACGTCAATCTTGTACTGCTGGATGGAGATCTAATATTCTTCGAGATATGCGATGATTTGCCAAAATCGGCCGATATCAACGGACCAACCGTCGGTTCCCTGAACAATTTTCATGAATTGTGTAGTGTTTATCCTTCAAACCTACCCAAAGAAGAGATTGAATTACTTCGGGACTCCTTTCTCGCAATTTTGCTCTCTCTCGGCCTCAGGGACGGCGTAATGCACCTGGAAGGGCGGATAGAGGGCTCCGCAGTCGAGTACCAGCTCAAAGATGGGATAACTGAACTATCCCCGCGTCCTCATAACCATCAAAATGCACCAAAAACATGGTTAATAGAGATCAATCCACGCCCATTAGGTATGACTGGCTCTCAGATCATTGAATCTACATACGGAATCGATTACTGGGGGTTGGCATTGCTCTCAGCCATCAGCGACAAAACTCGTATGCGTGCTCTTACTCAACCATTTGTCAAGGGGCCCCAATATACCAGTGTGATGGTTTTCATTCCAGCAGACTTTTCTCTTTCATGCAAAGGCATCTTCGATTCGGATGATATCTGCACAGACCTCATTAGACGAAGACCTGACCTTGAACCATTCATAAGTAAATACGGTTGCCTTGTGAAACGAGGACAGCATGTTCCACATCCAAGTACAGGTAGAAACACCTTTGTAGCTTATTTCAATGTTTTCTCGCGGAGTAGTCGCAGTGAAGCATTAGGTATTGCCAAGATGGTTCGAGATGCGGTTCAGTACAATTTCATTTAGGCAGAAAATTATTCTTGAGGAATCAATGATGCTAGAGCGATGCAGCTTGATCTATGATAAACACCCAGTAGGTTATAAATACGTGAGGCCTAGGGGGAATAAATACGCCTATAATGACTTATTTTAATTTCACATTGCGCGCCCATCTATGCCTTTCACCCCCATAGCATTTTAAAAGTTGTGCTCGCTCCTTCTTCTTAAGAGTAACCGGGTGCTCAGGTCCTGTGGTCAATGTCCTCAATTTTAATCAAACTGGGCTCCCATAGGATAAACAGGGGTTAAATATTCCCAAAGACTAAGAAACAAGCTGACTTTTAGGATCATCCAACACTGGAGGTCGGGAAGATGCGCCTTCAAAACATTCAAGTTATGGCTAAGGCATATCTGTGGTGTCTACATCTAAAACGAAGATCCAGTTCCTCCATCAACTATCTGGTCCTGTCTTTGTAGAGTAGCAATTAATAATGCCACTTTTTGTTCTTGGTAAGCACATGAATTTTTTAGACGATCTATGCGCCGCTGACAAGTCTGGTGGCTACTCGAGTCGTCGAGATGGACCACGAGCACTTCAATCAGCTTACGCACGCGGCGTAGTTCGACTATTATAAGATGTCTCCAAATTATGGTAGCTTCTTCGCTCTCTGCCTTATATTGGCCAAGTAGCAAGGCACGTGGGTTTTGCTGATCGATTTGGACGTGGTGGAGGTTTACGCTTTTGCTGCCGCTCCATCGGGAGACAATTCTTTCCACCAGGATTAAAGCGACTTCGATGGCGACGAGTGCCAGCATCGGTCCTGTCACAGCCAGTTGGGGTTGTCTGGACTCCATCACACTTTGAACCTCTTTTGTACTTGTCTTAACAGTGTGCATAATCTTGTCAATGCCAGAGCTAGGATTGCTGATTTCATCCTCCAGGCTGGACATCACATTGAAGAGGATGCTGGTGCCAGTCTTTTTGCCAAAGCTCTCCGCAAATCTACTCGACTGCTGCTGTACCATATTTTCCACGATAGGCGGGGTTACTGCCGTCGCTGCAGTTGCACAAGGCGTCAGTGGAAGTGCGGGATCAATGGTGGAAGAGGCGACAAAGCCCATTTGCAGACCCGACGCGTACTCTTCGACCGGGGTCGGCATATCCAGCTGGTTCAGAGCGTCTCCAAAGACGTCATCACCGCAAAGTTCAGCAGCATCAGATCCAGCATAAGAGTCCCAATTGAGGATCGGGGCGAGATCCAGGTCCACTGGAGCTCCGTCCGTGCATGCAGACGAGTCTGCATTTGCTGGCAAAGATCGGTAGCCTCGTGCTTGGCTTCCATTTCCCACGCCACCTAGCACCGAAGGTGTTGTGCTTCGGTCCGAGTCACGGACCGTCTCATCGGCTGCAGCTCCGCCGAGACTTCGCTTGCGGCGTCGGCGTCCCTTGGAGCACCGCCCGACCATGGAAACTCCGAACTGACAATCGTGCCCTGAAAAAGAGAACATCGGTAAGGAGACTTGTCCAGTCCCTAAAGTCCCATATCACGTACCTGAGCTGATGCATCGCTGGCAGCCTGTCCGCTCACCACTGCATTTAACCTATAAAACATGTTATCAGCTAAGGTTCTCCTCAAATGGCAAATAAAAAAAGATGTATGAGAGAAAAGCACCTTGGATGCGTGACACTCGTTACAAGCAGAACGTAAACGCTGCCCCGCGGCAATACCATCCATGGCTATTCCTACAGCCAGTTGATTCGTCGTCAGCTTAGACTTTCGAAGCGTCGGCGCGGCTGTCGACTCGGAGATCTTTTCGTTTTCTTTTTGGCTGAATCTGGTTACAATACGATGGAATGGCTATGGGCGATCTGTGTTGCTTTCAGCCAAGACCATGGTGGTGTCGTATTTTTCTTTTTAAATCACCAAATGCCCATCTTTTAATGCACCAAAGTTAGGAAGATGACCATCAGCCTGTAGTAGGCTGTGCCGCAGCGTCACTGGCGACACCAAGACGAATCAGGGTATGACGCAGCCAAATAAGGCACCACACACATGGCTGTCGTAACGAGTGTTGACTGCCAATGAACCAACAAAAAAATCAAAACCACATTCCATTAGCCCCGTAAGTTCGCCAGGGATCAGTCCTTCGTGCAAACGACCCATGTGTGTACATCAGCCCAGCGTGGTATGCGGCTCTTGGCAAGGAAAAGAACTTTTGATGAGCATGATGGGTGCGTAACCCCTGTCTACCTATCCGACCCACCCAGCAGCATCACAATTGGTTTCGGTTGTTCTCTAACGGGCAGCTGTGTAGCAGAGACTTGTTTGGAAGCACGAGATAACAGTCTTCGGACTGGTGCCCGCTCAATCAGGCGTTAGACGCCACAAGAAAACTTACGGTGCGTCAGTGTGCGAACGTGTAGGTTTGCACCCGTGTACTTAGTACATACATGCCTAGTAGTCGATCATTCCCGCTTGAGCCCACAATTCCACGAAGATCCGGATGAAAACTCCGTCAAGCTCAAAAGACCGACCATCCCGGCTTCCGAGGGGCCGAAAAATGCGGGGGACCTTGGAGCAGCAAGCTGCAGACTCCACAATCAAGCCATTATTCCCCGGATTCATTCCTTGGTACATGCAGGAGAAATCCTTTATCGCTCAAGACTAGAAACCTGCCAATATAGGAAGCCGAGCTATGGAGCCCTTGCAAAGAGGGTCGCAGCGCGAGGACAGGAGCATCTGGCACTGACAACCCACCCCAGCGTTCAACGGCGGGTTAAGTGGCCCATCAGGTTTCCTTCAACTCAATCATGTGAACCCAGCTCGGCACAGCCACAGTGATGGGAATGATGAACAAGACACATGGCCACAACTACAGTGGCAAAGACAAAATAGAGTCCGAGATCCACATATGTTTCAGTGTGGCGGAAGATATGAAGTAAGCACCCTCGCCCGCTGACAAGCTCCATATATTAACCGTTGGAGGGAACCAACAAAAGGCGCTCTATTGTTCCACTGATTGACATGACTTGGTTGAGGCTTTACGATCAGCCCTACTATCTACCTAAATTGGTTGGACTAGAGAAAAAGTGGGTTACAAAGGACCGAAAGAGGCGATTCGTCTAATTACAAGTCATCTCTAGTCAACCCGCTGACTATTTGTCTGCTGCTTACGCAGATCTTGAATGTAGTCGTTGAGCCAAAATCGTTGCAAGTCGTGGTCATTCATATCCCTGGCCCCCTTGATCACTCTACAGCACTTTCCCTCCCCCGCACCACACCAGCACTCAAACTCGCGGTCCATAGTCCACTCGGTGCTTGGGTAAAATAGTGACAACATGTCACCCTTCTTGAGAGGACGGTGGCGACTGACCCTGACTTCCCATGTCGATGTGTCACATTCCAGAGATGGTGCACACGAGTGATTGCAGTAATACAGATCAGAATTCCACACAAAGTGCAGCTTCGGCCCAATCTGTGTAGTGGCGTAGTCCTGCTTAGTAGTAATTGTGACACCCGTAATGCGGGCAAAGACAGCTCCTGCAGGCAGGTCGACTTTGGACTCTGCCCAGGATCGGAAATAGCTGCCGTCCGGTCTTTTATTGACGACCATAAGGCGATCAAGATCTGGGTTGACCCACGCCGGTAGCATTAATGGCACTGCCATGTATTTCTCCTTAGCCCCAACGCCAGTGGTCATTTTGAGTGGTGGAAAGTAGCCAGGGCAGTTTCTGTTGCAGCAGTCTGCGCTAAACGAGATTTGTCAGTCTATTGTAATCCATCCCCAAACCCTGTCGTACTCGGATGTCCTTATATTCTATCACATCCTTCTACACAATTGACGCACGTGCATCGGCAGCCGAGGGTCTCCCGCTTTGTATCGGCGAGCATACTATTGGTTTGTCTCTGCAATAACCATGCAGTCAGCCTAATCCTTCGGTGCCGATCGTCTCTTTTTCAGCTCTCCTCACAAATGTCCCCATTCGATGTTTGCGTCTCGGCGTCCGTGATGCATCACCAAAAATCTCGTTCTATTCCATTCCAGATCGGCTCCCTCGCTAGGGCGCCGAAATAATGCATGCTCAGGTGATGAGGCCGAGCTGACGCATTACCAAATTCCGACTTGGCAATTTGCCTCCCCTGATGGCTCACGTGCACTGCATCTGACAGACGAATAAACTAGTTATGCAGTCGTTACAATCTACCGCTACTCGGCGCATTTCATTTTATTCGAAACCACGAGGCCTGGCTGTTGGGCTACAGCGTGCATGTTGGATGTGTTGCTGGCGTCGACCTACTGAACGCGTGTGTGCAGTCGCATTCATCACAACACGAAAAATTCGTACGCGTGGCACGGCCCGGATCCTTTGATCTCGGCTATTTCCCCTTACGGTTAGGGTAGGGGGAAATGGATGCTAATGGGACCAGCTATTAAAGTTAGTGCATGGCAGGATCCGAGCCCCACGCAAGAACTTGTGTGAATTTGGTGTCTAGGGTAGTCCCACAACAGTAAGCGTCAGATCTTTTTGCCATGGACAAAGTATTCTAGAGATTTAAGTAAATACTGGGCTCCGATTGGCTATATGCAGCCATGATATTAGGGGCTCAGAAAAAAATTGCCGTGTATGATTTCTGACTGGTTGAGCGAGATCTAAATGTGTAACGATTTTAATTGAACAGAGGCGAGTCAATGCAAAAATTCATTCATGACATTAAAAAAAAGAACAAGCGTGATAAGGATGCAAATATTTCAACAAATAATTACATAAGGTGTTCGGGGAATTTCCAAAGCTTGCACAACTCTTCAATTGAAGCACTTTCTTGCTGAGAAGACCCAGAGACACCCAGATGGTGGAGGATGATAGATGTCACCCTTTCCCCTAAAACCGGTATGAACTTGAAGGCGTGGTCGCAGCCCCCTGAAGCAACAAATAGACTTTGATTAAGCGATGGGTGATAGTCAACAATAAAGTCATATGTTGGTGTGTCATTATACCAGCACTTGCGGACTCGAGAGAATGGGCGGATGGCTATGTTGTTGAGTAGAGCGTCATGCGGTTCTGGAGTGTCGATCCCTGCCACATTTGCCGGCCCGAGCAGCTCCAGAAGAAATAAGCGGAATGCAGCGAGAGTCTTGTTTATGGACTCGCTTTCGGGGTCCACCACATCGCCTTGGCTCGATAAAACGATGTCTCCTCCCCAGCCAACCTTGGGATCCTCCCACCGAGGGCGCGGTACAGGTTCCGAGAAGCGGGTCTGAGGGCGAGTGTCGAGATTGGCGCTTCGCCAGATTTCTGCCTTGCTTGTGGTGGAGCACTGTCCAAGCTTCAAGCAATTGTTATGATCTGGTCCAACACAAAACACCCCTCGGTGTGTGTTTATCATCAACGGCCAATTTCTTCGCTTCAGCTCCTTACTCTCAATCTCGGAAAGCTGGATGTATGCAACGGCGACACTCTCAACAATAGACATTTCTGGGAGACCTAAAAGGCGCGATGAGTGGCATCCTGCTGCAACAATTGTTAAATCCGCATGCATTACTTCCCCATTTCGAAGTCGAACTCCGCTGACGCGTGTCTTATCGCTCGCGTAGAGCAAGTGTTTCACTTCGCCGACACAGCACTGGACCTGACCCGATCGAATTACTTCCTGTCGTAGCCATTCTATGGTTGCCCCAGCATCGGCCCAGCCGCAATCATTGGAGATGAACCCTCTTAGTGATTGGCTCTGGTCTTTTTCTTGGTCATTATTCGCAATTTTTGCGACTTCTGGACAAGACCGAAGCTCTGCACGGATTCTGCCGAGCGAATCCCATATTTCCAACGACTGGGCACCTCCAGGCGTCATTTCGCAACTAGTCGAGTAGGAATCTTTAATGTAGTTGACAGTCTCGTATTTCTTTCGTGGGGAAGTAACAGAAGAGCCCTCTGCAGCAAAGAGGAGCCTTTGCTCGATGTATCTGCCATCTTCCCCCCATTCGGCTCGCCAGCGTTCCACCGCTTCATTTGCGAGTGCAGCGTATGGGCCTTGTGGATAAACACGGCGTATGATTCGGGACGTATCTGCATTCGATGCTCCAGGATTATGCACAGAAATTGATTTGGAATGGGGCTCAAAATCCCAAGCGTCCAAAAGTATGATGCGACTTTGCGCGAATGTGGCGTCACGGCTCATGTAATACGCCGTGGATACTAAATAAAGTCAACAACATCTTGGTTAAGCTACCTAAAGCAATACTTACAGCCGAAGACACCGGAGCCGATGATGATAATGTCTTGCGGGATAGCCATGGTTGAGAGTCTAACAGCGCTTTGAATCTTTATTCGTTGATAGATTGATTGAAATGGTGGCGCAGGCTGGCATGTAGAAGAGAGTTGTGTAGTTATGGGTGTGCAAGAATCTGTCGAGTGCGAAGCAATCCAATGTTTTTGGTGGCAGCGATGGCGATTATTTTCGGTCCGCTGATCGCGATTCAGATGGACAGTGCCCTTAGCGGTCTTATTACTGTAGATTTGCTCTACACCGTTTTCGGTGGCCGAGAATGTCTCGGGTCGCCAGATATGAAGACTGTCCATCTGCTCTATACCGGATGCGGCAACAAGATTACGGTCTGGAAAATGGATCCAGAATGGGGCTCCGTTGTATCCTGTCGCGCCATGATCACTCAGTATTCACTGTCCTATTTTATTTGTTCCTTCGAGAATAATATACTGTTAGCCTACTATACTTCGACATTTCGGGATCCGAAGTGATAAGGAGTTAAAGCGTGAGCGAGTTGGAGTTTGTTCACACCGGCTTTGCTTCTTATCGTTGCGAGTTTGCTCATTATGCACAGAGGGACATGGCCTGAGACGAGCGAATAATGGCTCAAGAGGCAATCGCGTCATTTGCTGCGATGATACAAGTAAATGCAAATACTTTTATTTTATGGGTTCGTTACCCATTATGACCATTGAGAATAGCATACTGCTCAAGATAATAGATGGAGATGGTTGGTTGGAAAAGTAATCATATTCTAGGCAACAAGCGTAGTCTAACCTTTTATATATATATATATATATATATTTTAAGAAATAAAGATATTTTTTAATGAATGATTGATGCAGATCTATGGCATATAGACCCTAATATCCTGTGTTACTCCTAACAGGGGCACATGTAGACCTCTTGGTGTAGCGACCAGGGCCTACCTCCCCATTTCACGTATCAAGAAATTAACAATATTTGCCAAGTAGCCCAACCTCAGCATCTTGAGTGCGAAGCAATTAGGTTTGAGCAAAATTGATGTAAGGATTGTTTTATATAGCGAAAAGGACAGTGAGTTTTCCTATTTTTACATGTAAGGAGAGTCCAATCCAGCATGCTGGAGTCATGATTTAGGCTCTAGTCCACTACCCATCACTCCTTCACAATGTCGCGCACAAGACGGACCGCTACCCATGGGTAAAGATAGTTATTTTGCCACCAGTTTTGGCTTGAAAATGTCTAGTTAATTATCTGAAAATAGTGCTTAAATTAACGAGAATACTTACAAATACTTGCGTCCTGTAATCCGCGGGTGCGTGGCCCAAGATCCACCCACTACGGCTTTGTGTTTACCGTGCATGAAGTCCGCTATAGTTTCTCTTGGGTTAGATAAAAAATGATCCTAGGGATTTATTAGATGTTCACGTACCGCTGTAGCCAGGGTAAATATCCATGGGTTTAAAATTGGGCTGTGGAGCAAACACTGAACTGGTCCATTCCCACGCGCCACCCATGTCTCCCAGCCCAGAAACCCGATTGCCGTTTTGAGTGACAGGCATAGGGTGAAAGGTTTGTAGGCCACTATTAGTTCCAGACAAATCTACAAAAATATCCTCGGGATTGAGTTGTGACTTCAAACCATTGTTGTAGGAAGCGGGATTGCGCTTCCTTTTTTGCTTCTCGACATACTCATTGATGCTTCGGACCTCATGTAAAGTAGGGATGCGAGCTTTTGCCCATTTCGCGTAGTCCTCGACCTCATTGTACGAAGCCATGAGAGGCCAGTCTAGCGCCAAAGAGAGAGCAACAGGACCGTAGACAGTCTTGATGGCCTGACTGTCGATGAAATGCTTGAAACCGTCGTCATCATATTCGGTCATGACCTGATTGATCTTACCATCTAGGGACGCTCTGGGTGATGGATTTGGATTTTGAGTCCAGGTAGCTGGAAATGTTTTCTTTCCAGTAGCGAAGAGATATTCAGCATACTCTTCGTTACACACTGGGCGCGCTTGTGCCTCAAATTCTGGTGTTGTGACAGAATAAGGCTCTCGTTCATTATCCCAGGCAAAAAATCTGTCTGGGCCATCGTCGCTCTCTGGATCCTCGAAACCAATAGTGAAGGTTTGTCTGGGAATTTTGAACCATTGATTCTCAACGCGTTCGCAAAAAGCTTGCTTTGCCATGGCGTGAAAGTCTGGTGCCGGCCCAGGTGGGGGTAAGACGGATGAACTCTGCACCGTCATGTACAAGAATGTCTCAAGATGGAGTGCTGTAAAACTGTAAGCGACATGTTGGGATGTCGAGTAAATTTGAACTTGCCCTCATGTTCGAATCCGATCCATAGTGCACGCTTGATGGTTCGGTTTTCCATTGTTCTGGGATCATGGTACAGAGCAGTGATTCTCTTGTTGACATTCTCTCGGTATCTGAGGATATCTTCAAGGCTAGGCCACAGAGTTGGAAGTTCGCTATGGTCATGGCATTTGGTAGGGTCGTCTACATCCGGATCTATGCCTCTTTGGAAGAAATCATGATAGATGGCTGGCTCAGTAGGAATGCCATCAGTGGCACGTGCCAAGTGTATATCTTCGCTATAAATGGTTAATGATACCAACTGGCAATGATTCATGTCTAACACCCACAATGCAGGAATGTGACCCAGATAGAACAGTAATGGATTGCGTAGTGGAATGGGGCTTTCCATTAGAGCACCTGCAGGAATCATTTTAGTGGTTACGAGATGCCACGCCGCCCACAGCTTTTCCCATTCTTCTAGAGAAGGAAGTGGTGCTGGCGCATATTCTCGAGGTTTGAGCGGGAACGCAAAGGGGGTTGGATCGGGACAATCGAAAGTCATTTTTGTTAAATCAATTCAACATGCACGTTTTAAGCGAGTTGAGTTTTGAAATGGGAAAGTAAAGTACAATGAAGAAATAGAATTGAGTTGTCATGAAGTAATTTTTGTAGATAATATATTAGTTCATAGCCGTCTTATATATGTAAATATGTAAATATATGGCTGTCAGCATATAATCAGCATAGTATATTTTCTGCTATATTACCTTACCGTTAGAGGTTGTTTTTGGTCAGCTCGTTATTGTCTTTGCGTTTTTCTTAGTGGGTTCGAGTATCCACTAAGCCGATTAGCGCCCCCATGCGGTCGGCGCCTGTTCGGCGACCACTGGCCTCGGCGTTTCTGCAACACACCAATTTCGGTGACCGACAGTATCGTACCACTCTAGTCTATCCCACGCAAGTGCTGATGAATAGTTTCGACATCATGGCTCTCAGATTGTCAGCTACAACCGGAATGAGAGTAGCTAGAACAGCGACCAGTAACGCGGACGGATCACCCCTCCATTTCTTGCTCCCTCTCACACGTTGTATTTTCTTGTCTTACGCCCTGAAGAAGTAGGCCTGAAACGAACAGCAATGGCATCTCCACAGTCTAGCCAGAACTCAGAGGAGCGCAAGAAGGCTGTTCTTGAAAGGCAATTGAATGGTCTCTCAAATCACAATGAAGACAAGCCAAAATTAGTTACCTTTGCAACCACCCTTGACAAAGCCGTTATGTGCTTCAGCTCAGCTTGCGCCATAATTGCAGGCGGACTGAATCCGGTAGTTCCCGTATGCTCCAATTGTTTTCTTGCCTATCAGGCGATCAATTTCACTCAGCTCACCCTTCACAGGTCATATATGGTCTACTCGTTGGCGTTTTCAGCGGCTTCGCTGCAGGAACTGTAGATATCACTGAAATGCGGTCTAAAGTCTCAACATTTAGCCTGTACTACGTTTATCTCAGCATTGGCCTTTTCACATTTACTTACCTGGCTACTTTCGGCTTCTATTACAGCGGCGAACGCATCACCAGGGCTTTACGAATTGCATACCTCTCTGCTGTCCTTCGCCAGAACATGGCATTTTTTGACGTCCTACCTTCTGGCGAGATATCAAATCGCATCATGTCTGACATGGGAATCCTACAAGAATCCATCACAAGCAAAGCTTCCATCATGCTGAGCGCCATCGCTACTTTCTGTGTGGCTTTTGTGGTTGCCTTTGTTATGTACTGGAAGACCGCTCTGATATTGAGTCCATTTTTCGTCGCCATGTTGCTCATGTTCTCCTTCGGTGGTAAGTATACGGTCAAATATCAAAAGAAGGCTCGGAAAATGTACAGTTCTGCGGCTGGTATTCCGGAAGAAGCCTTCGGTGCTATTAAACAAGTCGCTGCATTTGGAATGCAGGATTTCGTGCACCAGCGATATACTTCAGGCTTGGAAAAAGCCGGACAGGCGGAAAGTAAGGCACAAAACATGATGGCAGGTCTTATAGCGTCGATGAACGCCATGCCATGCTTTATCTATGCGCTTTCGTTCTGGGCGGGCTCTAAGTTTCTTGTTAAGGGTGAGATATCCGCAGCTGACATTACTACTACTACGCTGGCCGTAACTATCGGCATGTTCGCTATCATCAGGATCGCCCCATCACTGCAAGCGCTTACCTCTGGCATCGCCATTACGACGTCACTATTAGAGACTATAGCCAGAAAGTCTTCTCAAGATCCTTTATCGCCCGATGGCCACAAACCAACAAATCTCATAGGCGAGATTTCACTGGATCATGTAGATCTAGTATACCCATCAAGGGACAATTCTAAGGTATTGGACAATGTCACCTTGAAGTTTCCAGCATACAAGACAACGGCTATAGTGGGTCCCTCCGGCGGAGGCAAAAGTAGTATTCTTGGTCTTATTGAAAGATTTTATGAACCAACGCATGGAACGATCGGTATGTAGAAGCCTCATCTCAAATACCTACATGGCACTGATCAAGCTATAGCCATTGATGGAGAAGATATAGCAACTCTCAACCTACGGTGGCTTCGACGGCAGATAGGATTGGTTGATCAGAACCCGGTACTATTTGACGCTTCCATTCTGGAAAATATTCATTTCGGATGTTTATATGCCGATGATGCAATCCCTGATTCTCCGCCACTGGAGAGAGTGATTGAAGCGGCCAAGAAGGCTTATGCTCATGAATTTATTATGGCATTGCCTGAAGGGTATCAAACTCGTGTAGGCGAGAAGGGACTACAACTCTCGGGGGGGCAGCGACAGAGGATTGCCATTGCCCGCGCTCTAATTCGAGATCCAAGAATTCTGCTGTTGGATGAAGCAACCTCCGCATTGGACTCATCATCAGAAAAGGTTGTACAAATGGCAATCGATGCTGCAACAGAACACAGAACAACGATTGTTATTGCTCACCGGCTTTCTACAGTCCGGAATGCTGATAAAATCGTGGTGATGGCGCAAGGAAGAGTTGTGGACCAAGGCACTCACACTGAACTAATGGCTCGAAATGGTCTATATTCTGAGCTTATTGAGAGGCAACAGATTAATCGAAAGGAAAAGCATACATCTTCACTCCTGAGCTCCCCTGCCAATGAAGATGACGAGATGTTAAGGAATGCTGTCGATGACAATTCGAGACCGGACAGCGAAAGGATTGAAGAATCTGAGAATGTTCGGTTCGAAAGCTCACTTTTGAAAGACAAATCAGACACCACCAGTGTAAAGGGAGCATTGTCATTCATTTATTTAATGAGCAAACCGGACTTGAAACTCTTAGTTTTTGGTCTCGTATGTGCAACATTAGCGGGTTTGGAAATCCCAGCGTACGTTGACTTCATATTTCTGTCCACAAGCAGACGTTGACTGGTGCCAGGCAATCCATACTTTTTGCTAAGCTATTGACCATAATAGGATTGCCCACAGAAGAGTACCATAAGCTAAGGCGAGGTGTCGATCTTTGGACTGGAATTTATTGCGCTTTGGCGGTCGCGGGGTTCATTCTCTGGTTGAGCCTCGGAATAACCATGTCGCACACAACGCAAAATCTATCTAGACGAGTTCGCGCCGTTTGTTGCCGTCGTATAGCAGTGCAGGACATGGCATTTTTTGACGAAGCCAAGAACTCGCCAAGTGCGCTGTCTAGTGTGCTCTCAAAAAGCACCGATGACCTTGCTGGCATGGGAGGCCCCGTACTGGGTGGAATCATGACTTTTATTGCTACCATAGTTGGCGGCATAATTGTCTCATTGATTATTGGCTGGAAGCTGGCTCTTGTCTGTACAGCAACTATACCTGTTGTGGTTGCTTGTGGTTGGCTGCGACTACAGGTGCTTGCAGCATTCGATGCTCGCATCAGACAAAGTGGAGTCGACTCGGCCGCATACGCAGGACAAACACTGCGCTCTATGAGAACGGTAGCTTCGTTGGGGCTGGAGCAACAGGTTCTTGCGCTTTATGGCGGATTCCTAGCTAAGCAAGCCACTAAATCCCTCCGGCCCATACTGGTGGCGTCCGCTCTCTATGCTGCTTCGCAATCTGTTGTCTACCTATGCGCTGCCCTTGGCTTCTGGTATGGCGGAACTCTGATTGCAGATGGTGAATACTCTGACTTTCAGGTCTATGTATGTTTTGTCAGTCTTATCTCGGGCTCTCAAATTGCTGGATCCATTTTCACCTTTGCACCTGATGCCAGTAAGGCGATGCATGCAGCTCAGGAGCTTCAGCATGTCGCAGACCTCAAGGATCCCGTAAATGGGGCACTATCGGAGCACCCGGAGTCTACGCTTCTTGAGCCCAAGAAAACAGAACATGACCTTTTCAACGGTCGTGACCCATGGCAAGTGTCATTTAGAGGAGTGTCATTCGCATACCCCTCGAGACCAGACCAACCTGCATTGAACGATTTTACCATTTCAATTGAGCCCGGAAAGACACTGGCGCTCGTTGGCTCAAGCGGCAGCGGGAAAAGCACATGCATTTCTTTGCTTGAACGATTCTATTCGTTCCGTTATGGACAGATACTTGTTGATGGGCACGACATACGCAACCTGCATGTAAACGCTTACCGATCGGCGATCTCGCTTATTAGCCAAGAACCTATTGTATTTTCTGGGACAATGAGAGAAAACATTTCCATAGGTCTGGTCGGGCAAGAAGTCACCGATGCTGATATTTTGACTGCCTGCAAGCAAGCTCATCTACTTGATTTTGTAAATACACTACCGTGAGTATTTCCCCCCTGAGCTTTCTACCCGCAATAGACAGTATCTAATAAGGCTTCAAATGAAGCGATGGGTTATCGTCGATAGTTGGAACTGGCGGTAGTATGCTCAGTGGGGGGCAGAAGCAGCGCATCGCCATCGCGCGCGCATTTTTGCGTAAGCCTAAATTGCTAGTACTCGATGAAGCTACATCGGCGCTAGACAGCGAATCGGAGGCTGCTGTGCAAGAGGCAATAGAAGAGGTCAAAAGGAACCGTACCACCATCATGGTAGCGCATCGGTTAAGTACAGTTATGAACGCCGATGTAATCTGCGTAATGCGCGAAGGGTCTGCAGCCGAGGTTGGCAATCCACAAGAGCTCATAGCAAGGCGTGGGCTATTTTGGGAAATGGTGAACATACAGAGTTTAGATTAAAAGTGTAATTAAAATAAAAAATATTTTACACTTTGCTGTCGAGGAAAAAAGTCGAATGCTTTGAAACGCATGATTGCATCGTTTTAGATGTCAGGTAGGTAGGTGGCTCAAAGGCTGTTGTTGAACTCGCGGCGCACAGACCATGCCACATCGTAAAGGTCCGTTTCGGCGTCTTAACACACACATCGGCGCTTTGCTTCGGCACCCGAAGTAGATCTATTTTTCTCAATACACCGAAGCAAACCGATGATACTTTGGTCCAATTCTTTGGCGGCAGTTGGCTTACGTAGCTAAGACATCTGGAATCGCACGGGAATTTCGTCAAGAATAGCGAATGAACAAAAGCATCGCAAGAAGCAGAATTATCTTAGAAAACCACCACTCCCTTGTATTCATTGCAATCTAGTATCGTAAACAAATCTTTCAACATTGGCACTTCTGTATGAGCGCAAAATGTCTTCAAGCCTGGAGTCTCTACGTATCGCAGTCTCATCAAGAGATGAATCAACCATGGAGATGTCATGGGCTCAAAGCCGCTTGTGGCTTCTCGATGGATTGTGTGCCGGATCGATATGGCCGCTTATACCCTTGGCACTGCGACTCCGTGGACCGCTAAAGCTCGATGCAGTGAAAGCAGCATTGATAGCTCTGCAAGAACGTCACGAGACACTTCGTACGACTTTTGTGCAGCGTGGCGGTACTGGAGTGCAAACTGTTGAACCAATTGAGCCAATACAGCTGAAAGTAATAGACATCTACTTTGATGACCTTGGAGCTTTTCGAGCGGCCTTGGATAGTGAGCAGACGTCACCACTTCAATTGGATACCGAGCATGCGTGGAGGGCTTCGCTTTTCCGACTTGGAAAAGATGACCACTGCCTGTCAGTTGTGGTACATAATATTATATCGGATGACTGGTCGATGAACATTCTCCACCAGGAATTGGCGATATTTTACTCAGCTTTGATTCGAAACGAGGATCCAATGTCAACAGTCCAGCCTCTCCTCATCCAATATCGAGATTTTTCCATGTTGCAGAAGCAGCAGGAGCAGAGCTACGAACACCAGAGACAACTTGAATACTGGGTTAAACAGTTGGAAGGAAGCCACCCGGCCGAATTTCTTTGCGACAAGCCACGACCACCTGTGCTCTCGGGAGTCGCAGAGAGGCGAGAGGTCAGAATCGAAGGCTCGCTGTATGGGGACCTAGAGGAATTTTGCAAGACACACCAAGTGGAGCCATTTACCCTTTTGCTCAGTGCGTTCAGAGTGACACACTATCGACTTGCTGGGACAGATGATGCGACTATGGGTGCTATGACACCGAATCGGAGTTTGCAAGACCTCCAAGGCTTGATTGGCTCATTCGCCGGTCCGAAATGCATCAGAATCCAAATATCAGACGATAAATCCTTTGAACAGTTGGTCCGTCAAGTTGATACGACGATTACGGAAGCATATGCCAATCAAGATGTTCCGTTTGAGAAGATTCTTTCTGAGCTAGGAATTGATAGCACAGACACATCGCGTCACCCTCTAGTCCAGGTGGCGTTTTCTCTACGTCCTCGAAAGAATCACGAAAAGTTCACACTGGAGGGCCTGGAGACCGAGCTGCTGAATGTAGTAGCTAGTTCGAGATTTGACATCGAGGTCGACCTTGTCCAAGAAACAAGTTGCATCCGCGGAACTGTCCTGTTTGCGAAAGATCTTTACCACCAAAACACAATAAATGGTATGGTTGAAGTCTTTCTTGAGGTCCTCAAGCGAGGTCTTGAGGAGCCACACACCCCATTGTCATCTCTACCCTTGCGAAATGGCTATGCTGCGCTGCGCGATATGGGTCTTCTTGAAATCCAACGCACGCCATATGCACGTGAATCAAGCGTAGTCGAGGTCTTTCAATGCCAGGTTGCCAAATCACCCAGCGTTGTGGCTATCAAAGACACCACCGAGGAACTTACGTATAGGCAGCTAGATGAGAAATCGGATAAGATTGCTGCTTGGCTTAGTGACTTTGGTTACCCCGCAGAAACCTTGATTGGTGTATTTGCCCCAAAGTCGTGCAACGCAGTTGTGGCGCTACTTGGCATACTGAAAGTAAACCTAGCATACATACCTTTGGATGTTAAAGTGCCAAAGTCGCGGATCGAGGCCATTCTTGAGGCTGTACATGGCCACAAGTTAATTCTTCTTGGAACGGGTATACAAATACCAGACGTTCAGTCATCTGACGTTGAGTTTGTTTCAATCATCGACATTCTCCATCGCCCAGTTCAACCTCAGTGTACCTTCCAGGCGCAGACTACACCTTCAGCTACAAGCCTGGCCTATGTGATGTTCACATCTGGGTCAACTGGCAAACCCAAGGGGGTTATGGTTCAGCATCGTGGTATAGTACGGACAGCTGATGTATTATCCACAAGTTGGGGAACATCTCCAGTTGCACAAATGGCCAACATAGCCTTTGACACATCGACTGCGGAAATATACACTCCCTTGTTGAATGGGGGGACAGTGGTTTGTATTGATGATGAAACCGTCCTAGATAGCCCTAGGCTGGGTGATATTTTCGTCAAGGAGAAGGTCAAGGTTGCTGTGTTCCCCCCCGCTTTGTTAAAGCAATGTCTCATCACCTCAACATCAACAATCGAAGCTCTACAAGTTCTGTTCATAGCAGGTGACCGGTTTGACGCACACGACGCATTAAAGGCTCTGGAATTAGTCAAGGGTGGGGTTTTTAATTCTTATGGCCCCACTGAAAATTCTGTAATGAGTGCGTTCTACCATCTTTTGGCTGAGGAAAGGTTCGTAAATGGGGTACCTATCGGTAGACCAGTCAGCAACTCGGGCGCTTATGTCATGGATCCGCAGCAGCGCTTGGTCCCCATTGGCGTCTTGGGGGAGCTTGTTGTCACCGGAGACGGTGTTGCCAGAGGATACACCGACCCAGACCGGGATCATGATCGATTTGTTCATGTGACTATTGAAGGACAATCGGTGAGAGCCTATCGAACAGGAGACTATGTGAGATACCGGCCAATGGATAGTCAACTCGAATTCTTCGGTCGTATGGACTATCAAGTCAAGATTCGAGGTCACCGTATCGAATTAGCGGAAGTGGAACAAGCATTGCTTGCACACAACACCGTCAGTGACGCCGTAGCACTGGTGCGCAAGAACAATGTGGGGGATCCAGAGTTGGCCAGCTTCGTCACACTACATGGCGACCAGGAATTGGAGAAAATCGACCATAGAAAGGAAGATGAAAAAGTGGAAACATGGAAAGAACATTTTAATGTGAGCTCGTACGCCGGCATCCAAAATATGAACCCTAGCAAATTGGGGAGAGACTTTTTTGGATGGAATTCGATGTACGACGGCAGCGAAATTGACAAGAGTGATATGGAGGAGTGGTTGGATGACACTATGGCAACCATCATGGATACGGGTGAGCCTCGCAGTGTCTTAGAGGTGGGAACCGGAAGTGGAATGATCCTGTTCAACTTGCCCACATCTCTACAAAGCTATGTTGGCCTTGAACTTGCTGAACAGGCAGTGTCATTTGTGAACGCAGCAGTCAAATCAATCCCACCTCTGCAAGATAAGGTCCAGGTGCGAGTAGGCACGGTCGCAGAGCTAGCTTTGGCCGAGAAGCTCAACGAACCAGAACTTGTCGTGATTAATTCCACGATTCAGTACTTTCCATCCGCCGAGTACTTGTTCCGGATGATAGAGGACGTCCTTCGTTTGGGCAGTGTTGAACGTATATTCTTTGGTGATATACGATCTCTTGCTTTATATCGGGATTTCCAATTTGCAAAGGCGTTAAATGATATTAAATATGTTGCCACGCCAGATGCAATCCAACAAAGTATGGCCGCGATAGAACGAGTCGAGGAAGAACTACTTGTTGATCCCGGATTTTTCACTGTGCTGAAAAGTCGACTACCAGATCTTGTGGACCACGTTGAGATCCTTCCCAAGAGAATGAGAGCAACAAACGAGCTCAGTTGTTATAGATATGCCGCAGTTATACACAGAAGGCGTCCAGACAGACAGCCCAGGACAATCTGCGAGATCGCAGATTCACATTGGATTGACTTTGTGTCGCATCAACTTGATTCGCAGTCTCTTTCACAGCTTTTACAAAACAACCTCGGCACCGCTGTTGTAGCAATTAGCAATATACCGCATAGCAAAACTATATTTGAACGATGTGTTCTTGAAATGCTGGAGGGATCGAAAGTCCAGACCTTCGATGCAAAGGACTGGCTTGCATCATGCCAAGAAACTGCAAGAAATCGCAAGTCACTATCAGTTGTTGACCTACATGAAATTGCAAATCTTGCTGGCTTCCGCGTAGAAGTAAGTTGGGCTAGGCAAGCAACTCTACATGGAGGTTTTGATGCCGTGTTTCACCGGTATGAGACTAGCAATCAGCAAAGTAGGGTTCTGTTTCGATTTCCTACTGACCACCACGGCCGTGCCTTCCATTATTTGACGAATCGACCGCTACAGCAACAAGAACA
Source organism: Calonectria hongkongensis (assembly GCA_017140755.1). Classification (NCBI taxonomy): domain Eukaryota; kingdom Fungi; phylum Ascomycota; class Sordariomycetes; order Hypocreales; family Nectriaceae; genus Calonectria; species Calonectria hongkongensis. Next base: position 1,889,815 of record JAACJA010000009.1, read on the forward strand.
GAAGAATGTTGAAGAACAGCTACGCAAGGAGCTGAAAGCGAAGCTGCCGTCCTACATGATGCCTTCGATGATCCGGGTATTGAATAAGATGCCTATCAATGATAATGGCAAAGTCGATCGCCGAGCACTTGCGAAAATTGCGAATACAACCAAGATGAACAGATCATCCATTCCAAAGGTGCTCCCGCGGAACAGCGTGGAAAAAGCCCTTTGTGAGGAGTTTACAAACATACTCGGAGAGGAAGTCGGCATTACCGACAGTTTTGTTGATCTAGGTGGCCACTCTCTTCAGGCCGCAAGGTTGGTGTCCAGAATAAACAATCGAATGAAGTGCAAACTTTACATTTTCGATCTTTTTAAATCACCAACCCCAGTTGCACTAGGAGATCTAATTTCTAAGAAGGCTTATCAACGAGGCTCAGACGAACCTACATGTCACTCCGAACTTCATAGCCGACCAAATTCTCGGTTTACCATTGTCCTAATTCATGGTATATGGGGACAAGGTAGCATCTTTACTCCCTTAATACCATTTTTGAATACTATTTTTGATGTTTTGGTAATTCATGATCCATTCTTCGGCCAATCTCAATGTCCAGACACAATACGACACTGGGCCGAACTTTATCTCGATCACGCAGAGAAAAGAATCACATCGGGACATTCATTAATATTTGGAGGTTATTCCCTTGGAGGGTTGATTGCGTATGAAATGGCTTTGCTTTGGAGGGCTAGACATGCCGAATACCCGTATTCTCTCATTCTGCTTGACGCGGCAAACTACACGAATAACATCGATCCTATACGTGATGATCAGAAAGAGATTGATTACGGCTTGGAATTATTCGGTAATGGCCAAAGACAATTAATCCTGGATCACTTTAACAAAGTCGCACCACTGGCGTGCAAAACATCCGAAGCTCCTGAATATCATGGCAACTGTCTCTATCTAACAACGCCCGAATCCACTATTGCTGGAGCGACGGATTGGTGGACAGCACACTGCCCCGGCTTGCATATAAAACAAGTTGATTGTAGTCATCACGATCTTTTGAACGAGTGCATGCTGGAATCAGTTGGGCGACTTTTAAACCACCATTGTTATGAAGCAGTAAAAAAGGCTTAGGGCCAATTTATTTGAATTCATGAATTTCCATATTTCTGATATATATTTTGCCTCCACTCTCGCTAAATCTGGCCTTCTCAATACATGCTTCCGCTCTCATTTTTACTGTTACTACTTACTGGCTGAGGCCATTGCATGTCTTGAATAGATTAATCAACGAAAATTTAAAGTAGACTTGGTCATTTAATACCCGATCAGAGTTGCAATATTAGCTGGATATTGTACATATGATTATATCGATGGGTTTTGCGTCACGCCAGTGGTTCGTTCCCATAAACAGAACAGAGCCTTTAGAAACAGGCCTAGGCAGTTATCTGATTTTCCTTTCAAAAACTAGCTTCCTGATTCAGCTGAAACTGAGTCGCGAACGTCCTTTCCACACCATTTGTCTTTATAGGGTTGATCTCATCCTCAGCTCCATCTATGGGATAACCCCACCCACCTCCACCTGGAGTATCAATAACAAACCAATCACCTTCTTTGACGTTAAAATCCTTGCGCCCACCTACTCGGCACCAACGACCTGATTTTCCACCTTTGACCACATAATTGACACCTGATTTCCCATCTTCTCCACCCTTCATTCCATATGGGCGTGTCACACGTCGTTCACTTACAATGGAACAGCCCATGTCGCGTCCGAATTCATAAACCCGTCTGATTCCATTTCCACCATTCCATTTACCACGCCCCCCAGATCCATCTCGAATACTAAATTCGCGGAGAAGTACAGGGTATCGTTTTTCGAGAATTTCCGGGTCGGTGATGCGAGTGTTCGTCATGTGAATATGAACACCGCTGGTTCCGTGCCAACCATCGCCTGCTCCGCTACCGCCGCAGATAGTTTCACAAAATCCAAATCCAGAATCTGGGATTAACTTGCCAGTTTGAGGATCAATTTCACCATCAATTCCGAACGACACCACATTACAGTCGCCTTGACTAGCAGCACAGGCAGCAAAAGCCTTGATAACGACATCCGTAACTCTCTGAGAAGTAATTGGATTTCCTGCACACACAGCAGCCATGGGAGATGGATTCAGGATTGACCCTTCCGGAATAGTGAACTTTAGTGGTCGCAAGCAGCCTTCGTTGAGTGGAATATCCTGGTTTATAAGGCAACGTAGAACGTACAGAGTGGCACTGCGCGTAATTGCTTGAGGGGCATTGAATGAGTGATATCCTTCCTCTCCAGTACCGGTGAAGTCAAAATGAGCCGAAGCAGTATCGGGGTCGATTGTAACAGCAAGTTGAATGGGAGTTCCATCATCCATGTAGTCAAGTGCTCGTAAAGGCTTGCCCCCTGTGGATTTGTATGTTTGAAGGAGAAACTCTCGAACACAGGCTTCAGCATTGTTCGTGATGGCTCGCATATTGAAGTGAACAGCATTGAGGCCACTCTCCGCGATTAGCTCAGAGACTAATGCCGCGCCTCTGGCATTAGCAGACACCTGCGCTTTGAGATCGTTTATGTTGTCCGCAAGCTTGCGAGTACCCGAACAGCCTGGGTACTGTGCAGGGTCGTGGAGAAGTAGCTTGGTCATTTTTTCTTCATTGAAAACACCATCACGAACCAAAAATTCCGATATAATAGCGGCTCCTTCCTCATACAATTCGACACTTCCAGCTGGCATAGACCCAGGGAGAATTCCCCCAATTTCTTGATGATGACCTCTTGAAGCTGTGTAAAAGATAATCTCGATGCCAGACTGGTCAAAAACTGGCGTAATACAGGTGATGTCTGGCAAGTGTGTTCCTCCAGATATGGGGTGGTTTGCGACGATTACATCCCCAGGTCTGAGTTCCCCCAAGTAATTTTGGTGCTGATACATGACAGCTTGTTCCATAGATCCAAGGTGGACGGGTACATGGGGAGCGTTGGCAACTAAACGACCATCAGGGCTGAATAAAGCACAGCTAAAGTCCAACCGTTCCTTGATATTGACTGAAACACTGGTCTTTTGTAGAGCATGTCCCATCTGCTCTGCAATGCTCATAAATCTGTGACCCATAATCGTTAGTTGGACTGGGTCTACCTTCCTTTCTGACATCGAAACGACCTCTTTCGGTTCCCACGAAGCTTTCTCAGTAAGGTCCATAACAACGTGGCGCTCCAGGACGGTTGCCCTTGCATCTGGGCTGACAACGATTGTTTGTGTGTTGTCGAGGATGATTGCGGGACCTTGGACTGTGTCTCCCGTCTCCAATGAATTCAGAAAATACAAAGGAGCTTCTCTCCATCCTTTATCAAAAAAGAGCTGAACGCGGTCGGATATCTTCTTTTCAGATGCTGCCAAGCATGTAGACTTTGAAAGTTGCCTTTCCAAGTCAAATTCTGGTTCAACGGATGTGTTCTGGGCAGTGGCCCTGACTCTAATATTCTCCACGAGAATGTCTCGGCCTGTCATTACGAAAGAAAACTGTCTCTTGTGTTCTGCGGTGAAGGCATCGGCCCAAGAACCATTGCTTGGCGTGGGAATCATGAATGTAGTATCCGAACCCACATAACGGAGGTTCAAAAAGTGCTCAAAGGTCAATGTGTCAGCCGGGGCTCCATCCAAGATTAGCTTTTCGGCCGCTGATTTCTCTAGCTCCCTCAATCGGCTATACAACTCGTCAATGGATTCTTGTAAGACTGCTGAATAAGGTTGCTGTACATCGTGAACCAGGTCTGCTAGAGCCATTCCATAGGCCGATAGGATTGAAGAGTATCTATGGATGATAATTCGATTGATACCCAGGTTAGCAGCGATAGCCTTTGAAGTGTCAGCGAGATGGACCCTAAAACATGATGTTATTTACTTACACAAGCGTGCTGCCCACCAGCACCACCAAAAACGGCAAGCTCATGGTCTGAGGCACGATATCCCTTTGCTTCAGTCAACGATCGAATTGGTCGACACATAGTTTCATTTGCAACATCAAGAAAACCCAAAGCTAAATCTTCCACTGTTTTGGAAGGAGCACCACTCAGGGCAAGATCTTCATTCACCTGTGTCAAAAGTGTTTCAAACGCAGAGCGAGAGCCTTCGTAATCCAAGCTTTCATTTTCATGCTTTCCAAATATTTTGGGAAAGTATTTTGCTTGCAAGCGGCCCAATATCAGATTTGCATCGGTAACTGTTAGTGGACCGCCTTTTCTGTACGCAACTGGGCCAGGATGAGCACTAGCAGACCCTGGTCCAGCTAGAAAGAGACCGTTTTTGTAGGAAAGAATACTCCCCCCACCTAAGTGTTGTCAGTAGCAACCCTAGTGATGATAATCGTGAGCTTACCAGCGGCAACTGTGTCGACTTCTAGTTGAGGTGATTGAATAGTGATGCCTGCTGTGATGGATTCGAATGTGTGTTCTAAACTTCCTGCGTAACGCGATACATCTGTACTTGTACCGCCCATGTCAAATCCGATGACTGGTTTACGTCGCTTTGGGTCATAGCAAGTTCGACTAAACCCTACAACTCCACCCGCTGGCCCAGACAAAATAGCCCGAAGCCCGCTAAAACTCTGCCATCCAACGAGTCCGCCATCACTCTGCATAAACTCACAGCGAGCACCATCTTTATCTTCAAGGTTGCCCACAAAGCCTTGACGGAAGCTATCAATGTATGCTCTTGTTAAAGGCGTTAGATATGCATCCGCTGTTGCCGAGTAACCTCTTGACACGGCCTTGATCATAGGGAAGATCTGAGACGACAAAGATATTTGGGTAAACCCAATATCTTCTGCTATTTTTGAGAGTTCTAGTTCGTGGTTTGGAAAGGTATAGGAGTGTAGAAGCGTGATTGCCAGCGCGCGCACCCCCTTGTCAAATAGCAATTGTAGTCCTTGTCGTGCAGACTCCACATCTGCATTGGTCAATGAAATTGGATTTCATATGTATCTCAGTGTGAACTCACTTAGGGGCTGTAGGACTTTGATAGTCTCTCCTCCAATTCCTCTCTGAAACATTGATTTAGCCGAATTAGGCTCGTTCAAATCTAGGTCATCCTCTGATGAATCAAAGAGAGTCACTCTCTCATCCACCTCGAGCACATCTCTGAAAAGTGTCTCAGGTCTTCTGATATTAAGATCAAACAGCTTCGGGCGAGTTTGATCACCGATTCTCAGCAGATCCTTGAAGCCGCGCGTGACCACTAGCGCACACGGTGTGGAAGCGCGCTCTAAGAGTGCATTTGTTGCAACAGTAGTGCCCATCTTAATAGACTCAATCCCCCTTGTATCAATTAGCTCACCACGAGGAATAGATGCACCAGTGGCAATCTCAAGGATTCTTCGGATTCCCTCTGTTGGTGCATCGGCATAGTTGGTGGGATCATTGCTAAGGAGTTTCACAAGGATATCTGGCTTCCCAGGCGTGATGCCTAGGCAATCCGTAAATGTTCCACCACGATCTATAGCGATGCGAATACGGGATGATGATTCATTTGTCGATAACATTTTGCAAACCAAAAGAAGATGAAAAATCGAAATATTGATCTGACGTTTCTTTCTCTCACTTTTTGAATGGGATTAGGGTAAAATGAAGCGCTGTTTTGAAGGCTTATAATTATGCGTAGTTCGTAACATTTTTTTCCCCGCCTGACGAGTAGTCTCTTTGGACAGACACAACGCTGCGGAGTGAGAATAGCGAAACGGAGGAGCAGCATTAGGGGCCATAATCCGGTGTCGCACTTCAGATTCCGCATTCTTATCGGGATGTAAAGTCCGATGCATCCAATGACCGTAGTGTAATTAGGTTACCTGGCAGGGTTCCCCGCCAAGCTAGATAACACCACTGCAGCTTTGATCCACTTCGTCGGATTGTCCGAAAAGGAATGCTTAAAGGCTAAACACTAAGTATCTAACTCGAATTTACCCTTGGAATGAAGAATTTATCACCATAAAATCCGTCAACTGGTCGTAATTACTATAGGGAAAAGTCAAAGTTGACTAGTAGCCCATTATTTCATTTCTGTAGCTTATAACTGGTCAATCATTTGAAGCTCCAGATTCAGAGTTTCGTTCCTCAAGTCTTGCAAACATATCCATGTCACCTCAGGATGATGCACGATGTTTTATAATAGGAGGTCACATATTTCATGCAGGTTGTTCTCATAGTGCAAGCTCTAGTTGCCGGGAATCTTAATAGATGCATTTATTTCCACCACCAGTCGAATTTAAATATTCATGCTAGAATCAAATCTAAATATATGTTCAAACTTTTATTTGTTTCGCAAGAATACAAGAATGTCTTGATTAAGTTATTGATCAACACCGGCATGGCAAAAGAACATTTTGGGAACCCTAGTGAAACTGCAAGGTGTGATTTATAAGCTATATCTCCTAGGATAGCAAAATATGTAGTTCTAATATAAATATCTAAAGTGGATGTTTTGCTTGTCCGTCAAATCACGAAAATCGGTATCCGCGTGGACACTATTTGCACCGGCCTCATCCACAGCATCCCGTCTACGGTTCTCTCGCCGACAATAGTAAGCATAAAGAATTATGATTATCATTGACAGGATATAGCTCCCTAGGATTGCAGCAATACCGAGAGGATAGAGAGGGGCCTGGTTGGTCTTGAAAAATTGGGGCGCGATGATATTTGATACACAATAAGCAATGAAAATGAGGGCATTCACCGTAACCTTTTTCGTATGGCCAGCATTGTTCGCCGCGTTGATTCCGAGGCTGACAATATAAGGTCCGAGATAGAAATATGACATGTAAAGCGCGGCAAGGCGACCTTTATAGTTGCTCAATGGCAACGTATAAAGGAAAACCGATGATACTAGGCCAACGATTATGCCAAAAAGGACCCATATGGTCCGACACTGTCTTTGCGGCAGGTATTTCGCACATAAAAACACACCACCATTACAAATATAGGAAGACATGGTTTGCATTATTCCTGTAGGCATTGTGAGAAGGGTTGAACGTTGAGAAGTGTAACCCAATCCCTGAATGACGAGAGGAGCAAAGTTGGTTAATCCACCGTTAGGAATTGAGATCATGATGTGGAAAAGGAACATCAGCCACGTCTTTGGGTCCAATAAGGCCTCTATGAGCTGGTCTTTCTTGAAAGTTTTGTTCTCGATGCCAGTCTGATCCGCGCGGAGCTTATCAATAACGATGGCCTTCTCACGCTCTGTCACGAACTTGGCCTTGACAGGATTGTCTGGAAGAAATAGTCCGATCACACAAGCCCAGACAATTGTCATCGCCCCAGTTATCCAGAACATGGCACGCCATTGATGCTCGCCGGAAAGAAATCCGATTCCCCAACCGATAGGTCCGGTGAAGCAGACGGAGAGGCCCGTCAACATAAGGCCGGTTCGAATGGGCTGTTCTCGTCTTGTGTACCACATTCCGAGGATCAAAAAGTTTCCTGGCACAATCGGGGCTTCAAGTGCCCCTAGAAGCACTCGAAGGGTAATCAAGGTAGCAAAATTGTTCGCAAATCCCGTTGCAATAAGAATTGCTCCCCATATAATTTGAACGACGAATAGAAGTTTGGCGATCGGGAATTTCTGGAGGAGGCTGCCACTTGGAAGGCACCAAAACAAGTATCCGAACTAGTGATGGTTAGACCAGATGTTCATTCAGTTGAAAAAAAAGAAGCAGGTTAACTTGCATAGAATGCACTCCCAACCCAGCTATATCTGTCTCCAGTCAATCCGGTATCCTCGCGGAATCCGTACAGCGCCGCTGTTGCTGTTGTAACCTTGTCCATTGCACCTAAAGTTACATTGAACCAGAGCAGAGGCACAAGACGAAGGTCCAGCTTCCATCTCAACCTTGTCCACTCTCTGGCAGTGTAAGCATTCTCGCCATCGAGCTGGTTGGCGTATCTGGCAGCAATATCGGCGTCCCTGTCTATTGGCTGCACCATATCTCCTGCACTGACGGAAGAGACATTCTCCAGATCATTTTTCATGTCCTTTGGTGCATTTGACATGATGTAGGTATAAGGAGAGGCGAGTTGTGTTTGGTAATGTTAACACCAGATTCCTGGCACAATTTGGTTCAGCTATGCTAAGTAGCACTTGAGGGGAAAAGAGTGAAAGAAAAGAGATAACCAGAGAAGAAGCAATGGTGATATACTTCGACCACGGCGTTGACCATCTGGTATCTGGTGGCCGCGTGCACTAAAAACGTCCGTTGACAAGGACCCAGGCAGGGGATTCTGAACTAAGACAGCCCAAGACATTCGGTCAGAGCGGCCAAACATCCTAGCCACACATTTGACCCTGCTTTCTCTTCAGATATCGATATCAAAGGCTCACTTATCTAACTGAGCCGATCAGCGTAACTGACACATCCCATTGCGGGGTGTCGCGGGGTCCACATGGGTGGTTTAGCGATATCATCGGATCCACCATTCCGACAGCGGACTTTTCTCCGATAGCCTACCCTACACGTAGAACTTGATGTGAACTACGAGATGCGCCAACCAGAAGGGTCTTTTTCTGTAACATTTGGTGGGATGTGATATACTGAAGACTAGAGAAGGTTTAATAACAAAATTTGGGTTATTACTCCAGCACTTGGTATCCATGTTTACGTTTTAATTACCAAAGAATTCTTACAAGTTGCAGAACTCCTTGGCACCCTTGAATCTTCCACCATTTGTGTTCAATGAACAACGTCCGAAGGATTTACTTAACCTTGTCTAGGTTCATCCACAATAATAATAGTCATGGGCTCATTGTCTTCAACTATTCGGATCGCGATGTTAAATGCCGATACTCCAGTTTTCAACGTCTCGGTGGTAACAAAGACTTACGGCAACATCTTTCACGATCTCTTGAAGACTGCAACAGTTAATCTGTCACTTAATACGAAAATTGAGTCGTGGAATTTGGGAGCTGCTTTGGACATCAAATTATATGTCAGAGCTTGCTTGCTGGATTTGGATGTAAGGTTGAAAAGGACCTAAATGGATGGGAAATTGGTGTTCACGAAATCCACACTACGGATGCTTTTCGTCAAAAGTTTCCTTCCGATCCAAACGAGCAAGCACAGCAGCCAATTCCTGCATCATTTCGTTTGCAGTTCATTCATGCCGACCATGTCAAGATACCATCCTATGCCCTACCCGATGATTGGATTCCGATTGGTGTAACCAAGCATTGCTCTGTCCAAGGATTGTACCAGCCAGGACATGTATTTACTTTGCAGGGGCATTTCGAGTTTAACCGTTTTGTAAACTCCGAGACACTTAAAGTCTTTGGTGCAAAATGGGAGCCAGATGTTTTTCGAGAGGCCATGGATCTTATCGATGCTGATGATGATGCATCGCATGTGGCAGAAATTGTAATGAAATTCTTGCTCTGGGGCTGACAGTCAACTTAAAAGGCGTGGTTGGCCTGCTATATATTCTGTCACATTGCCGACTACGGCAAAAGTGAAGTGAACACTCCGCTAATGCGTAGTGCAATGGTGCCCTATATCCGTTTGACATATTCGAACATGACTTTCTCGCACACATATTCTGCGCAATGAGCCAAAAAGGTCTTTATTGCTGCCATTTACAAGTATCATAAATTACAATAATTTAATACACCCAAATTACTGTGTGATGAGAGCGACTGCTTATAGGTACACTGTCTCAATATTCATACAGAGGAACAATTTGATACTCGGATTGCGGAAATTGAATAGACCCAATTAAATGAACCATAACCAAATGCAGCAGGGATTGGGATACCATACATTAGTAACCGTCCCAGACCAAATGGATACGATCAGGGATGGATGTATTCATGTCACTATAGTCTTCCAATATGCTATATTTGCATTTGCTGGATGGTAACTAGATAAGAGTACAGGGTTCAATAGGATTGGCAGGGATCAAGTTGCAGCTTGTCGGTTTTTAGTCCCCGATTGCGGGCCTCTAGTGATCGGAGTCTGGATTGCGGCTTGTCGGACTCCACTGGCCGAACCTTGTCATCAAAGTAACTGATTGAATTCTAACCCTGGTCAGATGGATGATGCAGTCGGGCATTATTGAGGTATACATACCGCAGATGTGAAATACACCACAATTTATACTGACGGTGTATATCACGTATCCAAAGCTCCCAAGAGAATACTTGTCGCGACCAGATCACCCTACTAAGATGCCTACCATCAACATTTCACTCGAGGAAGAGCAGAGGCAATTTCAAATTGAAGTTGCTGCCATTGAAAAGCAATGGAATACCCCTCGTCAATCTCATCTCAAAAGGTATGCGCTTTTAGCCAAATGATGGAAGACCAAAGACTTACGGAGGCTTTAGGCCGTACGATGCAAAGTCAATCGCTGCATTGAGAACTCCTATTAAGACGTCTGCCGCATCCTCCACACAAGCTATTAAGCTTTGGAATCAGTTACAGGAACATAGAAAAAATGCTACTGCGGAACTTACATTTGGAACCACTGACCCTGTCACTGTTTCTCAAATGGCCAAGACCCAACAAACTGTCTATGTCTCTGGTGCGCTATGTGGCTTCTCCGAAGTAGCAATCCCTGGCATGGATCACGCAGACTACCCCTGGGATACCGTTCCAAAGGTTGTCAGCAAAATCTTCAAGTCACAACTGTGGCATGATCAGAGACAACGCCAATTCCGCGCCCGCCATCAAATGGAGCAGCGAGCTCAACTTGAAAATTGGGATTACCTGGCTCCGATTGTTGCAGATGGAGATATGGGATTCGGTAGCCTGACGACCACGATGAAAATGGCAAAAGAATTTGTTGATGCCGGCGTTGCAATGATCCACGTGGACGATTTGGCGATTGGAATGAAAAAGTTTACGATTGGCCAGGGTCGTACTGTTGTACCAACCAGCGAATATCTGGACAGATTGACAGCAGTGCGCATGCAATTCGATATCATGGGGGCAGAGACAATGCTGCTGTGCCGATGTGATACTGATCATTCCGAATTCATCACGAGTGTTATTGACGAGAGGGACCACGAATACGTCCTTGGCGCCACCAAACCAATTGAGTCTCTAAAAAACCATTTAATCACCGCAAAGGCCGCCGGGAAAAGTCTTCGGGCTGCCCGAGACGAATGGAAGGACCAGGCAGAACTCAAGACCTTTGACGAGGCTGTCAAAGCAGCGACATCAGAAACAGAGTATGCGGCTTACATTGCCGAGGTAAAGAAAGAAGAATTCTGTTCTCTTTCTGCTCGTCGTAACATTCTTAGCAGAACTGTTGGAAAGGAAGTATTCTTTGACTGGGACCTCCCAAGGTCATCTATGGGTCAATATATGTTCCAATCTTGTGTTAAAGCCGTGGTTGAACGAGCGCTTGCGGCAGCTCCTTTGGGAGACGTGACATGGGCGCGAATGGACTCTCCAATTTGGAAGGATCTTATAGAGTTTCATACAGCGGTCAAAAAGGTGTATCCGGAGCGCCTTTTCGCCTTTGGATACACTGGTGATTACGATTTTAAACAAGCTGGGTTCACTACAGAACAGATTAAGACTCTGCCACAGGATCTTGCCAAGATGGGAGTTGTTTGGCAAGTGCAGCCAATTTGGAGTCTGCAAGGTCTTAATATTGAAACTGAAAAATTTGGTAAGCTCTGGGTGGATGAGGGAATTTCTGGATATCTTCGAGATATTCAAGACCCTGCGTTGGCTAGACAGCCCATCGTGGATGGTTTTGAAAAACTAAGTTGGTGTGGAGGTTACTTGGCAGACGCGTTTTTTGAGACCATTGCAGGAGAAAGTATTACCGAGTTGTGATATAGTATTCTGGTGGGCTAAACAATGCAGCACACAATATGTCTCTCTCAATAGATTATATTCATATCCTACCCTTGTGTCGGAGAGGATCGGACGCGTCGGAGAGATAACAAAGCGCGCTGTGCAACTGCATGTTAGATTGCGTACGGCCTAACCAGAACGAGCCGGCCTTCAAGCAATAGTCCACAACCCTGTCAGTTACCCCACTCAGCCTATCAGGATTTAACCGAGATTTTGCTGTGATACCTGGCACCCGCCAAGTGGCGGGCGCAGGAAGATAAGCAGCGCGCGTTATGACGTGATGAATCAATTGGCCAAAATATGGAATTTCAAGCGAGCATTCACAGGTTCGGGAAGTTGCCATGTTCTATTTTTTCTTATTCATGAATAAATATTAATGGGTATTGGGTAGGAAAACAATTTGCAAGAATCTACGTCTAAATAGATCGAATTCATGCCTTGGATCGGCATGCAGTTGTATTATGTAAGGCATTGGCCAACCATCGCCTAACGGGCGCCGATTTTATCTCTTCCCCGCCTTGCACGTGTGAGAGAGTTGGCTATCAGTCACCTTTGCGCTTGATTCGATCCGAAATTGGCATTGGACAGTTACTTTATGCCGCTCGGCATTCATAGGAACATTATTTAAATCAAAGATGGCGGCTCGTAACCAAGCGACATCCCGCGGAGCGCCACCCTCATTTGGGGACGAGCCTCCACCAAAGAGACAGAGGGTATTGGCTTGCAGGTAAGGTTACCTGGCACATCTGGTTATGTTACTAAGGCATCATATAGGAGGTGTCGCCACAGGAAGCAAAAATGCGAGGATACTAGGCCTTGCAACAATTGCCAGAAGTCTGGAGAGGAATGCATACCGACTGAACCAGCTTCTCGGCCACAAATTGATAATGATTATGTTAAAGCGTTAGAAGAAAGAATAGCAGAGCTTGAGTCACTGGACCCAGGTCAAAGCCTCGATCATATGCGGACTTCAGTAAAGGCTCCAAGACCAGATGGGCGTATCGCCGCCCAAGACGACGAAAGTCCAGAAACGGGAAAAAATCATGCCGCAGCAAACTCTGGTTTAAGAGATACGAGATGGAGAGACATTGAACCCCTGAGCGAAAACAGGGTAACGCCCTCTGGCCAACACTTTGGTACATTCCGACATGACTCACAGCAATCTCCACATGGTACACTTTCACTTGACGAGTCTTCCGATTCAGACATGGATCACGCAATTCCTGGTTTGATTGCATCTCCTTTGATTCATATAGGCGAACATAGTTGCCAAACAGAAAGCCCAACTAGAGCAGGCCCCGACATGGACAAGATTCACACTTCTCAATCTCTAGTGCTGAGTGTATCTCGAGAGCTTGAGACGACATTATTCGCTTCTTATCGAGACCGTATCCAGTCGCAATACCCTTTCTTGTATTGGTTTAAATTTTTAGAATGGAATTCACAATGGTCGCAATGCCCAATTGCGGAGATTACCACTCATCTCTGGCAAGGGTTTTTCGTCAACCTTGTTTACTCAACCGCCTTATTGGTCCTCCCTTTGACTATAATAGGCAACTTAGACTCACGAGCGTTCTACAAATGTGCATTGACACTTTTGCCTGCTGTTTTGCGGCAACCCGATCCCATTTTACATGCACAAGCATACCTACTACTCAGCATGCATGCCCTACACAGAAGCTCCACATCACGAATTTTATCATTGGCCTCAACCACTATGCGCTTTTGTGTCCAGCATCAATTCCATCTGTTGGAAACTGAGAAAAGGCCAACTACAACAGCATTGCGCCTAGAAAATCAGCTACGTCGCCGATGCTTTTGGTCCGCTTACAATCTTGACAGGCTGGTCATGTATTCATTCGATATGCCACCTTCTATCCCTGATTGTATGATTACTCTGAAACTGTATGCTAATCTAGAAGAGGATGAAATCGTCTCAGTAGCGACCCAAACGCCCCCTGACCAAGAACTGTCTGATTCTACAATGTATACAAATGTTTCATCGTCACTACACATCATTCACTGTCGACGCATTCAATCACAGATTGCAGGCTACACTCTGCATTGCGACTACAAAAAAGAGTTTTCTGAGTCACTGGACTGGAGAGTTCGGATTCTTGCAGAGATGGAAAGTTACAAGTCTCGTGTACAGACATTTTCTGATCCCCAAGCCAAGGGTCATACCTCTCACAGATGGCTTGCTATGATATATCACTATTCGCTGCTAAATTTATATCGACCAACAAAAGAGAACGTTCTGGGTCCTGCAGGGGATTGGTCAGTCCAGGCGAGCACCCAAGCATGTTTGATATTTCGCAAGTCTCAAATGGATCGCCAAATAGCCCAGGCATGGCCCGGAGTAAGTAATCTCAGGATAAAAAATGATAATCTACTAATATTGGCATCAGCTTCTGGTTCAGTTCCAATCGGGAATTACGCTACTCTATTGTTTTTGGGCCACCCCCACTAAATATCGGACAGAAAATTACCATTCAAGCGACGTGCCTGATGCAATTAGGGCTTGTTCTAACATATTAGCCATTATGGCCGATCGCTGGCCAAAGGCCGATTGTCTGAGAGATGTTTTCGAGCTTTTGGTACGCGAGATATCGGTTGCTGACGTGCCAAGAAGACACCAGGTGCGCATTTCAGAGCGTTCCTCAGCCGCGATACGTGATAAACTTCCACGGGTGTGTGCCTTGGTCATACATCGATCAATCTTGAGGATGCTCGACGAAATGATCTCAGAAGAATTTCCACATCAAGAAGGTCCTGAGCCGTCTGCTAGGGCCCAACAAGCGAATGGGGCCACGACTTCAGATACTGAGACAGCGATCTTAGACCACCAAATGGACTCATTACCTGGAACTATAGGGTTCAAGATCCCATTTACAGTGGATCAGATATTATGCTGGGATTATTTAGAGGTAGAGCCAGCTTTGTTCAGTTGAATTGGCTAGGCTAAAGCTGGTAACAGAACTTGGTTACTTTTAACTGTTGGAGTGCAATCGGTAAAGTTATCTGCATTTTTTCATGTTTCAATCATTTTGTTTCTTTATCGGCGACTGAAATTGAATGGTTTCCATAATGATGGCAAGAATTAGTTCGCCTTGCGTCAGCGTGACACATAAGACATATCTAGAAAGAAGCCATTCCAGCACAAAACAAGTCAAACCCTTCCTTCTCCATGTTAAAACTTCTCACACCACCAGAAGCGGGTTGAAATTAAAATGGATTCTGAAATTCACTCTCAAAAAGTCGGACCTCAGTGCTGCCGCCATAAGCCGGCTACAATTGGTCCTTGTCCCCAGCCGAGCGTCTCCACCATTGATCCATCTCCTTAAGCGTGCGAGGGAAGGATTGAGGTCTCCATCAACCAGGCAACTGAAATCTGGTGGTACTTAGTCCTTCACGGAAATTTGGTGGCCAGTAAATTTCTTACTTTAGTCGATTTACCAAGTTCTCCATCAGAATTTAAGATCAGCCAGTCATAGCGGGTTCCTCTCTTTATCGAACATCACTTGTAAAAGGCCTGGCCGCGGAAATGGAACATGATTCTCGTCTGTCGCATCATTGGTATCCAATTAAGTGTATGAAGCTTTAGTACTAGTAAAATAGGTATTTGGCTACATTTTTATGTAAACGATTCTTTTTTTAAAAAGTTAATTGTAAGTATTGTAAAAACATGAGATTCTTGTCTGCACAATACGATTAATAAATTTATGATTTATTCTTATACTTATTATTTAAGTATTTCTTTAGATTGTAAAGCAGTAGCAACTCTCTCCAAGCCCATTCTCAATTGATGTTCATCCTGAGAAAACACAATACGAAACCATCCAGGATGCTCAGAGCCAAAGTCTTTCCCAGAATATATAAAGACTTTATGTTCTAAAAAGAGCTTTATCAAGAAATCATCCAGTTCCTCATCCACAGTTCCCGGGTTACATCTTTTCCAGATACTTCCAAGATTAGCCCATAAGAAAAAGGCCGCATTCGTACCGGCTGCATAGGGGATGCCGAGGCTGTTTGCCCGGCGCACAACGTATTGATGCCTGGCTGCAAGTTTTGCCTGGTTCTTCTGGATAAAATCATCCGTCCACCTCTCATCTTCGAGGATATTGGCCGCAATGTGATCTGACGCAGACGAAGGAGAACTGTAAAGTGCTACAGCTACTAAAGCTGCGTGAATAGACGGGTTGGATTGGGAGATCACAGTGCCTATTCGGAGACCATTGGCGCCAAAGTCCTTGGACATACCCCAGATAGTATGGATTCGGCCAGGTGCTAGCACACTCGTCGCATCAAAGGAAAGGCATGATACAAAAGGCACTTGCTCAAGATCTGAGTCAACACTATTCTCCCACACAGAGAGAGCGTAGATCTCGTCGCTAGTGAAGTGCATATTATTCTTAGGGCAGAGACCCATCAGGCCAAGCAAACTCGCGCGGGAGTAACATCTGCCGAGAGGGTTATGTGGATTTGATATAATGATGCCCACGACTCGATGACCCTTCTTGGCAGCCAGCTCTAGGGAAACCTCGTAGTGATGAACTGCATCACAGCCCAAGGGATCAGCAGTCCCAAAGTCCACTGGGATGACTTTGCAACCTGTTCGAAGAACAAGGTCTGGAACAAAAGTATTATAGTAGGGTCGGCCCAGCAAAAATGCGTCGCCGGGGTTCGCTACGGCCCAGGCGAGGTGCTCTATGGCTGAACTGCAGCCGTTTGTGACTGTGAAGTGCGTTGGCTCAAGTGGAAGAAAAGGCCGCAGGTGTCGGTTAAGAAAAGTCGCCAGTGCTGCCTTGATCCTCTTAGATCCGGTCATGCCGTCCCCATAGGTAAATGCATGGTTTGGAAGTTTGAAGGCTCCGTGTGGATGTTCCGATAGCTCTTGGGCCATAAGTGTATTCTCAGAGACTCCCAATGTTGCGAAGCCTGTGGGATTGACGGTTGGGTGATAGAGATCGCCGACGGCCTTCCAAATGTGCAACCCATCGCTTGTTTTCTCTGCTGCTCTGCCACGGGATGAGAGGGACATTTGGGCAATACTATGAAACGATTTACAATTTGATAGAGTTCGCAGTGCGTAACTACACAGGTGGGCTGACCAAGTAATCGGGATTGGTTGATGTTTTAAAGATTTTGGGACGGCGACTTTCGAGACTGATGTGGGTCATCCGACTCCACCAGGCCGACTTACGTCTTGTGAACATGACCAATTTTCAATGCCACCCTGAAAATAAAATTCTTTACTAAACAGCTTTATTTGTTTCGCAGAAATATATCCCCGCAATCTTCATATCGATTGAATACCACACTTGGATACATATCTACTTAATCAGAACTACGTAGTAGCAGTGTTCATTCTATTTCGCACCCGTTGTTAGCTTCTCAACCAGCTACAGTACATCATGGCGAGACCTACAAGACCACTACCTGGCGGCATCTACGCTGCCAGTATGACCTTCTTTGACCATACAACTGAAGACATTGACCAGAAAACTCAAAATCAGCATACTGTCCGTCTTGCCAAAGCGGGCATCGCCGGCTTTGTGGTCATGGGCTCAAACGGTGAAGCACAGCACCTGTCTATCGAAGAGCGGAGTACTGTCATCCGCGAAACTCGCTCTGCTCTCGACAGTATTGGCAAGCACAAGACGCCAA
Source organism: Calonectria hongkongensis (assembly GCA_017140755.1). Taxonomy (NCBI): domain Eukaryota; kingdom Fungi; phylum Ascomycota; class Sordariomycetes; order Hypocreales; family Nectriaceae; genus Calonectria; species Calonectria hongkongensis. The sequence continues at coordinate 1,907,354 of JAACJA010000009.1, forward strand.
TTATCACCGGCTGCTCAGAGAATTCTGTCCGGGGCACCACCAATCTATGCCGCGAGGCTGGCCGAGCTGGTAGCGATTACGCTCTCATCCTCCCCCCTTCCTACTTCCGCGGCAGCATGAAGCCGGATATCATCGAAGAGTTTTTCACCAATGTTGCGGACCAGTCGCCCATCCCAATTATTCTTTATAGCTTCCCTGCCGTGTCTGCTGGTATAGAGATGGACTCTGAACTCCTAAGCCGCATCTCGGAGCACCCTAATGTCGCCGGTACAAAGTTTACATATGGTGACACCGGCAAGCTGAGTCGCGTCTCCACAATGATGAAGTCCCGTCAGTCGTACGCCATCTTTTGGGGGTTGGCTGACTTTATCCTGCCTGCTCTTGTCGCGGGAGCGACTGGCGTGATAGCCGGTGGTGCGAACGTCACACCTCAGGCCTGCGTCAAAGTTTTCGACCTATGGCACGAAAGCAAGGCGGATGAGGCGCGTGAGATACAGGCCGTACTTGCCAAGGGTGACTGGGAGCATACCGCGCGGGGAATCTCGGGGACGAAGGCCGCTCTTAATGCCTTGCTTGGGTATGGAGAGAGCCCCCGACGGCCCCTAAAGAGTCTATCTCAAGCCGCGGTGGTGGAGATGATGGAGGGGTCGAACGAATTATTTGCCCTTGAGAAACAACTTGAGGCTCGTCCCACAGATTCAGCTCTCTAAGGCTCGAGCCTTCGCCCATGAACGAACGGGGTTGATTAATGGGGCAATTGACAACGGCCACTAGCATTAGTTAGAACAAATGAGTCATCATAATCAGGCTTCCCGATACCCATGACAGATATCCACTTGAGAGGGCTAGTGCCAACAACACGTGGTTTAATTCCCCGCCTTCGTCTATATCATTGGCAAACTACTCAAATGCTTAATGCTTGCCTTCCAATTATTTCTACAACCCACCCGCAGAAACAATGAGCAAACAAATAAGCGACCCTGCAGCCTTTCAGGACATCAAGTACTCTTTCATCATAACTATGTACATGTGTGAAACTAATGTTCTGTCCTTCATAGAAAACTGCGTAACCGCCTGTCACAGCAGGCATTCCGGCGCCGACGGGCTGACCTGCTTCGTGAGCTTCGCGAACGAGCAGATAACAACCAAACAAATGAAAGCAAGGTCTTGGCCAAAGTAAAAGATGAAAATGCCGCCCTTCGAGAGCAGCTGGCGGAAGCACACGCCAAGCTTAATAGCTTACTCGCTGGCGTACAAAGTCTGGTGCAGAGCACGGCTCCGAATCCAAAACGCACGAAGCCCGTAATAAAAGAGAGCTCTGGAGGTAGTTCTCTAGAAGAGAATGTCCCTGCCGGGCAACCAATGGCGGATGGCTTAGCCACATTAACAGATCTTTTACCAACCTCTCAATCTCAACCTCCCGCGCAGGTAATTCCTCTGCTCTAGCAATTTTATCAGGACCATGCATGACCATGAGTAGAGCAACAACAAGATACAAAACGTAGCCGAGCAGAGACCAAGCCATGAGATTGATCCACCTGCAATCATCGACTTTGAGGCACTGGCCACATCTGGGATTCCCCAGCAAATACCTAACATCTGGTCATTGGAATGCCAGATGGGGCCTGGAGTCTATTTTGATGTCCTGATCTCGTCTGAGAATCTGAGCCGCTCACGAGGCGAGCTCTGGGCCAACTCAAATTCTCCATTCTCAGACCATATCGACTTCATACAGCGAGAGCTCGGGTGCAAGACAGAAGCGCCCAATGCGCCGATATTTACACCATTGCCATTGTCAGTCATGCCAGTCCTCTCTTCAAAATTACCTGTACTGATTGGCCCGCGCCAGACTGTATCTCGCCACAGCCTCGGCGTTGTCTATGTTCCACACCGTTTCTCGGCAGGATATGATGTTTTGGTACGCTAAGACGAGATTCTACCATACGCGTGACATCACTGTGTGGAAGATCCGGCCTTGTGAAGAGACTCTCAACCGGCTACATCCTCAATATCAACCTACTCTTCTACAGCTGCAGCACAGTCATGCTGCGGTGATTGACTGGGTTCCCTTCCCGTCCATTCGCGATTGTCTCATTCGCTATCATGCTGCTAACCCCTGCATTGACCAAGTAGTCAGCGATATTGTTGGCGTTTATGTTGTTGAGACGCTGCTAAGCGACTTGATTCTTAACTCTCCACCACTACAGGTGTATGTCAGAGTCGTGGATCTCATACATGCGATGTCGGCAATCGATGAGGATCCCCAGCAGGAACTAACGCCCTTACCAGTATCCCAGATCTCCGATATTTTTACGTCACCGAGTGTTGCCTTGGCCGTTGCCAGGCATCTCGAAATTGAGGACGGACTGTCAAGATATAAACTAGACCCTGAGCTCTTCATACAACACCCCGAATTCTATGAAAGCGCCGGCCTACTTATGGCGCGAGGCGCCCCGCTGAAACCGAACTCGTCATCGGTACTCTCGTTTCCAAGCTCTTTGAATAAAAGCAGCGCCGCTTTGTATCGGAATTTTATTGCCTTTACCTGCTCCAATTTGGATGAAAGTCTAGGGTAGCGCGTAACCGTTGTGAAACCAAATAAATGAGGCACCTAGTGCTAATGACCAAACGAGAAAACGGCCTAAATCAGATGAAATAGTTTAGTTGGTTCGATGAAGAGTAGAATGGAGGTATAGCTGGCTCGATTTAGTCATATTACTGCTTAGTGATTTTCCAACCTGTCAGTTGAGCTGAAAAGGGGAGATCATCCTTTGGCTGTCTTAGAACCATTATTAGCTGAACTACTACGCAATCTACCCGGGTGGAAATTACATTATCGAGATTCTAAATATGCAACTTATAAACCTAACCGTACCAAGTGACCATGTCCTACTAGAAATAAAACAATTTTTACAGTCCTTAAATTCAAGGAAATTTAATTTATGATGCAACCTGCTCACAAGCTTAGGGCTATACCTAGCTAGTCCTAGTCCTAAAGATGACGTCTAAGAGTCATTACGTACGTATGGACACACAGACCAACCATAGACACAAGTGTGACTTCGGGTATAAGACGGATATGTCAAAAGAAAATGGAAGAAGTACGTAAATCTGAGACTCCTGCCAGAATTGCGGGCTTAAGTAAGTACTTGGAAAAGAAGAAGGAAATGCCCCAACTAGTTTGTTCCAAGGGATATTTCGAAACCATCTTCCGTTTTCCTTTTAGGGGTTGCCAATGGGTCAATATATATTTTAAGGACAGGAAGACTCTTGCTTGCTCCAGGGATACAGCGTATACATGTATGTTGCTATTTGCAATCATGAACACTTCTACCGAGGATTAAACGATTTTGCCGTTGTTTAACCAAAACTTTTTTCTCTGTGTTCCGCCAATGAACAACCACAAAACAAAAAAACTGGGTCGCATGATAGATGTAAATTTTTCCCGTTACCCCTTTGCGCATGCTTTGACCAGAGTCAAGCCGCACCCTAATTATCACATCAAATGCCAAACTATAAGCTACGTTCTCCCTGCACAGCTGAGGATGCCGACGGAATAGCAAGATGTAGCGCCTCAGCATACTGGGAAGAGACCTGGTGGAGACTTCTTTGGCCAAACAAGAAGCTGGAATCTCTAATCAAAGCCATCACCGACCGTACTCCCCGAGCTCTGCTTCAAATGCGAGGAGCTCGCCGGCATCAAGTGGTTATCGATGAAGAGTCTGGTGCCATTGTTGGCTACGCGAGATGGATTTTGCCCGCCTCTAAGATTGAAAATTGGCTTGAGGCTCAGACTCCCGACGTAGATGAGGCGACGAAGAAGAAGTTCCAAGAAGCACATGCCGAGGCTGATTACGAGCCTCGGGATGACATGGATGAAATGGATGATCATATCTGGGAGTGGAGGGAGAAGTACGACCGCGACGACTGTCTTGGTAAGTAAATTGGAACAATTTCAGGTTCACGTGCTCACGCTAGATATCTGCATGTAGAACTCGACTACCTTGCTGTCCATCCCGACCATGCCCGTAAGGGAGTGGCAGGTATGCTTGTTCAATCAGGAACCAAGGTTGCAGAAGATCTGGGTGTAGACGTTGTGGTTATGGCCATGGGACGCAGTGCATTTGGATTACTCGAAAAAGCTGGATTTGAGTTGTTGGAAAAGAATAGCCAGGACCTCTCATCGTATGGAGAAGAGGGTGTTTATGAGACATATTATTTAATAAAGCGTGTCTCTAAACAGGCTTAGGATAAACCTAAACTTACCTACTTTTGATATAATTGACTGTAACGGTTCGTCTTATCAGGTAGAATCACACATTCGAATTGGAGCAATGCCGCAACTAGTAACATCCCTTTCAAAATGCTACTCCCTAGTTGGCCTTCGTTTGGAGTGGACTGCTTTTTCTAGCCTAGAGATTGTGGACGCCTGCACCGCGGCACGATCTTACTATCTTATCACCATCAGCCAGTTTGATGAGCATGCAATTCAAAATGGCTGCAACAATCAAGCACGGAGAGATTGCACAAGCCTTTATTGATCACCATTTCGGTATATACTCTTAGGTGCCACCAGTCGAAGGACCAATGGGATTCGTCAAATTTACATCCTCTGGTCGCCCTGTCGCCGATGTCAAGTTATCCAAGTACCTTTCTGACATCAAAGGAGTCTCGATAGTACCGGGAAGCTCCGGTTTTGATGAGGAATTCAAAGCCTATTTCGTATTGGCCTTGAGGTGGACACTGGGCCACTGAAGATTGCAATGGATGTTGTGTGTTGGTTATTAAAGAGTATTGCAATGGTGCTCCTTTTGCACAACAAGGGATGAGGATAAACAACTTCTACCTGAAGTTTATTTTGTTATCTCAAAGAAGCCAGCTTCCTCTCAATTCACGACAGTGTTTTCTGTACCGAATCTACACCCCACAATCCGATTACTCTTGAGAAAGTTGTAGTAAAAACTATCTCAATTCGCCGTGTCCCTGTCTTGGTGACCTGACAAAGCGAATCAGGATTTTGGGTAATCTTGGTGGTAGTATAGATTACCTTGGCATCTGTTATTATATCCAGACCACCTGAAAGTTGAAAAGGTTAGGTTACATAGCGGTGACTGGACAGGCACGGTGAGGTGTGGCTCTGGCATGGGGCAGTGTGCCCACCCTGTCGTGACATTGCCATAGGTCGTACCTGTGCAATCAGTTGTTGCAGTAATTATTAATATAAGAATGAAAATCATGTGCTTTAAACCCCCCATAAAGAGGGTTTTGTCTCCGATCGCGGATCCCAGCATCCGAGTTAAAAACTGTCTGTTTGAGTGTTGAATCAGCTATCTTAACATGCGACCTATGCCCTTTTGTCAATATTTGGAATAGATATTCTTGGTCTTCTTGCTCTATAACTCGAGTAATAACTTTCATCAGCTTGTTTCCCCTACACAATACCCTCAGTATACCGTAGAATTGTCCAAAACTTTACTTTGTTGATACTTTTTAATCTTGCTATGTACTTTGAATTACACTAACTATCCGTAGTCTAGTCTATCTGCAGCTGTGGGGCCGGGCTCAAGGATGTCAGCATTTGCCAAAGTCCCAAACTGCTCACTCTGACAGGTCGCAGAGGTTCTAACTTACCTACCAAGCATGGATTAAGCAGGCTTGCTTGAGACTTGGGCCAGGTTTGAAATTTGTTAAAAGGGAAGCCATCTCCGCTAACAGGCCGGGTTCATGTGCATGTGCAACGATTTTCTGAACATACATAGAGCAAGGTTCGACGACAGAGGACACGTGGGAGGTTGTTTCTATTCGTATGTCTCAAAACACGCCACCTTCGAAGCTGATGGCGCTTCCATTTCATCAAGCAACTTTGAAAGAATTACCATGGCATTTTTCTTTAAGCAGTCGGCTTTGGCACCTGTCCCTGGTGATCAGGTCCTACCACTCCATTATTTTGAGAAGAACCACTTTGTTCAAGGCGTCAATGCGGCCATTGCCCTGTTTGTGGATGATATACTTGATCCGCAAATACTAAAGCAATCTCTAGAGAATCTTGTCAAGCGCAATGGATGGGAGAGGCTGGGGCGTCGGTTAAGAAAAAGTGTAGTGAGTTTCCTTGATTATGTCGTCACGTGGTTTCCAAGCTGGTGGAATCTGACCAAAATATCTTGAAAAGTAAAACAGACTTCGGGCGAAATCGAATGGCACATTCCGGCCCAGTTTACTGAGGAGAGGCCGGCGATCAGTTTTGCCCACGTTGACTATGACATGCCTGCGGCCTCTCATGAGGCAGCTTGTCAAATTCCCCGACCATCAAGTCAACCTAGTATTGTGTCTGATCCAGGAGCTCTCCGAGATCTGGTGTGGGCCCCTGACTATAAGCCGAGTGGCGTCGCTGAGTTTCTGAACTCGGATAATCCTGTTCTCGGCCTGCGCGTCAACTCGTTTACGGACAAGACTATCGTAATATTTCAGTGGCAACATGTTGCTTTTGATGCAATTGGGATGCGGTACCTTCTTTCCGAGTGGTCCAAGATACTGCGCGGCAAGGATGAAGAGGTCTTAACCCCTGTTAGTTATAAGACTGATCCTTTTGACTCTCTTGCTCGTGGCATGCGCCCTGCTACTGAAAAGCATATCTTGAGTGATCAGGTCATAGGCTTAGGCGGCCTAATTAGATGGGGAATTGGCTACGGAATCGACACATTTGTAAGAGCAAAGGAAGATCGTATATTTTGTATTCCAGAATCATACTGGCGCTCAGAGTTGGAGGATTCACTGAAAGAATTGCGTGAACAAGCAGTAGCTGAAGGCAAGGACGCATCGAAAGTATTCCTTACTGAGGGTGATATTCTCGCAGCTTTGATCTTTCGCTGTGATACGATTTCCCTCAATTCAAGTCCAGATAGATTGGTAAGTCTCATATTCGATTGTTTCTCTTGTCTGATGAGAGGGTATATGGACTGACTTATTGAATTCTACACTACTAGGCTGTCGTCTCCATGGCCATGTCACTTCGCAAAGCTTTCGAAGGCGATATAATTCCAAAAACATCTCTCCATCCCTACATTGGCAATGCCTTTGGCTGGGGCAATGTCCTTGCCACTATGGGTGACATTGCTTCCAAACCGCTGAGCTGGTTTGCTTCGTTGGTCCGAGAAGCCATTAACAAGCAAGGCACACGGAAACAACACGAAGCCTACTATGCCATGTTGAGGGAGTCTAACACTGGGATACCCCTGAATATTTTTGGAAATAGTAGTATGCGTCAGTTTATCCTATCAAACTGGTCCAAGGCGGAATTGTTCAACATAGACTTTGCTCTAGCTCGCAAGTTTGCCAAGGAGAGCAACAACATTCCCTGTAAACCTTCATATGTACAAGAACACCATGGGCCTGTTGTGCCCGCTGATAGATTTTTTATTCTTGGTAAAGATATCCAAGGTAATTACTGGATCTCGGGTACTAAACTGGCTGGCCAGTGGCCAAAATTCGAGGTACAATTCAAGACATATTTTGAGGGCAGAGACCAAAGGGATAAGCACTGTGAGTTGTAGTGCATAGACTCCATAATCATAAATATAGATGCAATTTTGAAGCCCTTTGGAGTGCAATTGAGGCAAATTCGGCTTCCTGAGGTGGGGTGGCATGGGAAACTTTATCAAGGGCCATGTATATCATATTTCAGGCCCCTCCTAGAAAGCTGCAAGCATGTCGATGTGGGAGTTATATCCCGGGTGCTCTGACATTAACATCACCAGAAAGATATGGACCAATGAATCCACTACGAGTATGAACATGTAATCATTTAGATGGGTCGACAAAGGGACGCCGGTTTGTACTACAACTTTTGGAGGGAGGTCTGTGCTCTTCTCCATTGGCGGTGACTATGTACTGCATGACAGGCGAGTTGGCTGGTGTCGACCTATACGATATTACATTCTACGATACTGCTAACAAGAAGTGCCACACTCGGAGAACGAGCGGGGGCCCTCCGCATGGTATGATAAATTTCTGTTTGGTTGGAATTGCAGGGCCTAAAACCACATATGAGATGTAAATTGGAGCCTGCTTACTCATATATCAATTTGATCATCCAATTTCTAGCTTAATATATAGCGGAACTGGCAGCCTGTATGGTGAACCGCACGTTCAATTAACCGCCAGTCAATAGTTGGGCCCCAGTTCAGTCGCAACGAACGAATCCCAGGTTACTACCTAAATGGAAAAAGTACCAGTTCAGGAGAATCCCTTTTGAGACGTAATCAACTCTTAATATAACGTGATTACCTCCAATCAGTCTGCTTAATCAATTGCCTACTATGACATTGTTCCAACCGGCACACATGATCCTGCCTGCCCACACGAGCCGTTACAATTTGAGCATGCCCAAGTCACATACATTGTCACGACCACGACAACTGTAGCTAGGTTACCTTAAGTGGATATTTAATAATATAGGTAAAGGTATCCATGGTGCACAGTAGCTTAGGTTGTAGCAAGTAACAGACCGAGGGTAATATACCTTTCCTCTCCTGCCGTCTTGAAAACCCACATCACTATGATATCTCCCTTGGTGTTCGCAATTACAAAATAGCTGAAAAGTCCGTCTTCTTACAATATTCCCAGAATCCTGTCATCTTAATACCAAACTACACGGAATCAGCTATTAGACTCTGTACAGTATGGTTTTTTTCTTACCTTCTCTGGTTTAACCACGGATGGATCGCTTCCTTGGTATCCAAACTCATGCGAAAAAAGTACATTATGGCTGAACTCGTGACCAAGTCCTCCGGGAAGCAACTCACAAAACTCATCATAGGAAAGCTCATCGTAGCCGCCGTATTTGAGACCCTGAGACTCACAGAAAGTCTTTAGGTACTCTGACCAAGATAAATAATCACCGACAGCGAAGAGATTAACGCCAGGTTCCGCGTCAGCAACGGCCTTGACACAAGGCCCGAAATCTTGACTGACATCTCCAAATGGAATACCCCTGTCCCCTGGACCAATTCCTTTCATTCTCCATGTTCCATCGGCTTGCTTAATTGCTATTAGTGAGTATATCCAGTGTCTAGTGACGAGAGATTCGGTTGGCGCCCATACCTTTTTAGGAGTCGTCGGTAGTCCCCACTGCCACGGAAGATTGAGATAGATAGGAGCTTGAATCTGTGAGAACTTTCCCTGCAGCGATTGGAGGCTTTGGGCGTATGAAGCCGCCTCGGCCTTGGAGTCCATATGGTAGAGTGTTTTGTATTTGCCTTTGCTAGACTTTGTTGCATGTGCCATGGAGCTGAATATGTAGCGTGATAAATTGGAGATCGTTGCCGCAGCATCAGCAATGTTCTTCCCTTGTTGCAACTCGATTTCGTAGCAATATTCCACTAACTCCTGGCTGGAACTTTTCTTGTTCTTACTCTCAGGATCTTGGAAGATGGTCCAAAAGTCTGTGACGCCAAAAATGACGTCGGCGCCGACAAAAGCTGTTTTGAGTGATTCTACATCATTAAGATCGCCCTTAACAATATCAACACCTTTGGTCGCCCACTCCTTTGCCCCTTGCGACTCAGGATTACGGGTGACGCCTCGCACTTTCCAGTTGGGAATTTGAAGGTATGCACTGGCAACAGAACCGCCCTAATCAGTGTTATTAGAGTTGATGAGCGTATTGGGATATTGATTGGGACTTGCCTGCACACCAGTTATCCCAAGGATGACGATGAGCTTCGACATGTTGAACTGTTTAGTGGGAAATGAGACAGCAATGATTGACACATATTCTGAAACGTGTCTGTTTTATTATGTTGGGTGAATTTATTTGCTTGGTAAAGAATCCAAATCAATGAACGCGAAATACGCTCGTCTACTTATATAGGACTGAAAGCTGGAATGAGACCGTGATCAGCTCACGATGCTCTGCTTTGTAATTCGCGCAGTTTCCATCCCCTGATAGTTCCGCTGCAAATTTGACCAATTACAACGCGACTAGAAGCAAGCAAAAAGCTCTGATTTTCAAAATATCTTGTTTCTTTTGGAGAGCGATGCTTCGTAAGCGATGAATCTATAGTAACATCGGCGGCATTCTGAGATCACTCCTTACCCTAGATGCAGTTGGCGCCCCACATTTGCGTGAGTCTGGTGGAGCTTCACAGGGGGGACCAATGTCCCTATGGAGTTAGAGCCATTTGCTGAAGGTTGACGTAGTTTGACAGGGGACCGATCTCCATACAGGGTTAGACCTTCAACACACCAATGTCTATTTTGGGTTAGCCCAATGCCGCATTACCCATGACACCCTAGCCAGCACCACATTCACGCATCATGAGAGCTGAGAACCGGCATCGTTGTCTCCGGAGAAGATTAATCTTAGTCAGTGGAGTTTAGCATAACATAATTTGTAAGCTCCTAGGCATGATAAATCGATCGGAAAGTTGAAATGCCTATAAAGACATCACCATGAACGTTGGTATTATTCTTCGCTGCTCAGACCACTTCCCTCACACTAACAATCACCACCTTCCAACCCTCCCACCATAGCTCACTATATTTAAATTTGAAAAAATGGCTCTTGTCGACAGTCTCTCTCTTTTAGACAAAGTTGCCGTAATCACCGGTTCTGGCCGAGAAAACGGGATTGGTGCCGCCATTGCGCTCACCTTGGCTCGTGCTGGGGCCCGAGTCACAGTCAACTACGTTTCCAACTCATCTGCCTCCCGAGCTGATGAGGTTGTGGCCAACATAGAGGGAGCTGTAGGTAAAGGTAGAGTTCACCTCGTTCAGGCCGACATATCTACTACAGACGGAAGCAAGAAAACTGTCGACGAGACTCTCAAGGCTTTTGATGTAGATCACATTGATATTATTGGTAAGAAGAATGCTCAAGATAGTCGCACAGTTAGCTGATCAAGATCACTTGCAGTCAACAATGCAGGATTTGTTGCAAGTGGGGCAATTCTAAACACTTCCCCTCAAGATATCATGCGGTCTTTTGAAGTTGCTGTTCTTGGACCGGTCCTTCTCATTCAAACAGCTTATCCGCATATGCCCAAAGGTAGTCGAATTATCAATATCGGAAGCGTTGCTTCGAAACTGGGTTTCATGCCAATGCCAATCTACGGTGCGGCAAAAGCCGCCATGGATCAGTTGACCTTTACTCTGGCCCGAGAGGTAATGAACAAGTCTCCAAAATTGTCATGTATGCAACTCATTAATATCAACATAGGTTGGTCGAGATGGGAAGAACATTACAGTCAACACTGTTGCTCCTGGTCCTGTGCAGACGGATTCATTGCCACCAGTACCTGACGTTGAGCCAGTGAAGGATTATCTTGTCTCATTGACCCGAGCTGAAGAAAGGGTTGGAAAAGTGCAAGATATCGCAGATGCTGTCCTTTTACTGACAAGCGAGAAGAGTCGCTGGATCACCGGTCAATTTATTTCGGTCAGTGGAGGTATTAACGGAGGATAAGATTGTCATATTTGAGATTTGACACAAGGTTCTTTCCGTAATTCCCGAGTCTTCTAATTCGGAATTCTGAAGCATGGTATGCTATTGGCGCCAGTTTTACACCAATGTATCCAGTAATTCCTCTTGGTGATCAAATGATTTTAGCTCACTCATCGTCTTATCCATATTGGGGGACTCCAAGATGCCTATCCAAATAATCTTTTGAGCCAACTCAAGAACCTCTTCAGCAGATTGATCCATTGCAGTCATGATATTCCGGATCTCTTGCATATACGTGCGTCTTTCATTTGGGTACTGTAATAGACTGACCGTAACCAAAGACCAGACCTTCAGTTCAAAATGCTGCTCCTGAATGAAGATGCCATACTCATGTACAAGATTGCTTAATTTAACATGGAGTGCCTGTTGCTCAGTTATGGGAAAACCAAACATTCCTTTCAGGCTTGAGAGTACTAAAAGACAAGCTAGCCGTAAAAGTTCGGCAATAATAAAATCACCAGCACGCGACAGAGTGAAAATCTCATCTGGGAGCCTGGGGATTGATAATAAAAGGTGAATGCAGGGGCCCAGGAGAGTGATGGCATCAATGTCTCTTTCCCAAAACTCTGCGGCGTGGCTATTGAGATTGACAACATCAGCTATTGAGGACATCATCGCTAATGCATCACCTGCCATGGAAAGTGGCGGAGGTAATTGCCCTATTTGCAAAAGCAATGCTTGTAATCTGTGCGGTACATTTCTAATAGATGGTTTGGTAGCATTAAGAATAGTAGGTGGGAGAGGAAACCTAGGGCTTGAGTCAAACACCAGGCTTCCAGTTATATCGTATCTTTGTTGACAGAGGTCAGAGTAACACCGAAAAAAAACATCATCATCAAGGTCCAAACTTACAACATGAGAAGAATGGGCATACCATGACCGAGGTCATCGAAACCCCCTCGCAACTTGGAAATGAGAGCCAATCCATTCATGTGAGCACGCCAGCTATCCCAATCGCCATATCGTATCTGTTGGACAAGGTTAATAAGCGCTCCAAGAAGATTGCTATTCCAGGGGCATACACTGAGGCAGACATGGGCTAAGATATTAGCGACCGTTCCTTCTTTGACGCTTTCTGTGACGCTAGTGACCCGTTCTTTGAGAAGCATAACCGACTTTGCATAATGGCCAACAATCTCCGCATTTTTCAGAGCATCGTTGTCCCCGTTGAGCTTCGCTAGAAAGGTAGCAGTATTTCCTAGGGTTACATGAAACGCTCCAACATCTGTCACTGCGATCTCAATCCAGGCCTTGCGTAAAGGCTGGTAGTAACTTGCAGTCGCATTGGCTAGTCAGTGGAGAAGACGAGACATGTGTCAACCGCAGTACAAGTGAGGGGAAATCGGACAAACATACCAAAATGCAAGAGCTTCCGTACGTGGGCGTTGGCGTTGATAGGTAACCCACTTAATGAAACGAGGGCTTGGCTGGGTGAAACGATGCGGAAATTCTCTACTTGTATTGGCTGCGGTTCCTCAGCCGGCGGCTCCGGGGAAGATTTAGGGTTTCGACGGGGTCGTCTCCGCTGTTGACCAATATCTTTCATGACATGCCGGCGGATTTCTGTTTGAACACTTTTATTCTCACGGATGGAGTCAGGATGAGATAGGTTTACGAATTTGAAATCCAAAGTGGAAGTGGACGCGGCTGCTGACGCTTGCTTCCGTGCCATTGGAGAGCTTCGGGCTGGGTGATTGTGCTCCATGAGACGAAGGCCGTTCCCTACCTAGCCAAGCTCACAGGTCTCTACCAGATGCGGAGAGGGGAAACGTAATTAGTTGATACCAGTGCCCGCCTTGTTTGACGAATTTCTTGGCGTCTCGTTGCAGAAATGTACAAGAAGGTCTTCCTGGCGGGGGTTTGAGACTTTAGCTCTTTTGCACGTGATTATTAATCCCAATTCTGCAGAATAAAAATAGCGCCAAAATCTCGGCGGCTAGATCCCTTTGGCTAATTCGTATTCAGTCCTCTTGGGATGCTAACTAGACTAGGTTAGCATGGGCCGATCGGATATAGCATCTTCTCGATATGGCCGGACCCATTTAATTATCAAGAATTGGGGTCACTCCGAGCAAATTAACTGTTGTTGATTCTATTAAATTGAGGTCTAGATGCACTATTTGACTTATAGAGCGGTTTTTATAATGCTCCTACAAGCGTAGTAATATTAATATACTATATCAATTAATTTCATTCAATTTACTCACCTTGGAGGCGTTAATTGTAGACAAAGTAAATGCACACATCCCCAAGAAAAAAAGTGTCACCAACAATCACCAATCATGGCATTCGTAGGGGTAACCTTGCAAGTGGGGATTACAGTATCATCAACACCACGAACTGCAGACCTTTGGCTTATCAACAAAGCCCATAACACAACCATGTCAGCGTAGTGACACAATACGTGCCTATTCGACAAAATGAAGCGGCTATTCTCCACGGCCAGACCATCTTCTTGTTTCCGAATGAGGGATTAAATATCAAGATTCAACGTTGTGCGTTGTAATCTGCGTAGATCAAACCGAGATGGAGCAATCCACGTATCGAGAAATTGAAGATAGGATTACCCCACATACTCGAAAATAGATTTGGGTCAAATTCCGTGCGTGTATTTCCTTTTCGAGGCTTAGTATCATTCTCAATCAATCACTCAGAGTTTCATGGCTTACGAACAACGGTTGCACGCAAGGCACGTTATCCACAACTCCTGGCACACTAGTAGCCTCAGCCCTAGGTGTTGTTCTTCATGATAGAATTCACTTTTTGGTCAGTTGCGTCATGTTTAGTTTTAATGATGTGACAGTTTATGGTTTATGTGCTAGTTTGAAACGGGCGCTCTACTTCGTGCAAACGGCGTAGGTATAAGTCCACTCAGAACCACATCTCAAATCATGTCAGGACGCGACATCCAGCAAATCTCTAGCATCTTTATTCACGGACTACAAGAAAATGGCACGAGTCAATCCAAGCGCTTTCGTTGATCCGAACGACTTGCGTAGCAAATTCTCATTGGCTCTGTCATTGATGAATCGAGATGAGGTTCCAATTCACGATGACTTGATTCGGATCATCAAGACCACGAATGATCATGTTCTTGCAACCTCCTCTGTTTCGGCTATAGCTTCTCTAAATAATGGGGATATCATAAGCCGCAGACGCCTTGATTTCGAAAGGCATGCCACGATTCGTCTTGGAACCCCTCAGGATTTGCATATGATGGGACGACTTTTGTCAGTTATTGGCTTACACCCGGTTGGTTACTATGATCTTTCAACCGCCGGTTTGCCAATGCATGCAACATGTTTCCGACCAATACGCCTACGATCTCTGAAGCAAAATTCCTTTCGTGTATTTGCCGCACTATTACGCCCGGAAATCATTGTTGATGAAGAAGCCCGACATATTGCGTCACGTCTTCTCAATCATAGAAGTATGTTTTCTGAGGAACTTGTCAACTTAATTGTCGTAAATGACAATCACGGTGGCCTCACGCAAAGTCAGGCTGGCCATTTTATTTTAGAGGCATTGAAAATTTTCAGCTGGCACGTCACCACATCAGCAGCAGAAAAAGATTATCTCAAATTAAAGACGGCTCATCCTCTTCTGGCTGATATCGCGTGTTTCGAGAGTGTCGATATCGGCCACCTGACTCTGAAAACACTTGATATCAATTTGGCTCAGAGAATTATGAAAGAAGAGGGAATGACTTTGAAGGGTAGCATCGAAGGTCCTCCTGCAAGAAAATGTCCAATTCTGTTAAGACAGACTAGCTTTCTCGCGCTGGATAAAAGAATAAAAATTTTAAAGTCGCCTGAGCGTGACGAACAAGTTTCGGTTGGCTCCAAAAACCGAACTCGCAGGTTCAGCTTCGGAGAAATTGAACAGCGCGGAGCTGCTCTGACTCCAGAAGGGAGGGTATTTTACGATACGCTCATGACTATCGCAATGTCCCGCAATGAGTCTGGTTCAGACATGGACAAAATTCTCCAAGACACCTTCAGCCCATTCCCCGATGACTGGGATACACTGCGAGAGCGTGGACTGATATACTGCGCTTTCAGAAGTACGGGAACCTCAGTTCAATACAGACCAAGAGCAGGCGAGACGGTGGCAAAGCTCATTGAGATCGGGGTGATTGAAGCTATCCCAATTACTTACGAAGATTACCTGCCATTTAACGCCGCTGCGATGTTTCAGTCGAATTTTCCACCTTGTCGGAATAGGCCTCGGCAAATGGTTTTTGAGCCAGCCGAAGACCTAGAAGGATTCCAGTCATCTCTTGGCTGCAATACTTTGGATCCAGATACCTGGTATGCTGATATTCAAAGTGCAAGCTTAAGAAAGTGCGAGGCAGACCTCGGGCTTAAACCAAATTCGTTACGGTACTAAATGAAGCCCTAAAACACGATTCTGGCTGCTAACACTTGTTTCAAAACTCTGACCGACTAGGCTGGTGTTATATGGACTGGTCTCAACATCGGCCCTAATCGCAACCGACAGGTCTCAACACCTTCGGAAACCGCAAGTAACTGAATTCTTTGTATTTAACGCGGATTCTTCTGAATACCTACAGGCCTAAGAGTCTAGGATATACACTAACTGGGCCAACTATTCTCTTTTTATTCTTCTATATATAACTGTAGGATTGCTGCCTGTTGAATTTAAGACAGACCAATTTTGGGCTACATTAGATTCATCCAGCGTGGAACTCAGGACTTTGTTGGTGTTGGTGCAGTAGGAATTCAACGCGGTTGTGCTGCTTCTGAGACTGATAGTTTCGAATCGAATCGTGTGTCTTTACGGAAATGAATTATTGTAGATTTATGTGGCCATTCTTTTCTTGTGATTCGCGGCTTCTCTTGATTCATCCTGGTTGCTGGATTCCTTGCTAAAGAAATCGAAGACTCCGCAGTAGGCATTGCCATTTGATGGGATTTTTGGTGTTGATAGTGTTCATTGTTTCAGACTGTCATAATTTAAGCGAGTCCCATCCGCGTCCATTAACCTTGCATGTTTAACTGGAGAAAAGCATTAAGAAGCAGCTGTAATAACTGTGCAAACGCTATCCCAGTCTCCCTATAACAATACGTAGTTGAGTAAATATAACTTAGATATTCACACATACTTCTGGCAGGAACTGTAACGCCACGCCGAGTACTTTCATATCACAAACAAGGAATATTCATAGACATATGAAGGTTGGGTTATTGTGAAATTCAACTTCTAGCTGCTTCCCTGCTTATAAGACCCTGCAAAGACCTCAGTACTGACACCTTTGCGACGTAGTCCTTCGCTCACCAGGCACTTCAAATTTGGTGGCAGGCTTGCGCAAGCAAAACACGCCAGCGTCGCTCGCCATGATTGTAACAGGGGCGGTGCCAACCACCGTCCGTTGCAATCGATCAGTCACCGCCACGGCAAAAGATTGAGCAGTAATCAAAGTCACCGGGATTACCCTGTGGCATACACCAGTATTTCCCTGTTACAATGGCCGTCCAAATTCGATTAAGTGCTCATGCCATGTCAATACGGATTGATGCCTATTCTATCGTACTATCCATGTTCTCTGAGCTTGCTGTGTTGACAAATGGATAATACTTCGGGCCGTTTAGAGTTTTTAGATTGATATTGCTGCCTGCTGAATCACCACCTGGCATAGCAAGACACCCCAAGCAATAGCTTGCGGTCGGCTCTCGCTTTACAAGATAACCTTCGACTAGAAACTTATATACCTGTCAGACTGTTTGTAGTAACACAAGATCCGCGACCAAAATTGCAACAATTAGATTACCAACAGACTTGAGTTGTGGTATTTGGCAAAGGTATTTGGTCGAAATAACAGAGGGAGTTGTGCCCAATGGACCACTGAATGCCTTTAGTGATTGGTAACTTGAATGAGCAGGTCCGGGCTCGAAGTTCGCTGCATTGGTGCTGTCTAGGCGAGTTGTGAAATGTGACAATAGCTCGCTGTCAAGAAGAATGTTGGGTTTCTTCGCAACTTGACCCAGGTCTGTTAATATAGTTGAATAAGTCGATTTTACCAGGTAATCTGCGTTAACCCAAATATCTGGGTCCTGCTTTTCGTTGTTGAGTTTGTCCAAACTCAATGGTACATATGAGTCTGCGTCGTTACCGCCAATTAACTGATAGCCACCATTACCTAGGTCGACCATAAACCGATAATCAACAGCGAAGAAAGACAAGCTCTTAATATCAGAGGAAGTCCCATTAGGTGTAAACAAAATCGTTCCTTTACGTATTGATGAGTTGCTTTGGTTCTGACCCCTCATTTGTAGTTCCCATGTCAAGTTACCATAGTACGCAGACATGAGAGACTCGCCCCACCAAAGACTAGCACGTGCTGTTTCGTTGCGGGTTAAAAAGCCGACTCCGAGGAATTGATAAATATAGGCGAATGAAATGGTATCCGGAACATAATCGTAAGTTTGTGTAAGATTGAAAAACACCACTCCATCTGCATTGATTACATGGCAGGTAACATATGATCGCAATGAAGCGCCCCATGCAGCATAGGCAATCTGAGAACCGGATCGATCGATCGACTCCAAATTCACTTCCACTGATATGACGGAGCATTCCTGGAGAATATTATTGTGATATGTAAGTGATGGCAAGATAACACGATCGCCACCCATCTCATTCTCTTGCCATACCCCAGTTAATGTATATGTAAGGGCACTCTGATTTGTAAAAAATTGACTGTTAATGGGGAGGTCAATGGATTGACATCTTGGCCTGACCTTGGTGGTTAGGAATGATGGCCAGTGCTCGACTAAGTTTTCATGGGCAAGAGTGTAATTTGGGTTTGATGACGACTGAATTATGAGATCGTAGCCGCTCGAAGCAAAATTCAAGAGTGTAAAGAGAGCCGTGAACACAATACCACCGATCACAGCACCGACGGTAAACCATTTAAATGGAAATGGCCGAGATATAGAATAGCTAAAAGATGAGTTGTATTCACCACCGGAACCCTAATCACTATTCCTTGGTCATCCTACGGTACCAGGGTACTATAGGATGACTGTTTCCTATAGGATAACCGACCCGCCGTCGGCTTAGTCAGTCAACCCACCAGGTAAAGCGTGGTGCAATCCCTCGAATAGTCAGGCTTGAATGCCTCTCTCTGTCTCTCGTCTTCGTAAATGAGTCCAAGAAGCCCATAGACCTTATTAAGAGCATTGTAATATTGTGTAGACCGATTCTTAACTATTAATGAAAATATTGTGTGAGTGCCTTTGAGATGGAAAATATTCTTGCAAAAGTTGTCAAAATGGTAGGGCCCAATTTCCTTAGAGGCAAATTTTCTCTGTAGCCAGCTGGATATCCTACATGTCCGCAAATTTATGCAAGTCTGGTCTAAGATGGACTATGGCGTGAAGGTATTACCACAAGCTACTTATATATTTTCGGAAAGCACGACCTCTTAAATAATCTACACTCATGTAAACCATAGCCTAGATAAGATATCCCAAATATACTTCTAATCATTAGACTCCTCGGTTGGTAGACAAAATTGCTTGAACTCGGATAGATCAATATGGAAGTCTTGAAATCCTAATTTGTAGTTTAAATCCTGAAGTAGCTGAATTCCGAGCTCAGATTCCAAGCTAGCTTCACCCAGCCATACAACAGTATTTTTAGCGTGAGAATAGATTCTAAGCATAAGTGGAATTTACTATTCCTTTTCCTTAATATCTTCTTGATTTATATATATTTAATCAACCCATAACACTATCGAGCGGTCTTTTAGACATAAGCTTTTCAACGCTATTTCAAGAGACTATATAATAAGTTTTCCATGGCCATTGCATTAGATCTGAGCGTCAAAGACTTGTTCTCCCCAAGTATAGCTCAATGCAATATAGAGAACAGGGCTTTCCAGGTTATGGATACTAAGAGCGAATCTACTGGGTTTATTTAGACTGGGATCCTAAGGCTCATTAAAATCGATAGAGCAATAATATAAAAATATATAAAATAGCTAACCTACCACACCTAATTTAATCTCGAGCACACGGATCTCATATAGATCCACAATAGCTTTATACAACCTCCTAGGGTTACATTAGCTATTAAAATTAGCAATAGTTTTAGTTAATGCCCATAACCATACACAGCCTAATTCATACCATTTCCTCAAGTCCTCTAGTTAATCGGTGCGCAGGCTCTCAAACTCAAACTTATAGTAGTTAGGTATAAGATTATAGAAAAAGTTATTAATTAATTCGGCCCCCTTACAAGGTATTTTAGTATTTGGGCAGTTAGAATTTATCCTTGGTTTTGGGATATATCTTTTGTGGAATATATTTAAGAGGCAGAGCCTAGTCCTAAATTGCATACTACAGCCTGGCCTGAGGTATATGCGGGGATAATGCTGCCCAACCTATATATTTTCTCTATTAATAGAGCAACTTAGTAATATATTATAAAACATGAATAGCTTATATAGCACTAGGCAATAGATTATTAAATCTATTAGGGCAGAAATTGCATACAATAATAAGTGATTTATAACAAAGCTAAATATCTAAAAATACAGCTCCAATAGAAGCTCTCAAACCACCATACCACACTTATACAGGTAAAGTCCTTTTCTACTATAATTCGCTTCCACTACCAGATATTAAAATATCTTACTATTAGTTCATGCAGACTCACAGGGACCTCTTTACTACTATTAAAAGAACCAAGACTAATACATTATATTAAAAGCTCCCAAATACCATTAATATAGTATATAAAACTAATACTAATACTTATATAGCCTAATATAAATATAATGCCTAAAACCCTACTATATATCTCCAATATATAATATACTTTACCAAGCAACATATCCTACATCTTAGGGCTTAGGTAAATAGCTCTAGGTCTACTTTAGTTAACCATATAGTTAATAAACTTGGCCATTAGATAAGGCTAGGATTTATACAATATACTAGTAATTGTGCCTATATATAAAATCTTATAGATTAGATTGTAATTATCTCCCTGCCCACACTAATATATTAAGTATATTACTATTTATATTAAAATCCTCTATGTAAACTCCTAGACTTTAGATTTAATTGTGTCTCCTATTATCTTATAGAGCTTTTTATTTATATACTTAATCCTAGCTAAAAACCTATAAATTTACTAAAAGTAAGTAAGATTAAAGTTAGGGCTTATCTATAACTAACCAACTAACAACTAAAATCAATATTAATTAATATAATTATTATTTATATTTCCTATTTAAGTATATATAAAACTTTAAGATAAATTTTATAATAATCCTTTCTTCTCTATTATTACTAATACTATTACTTTCTAAGATATATTTCATATTACAATATACTTATTACCCTCTTACTTTTTAGTTATATTATCTAATCCTTTTTTTATTTCTTTATACTTTTTTCTATATTTTCTAAGTTCTATATATTGCAATAGGGCAATTATTTAATATAATATACTAGTACAATATACTATAAGATTATAGCTATAAGACTTATATAACAAGCCAATCTAATAAAAAACTCTAAAAGATGACTCCTTAAAAGCTACTATATCTAAGCAGCTTAAAACTAATTATACCCATTTTAATATAAATACTATATAATAAAAGAATACTAGGTTAATGCCCTTTAGCTAGTTACCTAGTATAGCAATAGACTTGGCTTTTTAGTTATTTATTGCTTAAGTATAAAGATAATTAAATATATTCCCCTAATTGCTATAAGTATTAAGTAATAGTATATTATTTCCCTAAGCACTACTAAAAGTATTATCTAAGGCTAGATTATAGGATTGGTGTCTGCTTTTTAGGATAGTACCTATTATATAGCCTATTACCAATTTAAGGGGGGATTTATTAAGTCTAGCTATATATAAACTAATAAGTATTCTCTAATTATAATAAAAGAGACCCTAAGAAAACCTAGTCTATATTCAAATAACTTAAACCATATAACTAGCCAAATTAACCCATTAGGTATAAAAAGCCTAATTAAAGACAAAACCAATCAGCTTATAATAGCCACTATCTTATATATCGTTTTACATATTAGACCATATAACTATTAGAGTTAATCTAATATAAAACAAGATACTATTCATCCATCACTAAAGCTTTCAAGGAAACCCTTAGAAAATAATACTATACATATATAGAATCCATTATATTACTCTAAACTTAATATTAAAACATTCCCAATATTCTAAATAAAGCAAAGACTCAATAATATTCTTAACAACTCCATTCTCTTAAATACTTATATTTTATTAAATATTAAATTACTCTTCTATTACTATAATATCTTTATAAACTTCCAAAGATTAATACTAAAGTAATCCCAATAATAGCCAATCCTTAAGATTTAGAGACTATATAACCAATAAGAATAATAACATATATTTCAATCAGGCCAAATGTCCTTAACTATACAATTATTTCCCAATATAAATAAATAGAGATAATTAATAGTAACAATACAAATTATCTTAGCACAATATAGCCTAGGCCTCCATTCTAATATAATATAAGTTTAAGAGTATAAGGCTAAGAATATTCCTCAGCATAAATACTAATATAATATTTTCCATATAATTACATAAAAAACAACCATTTAAAAAGCTATAAGGAATAAACCCAAAGGCTACCAATCAATATATTAATCGCTTTATTGGCAGAGCAAATAGTCCTATGCTTCCCAAGGCCATAGTACATTAGCCTTATTATACACTTATATACAAGGAGAAAAGGTATTATCCAAGTTCTCCCATTACTATATAAATTATTTCACTTAGTAATATAGAATCCGCCTTATACTTGGTCAATATCTCGGACTAAGTAAACTATTTAATACTTATAACTAAAGAAAAACTAAGACTATTCCTACTAATAGCTACAATACCTAAAGGTTAAGTATCCTTTAATATCCTTAGTAATGCTTTTATTACCAATACTTAAACTATTACAAATAATTACTACTATACTTTATTTAAGGCTAGGCTATTTATATTTATTTATTTTCTACTTTTCCTTGGATAACTGGCTATTAAACCATATCTTTAAACTTTCCCTTAAAACTTTCCATATGTTTCAGTAATTAATAAATCTACTAATTTATAAATAAACTTACTAGTATATATAAATTATATAAACAATTAAAGTAATATATTTTATTTATTTATTTTTTTATAATATCCTATTATTTCATAGACCAAGTATAATCTTTTTAAACTTTAGTCTTCTAAAATACCTCCATCCCTAGCTCTATTTTATAGACTTACTATCTCTTACTTATTACTTAATTAAGGACCTAAGATATAACTTAGGTTTATAATCTAAGATAAGGTTAAATATGATTTTATAATATTTTAATAGAAACTGTTTTTTTTAAGTATTACTCTCTAATTACAGTAGGTCTTAAAAAATTCCTCCCAATCCTATATATAACCCTAGCCTTAATTCTAACCCTATATATTTTAGTCTCTAATTATTTTAGAAGTACTATAGCACTATATTGTAAACAAAACTTATGGCTATTATAATAGAAAGAATTGATTACTTAAGCAGATTATTATTATTTAGCAAGATCCTTAATTTAGGTTCTATTTTTATTTCCTACTATAATCCTAATATAGATATTATTATTATTTAAAGTATTAAAGTATAGTATATAATTTCACCACTATCCCTACTCCCATAGAGCAAGATTAAAAAACAATAATCACATACTACTATAAGTATAAATTCTTATAAAATATTTTTAATAAATATTTATTATAAAGCTAAATTATACTAATTATAAAAGCTAGCTAAATAATTAAATAAATTTAATTTAAGTAGCTAATCTCTAGCAATTTTATCTTATCTACCTTATCTTATCTACCATATTAGCAATAAGCCAATAACAACTTAGAAATTTTATTACTATACAACTTATCAATTTATACTATATAATCTACCAACCCCCAGGTTCTACCCAGAGGCATAATTATATAAAATACTACTATTACTTTATCTTCTTTTTAGTCTTCTTCTCCTTCTTTAGCTTGGGCTTATACCTCTAATAAATATCACCTACTTCTTTCAATTTAAGCCACTATCTTAATCTTACTCTAATACCCTACCTAATCTAGCTATTAAAGGCTTAAAGGCTTAAAGGCTTAGATTATTAGTTAGCAACTATATAAAGATTAGCAAAATGTCCTTATTAGGATAAGAGATATAAATTTGCAAGATTAAGAGCACCCTTATATAAAAAGGTAAAGATAAATATATCTTTTTTTAAAGTTAAATAAGCTCTTAATTAGTATAAGGACTATTAGAAAACTAAATTACTAGTAATAATAATTAGAATTAATAAAGACCCTTATAGACTAAATAACTTATAAAATTATTAATATTCTATATAGATTAGCAATTTGACTTTAGTTAATTATAATCTTATAATAATAATTATAATATTAATAAAGAAATAATTATAAATCTAAGTAGCCTATAGATATTATATTATAGGTATGCTATTAGTAAATGTAAGAGGTAAAACCAAGAATATTATACTAATAATATATATAGGCCTCTAGTATAATTTAACCGGCTAGTATTATATATAGCTATATTTGATCTAATCTATACTTTTATTAAATAAGGACAATTACTATAATAAGTATAGGAGGATATCTACAGTAGGGAACTTAAAGTAGATTAGAATAAGAAATTAATAATATTACTAGCTTAACAAATCTCTTATTATACTTAGTAATACTAGCCTATAAAATAAATATTTTCTTTAGGTTAATTATCTCTAGATATTCTAGGAGTAAGGAAGATATAAGGGTCTTATAATTAATATTGTATAGGTTTGTTTTATTATATGTCTATAATTTTATCTATAACTTAAATTTTAATATAGGCTTAATAAAGAAATCCTTAATAAGGTAGCTCAAGTAAATAAAAATAGGTATAATTAATATAGAACAATATATAACTAATAAAAGCAATAACTAGCCTACTTTCTTTTATAGAAAGGTATAACAGGCCGGTCGGTTCCAATTATATTAAACCAATTAGAGTGTAGAGTTTATTGTTAGCAGTATGGTTAGGTATGTATTGGTAATTGAGCAAGTATAAGAGTATTTACAAAGGGTATTATATTTAGTAATAGTTAAAGATGTTTAAGGTAATTAAGTTATATTAAAAGCTAATTAGGACTATTTTTTATGGTAGGCTATAATCTGTTTATATACTTTTATATCTAAGGTTCTATTATTATAATAGTTAAATAGAGTTAGTTTGACCTTATTTGTTATAGTCTTTAATTAGATTGAATAGGGTATATTTAACTTTATTCTTATTGGTTGGTTATATGGGTCTAGGGTAGCTTTAGCTTGATTGGTTAGGATTCTACCTAGGGTTATTACCTTGAGGTACTTGGGTTATAATATGATATTTCTTCTCTGTTGGTCTTGTTTTAAGGCTAGGTAAATAGGCTAGTTTTTTTATTTATAGCTATTGTATATTCTTTCTCTTTTTATTTTTATTATTTTAAATATTAATAGGATATTAGATTGTGTTATTAAGGTTATATCTTATCTTAAGGTAATTAAAGCTTATTAAAAAGATATTATTAAATTAATTAATAAATTTGGTTTTAAAATGCCTTATTATTTAGCTTATTTTTATACTAGATAGCTTTTTTATATAGTAATTAAGGGAAAAAACTATTATAAATTTTATATAAAAAAGAAATATTCTAATTATAATTTTAAAGGTGTTTCTACTTAGATATATAAGTATACTCTCTTCTTTTTATCTTACTTTTAATATTTATTTTTACTTAATTAAATGGGTTTTTTAAAAGAAAGATTGAATTAATATAGAGAAGGAAAAGGTTAAGGTAGATTTAATAAATACTTTGGTATAATTGTAGTAATTGTATATTTAAGAATATTATTTATATAAGAAGGTAAAGGAGATAATTTCTTGGGGTTATAAGGATTTGGATAAATTAGAGGAAAGGGAGTAGGTAGAGGTATTAGTATTATTAGAGGTATAATTGCTTGAGGATTATAAGGTTATTAATTGGAATAATTTACCTAAGTTTCTTTATATTAATTTTAAAGAAATGCTTTTAGTAGCTTTAAGTAGTATATAAGGTATATAGGGGGTTCTTATAAATTTTTACTTTTATTATACTTTTTTTATTTTATTAGAAAGTATTTATTATTTTTCTTTCTTTTTAATATTTTTTTTATTATATATTCTTTTTTTATAAAAATTATTTTTAGTTTGATTTTTAGTTTTATATTAACTTTAATTGTATTTTCTATTGGTTTAAGTAAGGAAATATAAAAGATTAAATAGATTGATATAGTATTTAGTAATTTGAGTTTATAGTTATTTTTTAAGATTTTCTTAATAATTTTATAAGGTCTAATATATTTAAAGTCTAGTTTTTTATTTTATTAATTTATAATAAGATTTTTTATTGTTAGGTAGACTATATCTCCCTTTAAGAAAGATAATTCTTTTAGCCTTTTAAGATTATAGTATCTTTTTATTGCTAGTCTTGTAAATTTTAGTTTAATTTTTAGATTTTTATATAATTTTTATAGTTTATTATCTTTTATTAGTACTTTTTTATTTAGAATATTTATTTAAGGTAGTTAAAAGATATTTAGATTAAAGTTAAAGTTAGTAAATATAAGGGTTTTCTTAATTACTAAGTAAATTAAGGTATTATATATAAGTATTATAATAGGTAATTTTTTTATTTAATTTGTTTATTTATAGTTAATATAATATTGTAAGTATACTTTGATTTTTTAATTTTATTGTTTAATTTATTTATTAATTGAAGGTCTAAATGTAGTAGTAAGCTTGTGGTTTAGTTCTATTAATATTATAAGGCTTTATTAAAACTTTAAGGTAAATGTAGATTCTTTATTAGTTAGGATTTTACTAAGCAATTTATATACTATTATAATATATTAGTAAAAGATATATATAAGTTTTTTAGTTAAAGTTATTTCTTAATAAGGAATGTAATATATTATTTTTATAAAATAATTAATAATAATTAGAATATTATTATAATAGACTCCTATAGCTAGGTCTATTAAGAGAGGTAATTTTGTAATAAAGTTTATTATAATTAAGTCTTATAGTTATTTTATTATTAGTAATAGTTATAGTTCTTTATAGGGTTTGTATTGTGGGGATTTTGTTTTTTAGTAGAGATTATATTTCTTTATAAGGTTAGTAATTTTTTATTTTATTTTATTAAAGGAAAATATTTATTTAACTTATTTAAGAGTTTTATAGATTCTTTTATATTTGTATAGTAGGTATTTATATATATATTTTAGGAGATTTTCTTATTTCTCTTTTAGTACTTATAGTTTATTAATTTTCTTATTATTTAATAAGGTATTATTATACTTCTTAATTTCTTTTAGTAAGGGTATTCCTTATTCTATAAGGTGGGTGGTAAATTCTAATTAGATATGTTTTTTAGGTAATTTTATATATATAGTAGTAATAAGTTTCTTTGCTTTAATAGTTATTCTATTAATTAGAGCTTATTCTAGGTATTTTTTATTATTGTAGATAAGTAATTATTTTATTACTTTTATTTTTTTTATATTATAATCCAAGCGGCAGGGTTAGGGTTTAAGGGTTAGGTATATTTAACTATCTATAGCTAATAGTGCTTGGTTGCTTTTTAATAGAAAAAACATTTCTAGGTTTCTAGATCTTATAGAAAAGTATTAAGATAAGGGTTTTTAAATAAGAGAATAGGAAAAATAGGAAAATAGAAAAGTAGGAAAGTAAGAAAGTAGGAAAGTAGGAAAATAGAAAAATAGAAAAGTAGGAAAATAGGAAAATAGAAAAATAGAAAAATAGGAAAATAGAAAGATAAGGAAATAGGTATTAGAGAGTAAAGTAGGGAGTAATAGAGAGAATAAAGAGAAGGTAAAACAAAGGGTAAAATAGAGTTAGGGTTTAAGGGTTAGGTATATTTAACTATCTATAGCTAATAGTGCTTGGTTGCTTTTTAATAGGAAAAACATTTCTAGGTTTATAGGAAAGTATTAAGGTAAGGGTTTTTAGATAGGAGAATAGGAAAATAGGAAAATAGAAAAATAGGAAAATAGGAAAGTAGGAAAATAGAAAAATAGGAAAGTAGGAAAATAGGAAAATAGAAAAATAGAAAAATAGGAAAATAGGAAGATAAGGAAATAGGTATTAGAGGGTAAAGTAAGGAGTAATAGAGAGAATAAAAGAGAAGGTAAAATAAAGGGTAAAATAGAGAATAAGATAGGGGGTAAGATAGAGTATAAAGTAAAGAGTAGGATAGTAAGTAAGAAGGAGATTAGTTTTGGTTGAAAAGGCTAGCCCTTAGCCCTTTAGGGATAAGAACCGGGTTCTTAGTAGGGCTAATAGCTATAGAGCTAGCTGCCTGGGCTCTAAACTTGCTAAGCGTAAGGCCAATAGAGGTATCAAGCTGGCTAGCTGCTATCTTCCCTATTACTTCCTGGAGCTTTTGATAGTTTTTAGCTGTTTCTAGCTCCATTAGGCCCCCAGCAGAGAAGATTAGGGGTTGGAAGAAGGGGTCTAAGGCTTTGTATTTCCTTAGTTTATCCTTAGCTGCAGTAGCTAGGATTTCCTGGGCTTCCTTTTCTTGGCTATTAATAGCTACAACCTGTAGGTCATAGTAATAGCGGTTGGAGCCCTTGAGGATAGAGAAGTCTGCTTTTAGGCTAAGGCTAGGGTCAATAAGAGGCTCTATTTCAACCTCTAGGGTAGGGTTGCTTTCTAGGGCTTTCTTAAAGGCTAGCTTGATCTGGTTATGGCGTTGGATCCACTTCTTAGTAGCTGCCTTGCAAATATCTTCATGGTTTATATCTGCTGTATCTCCACAGTGGTTGCATAGGCTTCCAGGGGTCTTAGAGGGTAATAGTAGCCTATTTCTAAGGCATTCAGTAACTTCTTGGTCTGCTAAAGTATAGGTTTTTTGAGTAGGCAAGACTTGAAGCCACTTTCTGCTTAGATAGCTAGCATTTTCCAGGCGGGTTTTCTTATAGCTGGGGGCTAGGGTTTTCTCTAGCTGTTCCACTCTATAGGAAGTGTCCAGTTCTAGGACTTCTTGAGCTGTAGGGGGCGGGGCTGTATAGGGCTGGGTTGAGAAGGGGTCCTCCAAGGAGCCTTTAGAAAAGAAAGGGATGATCTTTTCAATTGTAGGGTAGCTAGCTTCCTTGGCTGCTTGGTATAGGCCCTTTGCTATATCCTGGTGAATAGGGATACCTAGGCCTCCTCTTCTAGCTGGGATAGCTATTAGATGAGGGTTTAGAGTAGGCAAAGGGTCTTGTTTTTTCCTTTGTGCAAGCTTCTGGATAGACTTTTCTATAGCAAGGTCGATTTCCTGCCATAGCTTTTCTAGGCCTTCTGGGGCTAGCTGTCTTAGAAGGTGCCTTAGAAGAAGGTGAATGCTGCCTCTTAGTAAGAGGAGGGCATTTTGCTTAGATAAGCCACCTAGCTCTTGGATTGTTTTTTGAAGAAGGAGGGATTTCCTGTTTAGGAAATTCTTTCTAGCTTCCAAAGGTCCTATAAAGGTTCCTAAGGTAGCTAGACCTTCCTTTCTCAGGGTTGTTATAGCTGTTTCCTTGCTTTTCTGGTGGTTTAGCTTTAAAGGTGAATTTTTAAAGACTTTTTTAGCTGTTTCTAGGGCTTTCCCTACCTCTTCCTTGCTAAGGATAAATATATCATCCAAATAAGCAACTATTGTAGCTGTAGGAAG